>OW285236.1:78538710-79738710 GCA_935421215.2 Melolontha melolontha | reverse complement strand
GACTGTCAGCTTGTTTTCAATTATTGTTAATTATATAATTTGTTGTTGTTATGTTATTATTTTGTTGTTATTTAATAATAGATTACCAGTTGGAAACTGATACGTTGTAAGTATTTTTCGAGGGCCACAAAAATTCTAGTTACGTCTTTGTGCCGCTTATTTTCCGAATAGACGAGCTCCTGACCGTTAAAATCTTTGAAAATTTGAACAAAGTTTAAGAAATTATGGAGCATTTTAAAACCTAAAGACAGCAACGACAATTTAATGAAAATGTCAAGTTAGATGTTCTACATATTCACGAACATCTCAGAACATCATCTCGGGAAGTCGCCCATTACACCAGGTCACTTCAAAGGACAATCACGAAAAAACACTAAAGTTTTATATTCCACAAAAAATACGAGGACGATCTAAATGGAAGACAGCACTTTTGTGTTTTTTATTTAAACATGTTGCGTGATAATTAGACTGCGGAACAGACGCTATCCTCTAATGAGTCATGCAGGCACAGAGACAGAATCGGTTTCGGGTAATAATAAGATTGATGCAATATTCGCTCGTAGCCCTGACTTTAATGTCCTGAAAGGCTTTTGTAGTAATGTTCAAAATACGGAAGTAGGTAGATATATTAAATTTGAAAATTATTATTTCTATGCGCCACTCACTACCTCTGATGTTGAGCGAAATTTTTCTATATTTAAAGACATACTGTCTAATGAAAGAACGCACTTTACAGAACAAAGATTAGAATATATTGTAATAATTAATGTGAATAAAAAATGTTTACTTGAGGTGTCACACCTCAAGTAAACATTTTTTAATGCTTTGTCACAAAGCATTAACTTTAATTATAGGTGATATAATTAATTTCAAGTTAATACTTTTTCAATATTTTGAATTTTTTCGCTGTATAAAGTAAATGCATTTTGTATATATACACACACACGCACACACATATATATATATTAAATTAATTTAAATTCATTTAACTTCATTGTTTTATTTATTTTCCCAAAAATAAATTTCCGTATATGCATTTCATTGACTTTATTGCGACTTTGGCGAAATATATTTCACAGTCCGTCTGTTTGCATTGGAAGACGTACAGACAGACAACTTTTATCAATACCATCGAGCTATAACATTCATATATACTGTTAAGTTGATTGTACATTGTCGGCACCGATGAATCACACCCGATACGGGATAGCGCCGGTTCCGCAGTCTAGTGATGTTTCTTTCTATAGAAATATTATCTAGTCGGATGAATCTACGTTTATTAATAATGGTATTTTCAAGGGTAATACAATAAGTGGTACGCTTATTATCGATAATTTTTTTGAAATGCCACGAATAACAGACCCATCGACGAAAATATTTTCTAAAGATTGGGGCTGGATGAGTTTCCATTTTAAAAAAATTATAGATTTTTAAGCGTACCACGAATTATATTTAGGAAGAAAATAAAAGAAACACACATTAATTAACTAAGATAAATTTACATTTTTATTTTAATGTTTTTGAAAAATATGATATAAACAATAAATTGGAACACAAAAAAACTAGCAGTTGTTGAAATCTTTACAATTAAAAGTTTGAATATTAAAAGTACAATTTTCAAATAGAGCCTGTGCTTCGTTTCTTGTTTTCATTATGGATGAAACGTTGAAAATTAGTAACAACTATTAAAAAAAGATGACATGTGACAGATATTTTTTTTGTATTTGAAGTAGCTATAGCGTGCCAGGTACCACAGTGACAATACAACAATAATTTGTCTCTTATTAATAACAAACAACAACAATGAATTTACATTGTTGATTTTTGTCGAAATTATATTCTCAATACTAAAAAACTATACTATTCAACTTTAATAATAAAAATTTGATTTTTGCTTAAATAATAGCCCAGAACGACAAAGTTTTGTTGATTTAAATTTTTGGGCGCCGAATCCAATCAGGCATTTTGAAACTATGTCAAATAATGCTTGGAATGTTATTTACATGGTTTATGTGAACCCTAAAGTTTTTAACAGAAATTTAACTTCTCAAAAGTGTAAAAGTGTTAAATTAAATATATTAAAAAACATATTTGTAAAAACTGAAATACTACAAATTTTCTATAATCAAATGAGTTTTAATGCTTTTAGTTTCTAATTTTTATTCCAGGCTCGACAAGTACGTATATATATATATATATATATATATATATATATATATATATATAAAAATATTTTCGTGACCTGGGTATGATATGGTAAATTCAATCAGTCGGCGATTAAAGGTCTGGTTTACTTCAAAGTATATATGTATATTTAAAACAACCCTACATGTTTCGGCAATGATGCCTTTATCAAGGATATAATATATATATACCTATATATATACATATATATGTATATATATATGTATATATATATATATATATATATATATTTAGTGTTTATAAGAATTTTATTTTTCTTATTTATTTTATTGGCCGTGTCTTAATATTAAAAATAATAGACTTTTTATTGGTTTAGCGACCTTTTATTGAATTATGACTACTCTCACGTTTTCAGTGTAGTAATTCTTGTTTCTATTTACCTTACTGTATTGTAGTTTAATTCAAATTTTCTATTCATTTATACAGATGTAATCACTTTAATTGTCCTTACTCATTATTAATCTAATTTTAAATTTTAACTTTAATTGTTAATCTAATTGGTAATTCAGTCTTTAATCTAATTTTAATTTTAATTGTTAATTTAATTGATAATTCAATCTCACAAAAGTAAACACAGTTCTCATGTTCTCATTGTATTAATTCTTGTTTCTAGATACTTGAAAAAGACTGAAAAATAATAAAAGTCGAAACGTCGTAGAATAAAACATCATAATTCAATAAAAGGTCGCTAAACCAATAAAAAGTCTATTATTTATATATATATATATATATATATATATATATATATATATATATATATTTTGTTGCATTTAATAGCGACAATCGCATGTAAAATGAGATTTAATAATTATTAATTCTCATACACATGAAGTTCATTACAGTTCGTATATATACACGTAGTATAGAAGTGAATAACATGTCTGTCTTCGGTAAGGTGCACTGATGATCTGTAAAAAACAGTGAAATATCGATATATGCACATTCCGCGCAGATAAGTTTTTCACAAAATTTTTCATATATATATATATATATATATATATATATATATCAGCTTTTCATTAGTAGTTTAAAATAACATGAATTATTTAATTGTAACTTCTCTAGAAACAAATTTGTATTAAAAGCAAGTTTGTTCATACATATTCTAGTAAACTGGCGGACAAAAAAACTGTCCAACTCATTTACATTTTGTAGATTAATATGCTGGTACTAGAACTTTCTACAAATAAATAATACTTGGCTCAAATTTCGTTATTTCATGTATAAATGAAGAAAACATAATACTGTAGTAGCTGATATAGTTTAGTATTTTTGTTTACAATTATGTTATTTTGAAATAAATCTCTTAAATATCTTGACATAGTTTCAAAATGGCGACAGCGTAAACAATAGCTTCAAGGTCATGAAACATGAACCCTAAAACAGCAAAGGCACCGCGGATTTTGTCCTTCCTGATATTCTGTGATAATAGTAACTAGTCTTGTAGGCCCTTGGGGTGTCACATAGTAGGCTTGTTACGACTTGAGCCGTTCGGTACACTATTATACACTTAAAAAGTGAAATTCCTTCGTAAAAATATTTTACGAAAATTAGTAAAGTACTGAAGTGCCAGTGCTGTGTGGCCCGAGACGATGTTCTTAGAATTCCTTAAATACTCGACATTTTCATTAAATGGTCGTTGGTTCTTTTTAGGTTCCTTAAATACTCCGTAATTTCTTAAATTTCGTTCAAGTTTTTTAAATTTCTGATGGTCAGGAACTTGTCTATTCGGAAAACAATCAGAATTTTTGTGGTATTTGAAAAATACTTGCAACATATCAGCTTTCAAATTATTATTCATTATTAAATAGCAATATAATCAAATAATAACACAACCAAATTACATAAACAACAAAACATAGTTGAAAACAAGCCGAGAGAAAATTTTACACTGTAACCATATGACAATAAATTACATAACCTGCCATAAATGAAAACAAACTAACAGTTAGAAAATATTGCATAACATTCTAGGCTGTTTCTAGGTTGATTCTATAGTATGCAGGAAAAAAAAATAAATTTTCTAGTAAATTTTTAACAAGTGCACTTATTGGATATTATTAGACGTACAAAGAGAAGATCTGTCAGACCAAATTAAAAAGACAATGTACGTTAACATTAAAAAAAAAAGTTGACAATCGTTTGACATTAAAGCCACTGTTTTGGAAAATCAAAATTCAATCAAAATTCATCATAGATACAGATTGTAGTATTTTTAAAGCCTTTTTTTCTAGTTTTTATTATTATTACATTTAAATCGGATCATAATTAACAGAGCTAAAGCGCCGTGCGCTTTTTATAAAGCAACCTGTATATACAGTTCTTTTGTAAGTAATGTAAACATAGAAGTCCATAAGTCATGTGAACGCGCTCAAAATTAGAGCAAATGGAGGAGTAACAGATGCATAAATTACAAGTTCATTAAGCACTGAAGGACACACGCACGATACTTACATATTTATGTTCGTAGACATACACATACATCTTATGCAGAGCGTGCAATCTAGTGTTTACAACAAACAATAACCGTTGAAAAATAACACAACCTAGAATGTTGGGTGCAGTCGTGCAGCCCGCAGCCAGTTTCATAACTGGAGTGCAGAAAATTTATTTGTAGTGGCGGCAGTTGAACCTTGGTTACTGGTTTATATCTTATAATTAGGTTATCCGCAGGTGTTAACCAAGACATAACAATTAGAGAAGGGCGACCAATAGAACAGGTGAAAGTCGTAACTGCCAGTTTTGTATATGTCCGAATTATTATGTTTCATTAGTATGTTAATATTTCGTCACGTTGCAATACACATACTGAATTACAGAATTGATTTATTTAAGATGATTCTCTCTGATGAATTGTATATATAAAGAAATAATAATTGGTAACATTCTAATTTAATTAATTTAATTGTTTTAGATTTCTATCTATCAGATTAATTGACGTTATGATTATTAATATTTCATTATCAATGTAAAGAATTTTTTTGATTCATTAGACAGTTTTAGTTTTTTTTTGCCTACAGAATTAATAAATACGTACTAGATATAGTAATATCTTGAAAAGTACGTAGGTTGTCAATACATCAAAAAACACTGTTTAATATTAATGATTTCTGCTTTGATAGATACCGTCTGCTTGCTTCTCAAATGTTTTCAACCTAGATATGCCAAACGTTGAAAGTAATTAATCGCTCTTCGGATATACTGGACTATCTGCAGTTATATCGGTGTTTTAAATTTTAAATTGTCAAAGAACTTTTGCCTATACTGAGAATTTATCTTATTCTGAAGCATGCGAAACACAAAAACACATTTGTTGCTAAGGTAACGTAATGATTAAATGACAGCAATATATTATAGCATGTATTTTATTTTGAAACAGGTAAAAGGAAGTAATGGAATAAACTTTAATAAATTAATTTCATACATTGAAAAAATTTCATGTTAACTCTTTCAGGTCCGGAAATTTCACTTCAAGAAAAGCTCTAAAGGTACAGAATTTTTTAAGGAAAAAAATTAAACTTTTTTGTTATATTCTTATTTATAATACATACTCAAACTATAAAACGTAATTAACAAAAATATAAACTCCACGTTTTACAAGAAAAAATTAAAAAATCGGTGGGTTATTTTTGTACCATCGTAACCATTCCATATGATAAACATAACGGTATTTTACATCACTTCATTGTTTTCATGTACAAATTGATTGATGGGCACTTTGTGAAAGACGTATGGATTTTGGCTGAAGGGGTTTTCTATTGCTGATGGGAATAGACAATTACTGCGGTATGGTATAAATTTTGAACAATTGTATCGAGCTACAAGAAATTGTATTATGTGACGACGAAGTTGTTTCATTGAGATCTTGTTATTTTTGAAAAAAAGTCCATAATTACATATGCGTTCACAACGCAAGTATTTATTATAAAAAATAATATCCTGTCCCACCATTTATGGCTTTTTCTATCTGTACAATAAGCGGCTTTCATTTGATCGAATTTATCCACAAAGTTCATGTTTTTATTGCAATCTGTTACCATGATAGGACAGACAACTTCTGAAATTGAGCCATCTTTATTTTTTCGATTTACAATTTTGTGTTACGAGGATTATGATAATTGCAAAGGACGTCGATACATCTTTTATCACGCCATTTGATAGCTGTTAACCATTGATACTTTGCCACCAATCGTAATCACCCCGCTCCAAATCCTTATCAACTGAAACTGTCGTAAATTTCTTCTAGTAACATTGACAGTTGCACAGGCATATATTTTATCTTGGAGGAGATCTTCCATAAGTTCAACCGAGGAAAAAAATTGTCAAAATATAGTTGATATTTTTTTCCCCTTATGCTGGAAGTCAATGTTTTCACAACCCTTGAGCCTAATTTTTTTTCAAATTCGCTTTCACTTCGACCTGTGTAAATATTAAAATCCCAGCAGTATCCGGTTTCACCAGTCAATACCCCCTTTTTATTGTTGTAAAATACTGCTTCAGTTTGAATTTTATTATCGATTCGTCAACTGCCCTTTTTTGTGAAGGTTCAAAGATTTCTGAAAATTAATATTCAACATATCTATTACCGGTCGCACCTTATAGAGTTCGTCATATTTATCATCACCTCGCTGTGGCATAATGATGTTATCATTGAGGTGTAAATTTTTGAGATATACGGATCATGCAAATCAGGAGATGTGTTCCAATGATGTCCATAACTTAGATACTGTTTTATACCCATGAGGATATTTATTCAAAAGAACGCTTTCATTTCCTGAATATTAGTGATACTATATGCCTGTCCTGTTTTTAAGTATTCTTGTTGGGCATACAGATTTGTTTGAAACACTGTGTGATTTAATATGTCATCATCCAATAAAACATTGAATAAATCAAAAGGTTTATGCATTCACTTTTGAACTCTTCTGGTGATGGGATATTACGTTCACTGCGAGTCCATACTGTTTGTTTAGGAATAGTACGTACCAATGTAGCCAATAAAACAAGATCTTCTAGTTCCCATTCGCTTACAGAAATCTCAAAGGCAGGCAAGAGTAATGGTCCATCATCGGTTTCAGTAAAAAAAATCGTTATTATTTTGAGTCTCATTTATCTTATTCTCATTATTTGAATCATTATCTGAATTAGAATTAGACGGAAAAGACACGCATTCTTCATCAAGTCTATAAATTTCTGCGTATAACACTTCCAAGCTCATACCCACTAAATTGAAAGGCAGTTCTTCAGATTTTTACAATTCATGATCGGATCGGTATTGTGGGTTAAATTTTGTATCCTCAAAAAAGATAACCATTTTTATTAATTTATTACACACTAATGTACTCACTATTTGCTGAAGATACCAATGAACTGAACAAACCCCAGTTGCTTGCAAAATAACTTTGTTTTTCACATTTGGTGATAAATCTATAACCTATGCACACGTTGTTAGTGCCCATTTACTAACCATTTGTAGTTTTGGCAAATTTCCAAAGTGTTTCTGAAGAAAGTACAACTGATTTTTTAAATTTGGAATTTGTATTAGTTCCTTGCACTCAGAAATAGTACGAGCATCGTTATTTAAACACGTAACGAAATTTTGTAAACTATCGAAATTTTCTGCATAAAAACTAATAGCTTCCAACCATGTTCCCCATCTAATTATTACTGGAGAGGGAGGCAGTGATAAAGTTTAGGAAGTTTTGCCCTGTAAAGAGCTACTCTCAATGGTGCTTTTCTGAAAACTAAAAGCGGATACAAGTCTATCAACTTCCGGAAAGATGTCTCTGATATATTCACAGATTCTGTGGAGAACATTTGCTACACAAGTATTATGCAGCATATTAGGATGTTCCCTTTAATAGTCTGCCTCTTTTTAACATATATGCAGCACTGTCACTGACAAATAAGGATATACACAGAATGAAGCATTTGGTGCATATCCTCGTAAATGGTTTGAGCTACTGTTTCCGCATCAACTATATTTATTACTTTTATTGTTATTATATTTTCGTTATATGGTATAGTTGGATGTAGTATACCAGCTACAACATTTACCACGCAGCGTCCTAATATATCGACAGTTTCGTCGGCACTTATCCATAGGTACTAATTTGAAAGATGGCTTCTAATGCGTTCCACTGCTTTCGTGTAGCACTTAGAAACACAATATTTGCGTAAGGTAGACACATCAGGAACATTTCGACCAGTATATTTTTGGAGAAGTGTTTTGAGGGTGGAATTGTCAAGTTTATTTAATGGAATATTTGCCACCATTAAAGTTTCACAGAGTTCATCGTTAAAATACGGGTCTAATTTCTCTGTATGTGTTTGCGATGCTAAGTGACGTTTTACGTGCGATTTCTTGGAATTTTTAACGATATTTTACAGGCTTTACAATAAATTTCGGAATCACGCGCAATGGACATACAAACAGTATGACACTTAATCCAATTCGCCATTGTTTCACGATGCCAATCTCGACTTTGTTCCATACCGTATCGGGAAAAGTAATTTGAACAATGTTCTAGATCTAAATAAATGAAAATTAAAAACGTATGCGTAAGTTATTGAAACTTAACAAAATTCACTGGACACAGTTAAAACATTGAAAAAAAGAAACTAACTCATCGTACTTTATTCATCTTACGAAATATAAACTAATAAATAAAAGAAATTATCAAAACTCCTCACGCTTCTATCGACGCCCATGAAGAAAGGAATTTAACTGTAATATTGAAGTAATTGCGTCACAATTCAACGACAAAGAACATATGTGCGGTTAACCGAATGAATAGTGCTATTCAATAACTGCGTGTTGTAGTTAGCCATGTTATGGACTATTTATATGGTCCATCCTAAATTCGGCCTGATACGCCCGATCTCTGGTAACGATACACAACTGTATAAATACTCTCCCTTATTATCAATATACTTTTATAGACGAGTTTTCCAAAGTTCAAAAGCCTTACGCCAGGCGTTTCTTGGAAATGACTGAAAATATTCGTGGATGGCGAAATTAATCTCCTCTTCTGATGAAGAGACAACCACGTAAATTTTTCTTATAAGAAAATAGCCAGAAATCGCATATTGGTAGATCCTGCGAATAAGAGGGGTGTTCTATTACTTTGATGTTGTCTCTCAAAAAAGTTGCAGTTACACTAGCCTTATGCGCCAAAGCATCGTCATGGTGTAGCATTAAGTAATGTAATTCTTCATGCAGGATTTGCCATACTGCTACGGATCCAATATCCAGGGTGACCTCTACCATCGCGTAGGTGCATCTTCTATCTTCCCGCAACATTTTATGAACATGTTACACATTTTCAGAGATGACTGCTGACCTAGCCCTACCGGTATATTACTCGTCATTCAAATAACTGCGATCACGGCGATATTTTGTAAACCATCTAGAAACCGTAGTCCGAGGTGGTGCTTCGTTTTCACAAACTGTATGCAAGCGTTGCATGCATCCTTCTTCATTAAAGCCCACTTTAAAGTTAGACATTATAATAGCCCTAAAATGCTCTCTCTCGGCTTAAATACATGATTACATGTATTTAAACACCCATTACTAACACTGTAACAGTACTAACGTACGTTAGCATAAAAATGTATTCATGTTTAATGAATTCGCAATAAATGTGATTCAAATTGAGTCACATATCACTAATTTCAGCGTCACCCTCTTATTTTGGTGCAATAATTTTTATATTCTAGATTTCCAAAAATTCTACAGTTGTCGTGGCTAATAAAAACCGCTATATATAGTTATAATGAAAATTTTAACTGTTAAATAAATAATGAAATTAGTAGTACTAAATATTGGCAGGCATATATGTACAATCCATTTAAGTCAATATCCGTTGTTCGCCTCTTCTATAGCTGCATAAACTCCTCTTATGTTCCTTTCACCAAAAATACTCAAGTACAATCACTTATTTATTTATGTTGATTTGTCGAAAATGTACCACCCAAATGCAATAACTATTACAGCGTAAATGTAATAGTTGTACGCACTCCTACACATCTGATTTACATATAATGCTAACTTCTTAATGTCAACAATTTATTTTCATTCGAAGGCTGCATGCATTTTTTAAATTGTATTTTAAATTAAGCTCATTCATATTTAATTTTCAAATTTACATGCGTTATTGGAAATAGTTACAATATTGGTAAAACACGTTAATAAATATTTTTTAGAATACTGTCTTCAAGTAATTTTTTAGGTATATTTTACTACTACTTTTAAGCCTTTAATTTAGTCATTTTAATGAACAGAAATAATATAAATCTCAAAATAAAAATTTAAAGCAGAATAACAAACATTTACATTGCTTGTTTATAATTAATATTTTTGTTTACCATAATCTGTAGCGAAGTATTGATTTGAAGAAGCACGACATTATTTTGACTTGTAAATAATCAATTCATGCAAATATGTTCTTTTTTCTCATGAGAATTCGAACATTTGATAATGATTTCTAAACTAGTTTTCTATACATCTGTTGGGGATACATTTAATATCCTTTGGTAATAATTTCATTTCAAATATTTTTTATTGTTAAATATAAGTAAAGATATAGAATTCAAACATAATATTTCCAATTTTATAAATATTTAACGTTCATTTTCGAATTTAAACTGCTTTATTAACAGAATTTTATTATCACATTCAAATTGTAAAGCTTTCTGTAGATTTTAAGAAGCGACGTCGTTATTATTTGCAAATTTATTTATTACTTTATGATGTACACCGATTGTTTATTACATAGGATTATAGTGAACAAAGTGTTTAATCTGGATATCCATTCTTAAGATCACGCTTCCTAAATATGTATAATGAGGTCCATTACTAAACAATGAAATTTTATCCGGAACTTCATACTTATATTTATAACACCAACTAATACTTAATTAATAAGGATATTTTATTGTTTATTTATAAGCAAGATCAGATTTTTAAGATCCTATTATAAGCCTTGATATTGTTGCCCGTAGGTACCACTTCGACGAATTTGTCTTAGCAAATTGCCCCGTTATGACGTTAACCAATACACTGTACGCCCAAAACGTGTATTTAATTATGTAATAGTTTGCAGGTGTAGTAGTATATTTTTATCTACTTGTAACACGAAACAGTACAGAACGGAACAGTCGTACATTAAAATCTAAACGTACGGTCTTACATTAACAACATAACAATCATACCTTAGCAAGAGATTTTTTGAGATTATAAGTCGTTGTAGGTCCAAAAATATATGTAAATAAATATATTTAGTTGAAAATGCATTTATTCATTTAATTACAGTCACTGAAGATTTAAAACGTAAAGTGTAACAGCCTTACAAGCTGTGCACGGTGAAGTAAATATCGGGGTCGTGATTCTAGTAACCGGGGCTGAAACATCACCGCCAGAAACCGGTGTCATCACAAACATTTGATTCCACTAGCCGAACAACCCCCATCAAGATATGTTCAACAGTAATTTTACGCGACACTTTCATGATGAATATATTACTGACTTGAGACGTAAGAGCTTACTGTTAAAATTTCGGCTAAATTTATTAGAAAATTACGTTTTTACAATCATTTCAAGCAAACTGTTTGCTGTTTTATGTTAATATGGAGAATAAAGGATTAGAATTAATTAAAAATTATTATTTACGTGGAAAATCAAGAAAAATGTGCTCCTTGTCATGGAATGTTTTGTAGGGCGGGTAGAGGGTTTTAATCTAAATCCAAAAATAGTGGTAGCAGACTTCGAAAAAGCCGTTCATAACGCTGTTGTTTCCGTGTGGATAAATGCTAAGTTAATTGGATGTCGCTTCCATCTTGCCCAATCATGGTTTAGAAAAATTCAAAAGCTGGGTTTAACTGCTGAATTCAAAGACAAAAATAGTGAAATAGGTAAATGGCTTAAATATGTTTTCGGGTTGCTATTTTTAAATCCAAGTGATGTCGGTGATGTTCGCTTTCGATTTCATAGAAATTCAACCAGATGACGAAAAGATAATTGCTTTTTCTAGTAGGCCAACTGCTTGAAAAATGTCGACTAATTACTTGATCGCTAAATGTACTACTTATTTGTGTTTTTACGGTGTTGTGTTTGTGAGATGGAGCTTCGTCTTGCAAATAAATAATGTTTTCAATATCATGTTGTTGTACACGAGAGCGGTATTTCACAAACTCTACATTTTATTGTAGTACCAGAGTAAAGTAAATACAGAAATCTACTTATTAGTTTCTGTGCTTCGTGGTAGAACGGTCTCTTTATAGCTTTCGATACTATTGATTTATTATTTTTACTTTACGCGAAATAATTGTGCTATATATCTCAACCGCCTTGATATTGAACACATATCGGAAACATATTGTCATGGATTTTTCCATGGACAAGAAAGGAAAATAATTGAACTATATATTAAACTTTTTTCTGTAGTACATTGATTAAACTTATCTATTTCAATTTTTGATGTTTATTTTATTTCAGACGGGGATCGTTATAAATATATTTAATTTTAAGTGATGAATTTTATTATGTTTGAAATTTTGATCCATCCTCGTATATTTAGGTTGGTCAGATGTTTAAAGCAGCCGCTACTCCGGATATCATATTGTTATAGATGTATATTTTTCTGTATATTTTGATTTTATAGTTGGTGGGGATATCCGTGCGGAAGTTGGAACTTCATTTTGGTAGAGATATCTTAACTTCTAAAGTGACCGGGTTGTTAGAGAATAAGAAATTCATTTTTATTCTCTGTTTTAGTAAATTCGGGTTTTATTTTTGTTTATGCATTTTATTCAGGTGCATGTAATGTTACTTCGATTTTTGCGAGAGTTTGTGATCTTGGTGTGATCTAATAAGTATGATATCTCTCACGTAGTTTTTTTGTGTTATCAGTGCATAGATCTATGTAAGTTTGATAAAAATATTTAATTTATATAATTGATACTACGTTTATTTTTATTATTATATTTTATGTATTATTTGTAATAATTTTGATATTTAAAATCGTATATGAGTATTAGAGAAAAATTGTCATGTTTTTTTGTTAGTGGAGTTTTTCTTAAAGATAATAGTCTAGAACGTTTTGAATTCAGGTTGGATTTTTTTTAAGTTGTGGGTTGATTTGTGTCGTGTTTTATTTTGCGCATGACTGTAAGCCAATTTACGCGGGTTTTGAAAACTTTGTTGTTTTTGACATTTGATATTGTAGGGGTTAAAGTAGAGGTCAAACTTGACAAATTTCTCCAGTATTTATTAGTTTTATATTTGTTCGAGAGTCACAGGGGGTTTTTCTCTGTGTGCGAGTCATATTCACAAAGAGTGTTTCCTCCAAATGCTACTGTTAATGTTGCTTTAGCACCCTATACATTCGGTAAAGGGATTTTTTTTTATTAAAAATTTGTAAATTAGCTAATCGTGACTTTTATTGACATTTATTGTTTTACTTCTAACATAACCTGGACCTATTCTGAGAAGAACGATCCGTGAGATGGGAGTTCGTGGAATCTACTAGACTGTACAGCCGGCATCATAAGTTGTAGTGTGAATAAAAGATTAATTAATAAGCAATCAAAAGCACATTCCACTGCAATATGTACATATAAAATATAATACAGGCGCGTGCAACCGAATCCCCTTCCACTGTGACACTGCATTTGCCCCCATATGGGCTTCCTTAATTATCGTTATATTTAAGAAACTAGTAACAAACTATAAGTGATTAAAGACATTGCCATCAAAATCTGCCCTTAACGACTGTGGTTGTAACTTCTTTTAAAATCCTAAAAAATCACGAAACCCATTCCGCGGAAAACATAATTTATAGCAATAAAAAGTGTGTACTTCTATAATCTTTAACTTTAATTTCATAAAATTGTAACTTGAAACTTCAACAGAATAGACTGAGAACTGCGGCAGACAATTTTGTTTTCTGTTCGGGTCCATGACCTACTACTAAATATTTTTAGAACATTTCTGATATTATTAAACGACAAATTTATCGTTTTATTTTTATTGAATTTAATAATGATTTTTCATATTTCGTTAGTACAAATTCCTATTTATGAATTTTATTTGTATTATTTCATATATCCTTTATTTAAGCTTATTCATTATTGATTCTTGATATCGGTTTATTTTTACAGCATTTATTTATTTTTAAATTAGCAGTTCCATCATTCAAGAAATATAAGAAATTAGAACAAAACACCATTAGAACTGGTTCTCTCTGTCACTTATCTTTTAGGCTTTTAGTTTACTGTTAGTTGAATTGTGTAGTGTATAGACTGACGATGCACAAATATTAATTATATTCTTCTTAAATTGACAATTAGAGATCCCCATTATGCTAATTAAAACGTAATTTATTCTCGCGTTTTTTACGAGATCGTTAAAACTGATACTCTACGTGCCATTCCGTAAATGGTCAGCTTCAATCATTGACTTTAAATCGATAATGTATATTTAGAAAAAAATGAAAACCGCCATGCTAATTTATCTATAATACTATAATTAGTTTTGAGTCTGGATACGTGATACAAAATAAATTGTATTGACATAGCGTAACATAAAAAAGAAATAGATTACAATGCATATGTATCAACTCCAACATACCATTCGTTCTACTTCTTTTTTTCATAATTTTATTTGATTGAGATAAAACTCTTGACTAACAGTTTACATTTCAATCAATTCACTATTTTAAAATCCATCGGATTATCAACACAAACCTTTAAGATTCCATTAGAATTATATATATATATATATATATATATATATATATATTTGTATATAAATTTACTTGGAATTGCTTTACTTAATTTTTAAAACCAAACTATTTTACATTAGAAAATAAAACATAATGTGGAAAAATGTTTACTCTGGAACAATCAAATTTGAAAACAACTACACAGTAATACATTAATTTAAATAAATAATACTAGAATTTGTGAAATTATTTATTATTACAATATATTACATGTCTGCTAAAATAAAAATATATAAATAGAAACGAAATAATTTCAATTTTAAAAAGATACTCGTTTGTTTTTATTTATTTATTTTTTTAATTCTTTCTTTTAAAAAATTCAATATTTTCTCAAAATTCGTTCTCATACGCAAGAAAAAAAATGACAAAAATATTTAAAATGTATTTGTCGCGCCGCTTCCTTTAAAGAGGTGCACAAGGAGTACACACCCCTACTCTTTATGATACTAGTGGTCAAATTCAAGTACTAAAACAATTGCTGTTTCCATTCAGTCAATTGTCGATCGTTGGGTACATGTGTATAGTAAGATTCAAAATATTTTAAAATGCCTGCAATTAACACTAAGCCGATTATAAGAAATACCTTCTGTGAGTATACTGTGGGGCTTGAAACATTTAGAAATAGTATTTGTCTATCGGGAGTGTATTCTTAAAAATTGTAAAGCGCCAACAGGTGCTGTTTTAAATAATATTGAAAATATTAATCATCTAAGATTATGATATATATGAACATTTTATTGGGAGTGTTATAATACAAATACATCTTCTGTATAATGTATAATTGCATCTTTTCATTTTCCATACGTGGTCTCTTTTTTCAACGACGCTGTATATAACATGTTCTCCCTAACTAAAAATATAAAATGTTTAGTCATAATTATAGAAGACCATGATGTTTTTTTCTATAGCATAATTACAAATACATTTTTGTTTAGTACAATTACTTACCAAACATAAAATATCTACTACAAAAAACGATTTTCGAAGATTAGTTCTGTTTTACCTCCTAATTTATTACGTAAATTTACATCACAAAAGAATAGCTAAATAAAATCTTGTTCAATTATAATAGCTTTAGAAGTTTGCAAATTAAAAAGGGTATCTAAATATAGAGGAAATTATCTCTATATTTAGACGCCCTTTTTCTGTTCCCTAGTAGAAATCGAAATAAAGTTTCTTACGAGGGATTCACTGAAAATTTCGGGAAAATCATAAATAAAATAAAATGGTAACAAATTGAATTGTTTTTCGAAATAATCACCCTTAAGTTCTGTACACGTTTACTTTCGTATAAACCAATTAGTAAAGCATTTATCCCGCTCAGAAGATGGTATGTTTGAAATGTGTGTTTCACACGCCCCAACAGCCTCTTCAGTTGATAAAAATCTTTGCCCACACATTTTACTTTTAATTTTAGGGAACGTAAAGAAGTCATTGTGGGATAGGTAGGGGCTGTAGGGACAATGGCTGAGTAATTCAACGTTGTTGCCAGGTCAAATAGTGGAATGTTAATTTGGCGGTGTGCTAACTTGCATTGTCATGGTGTAATAGAATGTAGTAGAATGCGATGGTTCTGATTGATTTTCGGCAACTCTACTCCGCAATTTACACTTCTAGGATTCTCTAAAGGAATTATGGTCACGTGACCAGTATTAGATACAAAACAAACAATCATTTCTTTAGAATCACTGCGCGCTCGAATAACTTTCGTCGGTTTTGCTTCACTTTGAAACACCCATACAGCAGATTGGTTTTTTCTTTCAGGCTCATATGAGTAGATCCACGTTTCATCGCCACTGACGATGTTATACGTAAGTTTTTATGAACCTTAGTGGAAGCATTACAGTGTTTCTTTACACCAATTCACACGAGTTTCTTTTTGTTCTGCTGGCGGATTATGTGGGATCCACCGCGCACACAGTTTTCTTACATTTAAATTATCGTGGAGAATTGTTTGTGTTACAGTCATGCCAATGCCTAAGGATGCACGAATTTCAGCATGTATCGCATGTCGATCAAGCTTAATCATTTCACCAATGGCATCGACATTTTGCGTAACAACAGCTGTTGATGGTCGATCTTCACGCAATTCATCACTGAGACTATCACGTGCAACTTTGAAATGATATGTCGTAGTTTTAGATAGTGCTTCACTACCAAACGCAGAATTCATTGACTTAAACCACTTCGAAAATCATAATAAATCATTACACGATAGTATTCTCTTGTTAAATTAATTTTGTCACCGTAAAAAAACTATTTGACATTTTTTGGTTCCGTCACTTGTTTTCACTCACATAAATGTGAAGTTAGCCGAATTTGTATAAATTATAGGTCAGGTGTCAACGATAATGCTGGTTCCCGAAATTTTCAGTGTATCCCTCGTATATTTTGGTTTATAATTTAATAGTTTGATTTGAAACTATTCTAATAATCTTGCATTTCTCAAATTTCGGTGACAAAATATTAGAATAATGCAAAAGTATTTTTTGTATTTGTTCGACTTTAAATGCAGCCCATTATGTTGTCATTGACTAGTGAGATTTTTAATTTCTCACTTCGACAATCCTTTTAGCTTAAATAGGAAGAATTCGCTACACACTGTTTTTGCCTTCGTGGCATTGACAAAGTGGCCTCTATACCCTTTCAACTTCAATTTGAGATTAGTCAAGTTCAAATTGACAATAAACACTTTCAAAATGAGAACAACCAATTTCAAATTGAGAATAATCAATTTCAAATCGATAGTAAGCAAATTCAAATTGAGAATAAACACATTCAAAATGAGAACAAACAATGACAAATGAAAACTGCATTTATAATATTGTAACATGTAAAGTAACACAATTAATAAATGGATTTTGTAAATTACATGATTAGATCATTTAAAATTTAATGCGTCCGGTATAAATCGTTGAATATGCGCTACATATCTTGGATAGTTTGCCGGATTTATTGCATTAACATTAATATCTATTATCTCCTCCAAGGGCCAGTATTATAAACAGCGAATAAGTCTCTGAATAACAACTTGACGAATAAATTTATTCAACGAATAAATTTAAATCTGGTATTACAAAAAACGCATGCAAGTAAAATAAGTATTTGTAGAATATCTCTGAATAGCGATGTATTTTGCAGTTTAGCATTTCGATAAACGATGGAGCCACCGAATAAAATGAATAAATACAAAACAAAAGCGAATTCTTTACTATTTATTTTTATTTATATTTGTAAAATACAAACCGATAAATCCGGCATTATCAAAATTCAAGTTATTAAACACACACAAAATATGAACTTTTAAAAATAAGGTTATGTTCATTTGAACACAATGGAGCAAGCAGCTAATCGCGTTTCACCAATGAATAACATTTAATACTACGATTTTCTAGGGTGTAAATTAATTGGGAGATTTACTTACTTGCTTAGTTGCCTTATTCGCTATTTATAATACCCAATCTATAGAGTAAATTAAATTTACTTGCTTACTAAATAAAATCTGCAGATTTTATCGTTTATAATACCGGCCCTAATTGTTGTAGACGAAACTCCGTCTGGTTTAAATTTGCTCCGCCCTCACCAGCTAAAATATGTGGCAAACGCAGATTTAAATACCGTTTAACAGCAACTTTTAAGCTGGACCAAATCATTTCAATTGGATTTAACATTGGGCTGTAAGGACTAAGTCTTAGCAATTTATGGTTGCTGAATTTATTTTCAGTAAATACAGTTTCTATACCGGCACAGCACGCAGCATTGTCAATTACCAACAGCACATGAGTATGAAAAATTTTATAAACTGCACTCAAATACTGACAGACAAATTGATTTGCGTCTTCTGACCTCGTTGTGAATTATTCCCGTCTTTGTCTTCTTGATATGAATAAATTAAAATTTGTTTCGTCCATGTATATAATGACACATTATCCGCTTTATAAATTAAAAGTTGCTGGATATATATCTTATTTTCATCACTATTTGCTCTTTCAGGTTCTTTTCGTATGTCTTTCAATGTGACCAACAATTAGTCCACAGTTTTCGAAGTGTTTCTTTAAATACAATTATTTGATGTTGCACTTTCATTTTTAGTTCTTTTAATGTTAATTTTGGGTTTTCTTCAATGTATTGAACGATAAATCGACGATGCTCTTCCGTTATTTTCACAAATTTTTGTCCCCCCCGTGGCTTTTCCACATTTTCTTGATTTTTTACCTATTATTGCTTAACTTTGTCAGCTTCACATTTCTTAATGTAAGGCATGGTAAATGTCAGTAAATGTTTTACCACTGACGCTAAATGATACTCATTAACACTGACGTTTGGTTTTGTTACATCACCGCGTGCTGCAAATTTATTAATTCTCAATTATAAGTTGATTATTCTCAATTTGAAGTTGGTTATTCTCAATTTGAAGTTGATTATTCCCAATTTGAAGTTGAAAAGGTATAGAAAGAAATACGTCATTGATCTGAACAAATATTAGTCTGATGGTGATATGTCAGGACTGTGGTAGCAAATCTAGTCAGTATTAAACGAAAATATAATCTCAGAAAAATAGCAGAAGCTGATAATACACAACTCAAAATAAGCAAATAGTGCTTAGTTCGCCAGCTTGTTTTTTTAATTTAATTTATACATATTTATAATTCAAACTCATTAATTAGTATAAAATTCGCGTGATTCTGAAGAGCAGGTGGCTCTTTCTTACAAACTTCTTATAATTTGTTTGCATTTCTATACATTTTAAAATTATTATAAATACATAAATATTAAAAAAAAAGGTAAATAGTTTTGATTAGTTACGCCTAAACTAATTAATAATATTTAAAAACTTTATAAATGAAATAAGCATCTAAAATAAATTCTATACACGTGACTAGACAGAACGTGGCAAATGTACCACTTATTCATTAATTATTACAGCACAGTCGTAGATGTTTATCAGTACGCAGTAGAAGCTTCTCGTAGAGTTCGTACAGCGGCTACTACTTTCCGACATCGTCACAAGATAAAAATCTTCAAACCGCAGTGAAGAAACTATAACTGCATTACATTGGTACACACATATATTACGGAGAATCAATTATGAATATAATACGGCGTGGAAAGGACCATGTTCGTAAATTTCTATGAACAACGTGGAGAACTGTTTACGCCGATTATCCGTCATCGAAAGCGTGAAATGCTTTGAGTAGGTGAAGAATGAAAATTCATAATACACGTAATCAATTTTGATCCAGGTATAATTGTACGATGTCTACGTTTAATTCTTATTCAGAATATTTCCAGGTGGATTGGAGTACACATGGAAAATGACATTAATGTTAATAATAATTATAATTAATTATTTGTCACTGTAATAATGATAAAAACATTTGCTCTAATAACAAAAATTAAAATTAATAAAGAAAAGAAATATAGGGTCTACTAATAGGAACATGAGATCTTTCAAAGTAGATTGCCTTCATTTTGTAAATGTGATTGACATCTGTCAGTGTGCATTTTAGGTAGTAAACTTAACCTTTTAATCATGACGAAGTATACGCCACAACGTTTGGAAATTGTAAAAATTTATAACAAAAATGCGAAATCAGTTCGAGCTACGTACAGAGTAATACGCCATATTTTTGTCCGTCATAATCGGCCTAGTGAACAAGCTATTAGTGCAAATGAAGACCACAGGGGAAGAAAGGGGAATGTCATAAATTCAGTGAAATCGAGATAGCACTGCCATCTATTAATCAAACGCTTAAAACTTTGTATTAAAACGGTATACATGGGAATAAAGCCGCGTAGTCCGACGATACATCCACTGAAACATTTCATACACTGGAAAAGAAAGGGGAATGTCACAGTCAAACTGGTAAAAAACGCGGAAGGTCCGTACGACGCAAAAAATCCACTAACAAAATACTTATTTTGACTAGTGCATGTAGAGTGGTTAAGATAAGTGAGTGTAATCTAATTAATAAAAGAAACTGGTGCTTATTGTATAACAATGGAAACTGATGAAAATAATAATATAACTAATGATCAATGTAGTGAAAAATCTAGGAAAAGAAAGAAGCATGGCCGAATAAGTGATGTAGCAAAACAGTTAAGGTTATGCAGTCATGAAACCGGAGAATATTGCTACTGTAAAAGATTAAAGTGTTTTGAGAAGATAAATGATCAAGAGAGAAAAACAATATTGAAAGAATTTAATCAATTAAAAAGTACGGATGAACAGAATGCCTATCTATGTGGACTAATAACAACTAAAAGTATTCAGAGAAGACGGCCTCGAAAAGATGAAGAGGCATTGCTACATTATAATTCTTATTCTTATCGCGTTAGAATGATAAGAAATGGTGAGGTAGTAGAAATTCCTATCTGCTTTAAAGCGTTTTTATCAATTAATGGTATAACAAAGAAGAAATTAGAATACCTACAATGCTCTTTGAGGACCATAGGTTCAGCTCCTCGTGATCTTCGGGGTAAGCATTCTAATCGTCCACGAAGGTTGTCAGAAGATACATATAATTGCGTAATCAGTCATATTTCGTCATTTAAGGGTCGCAAAAGTCACTATAGCCTAACGAAAACAGACCGCTTGTATTTAAGTGAAGATCTTAACATATCGAAAATGAATAAAATGTATAGAGAAAAATTTCCAAACCATGTAGTATCATATGAATCATATAGAACTATATTTAGTTCAAAATTTAATATCCCGTTCGGTTATCCAAGGAAAGATACTTGCAGTGCTTGCGATGAATATGAAGCGCGAAAAAGGAACTTACAATTACAACTACGTAATTCATCAACACAAGATGATATTCAAAGCAGTTTGCGAACGCTAGACACCGAAAACATTCTGCACAAGAAGAAAGCTCAAGTTTTTTATGATGGAAAACGTTTTCAAAAGTATAACTGTAAAAAAGATAGTACAACTGAAGCTATCTGCATGGATTTTCAAAAAATTCTTCCTGTACCAAATATAACCACCAACGATGTTTATTATAAACGACAGTTATCTGTCTTTCTTTTCAATATTCACGTTCTTGCAAGCGATGACTCGGTATTTTATGCATATCCACAAACGATAGGCAAAAAAGGAAGTGATGAGGTACTTTCCTTTCCGGATCATTTTATTCATAACTACCTTACAAGAGAAATAAAACATCTACAGATTTTCTGTGATTCTTGCGGAGGACAAAACAAGAACTATAACGTAATTAAGTACATGCACTACATCGTTCATATAAAAAAGAGACTAACCTAGTTTAAAATAACGTTCCCCATACAGGGTCATTCTTATCTAGAATGCGATCGGAATATGGCACTCGTCAATCAAAAATATCCAGCAGAACTCCCATATGAGTGGGTAGAGGAGATTGCAAAATCTAGGAGTAAACCACAATCATTTGCTACAGAAAATGTTGAGCATTCTCAAGAAATGATAAGAGACTGGAGTACTTTTTTCATGCAATTTCCTTACAACAAGAAATGTCCTATGCCAACACAAGCAATTAAGGAAATAGAAACAACTATTCTCCATCCACGTCTAGTTAGCCATAGATCCTCTTACAATGGAGCATGGGAACACACTAACATCCTTCCACCAAAGAGTCAAAGAAATGAGCCAGTCCTTTTACAAAACGAATTTCTGTATCCTGACAGAAAGTACTTAGGTAGTTAGTATAATTTAAAATTCATTTTTAAAAAGTAAAATAAAACGTTTTATTACAGACCTGATCCCGATTGGTAAAAAAAAATACAAAAACCTTCAAGAATTAAAGAAACACTGCCGTTGCGACGACGCCCAGAAGTATTATGATGACCTACCGTATATAGATACAGTTGTTGATAGTGATTATAAACTGACAAAACCAATGTCATAAGGTCCCCTTGCTACATCGTACATCGGTTTAATGTGGACATTCCCCCTTGTTTTCAAATAAAATACGTAGTTACTTTACTGTCTTTTGTTTATTTTTGTGAAATATTATATCAATATAAAACCATACTTGCAAATAGTTTTATTAACATTTAAACCAGAAGATATACACAACATAAGTTACATTGAATTAGTCTCAAAGTATAGAAAGAGTTTCAAACTTTCAATACCGTTTTACTCAAAACTAAAAATATGTGACATACCCCTTTCTCCCCCTGTATTCTTCAAATATAAATCGTTTCGAAACAAACTTTACTTTCTCAATTTTGCGTTCGAAATGAACTCATTATGAAACCCAAAACAGTATCGAAATGAGCTTCATTTCGATACGCTTTTTTTCATTTTTCAATGTTGGCGTTGTTCGATTACAGAAATAAATATCATTGCCGTCATTTGATTTTAAGAATTTATGTACATTTGATAGAAATGATATACCCGTATGTCCGTATTTTATACAAACAACGTATGTTGTACAATTGACCACAACATATATATGTTTCTATGTCACTCATGTCTATATTTTTAAATGAAGTATCAAGTAATGTTAACGAAAACGAAAATTAGTAAGTAATATGTAATATAATATACTTCGCGGATAGCAAGATTTAAATTTGAAAATGTCAAGTATCAATGTGACCAACTGCATGCTTTATATAAAAATTAAACTCTGAACTTTCAAATTAAATAATTCCAGTTTAAGCAATTTATTAATGTAAAAAACGCAAAATAGAAAAAATAGTATAAAAAACTCGTTTCATAAGGCCTTTTGCCGCACTCGCTCTTTAGAAAACTCGCAGCTATCGCGGCTCGTTTTCTAAACTGATCTCGTGCGGCAAAATGGTGCCTTATGAAACTTGTTTTTTAATATTCTATTTCCACGCGTTCGTGTCAGAATCGCCCGTAGCAATAATAATACCGCTGCTGTGGTAGCCAGTGTAGCCTAAAAATCGAATTTGTCGGTGTTGCGTCGTTCTCAGGCATTGGGACTCTCTGCAGTGACAACGTGGCGTATTTTACGTAATAATTTAAGACTACACCCTTACAAATTTGTTCTCACACAAGAATTAAAGCCGGCTGATCATCGCATGCGTCGTGTGTCCTCAGATTGGGTATTGGAGCAGCTGCAAAATGATGCCGATTTCGGGAAGAAAATCATGTTTAGTGACGAGGCTCATTTTTGGATGAATGGGTTCGTTAATAAGCAAAATATGCGCTTATTGGTTAGCCAAAAACCCACAAGTGATTAAAGATAAATGTTTTCATCCACAGAAAGTGACAGTTTGGTGCTTATTGGACCATATTTTTTTTCAAAATGAGGGAGGAAATGCTGTCACTGTGAATGGTGTGAGATATCGAGCAATGATAAGAAACTTTTTGCGGCCGGAATTGGAAAAACTGGATGTGGAGGAGTTGTGGTTTCAACAGGATGATGCCACAACCCACAATGCAAATGAAACAATCGCCTTATTGGAAAAAAGTTCGATGGTTCAATCATCTCACGAAATGGACCTTTCAATTGGCCAGCTCGTTCGTGTGATTTAACTCGTATGGATTTTATTTCTATTGGGTTGTGTAAAATCATTGGTTTACTCCAACACACCTCAAACTATTGAGGACTTAAACACAAACATCTAACGGAAAATTCGTCAAATTCAGCCGGATTTACAGGGAAAAGTAATTGAAAATTGGATTCAGCGATTTTGTGTCTGCACACGAAGAAGAGGTTGTCATTTACACGATGTCCTATTTCGAAAATAAATGGCACACTCTAAGCTTATAATTAAAAGCCGGCAGTTTGCATAAATTTGCATATTTGCCTAATATATGCATTTTGTATATTATTTGCATATTTTGTAGTAATTCAGCATTTTTGCATATTTTAAATATCCATGTTTTATTTATTTGCTAAATGAAATTTATTATAGGCAGTACTAAATATATATCGTGGATGTAACAAACAAACAAAAATTAAACAGCCCTCTTTAAATTAAAAATAGCATTTTATTAAGCCTCTTCCCGTTACTTTTCCGATAAGCGTCTCCAAGAATTTATTAATGCTCGTCCCATACATCCAGGCTAAATAAATACAATAATACATTTTACCAGAAAATTAGGAGTACATGTGTTTCTTTGCTATTCGGAGAAATTTATTCCCATAGTCGAAAGTAATTTTATTTTAAACGTCATTTTACGTTGGCTTTTCGAAGTGTAAGCTTGTGAATTGTGATATATAACAGCAAAAATCCCGAAAATAGCGACAGTGCCTGTATGGATTGCACCTTATCGAAATTGCGTATAGATGGAGAAAAAGTGTCTTACGTAGCATGCTGCAAGATTGTGAGTAAAATTTTAAATTTATTTCCTCTTATTAATTAACTAATTAAGTTTTCAATTATTGGTTTAACTTTTACTAACATTTATTTTGTAAGAAAACAACCGACGATGTGGTATTTTTTTTGCAGATTACAAGTGAGAGAAAGTTCCAAGTCGACCAACATATGAAGACTCCGTCTCATGTTGCAAAACTAACAAAGATTTGCCATCAACATCCAAAAAATCGGAACAAAAACAATTTAATGAAGATTTGTGTCAAATGTTTGTGTCGGCAGATATTCCACTACATAAATTAAAGAATTTAAATGTCAAGTTATTTTTGCAACAGTACATCAGCAAATATAACATTCCCGACGACAGCACGCTAAGAAAAAAATATATTCGCTGCATCTATGCAGAAACATTAAATAGCATTAAGAAGGTTGTTGCAAACAATTATCTTTATATATGCGTAGATGAAACTACTGATAGTGTGGGCCGATACATAGTTCATTTAATGATTGGAATCTTTAACGTATCGGTTCCAGCAAAATCTTATTTAATTTCAACCAAACAGTTGGAAAAGGCAAATAATTTGACAATAACAAGGTTTATACAAGAAGAACTGTCAACTTTCTTCTTGTCGGAATCGATTCCAACAGAGAAAATTATATTGTTTTCGACGAATGCTGCACCATACCTGGTGAAGGCAGCTTTCAACTTGAAAATCTTTTACCGAAATTTAATTCGCACAACTTGCTTGGTGCACGGACTAAATCATGTTGCGGAAGAAGTCAGAAACCATTTTTCCTTAGTAAATACTTTAACTAGTAGTGTTAAGAAATTATTTATAAAGGCCCCATTACTAGTTTAGTTTTACAAACAACATCTACCCGGTGTTCCGCTTCCTCCTCAACCAGTAATCACACGATGGGGAACGTGGTTAGAGGCTGCTATTTTTATGCAAATCATTATGAAGGAATAAAGACAATTATTATGGATCTCGATAAGGATGCACAATCTGTGATAGGCGCCCAAAAGGTGTATTCGAGTAAAGAATTACCTCAACAGTTGGCGTTTATTAAAGCCAATTACAGTTTTATTTCCACTTCTATATTGTAGTTGGAAAAACAATTTATGTCGCTAATCGAGAGCGTTGAAATAATAAACAAATTTGAAAACTCATGTTTTGATGTTAAAAGAGGAATGGGACAGTCCGTGTATGAAAAATTTTTATTTTAGTGTAATAGGAAAAAATGAAGGTTTTAAAAAGCTAAAGGACATTGCTAGTGATTCAATAGAAAATATTGAGTTGACAACAGATAATATTTCTAATTTGAAATATGCTCCTATAACAAGCGTCGACGTAGAACGAACCTTTTCAATATATAAATACATGTTTTCAGACAAGCGTCACAATTTTCCTGTTGAAAACTTTGAGAAATATGTGATTGTAAATTGTTTTCATTGTTAATTATGTTGTAAAATGTTCTAAATAAACTTGTAGTAAACATAATAGAATACTTTTTTTCTACAGTATTCCATTTTCATAAGGAAGTGCATATCTAGGCTAAAACATGTGCATATTTATGCGCATATTTTCAGTTTTTTTTTTTTGCATATAATCCGGTCTTTACTTATAATATATACAAAAATTAGCATTGTACCTTACACATTAAGTTTTTCATTAAAAAATAAATTTCTAATGCCCCAATTGGTAGACCCTACAAACAATATTATGGGGCTGAAACGAAGCGTACTATTAATGTATTAGGCTGGCAATGGGTTTGGTTAAATTTCGCGCCAAATCCCTAGGTCTATATAATTCTATAGGTAATAGAATAATTGAAACATATATGAGTTGGTAAAACCTCACCAGTTTTGTATAATACAAAAGTATTTTTAATAATATAAAATATTATGGATTTCAACGCAAAAATAGGTAAGGAAGAACACCTAAGGAATGTAGCTGGAAGGGAAACAATTCATGAATCAACCGCTGACAATGGGACAAGATTATGCAACCTAGCAGAAGAAATGCAGTTAGTTATCGTAAGCACAAAATTCAAGCATAAAAAGGAACATAAAATCACATGGACATTCCCAGGACAAAAAAGAGAAAACCAAATAGATCATATGCTAATCAAAAAGAAAAAAGAAAATTTAATAGAGGACGTTAGATCTTAGAGAGGAACAAGTGTGAATACGGATCATCACTTGGTAATAGCAAAAACAAAGCTAAGAATGATTAGAAACTGTAGAACCAAAGGAATATCTAAAAAATGGAATGTAGAAAGCCTAAATAATGATGAAAGTAAAAGAAAATACCAAGAGGAGATCAAAGCACAATTAGATAAAAGAGGAAAAAATGAGAACATAGAAGAGGAGTGGCAAAAAATTAAAAACGCAATAAATGATGCGTCAGATAATGTGTTGAAAAGAAAACAAATAAAGAGGAAAACTGGATGGTTTGATAATGAGTGCGAAGTCGTGATAGGGGAGAAGAGACGGGCAAGGCTGGAGTGGATAAGAACAAGTAAAGATGAAGATTACGAAATATACAAACAAATAAGAAAGGAAGGAACAAAACTCATAAGAGAAAAAAAAATAAAATGGATTGAGACAAGGATGGACGAATTAGAAAGGGACAGTAAGAATAACACGAAGTTATACAGACAGATAAAGCAACAAAAAAGGAAGAATGTAATAACCAGAATAAATAAAAATCATTGGCAGGAATATATGGAAAATACGATAAGCATAGAGGAAAGTACCAGCGAAGATGAAAGAATAGATAACCTAGAAGAAGAAATTATAAAAGAACCAACAGCAGAGGAAGTGAATCAATAACTTAAAGGATAGAAAAGCCCCAGGATCAGATAACATTAGTAATGAAATGCTAAAAAATGGAGGAGAAAAATTAAGAGAGAGAATACACGACCTATTATTAAAAATATGGGAAAAGGAATCAATGCCCGAAGAATGGCGACTAGGAATCATAATACCAATACCAAAAAATGGTGATTTAACAAAATGTGATAATTATAGAAGAACAACATTACTAAACATAGTATACAAAGTATTAACATCAATTGTATTAAAAAGGTTGAATACATACCTAAGAAGAGAGATAGGAGAGTATCAGAACGGATTCATGCAGGGAAAGTCAACAATCGATGCAATTCACTCATTAAGCCAAGTTGTAGAAAAATGCTATGAAAGAGATATAGACTTACATTTAATATACATCGATTTTAAACGGGCGTTTGACAGTTTGGAAAGGAAAACTATCATGAAGGAAGCAACAACATTGGGAATACCAGAAAAGATAAAAAGGCTAATCAGAATGACATTAGATGAATCAAATGCAGCTGTAATTACAGAAGAAGGGATGACAAATGCAATAAAACAAACAAAAGGAGTAAGACAGGGAGATGGACTTTCGGCGGCACTATTTAACATAGCATTGGAAGGAATCATACAAAGTTGTGAAATAACCGGATCCTTAATACAGAAATCAATACAAGTGATTGCATATGCCGATGATATTGCTGTCATGGCAAGGGACAAGAAAAGTTTAGAAAAAATAATAAAGAGGATAGATGGAGAAGCACGGAAACGAGGTCTAGAGATAAATCAAAAGAAAACGGAATATATGAGAGTGAGTAGGAAACAGGCAGAACATGGGAAGGAAATACGGATGGGAGACCGCAGGTTTGAACAAGTACAAACCTTCAAATACCTCGGAACGATTATAAGTAATAAAAACGATAGAAGTATAGAAATAGCACAAAGAATAAAATCGGGACACAACGCATACTACAGGTATAGGGAGATAATCAGAAGTAAAAAGATAAGTAGGAAAACAAAATTGAAAGTGTACAAAACAGCGATAATACCGACAGCCTTATATGCGGCGGAAACTATGTGCATTACAAGCAGGGACGCAGAAAATTTAAAAATGTTCGAAAGGAAGATAATTAGGAGGATTTATGGACCGGAGAGGATAAGCGAGGAGCAGTATCGACGATTAACTAATCAAGCTATAAGAGAAATACTAAACGGAGAAGATATAGTAAAGGAAATCAAATCGAAAAGAATACGTTGGTATGGACACATAATGAGAAAGGAGGAAGAATCAATATCAAGGAAAATAATTAAATGGAAACCGCAGGAAAGTGGATCCAAAGGAAGACCTAAGTTAAGATGGGAGGACCAAGTGATTAATGACATAAGGGCCATGGGAATCATTAACTGGCGAGAGAAGATAAAGGATAGAAAGGTATGGAGGCAAATAGCAGATGAAGCAAAGAAACATGACAACCTGTAAATACAAACAAACAAGAAAATGGAGAGGAGTGACGAACCGCCCCATAATGATAGTCAGAAGAGCTCAAGCAGCGGCTCCAATTCCGTAAGGAATGTATAGCCAGTTATATATATATATATATATATATAAAATATTATTAAAAATCTGGTGTGAGGAACACAAATACAAGTTCAATATAAATATTTTTTGTGAACGTGTCCAAACATATCCCTCCCCAGAGACGCAGATACGTATTTCATCTTTCTACAAATTCATCAGTACGCCCCTGCTGGAGAAAGGATATATTCAGACACATTCACAAAAAAGAACGACTTCGTTATCTCACGTAGAAGTACATACAGCGCTGAATATTGTCAGTCTGCCGAAGTACTCTCGCTTTGTCCTTCACACCAGTAATACTAATAATATTTTATATTATTAGAAATACTTTTGAATTCTATAGGTATTTTGCACTACGGCTTTTTCACTACCGGTTTAATCTGACCGGTAAATTGCACTCTAAACATGAATTAAATAAAAACAAGGGATTTTCTCTTATATTTTATTTATGCACATATAGTTATAAAATTTAACATAAAAATATAATTTATTACAAAATACATACAATAAGTATGGGAAATACATATAAATGATCGCGTAGTCATCCTTTAAGAGAACTATGGTAAGATACCTATAACTTTTAAGAAGCTATGTCTTTGTATCTCTCCGCTTCTTAATTTTAATAGCATACCGTTGATGAATTCTTGACGGCGCTTAACTTCGTTGTTATGTATTATGTATTGTTATGTATTATTATAAATACCATTTAGCGGTTATTTACAAACTCTGTATTTTTATGTATGTGTCAGTTTGAAACTCTTTGAATTTTTCCAGAAAAATATGTAAATGGGATTTAAGTAAAACACTTTACTAATTTCCAGTATAATTTCCAGCTTACCGAAGACAAGAAAACACAATTCAGGAAGAGGTGAAAAAAAAATATACTGGAAATTAGTATAAGTGTTTTCCTTAAATCCCATATGGATTTCCAGCAAGTATCGGCCGATTCAATTAAAAAAATATATATTGGGCGTGGGTGTGAAGAGTAAAAAGGATCGTTAAAACGTGCATCAAATGATTCTCATATGCATTAGTAGTGCATGTTAAAATAGCCTTGTTTTTCGCCGCCTCATCAGAAATATAATTTTCTAATAAATAATCCGCGTACGTATAAACTTGGGCGTTGTTGGGAATTTCTGCAAACAGATCCATCGAAAAAGCATCGCCAATCTCTTCTAAAGGTAACTATGTCAAAGCGAATGTTGTTTTGAGCCATTTTTGAATCTCATTCAATTCTTTATTGTTATAATGTCTACCTAATACTAATTGCCGTATTTTTCTATACCATGCTTGACCCAGATAAAATCTGCAGCCAATTATTTCAGCTTTCGGCCAAATTGCTTTTATAGCGACATGAATCGCTATTTCAAAGTCAGATACAACTTTTTTGGTTTCGAGAGTCACTTTAAATTAATAAAAACATTAGATAGCACGCACTGCCACAATATATGTAGATTTTCGCTTATTCAGTAGTAAACAAAAAATTAACGGTATAAAATGACCGTTTTCGAAGCCATGTATGGTAAACATTTTTTTTATAAAACTTTGAGCAATAAGTAAACGTCCCATCTATATAAACAGTTTCAATACCACACAATATGCGGATGTTGGTGGCACAGGAAAATGCAACCATTTTCTCTGTCATTGTAGATCTCGGTTCCAACCCGGAAACCGAGATCTACATCTAGAGAACGACCGCGGAAACCTACACCTACATTTCTCTGTCATTGTTCATGAATAAAAAGTTTTCATTTCTATTTGTCTTGACATTTAACTCCCTTAATATGGTATGAAATTCTCCATCGGAAGATGGCAAGGCATCTGGTAAATGTAATCTACATCCTTTGCGGTTACTGTAGTGGGTAAGTTTTCGCGCAACTCCATTCGAATTATTTTTGATGGCCTTTCTGCTAAATCTTCACTTGCAGCTCTTTTGGATGATGTTATTATTAACTGTCTGTTAAATTTCTTACCGTCGATATTATGATTATGTGTAAGATCACTCCGCACAATTAAATTATTTCGTACTGTAAAAACATTTGCTTTACAAATTCTTTGAACACATCTCCAGTACACATAATCAATTTGCAACATTTTGCTTCCATAAAATTTAAAATTGTTTACTATAGACCGTCTCAACCTTATTATGAGTACAGGTCTTATGGGAATTGATTCCATGTTTACCAAATCATCTCAACATGTGTATAACTCTTCTTACGGTTTATTATTTGACATCGTGTTTGACATTTATATGTAATCAATAATCATGGATGTAGTATATATACTACCGTGATATCATAAAGTTTCTAGGACGAAGATGGCTTTGTAATATAAATTGTATGTCTGAACTTAAGTTAGGAACTATAACCCTGTTTTGTAAATTATTTTGACAGTGACATTATCTGTCATCCATTAATGTGTTAGAATTGCTGAAAGCAAGTTTGAACTTCGAGTTTGAAACATAGCACATTCGAGTAAATTCAAATATGGTTTACAATATAGTGCAAAAAGCGTACATGATTGAAGCCTATTTTCAGAGTGGAGTGCGAATTGATGGAATTTGGGTGTACAGTCAACGTGCATGTTTGGATGATTTTAGAGAGCACTTTCCAGAGTTAGCTGTAATTCCCAAAGATTTTTATAATTGCCTTTCCAATTGTGTTGGTGAGTTTCGTGAGACTGGTTCTGTGGGTCATAAATCACGTACTGGTAGGCCAACTGTTCGTTCGGAACAAGTTATAAATGATGTTCGTCAACGTATGGTAAATGAACCCACAAAACCTTTGAAACGCCTTTCTCAAGAGATTGGACTTTCTTATGGAACATGTCAGAAAATTGTAAAGAAAAACTTACACATGCATCCGTATAAGATGCAATCACATCAGGCTATTTTGCCGGTAGACTACTCTAGACGTCGTGCGTCGTACTGCCAGTAGTTTGCAAATAACTTAATAGAAGATGATGACCTGCTAAATTTGTCATTTTTCTCTGATGAAGCATTGTTTCATCTTTCGGGGTATGTCAATTCCCAAAATACTCGAATGTGGAGTAGTGAAAATCCTCATATTTTTATTAAATCGTTTCTGCATAATGCGAAACTTGGTGTTTGGCTAGCAGTTTCTCGCCGCAGAGTTGTTGGCCCTATTTTTTTTAATTTCACAATTAATGCTGAGAGGTATAGAAACATTCTGAATGAATTTATTGAACAGTTGCATGATGATGAATTGCAATATGGATACTTTTAACAGGATGGTGCAACGGCACACACAACACGAGAAAATATTGCTTTTCTTCGTGAGTTTTTTGACGATCGGATCATAAGTTTACATACGGAAGTTGAGTTTCCACCACGATCACCTTGTTTGACAATTATGGACTTTTTCGTGTTTCCTCACCTAAAGAATAGAATATTTAAAACTCCTGTTGCTAATTTGCAAGATATGCAACAAAGAATTATTGACGAATGTGCATTAATAACGCCCGCAATGCTACAAAATGCCTTTAACAGCATGAAAAGGCGTGTCACATTGGGAATTGAAAATAACGGACAACAATTTCAACATTTGCTTTAATTTTGCCTTTTTTTATTAATAAAATTTTGAATACAAGCTGAGCTTGTTGTTTTATTGTATCTTTATTAAATCAAATGACATATTTATTGATGTCACGATGACACTATCAAAATAATTTTCAAAAATTAAGGTTAAGTTACCAGTATGATAATATGGATAAAGTTCAGACATATATTTTCTATTTCAATGCCATCTTGGACCCAGAAACTTTATGATATCGCGGTACATCCATGTATGTAATCGAAACATAACCACAACGCAAGTGCTTTACAAATGCTAAAATCCACGTATATCAAAACTTAATTATAAACTTAAAATATTAATTAATAATTAAAAATTAATACTGCGAAAACTTCAAGGATATTTGAATATAGTGATAAAAAAAAATAAATGAAGCCTATTCATTGGAAACTAGTATAAAGACAAAGAAGATTTTTCATTGAGAACAACGAACTCCTTGCGGAACGTTTTTGAATAAATCTTCGCTCAAATGCATCATAAAACTTGCACTGCATTGCTAAGTTTTAAGCCACGGAATAGTTAATACTAATAGACATTAATGGTTAAAAGATTAAATCTCAATTTAATTTTTTTATCTGCGATATTATTTTATCTGAACTTTCTTAAACGTATATCTTGTAGACATTTCAAGGTATTTTTCTGGCGATAAATATCATCAAATATATTATAGACAAATAATAATTAAATGTGATCTTTTGTACGAAATTATTTTGTATTGTTTCTTGTTTTTCAATACACATATTTAACAAGGGCACACACACCCGTTTTGGAGGCGAACGCTAGAAACACACGTGCACTTGAGCAACCCGCGCATAAAATCATATGGGGGGGAGGGGGTTAATTTAATATTGTAACATTATGGGTTCGAAATTTATTTCGTTCTTTATATCTTTTGTTTGATTATAATAAAGTAATAGGTAATTCAAATGTAGAAACCGTATTTTTCACGTTAGAAATTCTAAGTTTTGTAATTTTAGCTTCATTGTGATGAATTTTGTATTGTTATAATAGGTCTATGAGAAAAATGGCGAAATTCTAAAAGCGCAAGATATAGTAATTGTATTTAATACAATTTAATTTTTCTTTTTCAATTCTCTCATTATTCGCTTTACATAAGTAAAGCAAATAAACCCAATATTTATATCGCAATCGAGAACCTAGTTAAACATTAGCTACCAACCTTGATAGTATAAGGCGTATAATCTAGTTCCAGAAATTATGATACTGTTCAACATTTTGAATTATTCTTTAAAAGTTTGCAGATAAGAAACAACAGAACTACTGTATTAAAATTACTAAAATATTTTGTAGGTAATTGACCGTAACAAACAGTCATTCTTTTTACTAGGTGGCGCAAAATTAATCACCCTGTCGGAAGATGTTATAACTTTTGCAACTAGACAGCTGCAGAATACAAACATACAAACAATGGAGCGCTATACTCCGCAAGAGCGTGGAATAATTGTGTCGATTTTTTTTACCAATAATCGGTCGGTGGTGTTAGCGCAGCGTGAATTTCGTCGTCGATTTCCTAATCGTGTCGCGCCAACTGGACAAATATTACGCCGCTTAGCTGCTCGACTCGAACAGACTGGAACCACAAGAGATCTTCCAGGGCGTGGCCGCCACCGGACTGGTCGTTCTGTCGAGAATATCGCGGCTGTGGCTGCTGATGTTGCTGAGAACGAAGAAACATCAACCAGACGACGTGCCACGCAATTGGGCGTCAGCAGACGGACCCTACAGCGAATTTTAGTGAAAGACTTACACATGTTCCCATACAAAGTGCAAACAGTGCATCAGTTAATGCCTGCTGACCTTCAGTCGCTTGTGAATTACTGTAGAGCCATCCTCAATCTCAACAACGAAGTGAACGATTTTCAGTCGAAAATCATCATGAGCGACGAGGCGCATTTTCATTTAACCAGTTACGTCAATAAGCAAAATATTCGTTTCTGGGGCACTGAAAATCCGCGTGTGATGCACGAAAAGCCGTTACATCCACTCAAGGCTACTGTGTGGTGCGGTGTTCACGCGGGAGGAGTGATTGGACCGTATTTTTTTGAGGACGCCATCGGCAATACGGTTACTGTTAATGGCGAACGCTACAGGGCCATGATAAACGACTTCTTACTGCCAGAATTGAAAGAGCGGAGCTTGGTGAACATGTGGTTTCAACAAGACGGTGCAACCGCACACACAGCAGGAGCCACAATGGATATTGTGAAGGAAGCATTTCCTGGTCGCGTAATCTCCCGTTTTGGCGATTTGGCATGGCCAGCAAGATCGCCCGATTTAACTATCCCAGATTTCTTTCTTTGGGGCTTCTTGAATTCGCGGGTTTATGCCAACAAGCCTCAGACAATCGCAGCCCTTAAGGAGAATATTCGACAAGAATGCGAACAGTTATCACCAGAAATCGTGCGGAAAGTTATGGAAGATGCGATAAAACGGGCACAAATTTGTATCAATACTGGCGGCAGCCACTTGGCGGATATCATATTTTCCAATTAACAGAAAAAATTGTAAAGGTCCAAATAAAGATTTTCACCACCCAAATTTTTTTTTTTTAATTTACTAAAAAAGTTATTCAAAAACAAAATTGGATGATTAATTTTGCGCCACCTTGTATAATGGACCTAACATATTAACAACCTAAAATTTTGTTTTCTTTTATAGCAGACAATACAATAAACGTGAATTACTTTATCAATTAGTTAAATGTTCAAAATTGTGAAAACAAACCTTTGACTAGTAATCAAAATTGAAATAATTAAATCATTAGTACTTCTAGTAGATCATAAATTTATTCTGAAGAAATTACATTGACGCAGGAAATTAATTAGTCAAATTTTCCTGATAAGATATATAAGTAATCAGCTACTTGTGGAATCTCTAAAAGTTCTCTGTTTATTTTTTTGTTTTCGTAATCATATAGATATGTACAGAAAGTTTCTTAGACGTATGATAATTGTCGACATTAAGTATCGAACTAATTAGTGCCAGATCATTAAATGTCTGGACTACGTCAAGTATTCTTATTACTGTAGTAATGTTTGCTACATTAGACATGTTTATGTGAGATAAAATTGCCATGAGTTTAGAAGCACAGATGGTATTAATTATTTCCTAATAACGTATTTTCTCTCTGTGCTTTTAATCGAGTTTCTTATAAATTTCAGAATTTGTTTATGTATCTGGCTTTGTATGTATGATGTATGTAAACGCATTGATGTAGTATATTGTAGCATATTACATACTATCTAGTTGCGATATACGCAGTCCGTTAATATAATAATATAATAATTAAATAATGGGAGTAAGTTCATAGTCGGTTTGTTTTGGTAGTAATAGAACTGCACAGAACTGATAATTAGAGAACGGACACGCTTACCACTCAGTGCAGTACTGGCGAAAGGCTGTATTTCTAAAATATTTAATTTTATTTATATAATTGGAAAAAGAACGGGTGGTGATCTATAAAATTACGAAATACATATTTATTTGTTGAAAAGTTGTATTTTTAAAGTTTTTAATTTAATTTCTATAATTGGAACATTTTTATTTGTTCATTTTGTCGTTCAAGTTGAGTAAACGAGTATTAATATTGACTAGCAATAGTTTCTCAAGGTTTTCTTCTGTCAATTTTGTTCTCTTTGAATTAAGTACATCCTTATAAATAGAAAACGTCCTTTCTACATCGCAACTGGTTTTAGGTACATACTGGAAATATTCCTTTATTTCTTCATATTTAGCCGTTAGATTTTGTGGAATTGTCTCCATACATAATTGCTGCAATGTAATTAAATCTGGATTTCTATTAAGAATTGCTTCTAACTTTTGCCGAAGGCCACATCCGAAGTCACTTGGAATACTTTTCAAATTATTAACAGCCACATCTAATGCGGTTAATCCGTCATTTAATTTGAGATTTCGATTTTCAAAATAAGTGATTAGTTTTGGCAATTTTCCAAAGTGTTGGTGAAGAAAGTACAACTGATTTTTTAAATTTGGGATTTGTGTGAGCTCCTTGCACTCACCAATGCTTCTAGCATCCTCCTTTAGCAGTGTTACGAAATGTTTTAGACTATCGAAATTCTCAGCATAATAACTAATAGCTTCCAGCCATGTTCCCCATCTAGTTATTACTGGAGTGGGAGGCAGTGGCAGAGATGGAAATTTTTTCCTGAAAAGAGCTACTCTCAATGGTGCTTTTCTGAAAACTGTTTTAAAAGCTGATACAAGTCTATCAACTTCCGGAAAAGGGTCTCTGATATATTCACAGATTCTGTGGAGAGCATGTACTACACAAGTAATATGCAGCATATTAGGATATGTTTTCTTCAATAGTCTGCCTGTTTTTAACATATACGCAACACTATCACTGACAAATAAAAGTATTTTTTCTTTGTACGTGGCGTCCGAATGAAGCATTTTTTGCATATTCTCCTAAATGGTTTCAGCAACTGTTTCCGCATCAACTCTATTTATATCACTTGTTGCTATTACATATGAGTTATAGGGAATAGTTGGATGTAGTATACCAGCTACAACATTTACCACACAGCATCCTAACATATCTACCGTTTTGTCGGCGCTTATCCACATGTATTGATTTAAAAGATGGCTTCTAATGCGTTCCACTGTTCTCGTATAGCACCTAGAAACATAATATTTGCGTAAAGTTGATTCATCAGGAACATTTCGACCAGTATATTTTTTCAGAAATATTTTTAAAGTGGGATTGCTAAGTTTATTTAATGGAATATTAGCCGCCATAAAAGTTTTACAGAGTTCAGATGTGTTTGCGATCCTAAGTGACGAATTTTTGACGATATTTTACGGATTTTGTAATAAATTTCGGAATCACTGACAATGGACCGATGATCAGTATGACCGTCAATCCAACTCGCCATTGTTTTACAATGCCGTTCTCGACATTCTTCCATATCATGTCTGAAAAAGTAACTTAAACAATGCTCCAGATCTAAATAAATGAAAACTAAAAATGTGTGCGTAAGTCATTGAAACTGAACGAAATTCAATGCACACTCTTACGTCGAAATATTTGGTAGAAATAGATTCAATCAAACGATATTAAACAGGATCTATCACAAAAATTACGATGTAATTAACACTTAAAACTATGAAAACAAGAAACTTACTCACAGCACTTTATTTATCTTACGAAATATAAACTAATAAATAAAATACATTATAAAAACCCCGCTTCTATCTACGCGCATGAAAACACTTTAAAAAGCACTATATTCTCGGAATACAATAGCTGCCTTGTCCATTGTTATCGCGGCGAGACCAGGTGTCCGAGTAAGTCAAACAAATACTTCATTGAATTACGCCGGGACGTACTGAGCGACGTTATACACAATTCCAATTGGCGATTGCGTTTTATGGAAATTGCGTCCGTTCTCTACTGATAATAATAATAATAGTCTTTAGTAACCAACAGATAAAAAAATCCACTTAAAGGATAATATAAAATTACAAGAACAAAAAACATATGTTGCAGTGCAAATTCATTTACACATTTAAATCCTAAAATAAGCAAAATGACAAACTAACTTATTTTGCCAAAGGATCCTCACAATACTTATTTGCGTTTTTCGCCATATGGACCATTGGGGCCTTAGTCATAACATTAGTTCTAGCACGAGGAACTGAAAATGTAGCCGATGATCGCGTGCCGTAATTCGGTACAAGAAACTGTACTTCACTGAGTAATGACGGAGAATCAATTTTGTTTGTAACAACTTTGATTAAAAAGTTGTCACTAGAAGCATTCTTCCGTTCCAGCAACGACTCCATGCCGCACTCGCTTAAAAGGCTATTGTAGTCTACACCACGCGGTGGATATATTCCATTAGTCTTGAACGAAACATAATTCAAGAACCTCCTTTGAATTTTTTCCAAATCCAGTTGCTGGTAAGTATATATGGGATACCATACGATAGAGGCATATTCCAGTTTAGACCTGATCATAGTAAAATATAACGTTTTTAGTGTAAAACGTTAGAGAATCTTCTGCACGTTCTTATAAGGAAGCCTAAAGCTCGAGATGCAGAGTTGCACATTGCTTCTATGTGCCCAGTAAATTTAAGCTGTGTATCAAATAAAACACCTAGATCTTTTACTTCTAGCTTCCTTGGCATAGGCGTATGTTCAGCATCGTAATCGTAATAAATAAGTTGCTCGTTCCTGGAATAAGTGACAATGGCACATTTGGTAATATTTAATTTAAACTTGTTTACATGACACAGCGCGGCAATAATATTGATATAACTTTGAAATGTTTCGCAGTCGGAGATGTTATCGATTTTTGAAAAAATTTTTAGATCATCAGCATACGCAAGAACTCGGCAGTCGATTGAGGTCAAAAGATCATTTATATAAATTATAAATAGTAGAGGCCCTAGATTGGACCCTTGCGGTACACCAGAAGATGCAGTGATTATCCTGGAATTATATCCATTGTAGCAAATGTAGGCGATCTATTGTCCAAATAGGAATCAGTTAGCTTTACAGTCTCAGGAGAAAAGGCGAAGGTCATTTTAGTGATGAGTATATTGTAGTCAACCGTATCGAACGCTTTAGCGAAATCTGTATATATCACATCTATCTGTTCTCTTTTGTCGAAGCATTGACTAATACACTGCGTAATTTCAACCAAGTTTGTTACGGTCGATCTTCCCAGTTTGAAACCATGCTGGTATGGGGAAATGTAAGGTGATACACAAACATATATTTTCAAGTATAGAAGTTGTTCGAAAATTTTGGAGCAGGTAGATAAAATATTTATGGGTCGATTATTGTTCATAAAGCGCTTATCACCGTATTTAAAAATTGGTATAATACGACTCAGTTTCCAAATGTCCGGAAAAGTAGACGTACTGATGTTTAAATTGAAAATTGAAGCTAGACGTTCGCTCAGAACCCGTGCACAATCTTTAATGAAAAAGTTAGGAAGCCCATCGTAAGGTGTAATCAGCCTTCACTTGCATTAAGACACACGAAATCTCCTCAGTCGAAACAGCCGGAATATTAATACTGTCAAATTAAAGAATATTTGCCGGAAAAATATCAGATATAGTTGAACGTGGCACAAATGTAGTGGAAAACGTGTGCAAAAGCCTCAACAATTTCATCCGGATCAGTTAACATATCGATTCCTGAATTCAAGCAAGCAGGAATCCAGGATTTACCTCTCCTTTGTCTCACAAATCGCCAATACTGTGATGTATCATTCACTATATTTATTTCAACGTCAGATATGTACTGGTTATAAGAACGACGGACTTCAGTTTTGACCAAGCTGCGCAACCTAACAAATTCTTGCTTATTGCTAGTGGAGCACGTACGTTTCCATGTACGGCAGTAGTATTCCTTTTGTTTTATCATCCCTATTACCTCTAGATTATACCAAGTGGGAAACCTGCTAGAGGAAGAAGATGTTTCGGGTACGTATCTGTCAACCACAGAAAAAATCTCAGAATAGAAACTTACTGTCGCTACATTGACGTTCGCACATATTTTTACACGTGATCAATCAATGCAAGCCATTTTATCGTGTAACTCTCCAAATTAGCTTTACGAAAATTAGAATTTTTGTTTAGATTACGTGGAAAATTTTTTAATTTTTACAATATTGCCTATATCTAAATCAATTCGCACTCTCTGGATGATGTCCATCTTCGGACACAAGTGGCATATCACCATGTATAACGTTTATAGGACAATTAATATTGCTGAATACATAGTCTAACAGTCTACCATTCTAACTATTAAGATAAAATAAAACAAATTTTATGAATTTCACTTTTTAATTATCACTGTAACGAGTCGTTTCGCACCAACCTGGGCTTCGTCAGACATATAACTAACTTATTTACAAAATATTTTTTATATTAAACACAAGTAAACTGTAACAAGCAAAAACACATGTTTTATTTTAAAAAATAGTCAGAGGGATGGGTGCTTTTTATTACTGGATGTCTATACACAAAACTTTCGCTACGGTTTATACAAAATGTACTGTTCTTAAGTAATAAAACTAGAGGTTTACATTATATTACAGGGAGGTAAAGAATTCTATGGAAAAATACAAAAATACAATATGTAACTGTCTGTATATCAAATAAATAGATTGAGTAAGGGTGAATTATTTGTTTCTAATTGATCATTTAAGATCTTGTCAGTTTCCTTTATTTTATTGATTTCAAGTGACTCTAATAAATTAAGTTTTTTGCCCTTATTTTCTACATGTAATATTTTAAATTCTTTGTTAAAATTGTGGTTCGTTGAATTAATATGAGACGCATATGAAGAGTCACTTTTATTATTTCTAAATGAAGAAAAATGTTCTTTGACGCGTATTTCAAACGATCTGCCTGTCTGTCCGATATAAGTCATAGGGCAACTACCGCAGGTTAACTCATAGACTCCTGACTTTTTATTGTTGTTTGTTAAATCCTTATTGTTTTTTATAAATTTGGATAAATTGTTATTAGTTTTATAAAAAGATAATTAACGTCAAACTTTCTTAAATATTTACAAATTGTTGTGCTTGAAGAGCATATAAACGTGATCATTTTAAATTTTTGGGTGTTATTATTTAATATTGGGTAAACTTGTGATATGGCTTTTGTATGGAGTTTTATATTTAAAATGTTATCTATTATATTACTTTTATATCCATTGTTGATAGCTATTTGTCTAATTAAATTTAACTCTTTTTCGAAATTTGTTTGGTTCAACGGAGTATTTATTAATCTATGTATAAGACTGTGATAAGCCGCTAGTATTGTATCGGATGGCAAGAAGTGTTATGTATAGTACTAATATCTGTAGTTGACGGTTTGTGGTAAATAGCAAAGTTACATTTATTGTTAATTCTAGTAATCGTTAAATCGAGAAAGTTAATACTATTATTTGTTTCCTGTTCCATTGTAAACTTAATATTTTGATGCAATTTATTAATATAATCAAATAATAAATTTAATTGTCTATTTGTTCCTATGAAACCTAGTAATATGTCATCTACGTATCTATACCAAAATAATACGTTTTGAAGAAGAGGATTTTTTGAAATAGAATTTTCAAGATGATCCATAAAAATCTCAGCTTATAACGGACTTAGGGGATTACCCATGATTAAACCTTCTTTGCAAGTGTATATGTTTTCATTAAATTGAAAGTAATTTTTTTCTATGCATAAGTTTAGTAGATCAAGAATTTCATTAATAATTAACGGATTTACATTATTTTTATGGAGAAGATCTTTTACTAAAATAACCGTTTTTTCTGGAGGGATACTAGGGAAAAAACGGTTATTTTAGCAAAAGATCTTCTCCATAAAAATAATGTAAATCCGTTAATTATTAATGAAATTCTTGATCTACTAAACTTATGCATAGAACAAAATTACTTTCAATTTAATGAAAACATATACACTTGCAAAGAAGGTTTAATCATGGGTAATCCCCTAAGTCTGTTATAAGCTGAGATTTTTATGGATCATCTTGAAAATTCTATTTCAAAAATCCTCTTTTTCAAAATGTATTATTTTGGTATAGATACGTAGATGACATATTACTAGGTTTCATAGGAACAAATAGACAATTAAATTAATTATTTGATTATATTAATACATTGCATCAAAATATTAAGTTTACAATGGAACAGGAAACAAATAATAGTATTAACTTTCTCGATTTAACGATTACTAGAATTAACAATAAATGTAACTTTGCTATTTACCACAAACCGTCAACTACAGATATTACTATACATAACACTTCATGCCATCCGATACAACACAAATTAGCGGCTTATCACAGTCTTATACATAGATTAATAAATACTCCGTTGAACCAAACAAATTTCGAAAAAGAGTTAAATTTAATTAGACAAATAGCTATCAACAATGGATATAAAGGTAATATAATAGATAACATTTTAAATAAAAAACTCCGTACAAAAGCCATATCACAAGTTTACCCAATATTAAATAATAACACCCAAAAATTTAAAATGATCACGTTTATAGGCTCTTCAAGCACAACAATTTGTAAATATTTAAGATAGTTTGACATTAATTATCTTTTTATAAAACTAATAACAATTTATCCAAATTTATAAAAAACAATAAGGATTTAACAAACAACAATAAAAAGTCAGGGGTCTATGAGTTAACCTGCGGTAGTTGCCCTATGACTTATATCGGACAGACAGGCAGATCGTTTGAAATACGCGTCAAAGAACATTTTTCTTCATTTAGAAATAATAAAAGTGACTCTTCATATGCGTCTCATATTAATTCAACGAACCACAATTTTAACAAAGAATTTAAAATATTACATGTAGAAAATAAGTGCAAAAAACTTAATTTATTAGAGTCACTTGAAATCAATAAAATAAAGAAAACTGTCAAGATCTTAAATGATCAATTAGAAACAAATAATTCACCCTTACTCAATCTATTTATTTGATATACAGACAGTTACATATTGTATTTTTGTATTTTTCCATAGAATTCTTTACCTCCCTGTAATATAATGTAAACCTCTAGTTTTATTACTTAAGAACAGTACATTTTGTATAAACCGTAGCGAAAGTTTTGTGTATAGACATCCAGTAATAAAAAGCACCCATCCCTCAGACTATTTTTTAAAATAAAACATGTGTTTTTGCTTGTAACCGTTTACTTGTGTTTAATATAAAAAATATTTTGTAAATAAGTTAGTTATATGTCTGACGAAGCCCAGGTTGGTGCGAAGCGACTCGTTACAGTGATAATTAAAAAGTGAAATTCATAAAATTTGTTTTATTTTATCTTAATAGTTAGAATGGAATTTCATCAAGTAAAGGCCGAAACAATCATATGTCTACCATTCTGATTTAGGATGTGATTATATTGACGCAAATGTAACGTATTCACAATATTTTGTAGAATAGTCGATTTAGGATCAATATTAGCCTCACAACTATTAAATTTAGTACAATTAAAATCGGCGATAATTATTACGTCCTCATCTAGAAGTCTAAAACACAAAGCATCAAAAAATAAACCATAATCCTCAATGCAAACATCTGGTGGAACATAAATTATGGCAATATAAATTATATATCTTGAAAAGATAGATTTACATATTAATAAATCTATGAGAGGTACTAAATTAGCCAAATCCGAAGTATCCCAAGCAATATAATGTGTATCCTCCAAAGCAGCAAAAAGCACTCCACCTCCCTTCCGCCAACCAACACCCACATGATCACGATCTTTCCTACACACTGAGTATCGATTGTCAAACACCTCAGAGTTGTGGATATCTACAGAAAGCCATGTTTCAGTTAGCAAAAGAACGTCAGCGTCAGCAGTGCCGCTTGAGCAATAAACATAATTTACTTTCGATCGAAGGCCTCTAACATTTTGGTAGAGCAAATGAAGAGACGGAGCATAGCTGTTGGACCTATCTAGTTTTCCGAATGAACCTTTTTAATGATTCTGGGAATATCATGAAAGTACCTAATTGTTAATCCAGGCTCCCTTGCCGTCAGCCGTTCATCCAGTTGCCTTTTAAGATCCTTATACAAAGAATTTTGAAAGGAAGTTCTATCCCTTGCCACAAATACAGACGTATGCGCACAACTTTATTAATTCCAGAATTGTTCTGAATTTGAGTAAATTCAGGAAAACCAAAACTCATCGAAACTAAATTTAAACTTTACTAGTATGCCATCTAGTAGCAATTTAATTAACTACAAAAAAGTTCCAATTTTTGAATCTCTTGTAATTGCATATATAATTGTATTTTTGTGGAAGCTCGTAATTGCTCGCCAAGAATTATGACTTATTAAAAAAAGATAAATGTATTTACTTGTCAGTTTTCAAGAAAAGGGAACAAATTCAAATAATAATCTTAATTAAAAAAGAAAGTTCACAAAATCAAATTATACACGCAACATATTTCGTGACTCGCATAGTCACAGAATGTAAAGGTCCAACTCACTTTAGTAATAGATATTTATTAAGCAATTTGTTATAATTAGATTTAGTTTTGAAATCAAACGTTAGTTCATTATCCGTGCATTGTACATATGTAGGTGTTTAATAACCAATCATAGTATGAAGGGAATATGATAATTGGGTATTCTGAATCAGTTTATTTAATCCACAATATATGGAACGTGTTCAAAACAAGGTCAGCTTTTTAAATGTATCCCTGGAATTAATATATCTAATATGTCTATCTATCTTACGACTATCTAAAATTTACAAATTTAGTATAATTTAATATTTAAATATTTAGATGAATTAATTTATTTTTATTCTTTCATGGAAAATACTTTTGAAACTTTTGGTAATTTTACGACAATCTTAATTAATAAACAATTCGTGTTAAAACGTCTTTTTTTAATTGAAAATTCCATTGGCACAGGTATTATATTGACTAGGAATCTAGATTCTTGTCACTAGATACTGATTGCAAATCTAAAAGAAATGTGTTTTGTTAAAATCCTTTTCTTATTCAACTATAATATACCATCAACGATATCAGCAATATTCTGGACCTCAGTTGCAGGTTTCAATATTTTTAAGTCACAAAACGAATAATTGATTTATCTTTTTATATAAACTCACTTCCTGTGGACATAGATACACTTAATTCATCCTATCTAAATTTTCAAATTCAATTAATACCCATACCTAGATTATACATTTTTGTGGACCGAATAAGAACTATTCTTTTACACTCTACTAGAACTAAATAAAGTTATAAATAGGCTTCGGCTTAATTATGGATTTGCATAAGTGCATATGCAAATGCATGCTTTAGTTGTTATGTAGAAATGCATATTTTGAACCTTTTTCATATAAATGTACATTTTACCTTTTTTCAGTAAAGAATTATTTTAAAGCAGTCTAGGACTTCACATAAATATTTAATGTTCTTGTTAGTATAATTACACTTTTGCGATTTCTGTTGTTTGTAGGGCTACCAGTTAGTATTTCTTAAAACTTTTTATTAAGATATTTCGCATACTTGTGAAACAACACCCATTAACTGAATACCAAACGCAAACAGACACTTTATAGCAGACAATTATATAATATTCTAAACCGTTGAATAGATAGGTGAAGTAGATAGCAAGTTAAAGCTGGATTTACTATAAACAGCCAGCACAATAGCTAATGTTTTGAAAGCACAATACTTGAAAATATTAAGAGGATTACCGGGGATTACTCTGGTAATCGATGAACGAGAAATAAATGTAGCAAGGATTTTGTTAATTTTAGCAGATCTTTTTACATTCTAACAATCTGTATCAGTTTTGTACTAGTTACAATAGTATTAACATCCATCGAGATGCCAATAGAGAAAAAGTGTGTAAGTGCAATTTTAAATCAATTTGTGAAGGATTATAATGATTTTACAATAGATGGGCGTCAATTATTTTGTTAATACTGCGAAGTTCATGTTATGGTGACAAAAAAGTCTCAAGTCATTCAGCATCTTCAAATCGGAAAATATGCAAGCAATAAAAATCGTAAAGGAAGAAATAACGAAGGACAAGTGTTAATTTCATGTTACGGCGACAAAAAAGTCTCAAGTCATTCAGCATCTTCAAACCGGAAAATATGCAAGCAATAAAAATCGTAAAGGCGGAAATAACGAAGGATAAATTTTAATTTCTAATTTACTCTGGCATGGATCTAAATACAGGTTATTCGGTGAAGAACTTTGTATGGCTTTTATTTGCGCTCATATTGCGTTAGCTAAATTAAAGAATGAAGTTTTTCGCATCTTTATAGACAAGTATACAATAGAATATATTCCAGATGAATAGACGTTAAGAAAAAATTACGTTTCCGAATTATATATACAACAACACTGAACAAATTAAGAGAAAAAGTAAAGGACCATTCTATTTGGGTGTCGTTGGATGAAACAATCGTCGTAGAGCAAAGAAGCATATTAAATTTTGTATTTGGTATACTAGGAGTTAATGAAGAAAAAGATAAATCATATCTGCTGACTTTAAAAGTTTATTGTGGCCCTCTGGTATTTTATACGAAAAGGTGCTACTAGTTTGTAGCGATGCTGCATCATATATGTGAATTGTGCAATGTGCAAAGTAATGTGGGAATTCCATATTTTAAATCAAAAAATTATACATGTGATCTATGTAGCGCGTGCTTTATACCGAGTAGCTGATTTAGTTCGTATTCTTTGTTCAGACGTTAACATGCTGATATCATCTGTGAAAGAACTCGTATCTAAAAGTTTCGAGAAATTGTTTGGGAAGTTCTACTGCCACCCGCGCCAACCGTTACAAGATGGGGAACTTGGATCGACGCTGCTGTATATTATACTGAATATTTTGAAATTCTGAAGAAAATTGATGAATTCAGCTCTGAAGAAGCGCAGTGCATTAATGAAAAAATGAACTTTTAAATAAATGCCAGCGACGTTGTAAAATATGAATTTGTACCAAGGCCCAAATTAATTTTTGAAAATTTGTCACATCACGTTGTAGTTAAATGTAAATATAATTTGCTTCTATAATTTCAACAATTTCGAATCTAAAAAAAATATTTTTGTGGTTTATCGGAAAATTTGTATTTTTTTTTTAAAGTTGATTTTAGTACATATTTAAGTGCAAATTCTGAATGTTTTTGGTGTATATTTGCATGCATATTTTGACAGTGATTCTTAATGGCCGGTCTTTCAATGTTCAAATAAGGTTTCGGTTAGTTAACTTTCAGATATATCTTACGAATAATGATATTTTCCGTCTTTTTATCATCACTTACCCCTTATCCAACAGTTTACGGCCTTATCTGAGAGGGATAAACTTAGCTGCTAGGCAATGTTACCGATAACGTCGTATGTTGGTTAATTGCTGTCAAATCATAACGTCAAACTGTCACCCTCGGGTTTTATTTATTTATTACGTTTTACGTGTTCAAACCCTGTTTTCTTTTTTATTAACTATGGATGTTTTTATTGACGATACGTTGGAAGCAGAAGAAATAGAAATTATAAACGAGATAATGCCGCGGAGGACCGCGGACTGTATACTATTGGTGAACGAATTGATCATTTCGAAATATGGGATGATCTGGCAGTTTCCGCCATATCTTTATACATATCATTAACTTTGGAGCTACAACCATTAACATAAAAGCCACATTTTTCTTTGGCAACATTCTTCTTTTATGCTTTTTTTATAGACTCATACTTTGCCTTTAAATTTGTGGAGTCCCGTTGCCCAAATGTGGAATTCTTAGCATTAAAGGACAAGGCCACTGTCTCCCATGCTTCATTTTTCTCTTTCCACGTGAAAGCATTGGTAACTTTGCTTTCAATAATATCCTTATGCTGGAGCACGAGGTCCACTAGCAACCTGGTTTCTTCGTCGGAATAATTAGGATGACGCGCGTGTTTAATTTTTTTTTCAGACATACAACGAAATAACAACAAACAACCAAATAATAAGAAACTTAACAAATAACAATATTAAACGTACAGCTGAAATCAAAAAAAGATAAGTGAAATTGTACCTATTTTAAATTCGGTCCTATTTGTCAATTGTCAACTTGAAAATACCTATCAAAAACATTTAAATCAATGTCATTAAATTTAAATTGGTGGGACAACTATGAACAGTCCATCTCTTTCTAACTACTGTATGTGCGTTAGCTACTTCTCGCTCCCAGTAAACTCGTTTGAATATAGCCGTTTAACGGTGCAATGCAGAGTTACCGAAAATGTTAGAAACTGTCGGATAACTAACTAACTAACGGATGACGGGTGTTCAGAAACATTCGAAGTCAAGTGGGCTCTGAACAAAAAATCGTATATCTTTACTTAAGTATCCGATTTGTAATAATTATTAAATGTCAACTGATGTCTGTCAAAAATCAATCTATCTCAGACATGACTTCATACTTTCAAGGACTACTTTGACTTCGAATGTTTCTGAACACCCGTTATAAAGCGCTTGGAAAGGCGTACTCTCGTGAGCAAAAAAAAACGGGACACAGTTTCTGCGTGGGTTTAAATTGTGGACTACTTCTTAAGTGGATATCTTTACTCAGAATAGTAAGTCAGGAATTGTCAAAAATGTGTGTTTCATTGACATTTATCAAAACATTTTTAAAAAATATATAAATAAAAATTACTAAAAACGATAGAGAAAGAATATAATTAAAATAATTAGTATTTCGTCATTCCACTGTTATCATTTATTACTGCATCAAATCTTGTAGACATTGCAGCGATAATATTTGGTACAACATTTATAGGAATTCGATGCCTAGCATTTTGAACAATCTCCCAAAATTCTTGCTGGGTAGCAGCCGTATTTCATTAATCCCCATACATTTTCAATGAGATTAGACTGTAGGGCGGGAAATCTCAAGTTTAAATAACATTCCCTTGTAACCATTGTGTTACGAGATGAGACAGGAAATTGTGTTGTTCTTATAACTTCCTTTCAAAACATTAAAGGAGTTATAAGAACAACAAGAATCCCTGTCTCATCTTGTAACACAATGGTAACTAATGTTTCGTCTTCTTGCGGATTCGAAATTTTGTTACGTTCGGAAACCATTTTCCGATTTAAATTATCCTCTTCCCTCCATTTTCTATATATTCTTGCGGCTGAACTTTTACAAATATTTATTTGAACCGATACAGTTCTTAATGATTTACCATTTTCCAAACAAGTAACAAGTCTGGCTTTATCAGATTTCGAAAGTGTGGCATTTTCAATTTTGAATTAGCAACTATGATAGATAATTTGACGTACAGTTTGAAAATTAATCAAATGTCGCCAAAATTACAACGCTAAAAAATAAAGGAAATTGACATAACGGCTCCACTACGACACAGCGGAGAACAGGTAACAGTCGAAAGGGTGGGTTTTTCCTGGCGAATCGGCACTGAACAAGACCAAGGTGGACCTGTCGGCCAACAAGGTAATGGAGACATATTTTTAGAATGCACGCGGTATTACCTTCAAAAGGGGGAAAAAATCAACGGCGAATATTATGACCGTATTTGGTTAAGGACAAGTCCCTTTCCATCAAGACTATTCACGGATGCACACGTATGTGGTCGCCACGAAGAAATTTCATGAATGGGGCTATGAATTGCTCTCTCATCCGCCATATTTTTCGAACTCCCAGTGATATATTTCCTGTTTCCAAACCTGAAGAAATGGCTCGGCGAAAAGAGATTTGGCTCCAACGATAAAATTATTACTCAAACAAACGCCTATTTTAAGAATCTCGTTTAATCTTATTATTTGGAAGGGATCAAAGAATTGGAGAAACATCGGAAGCTAAAACGTTTTTTTTTTGCCGAAAAACTATCTTGCATTCAAAAAATCATGGACAGTCATATTTCCATTAAAATTATCTCTAACACGGTTCTCGAAGTATCGATTTATGAACCTAATACAAATTAAGTCTTGAATAATCTTCATTTATAAGCGAGTTTTTTGTTTATGTGACAACTTTTGTTCAGATGCGGAAACTAAAACCAAATATGAAATTAATACATAGCAATTCGAAAATACAAGTTATTGTAGGTGCAAAGAATTTATTCGTAACTGGTTTTCATTTTCTAATTATTTTTATTATTAAAAATATTCTTATTCTTTTACGTGAAGATAAAATATTTTGTTTACATAAATTACTGGATTGATATTTACATACACATGGGAATTCATAATTAGGATATTGCTCTGGAAAAGGTTACGCCAAGTGTTTTATAAAATATCCAAAAAAAAATAAGTTAAAAGCACTAAAGATCTTTTACTTTGAATGCTCTATAATATAAACTATTATTCGCGAAAGAGCAGCTTAGTTTAATATAGTCGAATGTTCAAAAATATCTGAGAGCCTTGCTAGTAAAATTTTGTTTCGTATTATTCAGTGACTTATCACAATATATAGTTTTATTCTGAGTAGTTGATACTTTTAAGCTTTACATATTTGGCTTATACATGTACCATATATCCATAAAATTCCTGAGTCTCCGTAGTAAATTTTGTCGAAACTTTACGATATTATGCATACCTTTATGACACCTGTGCATAAATATTTAAAAATCTACTATATTTTTGTCTTACTAATCCTAGTTTATTCGAATTCGTAACGTTGTATGATATTTATTACAAATATTAAATTTAATGTGCATATATCTTGACTGCTACACGTTCATATTTTTGCTTTTATTACACACTGTATATAATTCATAAGCTCTGAAAACACAAAAATAAGGCTTATAAAAATATAAATGACAGAATACAAAATATATTTTGTATTCTGTCATTTATATTTTTTATATCCTTGATAAAGGCATCATTGCCGAAACATGTAGGGTTTTTTTAAATATATGTACTTTGAAGTAAAACAGACCTTTAATCGCCAACTGATTTAATTTACCATATCATACCAAGGTCACGAAAATATTATATATATATATATTCGTATATATATATATATATATATATATATATATATATATATATATATATATATATATATATGGTAGATTCAATTACTTGACGATTAAAGGTCTGGCTTTACTTCAATATATATCGTCAACTAATTGAATCTACCATAACATACTAAAGTCAAGAAATAATTTTGAACGAAGAGACTGAATATTTTTATAACTTCATAACACGACGAATTCGGTTTCGTTGTCGTTCACCAATAAAAATCATCAACTTTATTTGTTGTTACAATAATCGTATCTAGCCCATGTTGAACATCGTTTATATTTTGTGGTATTGGTGGCTGTTTAGATCTTCTAGCATCGTATATTCTTTTACGAATAGGGAAAATAGTTCTTAAATAGGATCTTCTGAGAAGTTATTGTTTGTGGATTTTCCAAATTTATTGTAAATCTTCAAAATTCGGCAACACTGTGAAAATAATTTCAATTTTATCTTAAAAATCAGGTTTAGCTCAACGATGCAATTATGTTGCATCCGGGGTGCAATTTATGTGTCAAACTCTGCCTATTCTGGGATGCGATTTGAACTAAGCGTGCCAGCACATGTAGCCAGATGCACGTAATGCAAGCTTACATAAACTTCAATGTAAAAGATGGCAATACATTAAGAGAAAGAATTAGTTAGTAAACGACTGACACGAGACATTTTCAATCTGTCCACTAATTTATCTCCAAATGTGACTTAGTTAAAAGTTATAGTTGTGTAAATTATAAAAATACTACGAACAAATAATTTGTTAAAATGTTCGTCGACAATCGAAATTAAACTTGTATCTGTGCAAGATCTGCGTTTGCTCATATGTAATTGCATATAAATAAATTCAAAATCTTATTTAACAAATCGGTAACAAGAAGGTTCGATTATTATTTAAATATGTGTATATTTATGTTTCAGGAGCTACACGAACATATATTTAAATTATTCGATCAAGATAACGATGGTAAGCTGATACAAGAAGATTGGATAGAATTCTTGAAGGTTCGTCTAACGTGAGTACCATTTACGTCCATTCGTGTTAATATTTATTAGAATGTAAATTTGCTATCAATCTAAAACTAAAGAGTACTTCTACTATTCACGAGCTTTAATTATGATTGTATGGAAATCGTAATACTTATTTATTCAAATATTGACAAACGTCAAAATGTTTTAGTAATATAATTAAATGCAGCTTTACAACATTTCGAATAACTAGGAAAAACAATCGATTTGTTGTGTAATAATATCCGTGCTGTCGCCCATTTCAATTAGCCAAGAATGACTATTTTTCTTACAATCCCGCGTTTAACCGGAGCTGTACGGCCACTATATACCTAACTTCTGATTACTCTCAAAGACGCAGAAATTTTGTGCTGAACCTATAATTGCAATCCTTTAGATGATTTTCACCCATGTTGTTTCTATTGTTAATGCATTTTAATTTCAGTTTTATACTTTATATAAACATTTTAACGTGGTTTGAATAATAACACGAAAACATTTTATTTTTGACTGTTACTGTTTAAGTGGCCTGTCATTGTTTGACTCGCTTGAGCAATCAATAATTACAGTACTTTAAACATGCAAAGCATACATTCAAAATTTAATTACTTCTCAAAAGTTATAACTAGTATTATGATATTTGTACTGCCCGTTCAGAGCGTTGCGTTAGAATTTATATCAAAGATACGTATCTTTTTTTATCGTTATTTTTCTTCTTTCAGAACCATTACAAAAACCACTGAAATTTTTTAAGTACGAAGGCTATTCGTAAAGTAAGTTCTGTTTCGGCCTAGTGAGAAAAGAAGTGGGAATATCTGCGCGATCGCAGCGCTGCGGTATAATCTAGTTCGGTGTGAGTCTGGCAGTGCTAGTTAGAGAAGCGTTCGGATATTTTTTCATACTATTTTAGTCGTTTAAAATGGCTGCTGCAATAGAAAATCCCGCCGACCGTGAATTGCGTGCTGTTATCCGATTCCGAGAGGAACTAAGATGAAAGTATATAATTTTCAGTGCTCCAATGGCGATGATTATTTCTGTTGAATACACCATTTTTCCCAAAAGTGCATTCATCTGACCACAACACACGACGATAAAAAATTGGATATTCCCTTAGTTTATTCATGAAAACCGTGCAGAATTGAACCCTTCGTTGAGGGTCGTTTTCACCGAGAGCATGCACCTTCCGTGGTTTATACGGAAAGAACTTGTGCTTCTTCAGAATGTACTGAACTGTAGAATGTGATACCTGCATGTAGTGAGCAATTTCTCGCGTAGACGTATTAGGGTTTTCTTCCACATAGAGCAAGACACTTAATTCTAAATTTTGGATCATTCAAAAAACCGAAAATAAACGCACGTGTACGTTTATTTTCGGTTTTTTTAATGATCCAAAATTTCGTAAATTTCGCACGAGCCTTCCAAACTTATCGGCACTTGGACGCAGTCTGTCAGGAAAACGATTTCCATAAAGTCGCAAAGCAGCTGCAGAATTTGTTCCGCATTCAAAATATGCTTGAATCGACACATTCGCCATTATCCATTTCAATAACAAAATTTAGAAATAAATCGTTGAAAATGTTATAATGAATGTGTGACTGACAGATGTCACAGCTCTCTTCAAAAATTTGGAATGCACTTTTATCGTTCAATATGACTGCTTGATTTTTAAATTTTAAAATAAACACTGTAAATGTTGTTGTTAACCCACCGCTCACTGATAACATTGGTTTGTAATCCTTTATGGGCTATATAGTATTGAATGTAAGTGATTTTAAAAGGTACACACATTTGCTGGTAATAAAATGAAATAGAGTATTTAAAATGCATTTAAGAAATCTCTGTGTTCGGAAAAACCAGAATAAATCGAACTAAAAAAAAACCTCAATTTCTCGATTTTTTTTCATACAAGAATATCGTTGTTTACAGTTTCATATTCTGAAAAAGTAATATATTTGAATAAGGAAAAAAAAAGTATAGTGCAATTAAAAAAAAAAACACAGTTTGCAGCTGTCTGTCAAAAACAAAGTGTAAAAAAAAATTCAAAGCGGATCACGTTACAGTGTTTTTAAAACGATTTAGTTCGACGTATAATTTATTACATTCGGATAAAAAATAAAAAAGTTACAGCACGAAAGGTTTTTCATAATACACCCGGTATATATATATAGATCATTATTTCGTGACCTTACTATATATATCCGATTTCTATTTGAAAAGAACATGAAGGTTGCTGAAATTCAGCGTGAACTTTTTTCTGTTTATGATGAAAATGTCACGAGTGACAGTATGGTTAGAATATTGTACCGTATCTTTCTAGAAATACGAAATAATTTCTATGAGGAAGAAGGAAGTGGAAGACCACCTGTTATGACAAAGAAACTTGTGGGTGATGTCGAAGAAAGAATTCGTGAAAATCAGCGATTCACAACACAGAACTGAGTGCCTTTTCCTTTAAAATTTCACGTACAATTTTGTACGACGTTGCTACTGAACATTTAGATTCCCACAAATTTTGTTCATGATGGGTGCCAAAACTTCTTACCGAAGACTATAAAACAAAGAGAATAGGATCGCCACTAACTTTTCTGGCACGTTAGGATTTGAAAGGTGAAGGTGAAGGCATATCGTAACAGGTGATGAGACTTGGGTCGCCTATGTCGACGTTAACACGAAAAGACCGTTAATGCAATGGGGTCGTTCTAACTCTCCTACGAGGATACCGTCAAAGTGCCGTCAAAGTTTTTCTGCGAGGAAGGTCATAGTCACTGGTTTGAAACAAGAAAGGCGTTTTTTGTAGACTTTATGGAACGAGGGACCACTATAAATACTGAAGGACAGTGTTACAGCATGGTTTAATTCACATGCGGCAGAGTTCTATGAAGAGAACATTAAAGAACTGGTTCATTGCTATGACAAATGACTCAATCTTAATGGCTACTATGTAGAAAAACAGCTGAAAGTAGTAGCTTCAAGTTGTATATAATAAAACCTCTTCATGAATTGACGTTTTTTTAAATAACACAACTTACTTTACGAATCGGCCTCGTATTTCCACTGATTTAGAAACAGCTTATATATAGTTTTTTTAAATTTTATGTTGTTATCTATACGTTTCATAATGTCAGTCACATATACTTATATTTTTTTTTAATCTAGGCTTAATAAAACATTAAAAAAAATTATTTGCGCTAAAGTGAAATAAATTCACATCTGCTCACTTTTTTTATATGTGAAATAATGAAAACGAGTTGAAGAAATATGAAATATAAATAAAAGGTTCCTGTGTCTAGTAATATAATGTTTTGTAATGTATTTTATTTCTCTCTAGGGAAAAACATACACACTTTATAGAACACTTGGAAAGTGTTGTATATTGCCGGTGTGGAGATGATCCTGTTCCATTAAACAAATTCTATGAAATATTTAAAACGAAAGGGGTAAGACATAATTTTAATTTGATTAACAATTAAGTTATTAATTAGTAGTTTTGAATTATATGTTTTAGATTGTGGAGAACATTTACAAGATAATAGATCATGAAAATGCAGGAGTTGTCACTTCAGAACAGATCATGGAGTTTTTAGCTAACATTACCACCTCTAGGCATGTTTTTTTTTATATTTCAAATATTGTGTTTATTTTCTTACTTAACGTATGATGATATGAATTCACTATGAGTGCAACGTATAAATACGAAGAGTTAGATTTAATACCATATATTTTAAAATATAAGGTATTTAAAATTAAATAATGGACAATTAACCTTTAATTTAATTAAGACGGTATTATACATACGAGGGTTGTTCTCTTTCTGTTGACCCTAGTAAAGTAATATTTAGAGTTGTAAAATTTTCCCCACATTCCAGGATATTACTCAGTATAAGTTAATATATACGTACGAACCTTTTCAAAACACATCGGGTTTTCTAAATAACACGTGTTCGTATGAAATTAAAACATATTAATTTATACAGTCAAATAGGATTTAAGTATTAACAAAGAAATTACTTATTGTAAAAGATGTTTATGAAAATTTGAAGATGAGCAGGTTCATTATATACATTGTGTTAGGTCCGTATATGCCGACCAGATGTTTATATTTTAGTTAAGCGTAGATCTCGACGCGAGGAGGTTGAACTTGTCATGTTATAAACACATATACGAGGGTGGTTCGGAAAACGTAAAAGAAAACCAATAATTAACCCAATGAAAAAGTTTATCAGAGAATTTCCCGATCTAAAGTTGCAAGCTTTTTGGGTATTTTATCCATTTTAAGTAAATATTCTTTTTATCTCTCGCTGAGTTATAATTTCTTACGGGCACGCCTTCTTTACAAAACGCGATGTATATTGAAAACATTAACTTAAATATTAACTGTTACTGGAATGTGGGAAAAAATAACAACTCTAGTAATATTGTTTCTTACATTTTTAAGTGTGGCAATCCTTCGACCGATGTAAACCTACACTCCGTAACTTATCCTTTATACATGGAAACAAAAAGAAATAATTAGGTGAAAAATCAAAGGTGACTATCAAACGTACGAGCAACAGTATAGGAAAAATAAGTCCAGGTGCTAACTTTAAACTGTAACTTATATAATATTGATGTTGAAAGGGAATGTTTAATAAATGTTTTCGTTGGTTTTTGTGGTATAAAATGAAAGACAAGCTATAGTGATACAATGCATAAAAAATCTTCATGCTGCAGGGTAAATTGCAGCAGTACAGAAGCAGATCATGAAGTATACAAGTGTCCCATTTATGCTTCAAAATAATCGCGCGGATACTTCGCGCAAAAATAATGCGGGTTTGTATATAAAAAATGTTCTCTTTTACACGTTTGTTCACTGAGATAGAGGGTGTTAAATTTTTACCAAAAAAATATAAATTCCGCTATAACTCAAAATTTAAACATTTTTTTCAACTTCACCTAATGTTTTCATTTTTTCTTGGCCTATTTTTTGATAGTAACTCCAAAAGAAAGAGCTGACCAGTGGCGTACATAGTAAATAAAACCAAATATTTTGCCCGACAAAAATGTTACGCCACTAATTTCTTTCAAAATACCATCAAATTTTAGAATTTATAGCATATGCCCTAAAAAATGTTATTGTTCAATTTTTGTGGAATTTAACGTTTTAGAAATACAGTCAAACTTCTATTTAACGAAGTCGCTAAATCCTGTGGAAGAGTTTGTTATAAGGAAATTTCGTTAAATGGAAAAAGTTTTTGCATTGCAGTACTTATTAAATTTTTTCTACATAATATAATACAAATACATATAATGGTATTTACATCCTATAACTACATACGTACATTAATTAGTAAAAAAGTTGGTAATTTTATTTTGACCAGAACGGTTAAAAAATTTCTCTCTCATAATAGATCCCACACTTGTTCAAGGCATTAAAATATTTTCAAGTACATTTTCTAAATATTATAGTCCATGACGGATTGTTTGAAAAGCTTTAACCATGTCTTTGTTTGTAGGTTTTCGTACAGGTTCATCCGAATCGTCTTCTTCGTTATCATCGTTTGATGCTATTTCACTTTTCTGGTTACTTGCTACAATCTTCAGGATGTCATCATCATTTAGATATTCAGTTGTAACAATATCTTCATCAACGCCAAGGTAATCTTCTACTGTAATATTGCTATCAATATTACCAGACTTTTCTAGTGCTTTCCAATAATTTCTTACTTCGAAAATCGGCAATTCATCTTCTGGATATCAATTTACTGCAACTTCAGAGAAGCCTGCTTTTGAGAAGCAATGCTGAATAGTAGATTCACTAACTTCATGGGTCCACCCTTTTGACAATTCAGAAATGCTTTCTCGAAGGTTAATTATCTGCTTAATAACTGTGATGCTGTCTTTTTGAATTGCATTTATCATTTTTACTAGAATCCTTTTGCGATAGAAATTTGATATTCTTTATTATTCCCTGGTCCATTGGCTGAAGTTTAGACGTCATATTTGGGAGCAAATAGATGAGCTCTATGCTTTCCAATCTGTTTGAAATTACAGAAAGGTTAGCAGGAAAGTTGTCAACAATTAATGCTATCTTTCTGTGTTGCATACTCTGTTTATCTAATGTTAGTAGCTAGTTTTCAAAAATCTCGCTTGTCATCCAAGCTTTCTTATTGAAATGATAATCTACTTCTAACAACTTTGTACCTTTGAAACAGCTTGGATTTTTGGTTTTTCCAATAACCAAGAGTTTCAATTTCTTGCTTCCTGTCATATTTGCTCTAATCATTACAGTAATTCTTTCTTTGCTTTGTTTTCCACCTTAACATTTATCATTTTTAAAGGGTTCTATTAAAAAAATAATATATGTTTTTTTTTCCAGGCCCGACATTAAGTCATATGTAAATAATGTACAAGTAAGGTACGGGATACAGTTGTTGGCCAGGTGACAGTAATTGGCCGATTAAAATATAATTTATGTTTATAAGGAATTGGTGTAATATTGTCAACTGAGTTTTATTTTAAACCGTTCTGCCAATACTTCTGCCATTGTTTTCATTTGTCATAACTGTCTGTTGAGTTTAACAAATTAATGCCGGGTCGTTCTTATACGTGCAAGATCAGTGAATTTTTTAGGGAATATGCCATAGATTCCTCTGTATGGGATTTTGAAAAAAATCAGTGGCATTTTTTCCAAACAAATATTTGGTTTTATTTACTATGTACGCTACTGGTCAGATCTTTCTTTTTGAAGTTACTATAAAAAATTAGTCCACCAAAAATGTTAAGTGGAAGTTCGCGAAAAAAAGTTTTTTCAATTCTAATAAAAAAATTAATTTTAATTTGGTAAAACTTTAAGACCCTATATCTCAATCAACAAACGTTAAAGAGTAAAAATGTTATACGCACACTCATATTGTTTTAGCGTGAGGTATCCGCACACGGATTATTTTGAAGCATAAATGTACACAATATCCTGCGAATTTTAGTGAAGCAAAATGATTCTTTTCTTTGACGATTTTCGCGAACACTTTGCAAATCTTGAGGCAAACAAATTGTAGTGGATTATTATGTATTAACGGTACGATGGTTCTCCAACGCTATAGTAGAAACATGTCAATTATACTTTGTTCCAGCTTTTTTTCTGAAACAGCTTTTGTCGAAGCTGATTTATATTCTAAGATTCGAACTGCCGATTGTTGGGCTTTCAAGATCATAATAATATTCCCAAATTTCATCACCTTTAATGATGTTTTACACTAGTTGAAATGATCTATTGGCAAAGCAATCCAATATAAATCTCATACTGTCTTCTTTTTAAATCCGAATCAAATTCTGAATAATCCAGCGGAAATAAAGTTTATGTACTTTGAAATGTATGCGTAAAATGGTGTTAATTACTTTCACATCAATATTTATGATTGTAGTACCGTGCATATCATTTTTAATCAAATCCCGAACAAAGTCAAGACTTTTTTCGATAACAGCCATTTCTGGCTTAGAAACTCAAAACGTGTCATTTAGGGAAAATCGACCACGTTGAAATTCATTGTACCGCGGTTTTAAAACAGCTAAGTAAACTGATTTGTCACCAAATATCCGATAGATTTCCTCAAAACATTTTTTACAACTTAAGCCACTTTTGAAATTAAAAATAAATCATAACTCGATAATACTCCTTATCCAATTTAGTTTAAAAATACAAAATACTCAAGAACATTTTTCAACTATCGTGCGTTCAAAAACAGCAGCCTCAGAGTTGGCAACGAAATTTTTACGTATGTCGTAACTTAACCGCACCGGTCTTAATTATCAGATGTTAATGTCATTAGTGTCATCAATAAAAACGATAAAACGGAATTTTACTTATTCATGACAGGAAGATTATAACCTAGCAATTAACCTTGCAATTTTCTAAAACCGTCTGTCAATTAGATGTAACCGTCATTTGAGAAATACATATTATAGTTCATTTCAACCTTTCAACCCAAAAATAATGGGCCATATGGGAAACAGGTTCGCTTATGTAACTTATTTCATCTTTGTTGCCGTTTTAATAAATTGATGTCAATGAATAGATAACCAAATAAGCTTGTTTTAATTTTTGACAAACTTGTCTTTCATCAAATATTTACAATAAAAGGCTAATAATATGAAATAAGATTAATATTGTATATACAATTATATTTTATCAAAAGGAAGAATATTTTAGACTATTTTTATATTTTTTTTAGGTTCTTAGCTTTTCCTCAGAAGGGAAGCTTATTGAAAAATTATTTTAGTGTTTAATTTAATGGATTTAAGTAATATTTTCATTTTATGGGTATAAATAAAATTATAATTCAATTTATTGTGTATAGAATAAACAATTTTGAAGTTTTTATTATTAGAATTAAATACAAAAAACAAATTGTTTATTGTCTACATTTATGTTATAACAATATTGAAAAAACTTTAGTCTATTTTAAATAAATTTCATCCATTACCACAAAGATTAAAAAGTTTATGTAGGTTGCACAAAACATTACATTACTAAATAAAGAAGTTTTATTAATTGGAGAAAGAAGTTTGTGAAGAAAATTCTGAAAAACTTGAGTCAGTTAATGATATTATAAACTCCTCTATATCATCTTCTATTTCATCTATTCTCCACATATCTAGTTCAACTGTAAAAAAACAACGATCATTAAAAAAACTAAAATTTATGATCGTATACCTTTTTTAATATCTTCAACGTAATTACGCAGATTTTCCTCTGAAATATTATTAAATGCTTCATCTATTAATGGTGTCATGTCACATATTTTAAATGTAGCATTATTGGTTCTAATTAAATGTTTCAATTGAGATCACTCCATTTCAATTGGGTTAAGCGTACAATGGTAAGGCGGCAACCTTAATATATAATGCCCCTTTTTCTGCTTCATTTTAAGGTAATAATCATTAATCTATGTTTAATTTGTGTAGCCATATGTAGAAGATCTCCTTTTAGCATTCCTTCTGCGCCTTTATCTATTAACCATTCTAAAATATCTTTTTTTTTCCAGTTTGGAACTATCTCTAGTCTTCTACTGTGATAAGAGGCATCATCTAACACGATAATTGTATGAGGTGTTAAATTAGGTAGCAGTTGATTTAAAAGCCTTTCTTCAAAGTTGTCTGCACATACTTCATCATGTACATCGACAGTATTTCTTTTACATAGTAATGTAAATTTTACACCACGTACAAAGCCTTTTCCATTCATAGCATGAATTATAGCAAACCTTTCCCCACGACCAGTAGATGGTGTGAGCCCTGTACTACAGCCTTCAATAAATTTCTGCCGACAGGGTTTAGTCCAAGCTTTACTTACAAAATGCCCAAGATTCGTCGGTATATACAATATTTCTTCCTTCCAGTCGAAATTGTTTTATTTGTCCTAGATAATTATGTCGCCATCTTATAATGTCATTACGTTCATTAAGAACTATCCTCTTACCAACTTTTTCATAAGCAAAACCAATGTCTTTCAGCAATCCGTACAATGTCAGTTTACTAAATGTTGGTAAATCAGAATCACTGTTAACAACAGCAAAAATTTTGTTTAACGTAGGTTGAGTATTATTCAAAAAGAAATTATGCATTACGTCAAATAATAAGCTGCACATTTTCATTATATGTGTTTTTCTGTAAACCACTTTTTTTCGGCATTTTCTACGTGGGCTTGTAAATCTCTGTGATTCTCACTGCATATACAATGGTTTTACCACAACCAAGAACTTTACAAGTTTCATCAACTGCTGCTGATACACCCATTGTTTTATTAAAATAGTTAAAGGCATTACGAATCATCTGCCGTTCTCTAGACTTATAAATAGAGTGGACCAATTCGGAGCGAAAGCAGAGGCGTGACTAACGAATTGGTTCCCGCATGCGAAACATTATTAATATCTAGAGATTATTATGTTAGATACAAAAAAAATGTAAGACGGTTTTTCTAGATTATGAAACGTTCTCGATGATACGTATAAAAAATAAAATCTAAAATGAATGTATGTAATTAGATGATTCAAAAAAAAAACTTACTGTCTTATGGGTTTTCCGTTACTTGAAAATCTGGAGAAGCGCGATGAAATATTGTTAACATAAGGTGCGTCTCCAAAGCTATTTGTCATCATTGTACACAAATCAAATAAGAACACTTCGTATTTTGTATCGGCACCAGTGTCTCTATCTTTATGTCTTGCGCTATGCACGTGGCGTTGCAAATTTGATTTTGTTAAATGGTTTATATATATATTGCACACTAAAGATTTTACATTTACCCCATTCTAAGATAAACTAGGATGGTTCTCAATAAACCTATTGACTAACTTTGATGATAGCGGTTTTTTTACTGTACGCTCCTTCAACATTATTAAATACACACAATACACTTTCCTGCTGCTATTATACGTGTACACACGATGACCGTGAACAACATACTAAGTAATCGTATGTGCGATGGGGCACGCGGGAACTAATTCGTTAGTCACGCCTCTGCTTTCGCTCCGAATTGGTCCACTCTACTTATAAACTTGACCTTGCCGTCTCCTTTTAACTGTAAACTGCAAATACAACACAACTCAGATACAATAAATGACCATACATATCATAATTATAATTTACGCGTATTAAAGAAAATATATTTCTTAATATTTCTAAAAAACTCGCTGTGTAACTAATTGAGAGAGATACGAAATAAATAAAAAAGTAAACTAATATACAATGGAAACACAAACAAATCTAAACGACAGATTACAGTGCAGTGACAGATTGAACAAATGTTACTATAATTATGATTTTACAACGTTGTACGCGCCAGAAAAGGATGTATTAATTTTAAAGTATGTAAGATAGCAAAAGAGGGAAATAGTCCATAAGAGCCTGTACTTTTTCCTAAGGTTGAAACGAGCTATAGTAAAGTTGTGACATGCTTTTTGATGTTACTTAGAAATCACGAAGGCAGGTTTTTTTTGAACGCACGAGCTTAATGACAGTTATCATTAAGCTTGTAAATAAATATCAAACAAAATTTTTTAACAAAATATCACGGCTTGCTAGGGAACAGAACAGTTGAATTGATTCGGCATTTACTTGATGAAGATCCATAATTTAAAATAGAAATAAAACTACGGTTCTAATCTTCACTTTAACTAAAAGTGAAGATTGGAACCGTAGTTTTATTTGTATTATAAACAGAACAATTCTTATATAATAAAGGTGAAAATTCGAATATACATTTACACATATGCTCCATAAATTGACATGGCTGAGATAAGGAACTTAACGTTTCATAACAACAACGATTCTCCCCATACTGCTAACTAACTCTAAACTTATAGAAAGAAGATGAATATACAAAAAAAGGATATTTATCAATACGTTGCACGTATTACGCAGTTGTTACATAATGAAACAGATATGCAAAATACATATCCGCAACTGTAAACATGGACAAACATCTCGTATTTTTAGCATTTACTTCTGTTCAATACATATGTTTCAGCCATCTAGGCCTCATCGGTTGAACTAGTGAAGCAATGTATATACAAATTAATACAGATCTGTTAAACAACGGATCTGTATCTGTATCTACATTTACGCTAAAATCGTCTCCAAGCCATAACCAGTTTCGTTCTATCTTCCGTCAGATGTCACTGATTAAATTGGTGTCGCCTGATAGAACGAAACTGGTTATGGCTTGGAGACGATTTTAGCGTAAATGTAGATACAGATACAGATCCGTTGTTTAACAGATCTGTATTAATTTGTATATACATTGCTTCACTAGTTCAACCGATGAGGCCTAGATGGCTGAAACATATGTATTGAACAGAAGTAAATGCTAAAAATACGAGATGTTTGTTCATGTTTACAGTTACGGATATGTATTTTGCATATCTGTTTCATTATATAACAACTGCGTAATACGTGCAACGTATTGATAAATATCCCTTTTTTGTATATTTACCGCCATCTGGCGCGTGTTAATGGAACAGCACCAATATACGTATTTTTCCGCTTTTTCGTAATAGCCTTGCTATTCGAGCGGAAGGTCGCCTTTTCTGGCCTAGTCGCTTTCTTCCGTCAGATGTCACTGATTAAATTGGTGTCGCCTGATAGAACGAAACTGGTTATGGCTTGGAGACGATTTTAGCGTAAATGTAGATACAGATACAGATCCGTTGTTTAACAGATCTGTATTAATTTGTATATACATTGCTTCACTAGTTCAACCGATGAGGCCTAGATGGCTGAAACATATGTATTGAACAGAAGTAAATGCTAAAAATACGAGATGTTTGTCCATGTTTACAGTTACGGATATGTATTTTGCATATCTGTTTCATTATATAAAGAAGATGAAGTCAAAATTATTGAAAATCTACCATGCTCAACCTACATTGTGTCTTTTTATTCTTTAATTTCAAAAAAGAATTTACGTAAACATCACTTTATTTTGAAAAGAAGAACTTGCAAGAAAAACGTGAGACCTTCATGAAAAATTAATTCAAAAAAGTATTGATTCTGGAGAAAACCATTTTAATACCCATGAAGTTTCGTGCACCTGAGTTATACGTGTGTGATTTGACGAGAGAGCGACTTTTCAGAAGGTGGCAATATTTTCGCGGTGATGAGTATATTGCTAACTTCAGCTATTTTTAGAAGCCTACAGTAAAAATTTCACCAAAATCTGCGGGATAGACAAGTTTATTAATATGTCATGATCGTAAAATGACAATTGTTTCGCCAACACAGTGGCTTCGTCAGGTACATACTAGAGTAAGTTACACTAAGTTATTGGTATAGTACATGCCTAACGAAACTACAGCGTTGGCGAAACAATTATAATTTTACGATCAGAATGCGTAAACTATTTATGTAATGTAATTTTCAATAAAATAATATTCTTATCGGTCATAAGGCTAGAAATCAAAATAAGAAATATTTACTTTATATCAGCCAAGTAATTCTTTTTGAATGTTAAAAAGAAATAAAAAATTTTATTTTTAGACCGCATACAGGTTTTGATAAAGGAAGTTTAGAACGATTGGAGAAGATATTTAAGGAGACTGTTGGAAATGAGAAAGAGATCAAGAAAGAAGACTTTACAAAAATCGTTAATTCTAAAAATGTACGTAACTCAAATTAAATATTTTTGTATTAATTTAAGCAAATATTATTCTTCCAGCCGTTTTTTACTAAGAGAGTTTTCGATATATTCGATAGGGATCACTCGGGTGCGATATCCTTTCAAGAGTTTCTAGATGCGATGCACCAATTTTCTGGAAAATCGCCCGAGGATAAAATTAAATTTCTTTTTAAAGTATATGATTTAGATGGTAAGTGTATTAATACAGTATAAAGTATCAATTATTGCAACATAAATTTGAACGATTGATCTGATAGAAGGAAATAAAGTATATACGGGGTCTGCTGAGAATATTTCTGGAAACAATGTAAAAAAAGCACATTCGCTTTTTACTTCAATATACTTTTGCGTATGCTTCCACTGTGAAGCGAATATCTGAAAAGTATCACCATGTATTTGTGGAACTAAATAGAAATCACGAGGTGATAAATTAGATCAACGCGAGCAATGAATCATTAATCCAATAGTTTAACAATGACTTTTTCCAACGACTGCGTTTAATCTATATATATATATATATATATATATATATATATATATATATATATATATATATATATACAGTAAAACCTCTAATTATGGACACCTCCGACAATCGGACACCTCTAAAAAATGGACATTTTTTGTGGTACGAAATTTTATAATGGGTTTTCTTAACAATAGTCACTCATAATATTGGACCCTCCATAAATCGGACGCGGACACCCTTTATTTCACCGAAGCAATAAAACATCTGTAAATATATCTCTTAATTAAGGACAGACAAGACGGGCGGCGCCGAATAAAATTTTGCAATTATGTATGTATGTATGTACTTTTATTGCTGCACACGTGGAAGTATATCTACTCGGGTTTTCCCATAATACATATGTATGTACAAAGTGCACACGTGGAAGTATATCTACTCGGATTTTTCCCATAATACAAAGGAACGACGGTTTACCACTGGCCTACTCGTCAGGTGATAAGTGGAGTGATATTTTGAATCAGTTTGAACTAGCCTTTGATAGTGTCAACATGGATTCTAGTAAAAGAAAGCGGTTAACAATCCAAGATAAAATTGATATTATTGCGGTTAGTGAACAGCAAAGCTTAAGTGTCCGAAAGCTCGCGGAAATGTTTGGTGTCGGAAAGTCGCAAATTAGTGATATAGTGAAAAACAAAAGTGAAATAAAAGAACTTTTCGAGAAAAATGGAAACCTAGCTCAAAAAAGGAAGTTTCCAAAAACTAGTGGTTTAGCAATCGACGGAGCAGTGTTCAACTGGTTCTGTAAGGTGCGAAACAAAAATATTCCCATGTCAGGACCCCTACTCAAAGAAAAGGCGCTGGAAGTAGCACAAAGTTTACAACTCACCGAATTCAAAGCGTCTAATGGTTGGTTGGAGAAATTTTGTCAAAGACATAAAATATCATTTAAAAGTGTGTGTGGTGAATCTGCCTATGTAAACATGCAAAATGTAGACGATTGGAAAGTCAAGTTGCAATCAATATGCAAAGATTACTCTCCGAAAGATATTTTTAATGCTGATGAAACCGGTTTATTTTTCCGCGCCCTTCCGACAAAAACATTTGCGTTAAGAAGTGATAAATGTGCCGGAGGAAAATCTGCAAAAGAACGACTAACTATATTGTTGTGTTCAAATATGAAGGGTGATAAGGAAAGGCCGTCAGTCATCGGTAAAAGTAAGAAACCTAGATGTTTTAAAGGAGCTCATGTGGATAAGTTGCCAATAGGATGGATATCTAACAAAAAAGCGTGGATGACTTTGGATATTATGTCAGCTTGGTTAAAGAACTTTGATAACAAGATGAAGAAAGAAAAAAGGCATGTAATTTTGTTTATTGATAATGCCACTTCTCATCCGAAGATTTCATTGGAAAACGTAAAATTGGTTTTTCTGCCTCCAAATACTACCTCGCATTGTCAACCTATGGACCAGGGTGTGATTCAAAACTTTAAGGTAATTTACCGGAGCATGCTTGTAAAAAGGCTTTTGGCGTTAATGGATACTGAAAATTCACTAGAAATGGTAGAAAAAAACATTACGGTAGTCACTGCATTAATATGGATATCAGCTGCTTGGAAAAAACTCTCGCCTGTGACCGTAAGAAACTGTTTTCAAAAATGCGGATTCAATCAAAGTGACAGTGATCTAAGTGCAGAGTGCGATATAGAAGATAATATACCATTAGCATTTTTATTTCCCAATTTTAACATCACTAATTTAGATTTAAGCACATACGCATTAATAATATGATAATGAGTTATTTACTGAAAATCCTAATGTTTCCATTATAGATTGTATCGATGAAATTACTGATATCAGTGATGAAATGGAAAATGAGATTGAAGAGGAATTTGTAACTAGTATATCAAATATTTCAGAAGCCCATCAAAAATTAAAAGATCTTGAGAACTATTTCTTAAGCACTAACAGTTTTAACATTCCTAACAATATTTCTCAAGCTCTTCTTGAATGTGAATCTGAGATATTTAAACATAAAATGAAAAAAGCAAGACAAACAACAATTAATGATTATTTCAAGTAAAATCTAGCATAAAATATGTATGTATGTATGTGTATTAAGCATTGTAAATTTTTTTCGACTTTCGTCTTATTATGTGTGATTAAATTGATATGAGAACGAATATTTTTTTTCGTTTTTTTTTTCACCTCCACATTTTGGACACCTCCATATATTGGACATTTTAGGATTCCCCGTCAGTGTCCATTATAAGGAGGTTATACTGTATATATATAGCTGATTCGTAGAGTTATTATGATCATAAAAATTCATATGAAAGTATGTCTTAAACGGCTTAGTTTTAAAGTTACGGGATGTTTAATAGTAAATTAAAAGTTAATACGATAAAACGTACTAATACAGCAAAATTAACTTATAAAAATGATTGGAAGTGATAGCCTTCAACTGCAATGCAAGCTTCTATTCTCCGTTGCATTGATTGGTGAGTGCGTTCAAGAATACCGGGGGTGTTTCGAATTGTCTCAAATGCTGCCATAATTCGATTTCTTAGTTCATCAACAGTTTCAATGGGGGTCGTATAAACTAGTGATTTAAGGTGCCCCAGAGAAAAAAATCTGTAGAATTTAAGTTTAGAGATCGCGGAGGCGGTTAGGGACCTCCTCGCCCTATCCATCGATTTAGATACACACCGTCCAAAAACTCACGAGCAACTAAACTGAAATATGCTGGAGCACCATCGTGCATAAAATACATTTGTAATCTTAATTGCAGCGGGTCTTCTTCCAACAGTAGTGGTAGCTCCTCTTCAAAAAAACGGCGATATACTTCTCCATTTAACCTCATCGGCAAAAAATACGTTTAGTACGTTTTATTGGATGACCGTTTAATTTACTATCTCAAACATCCCGTAACTTTAAAATTAAGCCGTTTAAGATAAACATTCATATGGACTTTTATGATCATACTAACCCTAGGAATCAGCTCATAAATTTTGTCGCATGTATTTAGAATCACTCTGTATATATATATATATATATATATATATATATATATATATATATATATATATATATATATATATAAGGCAATGATCGTATGTGTGTTTGCAAAATGATCCACGTTGTCCGGAGAAGGTTTAAAGCTATTGAAATCCTCGATCTAACCAGTAAAAAGAAAGTTAGGGGCCTAATAATATAATATCAATAGTAGCAATACTATTATTTAAATGTAGATAGCGTCATTAGACGTTACTTATCACATTTAAGTTCACAAGGATGCAAAAGTAAGCTTGATTGCTATTATTTTGATAATTGGATTAATTTACATTCTTACTTTTATAAAGTGAAGGTTAATTTTTGTGAAGTTCCGTAATATGTAAATACCTAATTTTAAATTAATATAACAATTGATATCAGACTTTCGATTGTCTTCTTTTACTCTATACATATACTCAAATCTAGCAATGATATAGCATTGCCCATTTCAGCTAATAATTTTAAAAAAATTATAGACATTGTTCTCATGCCAGTGATCAAGGATGCTTCGATCTCAAAATATGTATCACGCCAATCTCGCTAAATCATGATGCACATAAACAACATTAGCTTGTGTCTGAAACACCAAGTTTAAACACTATTCCTGGATGGTGATTCATCTTCAAAAGCAAAATAAAGTCGAAATGAATTGTTTTGGCTTTAAAAAAGTTTCATTTTTACACAAAACTATTTTCTTCTAAATGCTGCGTAAATAAAACTACTTCACTTAAGCACGAACTGCATGATTTGTTTAAATCTCTTAAATTTTAAGAATACGAAAAGGTAAACATCCTTAATCTACTATTAGATTTCAGAAATTTTCATAGCAACCCTCGTATATTGAAAAAATATGTTTATTCAATCAATGTATTCTATACCGTATATTTTGACAATCGGTTCTACAATAAAAAAAAGCTCATTAATCCTCTTATTAAAACGGAATAATTAAATTATGTTTATAATTAGGTGATGGTCTCATACAACGTAAAGAATTGCAGGACGTTATGACAGCCTGCATGCACGAAAATGGTATGAAATTTAGCGCCGATCAAATTGAAAACTTAACTTCGGCTATGATAGAAGATGCGGGTACGAATAATCGAGACGCTATAACTTACGAAGCGCTCAAAAGTCAATTAGAGAAACATGGAGGCTTACTGGAAAATTTATCAATAAGGTATTGGGACAATCTTAAAAAGGTGCTGCTTTATTTTTTAACGTTTAAAAGATCCATGTTTGTTCTAGCATCGATCGTTGGCTATTACCAGCAAAACCAAAGCCCCCTGCTACAATTACCGAAAGAATAAAGTCAGCAATACCATACCAGCTAACATATGCATATATAAGAAACAACTATGAATACGTTATTTTTCTAGCTTTCGTAATTATAATAAATATTGCTCTATTTGTAAGCCGATCTATACAATATTATTATAAAGGAGCAAATACATTTGTTATACTAGCTAGAGCTTGTGGTAAGTTTAAAAGATGATCAACACATAATAAATTGATTGAACTTTTAAATATTAATTGTTAAGTTAAGAAAACTTTTAAGAAGGGTAATTGTTCCGACATTCAGAATTATAGCCCTGTTGCCATTATCTCTACTTTTGCAAAGGTTTTTGAAATGTTGATTTATAAACATTTATCTTATGGTACCAGACCACATCTTTCTAATGCACAACATGGGTTTATGTCGCGAAGGTCTACTACAATTAATTTAGCACTGATATCCCAGGAAATAGCTCAGACTTTTCCCGTGCATTTGATTTAATTGATCACAGGATTTTATTGGAAAAGTTAAGCTCCTTTGGCATTAGTAAATCGTTGCTGAGATTATTTCAGTCTTATTTCTCAAATAGAGGAAATTATGTTTATCACAATGGGTTCAGGTCTAAACTCTTCTGTTCCACTTCGGGAGTACCACAGGGGTCAAACCTTGGCCCACTATTATTTAATATCTTCATCGATGACCTTATCAAGTCTATTAACTGTTCGGTATTGGCCTATGCTGGCCTATGCTGATGATATTAAGATTGAACACAGATAAGTGTTTCCTGGTGTCTTATTCTATAAAGATTAATAGAATTGAGTCGCGCTACACGATTAATAATGTTGAGATTTCTCGTCAGTCTTCGATTAAGGATTTGTTACATATAATGAAAGATTTTCATTTTCGGATCATGTCTTTAATGTCACAGCTGCTGCTTTTAGATCTCTCGGATTTATTATTCGTACATACAAGTATTTTAATAACATCAAGAACATTAAGACTCTTTTCTTTGCTCACGTAATGTCGAAGCTCGAATATGGATCCATAGCCTGGTATCCTCTCTATGGTGCTCAGATCAATCTACTAGAGCAAATCCAGCGCACATTTTTGAAATACCTTTCCTTCAAGTGTGATGGACGCTACCCAGTGCGTGGAATTAATTACGACGAGTTACTTACGAGTTACGAGTTACCACTAGCGAAATATCGTTAATGGTAAGGCAGACTTGCTATCCAAAGTTTATTTTCTTGTGCCACGTTTGGAATCAAGATCAACACAATTACTTCATATTGCTACAGCAAGGACGAACATATTGTTAAAGGCGCCTATGCTACATTAGGCACAGAATTTTAATATGCTGGGAATGGATTTGTCGTGATTGTCATACGTTTTTCTCATTTTGTTAAGCATACGTATTCAGTGTGATTATACAGTGTGGTCATAAAGTTTGGAACCAAGCTTATAACCGCATCATTTTACATTTTTAGGAAAAACGCTCGGATAGGTAAATTTATTTATAGGTAAAAAATAGGTAAAAAAATAAAATTTTCGTATTTTTTTCTAAATTTATAGGTATCATTTCTTCAAAAAAATTGTGATGCAACATACCAATTGTTTTATATCACTATTTGGTGGATATAAAGATCTACCAAAAACGAGAAAAAAATAATATGGTTGCCATTTAAAGAAAGTGTTGATAACGGCATCACTCGAAAGCCAATGACGTCATAGAAAAAAATTGTATGTCAAAAGATGGCGTTTTAAAAAAGAAAATTTACCTGTCCGAGCGTTTTTCCAAAAAATGTCAAATAATGCGGTTATAAGCTTGGTTCCAAACTTTATGACCACACTGTATGTATATCTATGTTTATATATTACATGTACTTGATCATATATATTAACTGTTAAGCTTCTATTTTGCCTAGTTATGGATAATATCTGCTGGGCATTTAATAAATTATTATTATTATTATTATTATTATTATTATTAAAACTTGATAATTTAAGTAGTCTGACATAGATAGTACTGATTTATGAGGACAGGACTTCTAGGTCTCTATAAATCACTTTACCATATTACTAGATATATTTTGAAGATGTTTTGATAGAATGCTCATTATTTTTAATACATACATTTATTATACTAAGTTTACGAAACTACCGGAAGATTAGGACCCATCCATTTAAATTACAATAACAAACATTTTTTTGTAAACTTCGATGCGACCATCAATTCTAATGAAACTAAGTTCACGATATGCCGTGACTAGTTCCCAGATTAACTTTCTTCCTAAACAGACAAATGGCCACTATTGGACATTTAATTGGTTTAAGCGACGGCCGGCAATTGTTGAAAGATGGCGCTAGAAATGGTGGTATGTCTACAAGTCGAAGGAAGAAAACATTAAAAGCAGTGAGCTCTTTACCAGCCACGGATCCTCCACTAACTCTTCATGCGATAGCTGAGCAACTCGACACTCGGTAGACACTATTTCTATCAATATTCTTGAAAACTTGAAACGCAGAAAATTTCTGTGGGTAACCTCCTCAAACAAATTTTCTCCAGAGATTCATAATATCCAATGATATGTATATTTTCTTTCTTTTGTATCCAATACTAAATAGAACAAACAAGTACAAGTGGGCCTATTTTAAAAAATTGATTAGGATATAGTTCATCCTCAAGAGATTTTGTTTCTATTTGAAACATCGTTTCCTGTGTGAGTAAGAACAGCTTTGAAACTTCGGGATAGTGTTGGTGACCTAACTATATCGAATCGTCGACATTATTGCAGTATGAAAGACTCTCGTCGGGTGAAACATGCTGCGATAGTGCTTTCTGACGATTACGATACACATAAATATTTGTGCCAGAAGATAATAGCTTCCATTCTTTGGAGTCTAGATCCTAGTATTTCTGTTTTAATTTTTGACAAACGCAGGTCTCGAATAAGATCATTTAATTCTAACTAATTTATTAAATGTGATGCGTCCTTTTCCGATGGCAAATATTCAGCATCGCTGGTCGATAACTTGACACTTGCTTTCTCTGGTGATGCAACATCATATTCTTCACTCGAAATACCTATGTCAAGGCTTCCGAATGAGGTATTGGACGAGTAGCAAAGGGCAGCCTACCATAACTAAGTTTTTTCTAATTTTGTTGAAAAAACAGAAAGTTTTCGTGCAGTAAAAGTAGCAATCTGTCGAATAATCCACTTGTTCACGCCAAATCATAGGTATTGTAAATGGTTTAGCGCTTTTCTTACCGTTCGACCAGCCCCTCAGAGTACCAGCATAGCGTGCGCAGCAAATGCTAGAAGCCCACGGCTGACCTTGATGTTCAATGGTTAGAGGAAAATATAACTTTTCTATTAAAGATGTAATATTCCCCTTATGCTGATGGGTAGTGAATTCTCCCGATACATAACAGAAACTGTTAGAATTATTTATACATGTATGCGACATTGTAAAATAAAGGGACGTTCAGCTATCAGAAACCTCCATACATTGAATCTAAAAATCTCTGTGTAGCTCTTTATATACCCACATAATCAGATATCTACCAATTCTTAATTTGATTGGTTCCAGAGCAAAAATGGGCGTGGTTTAAGTGTTTCGACGTAGAAAATATGCAAGGACATGTTCAGACATGTCGACTCACTTTCTTATATAAAAGTAACATATTTTGAAAAAAAATATTTAAGAAAATATCTCAAAAACCATGACGTAATGAAGCAAACTTAAAACCAGATTCAGAATCAGCATGACAAAAAACATAAACTACACCTATTGGCGTATAAGAAAACCAAACTATGTTAACCAGTGTTATTAAATTATAAGTACATGTCTTTATTTAGAGTTAAATAGGTTAAGGTTTAAAATATTGAAAACTATATAAAACTCTAAAACTTATAAATTTTTAATGAATATGAAACCATACCATGTAATTAATATTTTAGGACAATGTTTGAATTTCAACTGTATTTTTATACTGATTCTTATGCTAAGGCAAAGTATTACGTATTTGAGGACCAGAGGGTTTAATTCGATTTTGCCACTTGATAGCCATATCTATTTTCATAAACAGGCAGGATATCTAATCGTCTTTTATAGTGTTTTGCATACTATTATGCACTGCTTTAATTTAGGTGGGTAATTTTTAGTTTTTTTTTAATTTAATTTTCTGCTATTTCCTATTATTGTAGATGTGATATTGAAACAGAATGCCAATGCCTTCGAAAACAGTAATATTGAATGCTCAGAAAATTATACCCAAACTTGTACTGCAATTGATTATCTATTTACATCGAGACCTGGGTTTGGAGGTTTAATCCCCGGATTAGCTTTCCCTACAGGAATCGTTCTTATGATAATACTTATCGTAATTTTTATATCTTCGCAACCGTTTGTAAGAAGAGCTGGAAGTTTTCAGGTAAGTAGGTGTATTATGCTTAAATTTTTAATGATAAAATGAATTTTTAATCAAATAGAAAAAGTTTAACATTTCCAGTCACTCTCTAAGCTGTTCTGAAATTTGTGATAGACAGGTAATAAACTGAATTGTAAATTAAAATATTAATAAATATTTTCTAACAATTTCAACTGTTTCAAGATGTTACTATCAACTGTGCGATAGTAATAGTTATTACAACAGAGTCGAAAATGAAAACTATTTAATCTAAAATATCAACTAATTTTGATATCGTTACACTTCCATAGTGTCTCTGCGGTAAAGATGTATAACAGTGTAAATTGATAGTTATCTCTACGACGACTATTCTCTTTCCGCTGAGGCTCGCCATCAGTCCATGATATTTTGCTGCGAATTTTGTTTGGCATTTTAATCCAGTTACTTCCAAGCTTAATAGCAGTGATTTTTGAAAAATATACTAGAGTATTTTTAAACTTTAAAAGTTTAAAGTAAGAAATGTTTTTAATGAATTTAAACACAAATATTTGAAAGTATTTTGTTCCCATTGATTTGAATTACCCACAATTTGACTTGACAGTTCAAAAAAAGACCGAAAGAATGTGCAAATCTATACTAGCTCACTTTGCCAATGGATCGTACTACCTATGGTGCAGGCTCAGCGATGGCGTCCAGAAGATAGCCGAAATCGGATCGAAACCGGTAGTTGTATCGCATAAATGTATGGGAGCTTCTATTTATTGTGTATGCCCTTAGTCAGTGGAGATCGCGTGAGTAGCTAAATAAAAGATGGTAGGTAGCGCCACTCAGTTTTATTTACGGAAGCTCAAATGAAAACAGAGGAAAGGGATTGCGATCTTAGGCGCATGGGCATACAGACTACTAAAAACAAAAGCGAAATCCAAAACGACGAAATGCTCCACAGAATACCTGCAATCTGAAAAGAAATGTTCAAAGCAGCTAACTTGCTAAAGAGAGAAAAAATGCAAAGAAAAGACTGGAGAACAGTTAACTCGTATATTAACAAAATAAAAAAAGACGACGTTAAATGAAAATGGTATTCAATAACAACCATAAAACAAATAAATATCTTGTCCAAAAATATGATCACTATGTATATTATGAATTTTGAAATTTAGACGTTACAAAAGAGTGATTTTATATAAAAAAAAACTAAGTATAATATGTAATGAAAGCACATTAAATAAATCTCATGAAATAGAAATCCAATATATATATATATATATATATATGAAGCGTTGTTCTTCGGGATATTTCGCCGCGTTTGGATGATTTCGTCCTGAGAAGGACAACTTTCTTCCTGACGTTTCGGTGACATCACTTTCACCTTTTTCTAGAGGATCTTCTCGTTGCAATGGTAACTTCAAGAGTGCGTTGATTTCCTGTGCCGCTCGTATTATATGGTCCCGTCGTAGTGGGGACGCGTGTCTGACTCCTCGTGATTGGTCCGTCGGTTGTTCTGTCGCTTTCGACTATTGGTCGATCGGTTTGCGTTCGGTCCGAGTTAGTATGACTGGGCTGTGGCAAGTTGTTCTCATTACGTCGCTTGTGTGTAATCTGCCTGTTGAGCAAGGCCGACTTCCATGTGTCAGGCAAACGCTGTCCGTCGTCACGTTTGTTCATACAGTTTTGCCGTTTCTCAATTTCTATTGCTTCTCTTATAATCCTGTACGTTAACCTCGTACTGCGTGCTATAGTTTTTGTACCGTCGAAATCGATAGTGTGTCCTGTATGTAGCACATGCTTAGCTAGGGATGATGTTGATTCTTTTTTAGCTACTGCATTTCTGTGTTCTTCCCTCCGTACGCTGATTTTACGGTTAGTATGCCCTATGTATGTTTGATCGCATTCATAGCACGGTATTTCGTAGACCCCTTGGTTTTCTAGTTCTATCTTGTCCTTTGTATTAGGCAAAATGTCTTTTATTTTCCTGTCTGTCGTATAAATGGTGTCTATGTCGTGTCGGCGTAATATTCTACCTATTTTCTCAGTCGTACCTTTCACGTAAGGGAGAAATGCTGTCCGTGTAGATCTTTCTTTCTTTTTTGGTTGATTCTTGTTAATTCGTGTCGCTCTGTTAATGGTATGTTGTGAATATCCGTTCGCTTGTAATATGTTTTTTATTGTTCCCATTTCTTCGTTTCGATGTTCTGCGTCTGACAAAGTTTGAGATCTGTGGATTAATGTTTTTACTACAGAGTTTAACTGTGCTGGGTGATGATGTGAAGATGCGTTGAGATATCTGTTCGTATGTGTAGGTTTCCTGTACACTGTGTATCCTATCGAGCCATCCGGTTTTTTGATTATCATCAAGTCTAAGAACGGTAGCCGATTTCTTTCCTCCATTTCGACAGTAAACTTTATTTTCGGATGTCTGGTGTTCAGATGTTGTAAAAACTCGCTTAGTTTCTCTCTTCCATGCGGCCAAATCACCAGGGTGTCGTCTACGTATCGCAGCCAGAGTTTTGGTTTGTCTGTAGCGTTTTCCAGTGCTCTTTGTTCGAAGTCTGCCATAAACAAATTTGCCAGTATAGGTGACAGCGGTGATCCCATCGGCGCTCCATCGGTTTGCTTAAAAAATTGTCCGTTGTATATAAAATACGTGTTTGACAGGCAGTGTTTCGTTAGATCTATGTCGTAGTCGGAGAGTTGGTGTTTCTTTATTAGTAAATCTATTACCTCATTAATGGGGATCTGTGTGAAGAGCGAAACTACATCGAAGCTCACCAACATGTCGTCTTGATCCATGGTGATATCCTTGAGTATTTCAGTTAGGTGAGTCGAGTTTTTAACATATGATGGTATTTCTTCGGCAAGGGGTTGTAGTTTTTGTGCTAAGAAGCGCGAAAGCGCTTGAGTCGGTGAGCTAACGGAACTTACTATCGGTCTCAGCGGCACATCCGGCTTGTGTATTTTTGGTAGGCCGTAGAATTTCGGACATCTTGACGATTTCTCTCTAGGAATCAGTCGTTTCTTAATACCTTCTTCGAGAGGTGCGTTCTTGATCTTGCTTTTTGTCGTCTTTTCTAAGTATGTGGTCGGGTCGTTATGTGTCGGTTTATACATCGAGTCTTCTAGAAGTGTTCGTATTTTTCGGTCATAGTCGCTCTTTTCCATTATTACTGTGGCGTTTCCCTTGTCAGCCGGCATTATGACAATATCTTTGTTTTTCTGCAGTCGTCGTAGGGCGTCTCTTTCTTCTTTTGATATATTTGGCTTTGGTGGTTTTGTTGTTCTTATTATTTGGCATATATCTTGTCTGACACTTTCTGCTGTTTCTCGGTCAAGGGATTCAATTGCCGCTTCGACGCCGCATATGATATTTTCTGTTGGTATGTTCTTAGGAGCAACCGCTATATATATATATATATATATATATATATATATATATAACATTTGATAAATTATTGGAGGTTTTCGGCATTTATATGAAATATTTACAAATATCAAGTTAGTATGTATGTAATTACAAAGTAAGGGGGGATGTAAACATTGCTGTCTACAAATTACAAATCAAATCATACGAAATTTTTAATTGAAAAAATGTCTATGTTGGGACTCGAACCCAAGTCTACAGCTTGTCGGGCTGTCGTCATTACCACTAGACCACAATAGACCCAGGTTCAAGTTATTCAGAAATGCATTATAAAGTAACAGTGTTGATGAATCAGATGTCAGTTATTGAATGTAGATGTCAAGTTGAAGGCAGAAGTCAGTTTTGAAAGCTCATGTCAGTCTTGATAGCAGATGTCAGTTAGTGAAAGCAAATGTCAGTTACTGAAAGCAGATGTCTGTTTTGAAAGCAGGTGTCAGTTATGAAAGCAAACGTCAGATTAGAGCTTTCAAAACTGACTTCTGCCTTCAACTTGACATCTACATTCAATAACTGACATCTGATTCATCAACACTGTTACTTTATAATGCATTTCTGAGTAACTTGAACCTGGGTCTATTGTGATCTAGTGGTAATGACGACAGCCCGGCAAGCTGTAGGCTTGGGTTCGAGTCCCAACATAGACATTTTTTCAATTAAAAATTTCGTATGATTTGCTTTGTAATTTGTAGACAGCAATGTTTACATCCCCCCTTACATTGCAATTACATACATACTAACTTGATATTTGTAAATATTTCATATAAAAGCCGAAAACCTCCAATAATTTATCAAATGTTATATTTGATGAACGGCTAAGAAATTATCTAATCACTTATATATATATATATATATATATATATATATATATATATATATATTTAGTGTTTATAAGAATTTTATTTTTCTTATTTATTTTATTGGCCGTGTCTTAATATTAAAAATAATAGACTTTTTATTGGTTTAGAAATGTCGAAACGTCGTAGAATAAAACAACAAAATTCAATAAAAGGTCGCTAAACCAATAAAAAGTCTATTATTTTTATATATATATATATATATATATATATATATATATATATATATATATATATAGATATATATATAAAGATAATTATTTCGTGACCTTTGTATGTTATGGTAAATTCAATTTGTTGACGATTTATATTTTATATTCCTTGAAAAAGCATCATTTGCCGAAACATGTAGGATTGTTTTAAGTATATATATTTTGAAGTAAAATCAGACCTTAAATCGCCAACAAATTGAATTTACTATATATATGTGCGAGATTTTCCTTGTTTGCTGTATAAAACGTGTTTTTTTAAGTGTGTTGTCCTTAATTTTAAACTGTAACTTCACAATCGATCAAGATGGTTCTAATTGTTATCAGTCAGATTGTTATTTGTGGTGTATTGTAGGGGTTATGTATGGATAAATTAATAATTTCGCCTTGTATAAAGAAAAGTTCACATTCTGACCCTGATGAAGCATAAAATTTATATGCGAAATATTGGATGAAAAAATAAAGAACTGACTTAGAAAATCTTAGATTTTAATTTTGCTGGATTCCCCAACAATCCCTCACATTTATTCTACAGAAAAGACTACTGTCTATATATATATATATATATATATATATATATATATATATATATATTCATTAAATTATTACGCAAAAACAAAATACCGAAAATAGTCTAGATTACAAGTTTAAATAAATAAGCATTTTCTATGGATCCTTAGAGAAAACCGGACAAAATAATACACTCTGTTATACCCATAATAATTATCTTATATGTAATTAAAACATTTTAACCAAATATAATTCTAGAATATCGACTATATATCGTAAGTGCACATGTACCAGAACGTACAGTTTTTATGCCTCGCCAAGCCGAGAGCAAACAGACGCAGATGTGCGTATAAAAGAAAGAAGGTACAATAAGAAATTTTACATTAAAATAAATGTACCAAAATGAATAGAAATTTAGAATAAACCCAAGTATAGTAAAAAGAATAATATTACATTAAAAATAAAATTATTAACTATCAAAGCTAAATATAAATTGAAATATAAATCGTAATTAGTTTTCAAATATCTTACAAAAAATATATTATGTTACACAATTCCACCAAATATGATTGAATATTTAATTCGAAACGTTAATTAAATTTTAAATTAAACTGACAATCAATTATTAAATCAACAGATGGGTAATTATGAGTAATACAATTTCAAAACGTCAAATTAGATCTAGAAGTATCAAATACTATAGCATTAAAGAAAGTTCATACGAGTTACTGTTTCTACGTTATTTCCACAGGAAACTGCCCACAGGTCGGTATCCATAGCCATTCAAACGGAAACGGGAGTTACATAGACATTCAGTCCTCGAAAGATTGCAAATGTACGTCTTCTTCTCCCCTAATTGACACAAGAGAATCGAATCCGCCGGTAGTCGCAGACTAAGGTGTCAGGTGCCTAGATTTGGTCTTCGCAAGAGTCGTTTTAATTATGCTGGAGATTCGTATAACAAATGTCGGAATAAAATATTGCAGGAGAAGGAAGGTTTCCCCTTTAAGCTTCTTAACTCCAAAATCGGTATTCGCATAAGCGATTAATACTCAAAGTCGTAGTTTTCGTGAATTTTAAACTTTCCCTTAATCGAAGATACACACACTGCCACTCACAACTGGATTCGTTAACGGCGTTCGAACAAATGATCTTCACGCCCTGATGCAATCGGAATATAAAACCATCGCTCAAACGAAGACTAAGCTTGATAAATGCTATAGGAACTCTTCACGATCATAATCGATGGCAATGAAGTGTTCTGAACGTCCAATTGAAGTAACTACACCCAAAGCAATTGAAAAAAATCCACAATGTGGTATTTGCCGATTGGAGATTGAACCTGCGCGAGATTGTAAATGTCATAGGCATATTATATAGTTCAGTAGTGTCGATATTGAATGATCAATTGGTACGAGAAAGCTATCTACAAGGTGGGTGCCGCGTTTGCTCACAATTGATTACAAACCTAACTTCGATGGAGTATATGGCTTTGTTCAAGCGCAATCCGTTGTTTTTGTCCTGTTTCATAACCGTGCACGGAACATGGATCTAACACAACATACCGGAGACCAAGCAGTAGTCGAAACAGTGAGGTTTTTCAGATGAATCTCTATCGTAGAAGGCTAAAGTGAGTCTGTCGGCCAACAAGGTTATGGCGACAGTTTTTTGGGATTCACGCGGCATACTCACTCCACTTCGATTACTTCAAAAGAGAAAAACAATCAACGGCGAATATTACGGCAACTTATTGGACCGGTTCAACGGCGATTTAAAGAAAAAGACTCGTATTTGGCAAGGAAGAAAATGCTCTTCCAATAAGACAATGCACGGATGCATGCGCATTCGTAGCAGCCATAGAAAAATTTTGTAAATTGGACTACGAATTGCTTCTTCATTCACCATATTCTCCGTAGTTAGCACCTAGTGACTATTTTCTGTTTCCAAACCTAAAGAAATGGTTCGGCGAAAAGAGATTTGGCTCCGAAGATGAAAACATCGCTTAAACAAACGCTTATTTTGTCAATTAAGTCAATTAATCTGATTATTTTTAAGAAACCAAAAAATTGGAGAAGCTTTAGACAAAGTGTATTGAGCTCAAAGGAGACTTATGTTGAGAAATATAACTTTTGCTTTTGCCGAAAAAACTATCTTCTATCGGACATAATGATCCACTCTCGTATGATCATATTTAGAACTTTATCCATTCCGTGTCACAGTAGTACAGGAATTCTTAAAAGTTGGTTATCCAGGAATCCTGACATTTCATAAAAATGTTTACTGATGATTTACATGGTTTCATAAATTAGAATACCTAAATTTACAAAATACAAGAATTTAGAAAATCTAGATGAGATCATTGAAGAATTGCTACTTCCAGGAAAAGTGGACAGTGTTAAGACAAGGACGAATAATTAAACAAATAATTTTTCAATGAAAATTGAAATATCGCAGAGTAGTTTTACAACCACTTATTGATTATTAATTACATCACGATGACATTCAAAATGCGTATTTTCAACAAGATGGAACAACTTGTCTCAAACAGTAGTTTACAGTAGTAACACTAAATTTGGTAGAAATGTCTTCTATCGGACTCTCTTGATTTTGTAGACGCTGATGTTTCGTCTGCTTCTGTGCGTGGAACAATAATGCTCCCACAATGCCGGTCACAGTAGCAAATTTTACAAGCATTTACTGATCAATTGCATAATGATAATTATCGAAATGCATATCTCAAGGAAGATGGCACTCTATAAATTGGGTACCCCGACAGAAAGTATTCGTACAGTTTCATACAATAGTCGGTAATATCCTACGTTAATTTTTTAAGGAAGGTTTTTAATATTAATAAGAATTAGTCAAAATACAGAAATTACATGCTCATGTGATTTAACACCGTGTGATTTCTTTAGAAATTTTGAACGAAGAATTTGAAGATGTATTTACCAAGAAGGACAATTATTTTGAATCAATAAAATAAATTTAAGTTAACTATTATTTGTTATTTGTATTACATGTAGGTATGAACATTATACATTACATTTAAAGCCTTTAGGATACAGTTGTTTAAATAAAACGTGCATTCCATTAAAGAATACTGTAGAAAGTGAATTTACTTGCATGCATCCGTTACCAAAATAGAGAATTTCCTACCTCTTTTTATGAAAGAAAACACTACACACTTTCATACTTAAATCTGACAATAAGCACTGCACGTCAATGTTGCTAAAGTAGACCATTTGTTAAATTAGGTTGCTAGTTGGAATATATCATATTTAACTTTACCCTGATTATGTTCATAAAAATAAATAAAATTAAAATGCTGCCTATAGCTGATGTAGTGCCAACAATATGCTGCTTCACTCTATGAAAATGCAAAAACATAATTAACTGAAAATTTAGTCATCCTCTCACAGTGTAAATTAGATTGATAGAAATTTAAAGTTTAAAAGAAGATAATTTCATTTATGTATAAAATAAAAGTTACTGTTGTAGGTATTTTACTGGACTCATACTTTATATATACCGTTTTGGATATTGATGATACTTCACTGTCAAAATTTTTGGAAATGGTTCATCTTACCTGGCACCATATTCGTCATAGAACGTTTAATACGTTTTTCATGGATCAAGAGTGGTCGAGGTAAAACTTATATCGCATCAGGCGTTCTCCTTCCGTCAAAAGTAGTGAATCTACAAATTAAGAGACCGAGTCATTTCGACTTTCATCCCGGTGATTATATTTTTGTGAACATACCGGCAATTGCAAAGTATGAGTGGCATCCGTTTACGATTAGCAGTGCACCAGAACAGGAAGGTATTGTTTTTATTTGATAAAGTTAAATTATATAGGTGATATTGCCTCTATTATATATAATTAAAAAAATTATAAAATGTTTCGGTTGTCAAAAAAGTAAATTAAAAGACGTTTATTTTCTGTTTTAGTTTTTAGAAAATTTATAATTAAAATAAATAATAAATGTAAAAGTATTAAACGAAACTATAAAAATGTAAATGAGGTATGAAATACAGGTGTCCTTAAAAGAATAGGACAACGTGGAAAAAATGGAAAGCTGCAATTATATAGAATACGAATCATTTAATCAGTGAATTAGTCTTAGTTAATTACGACGACAACCCCAAAATTAAAAATCCGCTGAAAATTGTATTATGTGCCGCCTATGAATTCAGAATGCCTATAATAGTACACTCGAACTCCGTTATGGGTACGTTGTTACCTGTATTAAAACACTGAACTCTGTTGCCATTTTAAGAAGGTACTTGAGCACTTGTTACAAATGAAACAGACATGCAAATATACACGTCTGTATCTGTACACATGGACATACACCTCGTATTTTCCAACATTTATCTTAGTCTTATCAAGTGATAAGACAAAATTTGCTATACCTATGAGGCGATTCATGAAGCTTTACTTGGCTAGCCTAACTGATAAAGTCTTGTAGTTGTTGACAGAAACACGTGTCTTAGGCAGAAGTAAATGTTACAGATACAGGCGTGTATATTTGCATGTCTGTTCCATTTGTAACAAATGCGTAATACGAGCTTAATTATAGGCGTAAATGGAAAGGTACTAATAGTCCGATGTTCTATGAAGAGTTCAGAAGACTGCGTACACTAACGAAATCACAAATATCTACTGCTTATACTGCATACATGGTGAATATAGAGACCAGCATCACGGCGGATCCTAGAAGAATATGGTCTTTCGTACGTTCCCGGAGGGGAACCTCATGTATTCCTGGAAAACTATTTTATAGAAATGCTTGGCTTGACAAACCACAAGCCATTGTAGACGCATTTGCCAGTAATTTCTCGGAAATGTTCTCGACCGCCAATATTGTTGACTCTCCCACTCTAAAATCTCAATGTCAGCCGTTTTCTCTCTGTCGCATTACTGAACATACTATTTCCAGCATAATGGCTACTTTTCCTGATAGGTTTACCTCTGGTGATGATGGCATTCCCAGCTTCCTGATCAGGGACACCAAATTTGTTCTATCAGCACCACTAACCAAAATTATAAACCTAGCACTGCAGACATCATCCTTCCCCGATAGATGGAAGTGCGGCCGTATTGTTCCTGTATTCAAGAAGGGTGATAGCAGACATATTTCAAACTACAGACCGATTTCGCTCTTATCAAACTTTGCAAAAATTTTCGAACAAGATTTGTTTGATGCTATTTACTTCAATACCCATTCATATATCACACAGCACCAGCATGGTTTTATGAAAGGTCGGTCTACTACTACAAATCTAGCTTGCTTTACGCAATATACGAATGAAGTCTTGGACAGTAGGGGTCAAGTGGATGTTGTTTATATGGATTATTCACATGCTTTTGATAGCATCAACCATATGTTGCTACTTCAAAAACTTGATAGCTTTGGCTTATCTCCGAATTTATACATGTTGTTGGGATCTTATTTATCTAATCGATATAATTATGTGTTTTATAATGGTTATAAATCGTACACCTTTGCAGTGGCTTCTGGAGTACCGCAGGGTTCTAACTTGGGACCTTTGCTTTTCTCATTATATATGAATGACATTTTTCCACTGTTAAGATGTCAGGCGCTAGCTTACGCAGACGACATCAAACTATTTGAATAGGTGATGCTATTGGCTTGCAACATGATGTTAACATTCTTGTGGAGTGGTCTCAGAGGAATGAATTGTCTTTGAATATCGACAAGTGTGTGGTGATGTCATTCTCCAGGAAGAACGCACCAGTCTTATCACGTTATTTTATAAATAATCAGCAGTTGAATAACACAAACTCGGTAAGGGACCTGGGAGTGACGTTTGATCCGGAGCTATCTTTTAATGATCACATTGTGGGCATCTGCCACTCGTCTTCGAGAGCATTGGGCTTCCTCATTAGAGCCTCGGGGTGCTTCAACAGCATCTCCTTGCTAAAATCTTTGTATTTCACTCTTATAGTTCCGAAACTCGAGTATGCGTCTATTGTTTGGTATCCCTTCTACATCTCGTAACAGTTTCCAGTTGAACGTATACAGCGCCGATTTGTAAAATACCTCTTCTTCAAATCTAATCGTGTATATCCTGACTGGAGCACTTCCTATGAAGAACTGCTTCGACTCTATGGGGTTCAGTCTTTGACTGTTCGTCGAGTTAACTACAGCGCAAGGTTTCTTCATAATCTTCTCCACAATAAAATTGATTGTGCCGCGCTGTTGTCTAGGGTCAGATTCAATGTGCCTAGTGTTAGTACCCGTAACCCTGTTACTTTCTTGCTGTCGACTCCAAGGACGAATCTACTGATGAGATCACCGATATTCCACATGATGAGGAATGCTGAAGCATATTATAGTGACATATTCATTGGAGTGGTGGACACTAAGGATATGTGAACCTTGACATCATAATTATCGGTATTACTTATTTGTTATATATCAAAATTATTTTAGTTATGTAATAATTTAACATAGTATGTGTATTCATACATCTAATTTGTGTACTTATTGCTCTGTAATTGGGATTACCTGTTGGGCAAATAAATAAATATTATTATTATTATTATTATTATTATTATTATTAACGTCTTGATATACTTAAACTTTTTTGGTATACCAATAATCTGCTCCAGAATTCCGTCATAACATCACAATGGGTTCCCGGTAGAATGGTATTTCTTTAAAATATAAAATTATGTAATTATAAATATATTTAAAAAGTACTATTGATTATTTGTATGTTCCACCACTCATAAACAGTGACATCCGTTAATAAGTAAAAGCGCAAAAACGTCTGACACTACTTTTATTAATAACAAACAGTAAATAATTTGTATCTACCCAAGAGACAAAAAGAAAATCTTTAATATAAAAATCAAATCTAAATTAAAAATAAATATAATATAAAAGATGAATAATAAAATAGATACAAATACAAACCCTTACAACTTATTATATTTGTAAGATAAACACTTATTAAAAAAAAAAAAAAAAATGTATCCAAAGTATCTGATTAGTTCTATATTGTTAAATTTTTTCTACAATAAAGTCTTTTTTTTCCTTGTAAACGGCTTCTCATTTGCTTTACAAGAATTAATTTTTATGTATGTATCAGTTTGCATACCAGTAAGCGCATTAAGAAATCTGTGAGGTGTTTCACAGTATCCGCATGAATTTGTAGTTCGAGACGTGCACTGTGATAAGGCTGCCCAAATTTGTGTTGGAAAGAGGAATTCTTCAATTATGCAATCTTGATCAAATAATTTGCGAATTGTTCCATCCTGCAATCCAATGGTAACGCGGACATGAAATTTTCTACAAATGCATCTCCAACTTCATGTGGGGACAAAAACATTAATCCAAATGTATTGTGTGACCATATACCAACCTCGGAATTTTTGTTCTTATACTCACTAACAAGTCCAAGTTGCCGTATTTTTCGCCACCACGCCTGAGACAAATGAAACTGACAGCCAACGACTGTAGCCGCAGGAAAAAATTCTTGAATACTCTGATGAATTCCTATTTCATAGTCAATAACTATATTTGTAGGATCAACATTATACCCCCCATTTCTGCACATTTACTTTTAAGTAGTGTAAATAAGTCGGAGTAGCTGGTTTTACATTTTCGCTTGAATAAGCAGAAGACGACGGGTATATAAATGTCATTCTTGTAGACATGTATGGTGAATGGTGAATTGTAAGAAATGTTTTGTGCAGTATTCGAAAATTCTACACATAAATTCCACGTTAGAAGGACAAGAAAATACAACATTCTCTCGTGGAATGTCATTTATAAGAACAAATTTCTCACTCAATGATGTCTGCTTAATTAAATTAAGCATTTCCACTTCTATTACTGAACGTGGTAATTTTGGAACTTGTTGCAGTTTCGCATACGATATATTGTTAGTAATATACTTTACATCCTTTGATGTGAACGTCGCAATATCCTCTTGTCTCGAATGTTCCTTATTGTATAATTTTATTCGTCTGGTAGAGATATCTTCGACTGCCTTTTTCTTCACACTATTGCTAAGCTTCTGTCTGTTTAAAACACGCTCATAATTTTCATGGTTGTGGTTGCCAAAAAATTTGGAACTCTAAAAACTACGTTGAAAAGAAACAGTTTTGCATAAGTCTTTTTTTATGCACTTTCAATACAATTCCCCTATTGATTTTACTTCACGATACAAGTAAACCTTGTAAAAATTACAAGGTTTACTTGTAAGTACTTGTAAGGGACACAGCACGTATTTACTAGCGTTTGCTTCAACCACCAGACGCTTTTTGCTATATTACGCCACCTGGCGACGAGTTAATGGAGTTAATATGCGTATTTTTTCTTTTCCTGTAATAGCGTAGCTATTCGAGAAGAAACACTTTGCATCGGCGTGGTCGGTTTTGTCCGTCAGATGTCATGAGGTTATCTGGTGTCATCTGATAGGACAAGATTTGCTACATGACCGCGAAGTGTACCTACAGTCGTTTGTCTTCGTAAACCCGCCATTGACAAAGTCATGAGACAGAAACGCATGCGTCTGGTGGTTGAAGCAAACGCTGGTAAATACGTGCTGTGTGTCCATGTATATACAGATACAAATTTGTTTTTATACAGATTTGTATTATTTTGTGTTAACACATTAAATTTAAAACTGAAGAAATCCTTCCCGATTTAATATTTACAGAATACTGATTTACAAAATTCCAAGAATCACATTAATTACATAATTCTTACAAGTATTATCATAATTAAGTAAACACCCTCTAAGATTTCCCATTTCAAAAATTCAAAGAATCGCATTACTTAATTCTTCCTTATTGGTATTAGCAGATATGTGGTGTAACTACATAGATAAACACCCTCTATTCCGAACGAGTGCATTAGTAACGGAATTCAGGATGGGATTAAATGACCTCTTCTACCTGTCGTATTTTAACATCTGACCATAACGGAATTCGTGCGTGCCCGTCTATAAATAATACCTCTATTGAACTTACTCACAGATACGCTACAGCGTATGTGTTCATAAGAGCTGTCGATGTTATAGAAACTACAAGATAACATTGATAAACAGCGTTTTATGCTAAGGGTTCACTAACCTCAGTATATTTACGTACGGAAGTCGGCTGTTAAAAATTTACACTTTTATTTTGTATAAAAATTAAAATGTGCGGTCTACAAGGCCTTTTACGTCCGGAGCCTTCGTAATTTAGTAACAATTTACTTTAATCGGAACACGTTAAATGTATATCATATCGAACGCATCACATGTACACATGTAACGATCGAATCTGAATCGGTGAGACAATTGTTTCGCTACTTGACGTTACCTCTACTGTTTATACTTCTTGAAATGCAGTGGCGTGATAAATATTTTATAAATATATATTTCTCTGCGAAGGAATTTGCGGAAAATAGTTTAGATTTATATTCTACATAATTACATCTCGATATTTTTCATACGTTGTCTTTTTCTTTCAAGGATACCCGATATATTAAATTTTGTATGATGAGTAATAATGTAATATGGATATTCATATCACAAATTTACCATAGACGGGCAAAATATAAAAATATTAATAGACTATAAATGTAAAAATTAATATTAGTCATAAAGTATTTTGTAAAGGAAATTTAAAGGACAAGACATAAGCCGAATAATTATTTATTAAAATTTTGCAAGTGTATGTATAATAAGTAGAGAACGGACACGCTTACCACATGACGCAAAGCCCAGTGCAGTACAGGCGAAGGCTGTATTTCTAATATATTTAATTTTATTTATATAATTGGAAAACGAACGGGTGGTGATCTATAAAATTACGAAAAACATATTTATTTGTTGAAAAGTTGTATTTATAAAGTTTTTAATTTTATTTATATAATTGGAAAACAAACGGGTGGTGATCTATAAAATTACGAAATACATATGTATTTGTTGAAAAGTTGTATTTTTAAAGTTTTTAATTTTATTTCTATAAATGGAACATTTTTATTTGTTCATTTTGTCGTTCAAGTTGAGTAAAGGAGTATTAATAATGACTAGCAGTAGTTTCTCAAGGTTTTTTTCTGTCAATATTGTTCTCTTTGAATTAAGTACATCCTTATAAATAGAAAACGTCCTTTCTACATCGCAACTGGTTATAGGTGCATACTGGAAATATTCTTTTATTTCTTCATATTTTTAGCCGTTAGATTTTGTGGAATTGTCTCCATACATAATTACTGCAACGTAATTAAATCTATATTTCTATTAAGAATTGCTTCAAACTTTTGCCGAAGGCCACATCCGAAGTCACTTGGAATACTTTTCAAATTATTAACAGCCACATCTAATGTGGTTAATCCGTCATTTAATATGAGATTTCGATTTTTAAAATAAGTGATTAGTTTTGGCAATTTTCCAAAGTGTTCGTGAAGAAAGTACAACTGATTTTTTTAATTTAGGATTTGTGTGAGCTCCTTGCACTCACCAATACTTCTAGCATCCTCCTTTAGCAGTGTTACGAAATGTTTTAGACTATCGAAATTCTCAGCATAATAACTAGTAGCTTCCAGCCATGTTCCTCATCTAGTTATTACTGGAGTGGGAGGCAGTGACAGAGATGGAAATTTTTCCCTGAAAAGAGCTACTCTCAATGGTGCTTTTCTCAAAACTTTTTTAAAAGCTGATACAAGTCTATCAACTTCCGGAAAAGTGTCTCTGATATATTCACAGATTCTGTGGAGACCATGTGCTACACAAGTAATATGCAGCATATTAGGATATGTTTTCTTCAATAGTCTGCCTGTTTTTAACATATACGCAGCACTATCACTGACAAATAAAAGTATTTTTTCCTTGTACGTGGCGTCCGAATGAAGAATTTTTTGCATATTCTCCTTAATGGTTTCAGCAACTGTTTATAACACTTGTTGCTATTACATATAAGTTATAGGGAATAGTTGGATGTAGTACACCAGCTACAACATTTGCCACACAGCGTCCTGACATATCCACCGTTTAGTCGGCGCTTATCCATATGTGTTTATTTAAGAGATGGCTTCTAATGCATTCTACTGTTCTCGTATAGCACCTAGAAACATAATATTTGCGTAAAGTTAATTCATCAGGAACATTTCGACCAGTATATTTTTTCAGAAATGTCTTCAAAATTGGATTGTTCAATTTAAATAATGGAATATTAGCTGCCATAAAAGTTTCACAGAGTTCTTTGTTAAAATTGTCAGATTCCAACGGGTTCAATTTTTTTTCGTGCTTTAACGATCCTACGTGACGTTTTACGGTTGATTTATTGCAATTTTTCAATAACGTTTCACACATTTCACAATAAATTTCGGAAGCACTGGCAATGTACATACAATCAGTATGGCCCTCAATCCAACTCGCCATTGTTTCACGATGCCATTCTCGACGCTCTTCCATTGTCTGAAAAAGTAAGAATATTCTAGATCCAAATAAACGAAATCAAATAACGAAATTTTATGCACACTTACGTGAAAATAATTGGAAGATGTTGCTTAAATGAAAAGAAAAGGAATGTACGTGCTATTTCGCTTACGAAATACGATAAACTTATTTATTTTTTCTACGTACATGACACCACTGAAAACACTATATTCTCCGAATACAATAGCTGGGTTGTCCATTGTTATCGCTGCGAGACCAGGTGAAGAGAACGTCAAACAAATACTTCATTGAATTACGCCGGGATGTACTGAGCGACGTTATACACAATTCCAATTGCCGATTGCGTTTTATGGAAATTGCATCCGTTCTCTAATAATAAGTAAAGAGGGAAAATTGAACGGCGCCGTAGGTGTACGCTTGATAGTAGGTACATAAAATAAAATAAATAGTAAGTATGGTGTGTCTCAGAATAAGAAGGAGTGACTCAAATATTCCGCTAAAACTCGATTCACACAGCTTAAAACTTGACCTACCGTACGTGTACACACCTAAGAGTCTAGTTGGTTGTTGAAATGTCATTTATTTTTATTACATACTTAACATAACCTATTTGTGACAGTCCGAAAAACTCGAATACAAATATTTCATGTGTCATATGTACATCATATTTCTACAACATATTGCTAATTTAAAGTAAAACCAAAACGACATTTAGAGTTTATTACAAAACTACCTCAAAAACACAACTTAAAATTATAAATAAAAACAAGCACAAGTATTTCATGTATATATCATTATGTTATACATATTCCTACAAAATATTGCTAATTTAAAGTAAGAGAATAACTACATTTCGAATTTATTACAAAGCTACCTCAAAAATGCAACATAAGATTATAAAATTATCAAAATAAAATGAAGTAGAAGGAATAGTAAAAAGTGAAACATGTGCACTATTAGACTGTTTCACTCATGTTGGATTCTAAAGATTCACTTTCACTGTTTCCAACATGAATAACAAATGGTTCCAAGATATCGTCCATTAATCCATCTAGGTCCCACATTCTACTTTAATTACATGGTCAATACAATTTTTCCATTTGTTCGCTATAACATTTGTAAGTGCTTCCATTAAAAGTTCTTGCACATGTAATATTTGGATGATTTATTTTTTGAAGCAACTTCAATTGCAGTTTTTCTCCAGGAAATTGATACCTTTTTAGCTCTACGTGAAAGATATGTAGCATTGTCCATCACTATTACAACATTATCTGGTAACTTTGGCAATACCTTTGCAAACCACTCTTCAAAAACAGTGCTTCATTTCATCGTGATAGTCAGACGAAATAAAAGTTACATATAATAATAATAACTAGAGTCAGCAAAGAGGGGCAAGCTTCAGTGCAGTGTCGAGAATAACGTGGAGCGTCAAGGCAGACGTTCAGTAACGTTTACGTACTCGCATCATTTATGTTCGTGACTTTCATGAGTGAGCATTGGCGATGCGGACGCATGAATGTTTACACATAAAATAATGATAAAAAACATATTACATAACGTGCTGAAACACTTACTGTTTTAAAAGCTTCCATGAAATCCTAAACTGGGTGGCGTTTATTAAATATGTTTTCAAACTTGTTTGAGTCAAATGAGTACGGCGTGCGGAATAAATATTTTTCAATGATAAAACCGACCATATCGAGTGATTATATTTACAAATTTAAAGTAATCCTTGTGACAACTTAATAGATCTTTCGACGCACCTTCACAAATTTGTCTTAGTATGAGAAAATCTGAATCCTTGTAAATAACCATTTCAAATTTTCGTATTACACACTCATTTATTTCGCCTTCCGCCGCACGTAGATGTGAGTGAACATCATCCATAATTTGAACAGAATCCACAAACGACATCGAATCATTTTGTAATTTTTCATTTCTCTCCGGTAGTCTATAGTAGTTCTTGCGAATAGCTTCTAAATCACTTTTTAACTGATTATCTTGAAACATTTTCTGGCTTTTCTTGATAGCTTCGGCGTATCTCGGATCGAATTGTAAAACTACCTTCTTTACATTATCGAAATGTTCGCAGTAGTAAAACGCAGGCTCTAACCATGTTCCCCAACGCGTAGTAATCGGCTGTGGTGGTTCAGGCACTTTGGGACACAGTTCGTGAAATTTTTTTGTACGTTCTGGGGACTTTAGAAACACTGCCTTCGCATGAGCTGTTAAAGTATTTACTCGTGGATAACATTTAGGTGTCAATTGTGCCACAAGGTTTAAAGCATGGATTTTACATGTTACATGTAACAGATTTCCACTCTCTTCTTTAAGAGATCGGCCTAAGGAAAGCATGTTAGCGGCACCGTCACTCAGAAACATTAAAAGTTAATTCGTTGAAACTTGAAATTTGATCAATGCGCTCAACACCACTTTTAAAATTTCATCGCTAGTACATTTTGCAGTTCTTTTGAAAGCAAGTAAGATAGAGGATGACCGTTGAAATTCTTCTATTATATGTACTATCACATTCACCACAGAATTTTTTTGCCGATCGGTTGTTTCGTCCACACATAACCACAATTTTTTATGTTTCAATTCTGCTTTAATTCTTCTTCCAACATAGTCACGAGCAGATGGGATAACGTTTCTTATCGATGTCTGACTTGGCAATGTATAGTCCGAATACTTGCTCCAGGAGACAAATGTTTTTTGGTCTAGCAAAATGAACGGTAGATTATATACCGATAGGTCCAGGTCAGTACGGAACATACGCAGTATGACTTGGCATCAGTGTATCCCCTCTTCGGGTACTCGGCTTCAACTGCAGTTAAGAATTTAGTAAGACTTAAACCGCGTAAGGATATAGCCGTTTGCATATTCGTTCTGTATACGTAATTTGCCCATTTGTTTCAGACATAATAAGGTCGTTATATCTCCAATTTATTATTATTATTGTATTCTTAGCTGCTACGGAAAAGTAATTTTAATTAATAACAAAATAATAACGATTTCTAAAAGATAAAAGTAAAAAAATCAATAATTCTGCAAAATAAATTTAAATTTTAACAAAGTCACTTAATATAAAGATAAAAGTAAAAAAATCAATAATTCTGCAAAATAAATTTAAATTTTAACAAAGTCACTTAACATAGGATTCGAAAATACCGCCCTCTTTTACCAAACAATAGCCGAGCCTATTGTAAAACTCCCGCCTCTCTCCCTCGAGAGTTCTAGGGGTTATTGCCGCGAAAATTCTAAACAGTTCTACTTGCAATTGTTGCAAATTCGGTATTGTTGCAAAACTGTAAAGATTTTCTTTGACATAACCCCACAGCAAAAAATCGCAGGGATTGAGGTCGGGTGATCGAGGTGGTCATATTATCGTACCCTTCCCGGAAATAACACGATTAGGAAAAGTGTTTTCCAAAAAATCTCTTACTAATCTGCTGCTATGCGCGGGCCAACCGTCTTGCATAAACCAAATTGCATCAAAATCAACGTTAAGTTGACGTACAGCAGGAATAATTCGTGTTCGCAGCAAATCTAAAAATTTTACTGCATTCAAATTGCCGTCCAGATACCCGCCCAAACGTTAAGCTTTTCGGGGTGTTGAGTTTTAACATTACGGAATAGATGTTGATTCTTTCGAGACCAATATCGCACGACTGAGGGATTATGCTTGCCATGACGTGGAAATGAAGACTCGTCGGTAAACAGAATATTTTGTATAAAATATTCGTCCCTGTTAGCCTTTTCCATCACAGACTCACAAAACTCCATTCTTGCAAAATTGAAAATGGAAAAATCTCCTGGCATTTTCGAACTTTGTAACTTTTATATTTGTTGCGTTTTAGAATCCGCTTTACTGTACTTCTACTGACACCGATTTCGTCTGCAACTTGCCGTGTACACTTAAGATCGCCCGTTTCAACCAACGAACAAACCATCACGTCTCTCTCCTCCCGATCGGCAGGTATTGGAGAGATATGAGGCTGTTCGTCAATTTGTTTGCATTTACGGCAATCTCCGACTAAACAGCCATATTTCCTAAACGCATTTACGATCCTGTCAATCGTCGAATACGAAGGAATAGGCCGATTTACGTACTCTACAGCAAATAAATCAGCCGTGGTTCGACAGGAATTGCCAGCAAGATACCATGAAACGATTTGTACTTTCTCTGCGGTTGTGTATACTGACATGATAACAAACCACCTTTACGCAAGCAGATATGAATACGAATGATGTTACGGTCGACTATCGGACTTGCGGGGCGTATGTGTAGCGCCCGCGTTGCCACATCCCATTACGTTTCATACGTATGTGTAATGTCCTATGTTCCGTACTGACCTGGACCTATCGGTATAATAAAACAAACACCTATGTCAAATGTTAATTGTTCGCTGTATCGTTTGCCACGGACTGCAGAACAGTATTTTATACTTTTTAGATGGCGTTTACACTTCTACCTGCTGATACACGTCAAATAGTCGTCGCACCTTACACATTTAATTCTATCGCCTTCATATTCTAAATCCGGCATACTCGCTATTACGTTTTCTAGTTTCTTCGAAATACGCCGTTTCCGAAACGTACCTAAATGCGACATTTTCTAAGTATATGTGTACTGACATGCACTCACAACGACCAGTGGAATAATACTGAATAAGTGGGCTTTGATACGGACGCTTGAGTTTCCGTGCCGCGCGCTTCTCCCTCCCCTCTACGTTGCTCTCGGCACTGCACTGGAAATTTTCCCTCTTTGCCGCGACTCTGCCTTTACAAAACATACACAGTGAGTAACCTTAAATGTATACTTTGACGAAAAAAATATCTAAACCTTCTCAACTTTTCAAGAATTATGGAAACAATCAAATAAATTTATATCGTTTCCGTTAATAATCCATAACGAGTTTCAAAATCTCAACGAAATGAAACCAAAATTTCGAATTTAAATCTACTTCCACTAAAAAATATAGACGAGGTATCGTAACTATTAGTCTATAAATACATAAACTTCTCTAAATTTACATTATAATCCTAAATCCCTTAAGGTACAAATGAAAAATATTATAAGATTATTAAGTGTCATAAATATTTATAATCTTCATGAAATGAATTCCTTTCAGAATCAATTTTACTACACATAAGAGGTGTTGGTGAATGGACTAACAAATTACATGAATACTTTAGAATGGAAGAAGAAAAATTAGAAACGCATGCTCAGACACTCATAACTGAAGGATCAGTGCCTCCACCAGCAGAACCAACTCCTAATGCAGAGGCCCAAAGCCCAATTAAAAGATTTCAAGCCACCGTAAAGAGGACTTTTTCTAAAAAAGATGACGCTGCTAAACCAGTACAATTAATTGGATTCCACCACAGAGGTTTAAACCATGAAAATAAAATCAACGCGTCTGCATCGGAAGCAGACTTGAAAATTAGTGCATCTTGTAGTTCAGGTAAAGAAACGAGTATTTATTTTAACTACTTACAATAATAGAATCATGTAAAACATACACACATATAGCAAACGCCAATTAAGTTGGCGCGAGGAGGGGTAAGTTCGCGCAGGATTAAAAGTAGTGGGGATATTTGTATTTGGTTTTACATCAAATGTCAGATAATTCTAACCTCTGAGCGTGTACCACTTTATGATCCCCTAGCAAAGACATTATGTTCCGTCAAACGTCAATGACAAATGTATTCTGACAATTACTTGAGTAGTAGAGGGGGTAGACGTTTTTAGAAACGGCTTCTGCGCACCCCCTCCTCGCGCCAACTTAATTGGCGCTTACTATACATTGGTTTAAGGAACCGCATATTTAGAAGGATGCGGGACTTGTGTATATTTTACAATAAAATATGTTTCTTTCGTTTCTTTTTTTATTATCTATTTAGTTTATTATACCTTGGCTAATAAACTGGAACAATGAATAAATACAATGTTCTAGTCTGTTCTAATAAGAACGGATTAGTAATCTATGCACTTTTTAAGTAAATACTTTTACTAATCCAACCAAGATCATAAATAATACCTATTATAACAAGTGTTCATTTGAAAAGTCAATCTAGTAGCATGTGATTTACTGAGAACATTTTGAAGTATGTCGTAAATTAAAATTTACTACTTAACCTACGAAGTCGTATATTTTGACACTTTCATACATACAAATAAATAACAAATAATAGGTATTTATTGAAAACTATATATGCATTTTTGTTCGATTCTCTGTAGTATATCATTCAAATTCAATATAGGTGTTCGAAATATGTTACTTTTTAGATAAGGCCACAAAAAGAAGTCGCAAGGTGTTAAATCGCATGAACGTGCAGGCCAGGTAATTTCAGTATTTCGACTAATTATACGCTCATAAAGAAATTCTCTTAAATAATCCAAAGATTCTGCAGTACAGTGACAAGGTGCTCCGTCTTGTTGGAAATAAGCATTTTGAAGTTCATCATCATGCAACTGATTGACAAATGGTTGTAAAATTTCCGTACGGTACCTTTGAGCAGTTAACGTTGCCTGAAAAAATATTGGTCCAATGATTCGCCTTTGGCTTATCGCTGCCCAAACACCAATTTTCTCTGGATGTAGCGATTCTTCATTAATTACATGTGGATTTTCAATACTCCAAATTCTTGTATTTTGTGAATTTAGGTATCCCGTTTTATAAAACCATGCTTCATCAGTAAAGATGACTCTTTGCGAAAGTTCTCCATTATTGTTCATATTTACAAACCAATTACAAAACTGTAGTCTACGTGGGTAATCATTTCTAACAATTCTTGTACTGCTGTGACACGGTATGGATAAAGTTGCATATCTTTTTTTTAATAACTTGTGAGTTGTGCAACAGAAAGATTTATTTGTTGATTCAAATGTCGAACAGATGCTTGTGGTTCATTTTCCATTATTTCTTCAATACGATTGACAACTTGAGCTGTACGTTTCTTAACTGCTCCGCTGCCTGATTTTCCTAAGAGACTACCAGTTTCAGAAAAAAGTTTTAAATTCTATCCAAAGTATTCTTAAATTGTATATAATCTATTACAAAATGTGGAAACTCAACTTGAAATTCTACCATGCAATCTTGAACTGAATAAACCCATAAACCATCATTTTTATTACCACTTCGAAAATAAGCCTGGACTGAAAAAATGTTCTAAAGTGAAAGCCATTTTAAAACTGAGAAGCAATTTATTGAAACCAGAATCGACGCACGATTATTTTATGCACTAACTGATATTTGTGATTGACATTATCAAATGTCATTGGGATTTACGTTTACGGAACAACAAACACATATTAATATATTTGCGTTTTATTCTATCAAAATTTCAAATTAACCTAGATTGACTTTTCAGATGAACACTTGTTATAATATCTTTTGTTCGCCCAGAAAAGTGCTTCAACTGAAGTGGTCACTAGTATTAATCTATGTTATAATAATAATCACGTTAGTTGACTTTTTAACTTCATACCTACATAAAAGGCCTCAAGGCCTCACGTGACATTTGAATTGCGAAATATTCTGCTCTTTTTAGTATGGTGTTATTCGATATTTGAACCATTACCATTGTTTCTAGTGTTTCGACGTTCAAAATTTAACCTATAGCTTCAAGAAGACAATATTTTATAAGCTTTTCGCTTATTGTAAAGTATTTTTTTAGTTTTAGCAATTTTGAGAGCAATTAAATAGGAGTACTTCAGTAATGCCTTATCAGCAACTGTTGCTTTTTTCATAAAACTTTTTTGATGAGCGTATTCAGAGCTTAGTATTTAAATATTTCCCATTAATTTAAATGGTTTTATTGGCCCATTAGAAAGTCTTGTTGCATACCACGCAAAGAGGTTTTTCTGTACCTGTTTTCGTCATTCGTACAAAATTGCTTTTTTCCACTATATTTAATCTCAGTGAAATAGATTTTGTTGGATTGTTTCTTCACCAAATTGTTTCTGGTCATTTTAAGTTAAAGTATATTGAATGCTTTCTTATTTATTGTTTTCCTTTCCTGTATAGTTTATAGTTTTAAGCAATTTAATATTTCTCAGGTAATTGTATCCTATAGGTGAATTTCTTCAAAATTTGTGGCCATAGGGGTTAAACCCGTTAATGTATTTTTAATATGATCAATATGTAAATAATTAAAGAAAAAACATGATGTTTAACAGTTTATTTTAATTATTGTATATTGTACAAGATTATTGTATATTGTACGAAATTTATAAGGTACTAGTAATATACTCGTATATAATCATAACTAATCATAACTATATTACGCCGACTTGACGGCCTTTCATAAAGGTTGTCCTTCGCCTTCCTTTTAGCATTGTCACAATTTGTCTATTCATATTCGGATCTTGACCATGATTATGACATAAACCACTCGTAAATATCTCTAAACTGTTTATACGAGGGATACTGCTAAAATTCGCGGAATCAAGTACTCCCTGAATTGCTAGCATTCCACAATTATCATATTCGTAAACTTTGACATTTTTAACATATAATTCAGTTGACAGTTCGATTTAAAACCGAACGGTTTTGTCTCAACAGAATTTAACATTGTAATAGTTGTTTCAAAAATTGAAATTTTGAATCGTGATTTTCGAATGATAATTTTCTACGATTTTCGATACGGTTTGACACCAGAGCAATGTGTAGAAAAGCTTAGTGCGGTATTTGGGAATGAAGGACCATCAAAAACTATGATTTACAAATGTTTCGCAGAATTCAAGCATGGAAGACCAACGTTTGGACGATCTTCGTGAAGGGCGTCCATGCACCTCTGTTGTTGCGAAAAATATCGATGCTGTGCGTGAAATGATTTTATCAGATCAACATGTGAAATACAGTGAGATAGAGGCTTCCTTAGGCATTGCGGCGAAACAAATACATACAATTTTGCACGATCATTTACATGTCAGGAAGCTTTCCAGTCGATGGATCCCTCAAAATTTAAAGACGAGCAAAAACAAGCACGTGTCAAGTGGTGCAAGGAAATGTAAAAAAAAATTGATTGTGGTCGCTCAAATTCTGTATATAACATTGCAACAGGTGACGAATCCTGGATATGTTCATATGAGCCTCAAACTAAACAGCAATCTACTGTATGGGTGTTTCAAAATAACCTAAATCAACAAAAGTGGTGCGGTCACGAAGCGTTTCGCGAAAAGAATGATTGCTTGTTTTTCAGAAAAACGGGTCATGTTGCAACTGTTGCATTAGAGGATCGACGAACAGTTAATGTTGACTGGTATACGGCAATTTGTTTGCCGGAAATTATCGATGAAGTCAGAAAAAACAACATAAACCGACGAATCATTATTCATTATGACAATGCAAGCGCTCACACAGCACGACAAACTGTCGAGTTTTTGGCCAACAGGAACACCAAATTAATGACTCATTGCCATGTTCGCCTGATTTAGCGCCCAATGACTTCTTCTTATTCCGAAACATCAAAAATAAAATGCGTGAAAAGCGGTTTTCATCGCCTGAGGAGGCTGTTGAAGAATTTAAATCACTGGTTTTGGAGATACCTCGCTCAGAATGGAAAAAGTGTTTTGAAGATTGGTTTTATAGGATGCAAAAGCGTATACATCTTAGAGGGGAGTATTTTGAGAAACAGTAAAGCGATTTACATAGCGTCATTTGTTTTATTTCACAATTTTCCGCAAATTTCAGCAGTGGTCCTCGTATTATTAACTGTATAAACTTTTGCTGAACAGTTTTTGTTGTTGCACCTCCATCGAACTTTTCCATATTTTATTATATTACTTTAAGTCGCTAAATGTCCTATTAATTTTTTATTGAAATACCTTGAGTAATCAACAAGAACAACACAATATGAAGACAAAATGGAATGAATTAAATCAATTCCTTGGGTAAAATTTTGAAAAAATGCTGTTATTTCTCTGCAAATTTTATATGCAATCATTTCTAACGGATCGGGGACCGACGATTATAAAACGCTGCGTTAGATTGTAGTAAACATTTTGTACTATTCTTTCTCACTATGGCCTTATCTTGTCTTCTTAAGATTTGCAATCTCTCTTCTGTCTCGTAGCTCCATTTGAAAACCAGATGTGCTGAAGCATTTCGTCACTAGTCTCCAAATAACAGAAGTAACGGTATTGAACTCTACTCAGAAAAAAAGAGACAAATCGACAAACAGACAAAACAGAAAACACAAAACAGAATGAAGAATGAAAAGTGTTTGTTAAGACAATACACTTTTCATTCTTCATTCTGTTTTGTGTTTTCTGTTTTGTCTGTTTGTCGATTTGTCTCTTTTTTTCTTTCTCGAGTGCTTGTCGTGCCAAATTTCTTTTTCATTTCTTTAATCTATGTCTTAACCGTTACCACTTTCCACTCCTTACTATTACATTAACTTTTTAGTTTCTATAATTTTCCATAATTTGTTTATTGTTTTCTCTGGCTAAAAATACTAAAAATATAGCTGAGAAATTTATTTATAAATAATTCTAACTTTCTGATGTTCTGATATTTATTTTCTATTCATGTCTTGACTCATCATTGATATACCTTAGTTTCGAATCATTTGAGTTTAATATTTATATTATAATATATTTATTATAATTTATTAAATAATAATAATGTGATAAATATATTTTAGATGGCAGGGGTCAGGTTGATGTAATTTATACTGACCTATTCGAGGCCTTCGATTTTGATCATGATTGGTCATGAGATTTTACTTCATAAGTTGGGATCTTTTGGTCTCGTTCCAACTTCTATCAGTCTTGTTCGGTCTTATCTATTTCAAAGAAAATACTACGTGACCTACAATGGGTTCTACTCTAATAATTTTGTTCTCACTTCTGGCGTTCCTCAGGGATCAAATTTGGGACTTTTCTATTTGTTTTGTTTATGTATGATTTCCTTTTCCAAGTGAAGTATCGCATTCTCGCCTATGCTGATGATATAAAAATATATTCTGAGATTTCCACAACTGACAATATCGGTAAACTACAGCAAAATTTGGCCGTATTAATTGCATGTTGTGACCGTTTTAAACTTAAATTAAATATTGACCAATGCTGCATGGTGACTTATACTCAATCTGCTACGCCTCACGAGTCCTCGTATTTTATTAAAATCAATATCTTAACCAGTAAGACTGAAATAAAAGATCTTGGAGTCTTAGTTGACTCTAATTTTACGTTTAGATCCCATATAATCCATATGTTTTCCGATATCTACAGAACTCTGGGATTTATTATGCACATATCAAAATACTTTAAAGGTATCACTTTGCTTAAATTATTGTACCATGCTTATGTTTTGAGCAAAATGGAATACTCCTCATTAATTTGGTATCCCATCTATGCTTGCGATTCTATTCCTTTGAACCGTGTTCACCGTAAGTTTTTGTACCTCACATTCAAGATTGATGGTATCTACACGGAACGTGGTGCATCCCAGGATGATTTTTGTTTACGCCATGGCATGTCATCCCTAAGCGTCAGAAGGGAGAATATTTGTAGGAAATTCCTAATTACACTGATGAAAAAATATTATTGACTGCTCGATCATATTAAAGCAAATGTCGTTTTTGATTCCTCGTATGAACTCCAGGTACGACGTTACATTCATGATTACCTTCGCGAAGACAAACGTCTTGAAACGCTTGAATGCTGGGTGATCTGTTTGCTTGAGGATGGTTTGCCGGATAGACAGCACTATTTAAGTCCATAGTTTATTTAATGGCACTGCAATGTTATATAATTATAATTCTATTGTACCTTATAATTGGGCCTAGCTAGTTGGATATAAAAGTATATTATTATTATTATAATTTTATAGAAATCGTATTAATATCATAATAAATACGATTATTATGAGGGTGGATCTCTATGCCCGTTACATTTTGAATTTCCCGCGTTGCGAATTGAAAAGGAAAACTGCTCCCGTCAACTACCATCTATCAATAGATTGTTGTCAAAGCTTGAGAAAGCTGCGTCATTTAGCTAAAGTTTGACAGCCATTTAAATCGGACAACCCCGTACATTTTACGTCGAAAATGGAAAAAAGTGAATTCGTGTGCTCGTCAAGTATTTTTAGCGCAAGAAAACTATTTCTCAAACCAAAGCTTAGCTTGATAAAAACTATGAAGACTCTGCACCGTCAGAATCAATGGCGGGAGTGACGCCGAACGTTCTGGACGCCTAATTGAGGTCACTACGCCCGAAAAAATACACGATATGGGATTGGCCGATTGGAGATGGAATATGGCTCAGTGGTTTCGATATTGAATGATCACTTGCGAATGAGAAAGCTGTCCGCAAGATGGGTGCCATGTTTAGTTCACAAAATGAAAATCGCGTGAAAATTTCGAAGGAGTGCCTGATGCTATTCAACTACAATCCTGACGAGTTTTTGCGCTGCTTCGTAATCGTGGGCGAAACATGGATCCACCACAGCACAACGGAAATCGAATCGGCACCGAAGAGGGCTACGGTGGGTCTGTCGGCCAACAAGCTCATGGCGACAGTTTTTTAAGATGCACGCATCCTAATGCACAATCCACATCGATTACCTTCAAAAGGGAAAAACAACCAACAGCGAATATTACGACAGTATTTAGCCAAGAGGAAAGTGCTTTCCCATCAAGACAATACATTGGTGTACACGTGCATAGTCACCATGGCGAAATTTTATGAATTGGGCTATGAATTGCTCTCTCATCCGCCATATTTTCCAGACTTAGCCACCATTCCTGTTTCCAAACCTGAAGAATATCTCGGAGGAAAGAGATTTGGCTCCAGCGATGAAGTCATCACTCAAACAAATGTCTATTTTAAGAATCTCAATAAATCTTATTATTTGGAAGGAATCATAAAGTTGGAGAAACCTTGCTCGAATGTATTGAGCTCAAGGGAGACTATGTTGAGAAATAAAACGTTTTTTTTTACGAAAAAACTGTCTTTTATTTAAAGAATCACATACCTAATGATCCCTCCTCCTATCATCAGTCCACTAACCAAAGATCTTCAGATTGTATTTCGATCACTAACGGCTAGAATTACACTTGCAAGAAGCAAAAAAAATCAATGCCACGTAAAGTTTTTAAATTAAATTAGTTAATACTGTCTATATTGTAATCATTTCTTTTTCAGAACTCTATGATTCATCGCAAAAAATCAATCCCGACAAAAAGTTCCACAAACTATTTTCCAGCTCAAAAGCACCACCATTATCAAAATCATTATCCATGCCCGACATGCAGACGAAAAACAAGAAAAAGGAGCGCTCTTTGGTGTAGGTAATTCTATTTACGATCAAGTTTCCAAAGTACAATTAAAATGTTTTTTAATAGTTTGAAGGATTATATGCGATCAGAATCTGAGAAAAGTTTCGATGAGTCTCAAATTAAGAAAGCTCGCCTTCGTTCATTATGCATAATGTACATGAGCCAACATAACAAATCGTTAGCTCAAAGTTTCAGGTATATGCGGAATAAACCCACTATAATAGCATTTAAAACGCCGAGTATGGATACATGTGAAAATGAAGAGGCTTCAACTTCAGAAGTACCTGTTGGTAAGAACATTGTATAATATAAATTATTTTGCAGATTTGTACGTTGAAAAAATCAAACTAGGTACCGTACATATTTTAGTAATAAGTACTCGGCTAAAATAATCAAATAATAAAGCCTATTATTTGATTATTTTAGCCGAGTCCACATTTTCTGAATTACGTTGGTCAACAAATTTTCTTTTTTTAATTTTTCGTTTCTTTTATAGATTTAACAATAGTAATAACTAGAGTTCGTATCAAATTACAACTCAGCATTTTTGTTAATATATACAGTCCAATAAGATTTAAGTATTAACAAATAAATCACTTATTGTAAGAGATGTTTGCGAAAAGTTTTGTTTTTTTCTACAAGACGCACCCAGTTACAAAAGAAATATTGCGAATTTGAAGATAAACAAGTTCATTGTATGCATTGTGCGCCGACCAGATGTTTATATTTTAGTTGAGCGTAGTTCTCGACGCGAGGCGGTTGAACTTGTGATGTTATAAATAGAGTCGGCAAAGAGGGGAAAGTTTCAGTACAGTGCGGTCAATAACACTTTCAAATTTTCGTATTACGCACGCATATTTTTCGCCTTCCGCCGCACTTAGATGTGAGGGAACATCATCCACAATTTTAACAGAATCTACAAACGACATCGAATCAATTTGTAATTTTTCAATTCCCCCCACTAGTCCATAGTAGTTCTCGCGAATAGTTTCTAAATCACTTTTTACCTGACTATCTTGAAATATTTTCTGGCTTTTCTTGATAACTTCGGCATGCCTCGGATCGAATTGTAGAACTACCTTCTTTACATCATCAAAATGTTCGCGGTAGTAAAACGCAGCCTCTAACCATGTTCCCCAACAATGGGTAGTAATCGGCTGTGGTGGTTCAGGCACTTTGGGGCACAGTTCGTAAAATTTTTTTCTACGTTTTGGGGACTTTCGAAATACTGCCTTTAGATGAGCTATTAAAGCATTTACTTGTGGATAACATTTAGGTATCAATGCGCCACAAGGTTTAAAGCATGGATTTTACATGTTACATGTAACAGATTGCCACTCTCTTCTTTAAGAGAGCGGCCTAAGGAAAACATGTTAGCGGCACCGTCACTTACAAACTTTAAAAGTTAGTTTGTTGAAACTTGAATATTGTTCAATGCGGTCAACACCACTTTTAAAATTTCATCGCTAGTACATTTTGCAACTCTTTTGGAAGCAAGTAAGATAGAGGATGACGGTTCAAATTCTTCCATTGTACGTACCATCACATTCACCACAGATTTTTTTTGCCAATCGGTTGTTTCGTCTACACATAATCACAATTTTTTTTTATCTTTAAATTCTGCTTTAATTCTTCTTTCAACATAGTCACAAGCTGATGGCATAACGTTTCTTATCGATGTCTGACTTGGTAATGTATAATCCGAATACTTGCTCCAGAAGGAGACAAATGCTTTTTGGTCTAGCAAAGTGAACGGTAGATTACATACAATAAAACAAACACCCATATCAAATGCTAATTGTTCTTCACTGTAAGGAAACTTAATTTAAAATGTTTTTAGATAGAAAACATAGTTCTATTTGAATGTATATTTTAAACATATTATAATATTTTAAATTAAAACATATATATCATATTAACAAGTAACAATGGTTGGCGAATGATCGCACGACCTTACATTTATTTTCCAAAAAAAAAGCATTTAAGGAAAACAGTAGTATCAATGTAGAAGAGCATCACTATTTAAAAAATATTTTGCAGAAAGTCCAACGAATAGCTATTCTAGTAGTTCTGAAAGATTAGCTGAAGAAGGACGTTTGTTCCCATTAATAGAAATACCTAAAGGAGCAACTGTAAATTATCCTGTTGGAAAGCCTTTGCAAGTGAGTATTTGATCCATTTTTCAAAAAGAATGTCTGAGATAATTGTCTATAAAATTCTTTAAAATATCATGTTAATAGATGGTTTTACGTGAAACATTATTTACCGCAAATACTGGTATCGAACTACAATACAACCGTGGTGACACAAATTAAGCAGTTCGTCAAAGGAAAATAATAATTTGCGAAAATCCGTAAACAGAATTTGGAAAACAGTTCTGTAAAGTACGAACAAATTTACTTCAAAAGTATAGCGTCAATTTCTAAATATTGTTACAAACTAAAATAGTTTAGTTTATCCTGTGTATAAATATGTGTGACATGTTACTACAGTAATATACCACTACGCTGTCAGCCAGTTTTTAACGATCAGTTCTGACAACTTCAGCATATTTTTTTACATCTCCCTATAGTTTTCCTTGCTTAAACTCCTACAAAATTACATGACATATATTCACTTTCAGATTCAGATCTGTCGATTAATGAATCAATAAGATTACAAACGCATCTTTACAGTTTGTTTCAGAAAACGAAGATCACATATTTATGACTCAACCTAATAATTCAACAAAACTACTGTTGGAGTGTCTGTGTTTTTTTGTATTCTTAATTACGATATTACCTTTAAATCTTTAAATATAAATCAAATAAAATTAATCAATTTTTATTGATTTATATAGTAGATATATTGCGATTCATTATATAGTATAATGTAGGCCAAATGGCCGTCAAGATTGTTTTGGCATACCTTGACCGTTTTGGTCAAATTATCGAAGACTTTTTCCAATTCAGCTGACTCAATTTCAACAATAACACTTTGGATTTGTGAAAAAAATGAATATATATATTTAGTCTTTTTTGTATTATGGCTTTGAAAATTCATATAACACTTCAACAGAGCGGCATATGGTCGTGAATGGAGAGCCATACAGTAAGCTGATCCTAGGAAAAGGTAAGGCAAATATAGGAGAAGATCGAGAGGATATATGTAGAATATCAAAGTTGCTAGAGGAAAGTAAATGGTGGAATCAATGGTACATGAGCAATTTTCCACATAATTCTTGCTTCCAGGGTATATCGACGAAGGCCCAAAAACTGTACATCAAGTCTTCTCGGTAGAAAATTATAGCCAATATTAAATACTTTAGAAAACGACGTTGTATCTTCTTGATGAATAACTAAAGATAAATATAATGAAGTGACCAAACAGGAGAAGCATACTCTAATTTTCTAAGGACAAAACTATAATACATAATTTTGAACAGAGAGGTAGAAATAAAGATTTAAAGTTCGTAAAATAAAGATAAGTGTTTTTGAATCAGCGAGACAAATGTTATTAATATGGTTAATACGTGGCACAAAAGTTAAACGAAAGGCGAACAAAACACCAAGATCCTTTATGCTATCAACTTTATTAAGAACTGAATCAGTTATAAGAATTATAAGATAGATGGAGTTAATAAAATAATTTTTTTTGTATAAGAGACGTAGCAGCATTTGTTGACGTTCAATCCTAACTTATAAATAGAGCACCATTGGGAGAGAACAATTAAATTTATAAATATAGCACATCATCCCAAGTTCTGATGGATGAATATATTTTTAAATCATCTACATCATCAAGTAAGAAGTGGACGAGCCAAAGACCATAACAGATCTTTTAATAATTAGATGCATAGGAGAGGACCTACGTCTGAACCTTGAGGGACTCTAGATTGAGGAAAAAACTCAAAGGATTTATAGTCGTTATAAAAGCCATAATGAAATCTACTAAATTACGTTATGGAAATATACCGATGTGAGACGTTTTGCCTGGAACACCATGAGACCATAGGTCGAGTGGTGTTTTTTTAGGCAATACGTCGAGTTTCAAGAATTTTCAAGTGCTGAGTTGTATACAGGTAGACTATATCATGAAAATAAAAAGAAAAAAAGTAGTGCGATCGAGAATCGAACCCGGGCCGCCTGCATGGTGGGCGAGCATTTTAGAGTTGAGTTACCAATGCCGCTGGAAGAATATATTTTTCTACGATGTTATAAGAAAGTTGTCAATTTCAGACAAACTAGTAGGCAAGACGGTTGACAATTTCATTCATCTGTCAAAAACCCGTACGTTATTATAACGCACGGTTATAAAGTAATAATTTACTTTTACTAAGTATGTTGCTAATTTGTTTATCTGAAACGACCACTTAGAAGCAAGAGAATTTGTTTGATATAAATTTAATTATTGCTTATATTGAACGTACAATTATTATAAATATTATTTGACGTTGGTGCCACTGTAGATGAAGAGCAGCGAGTGGAAGACGTTGCAGCCGTTGTCCTATTTCTTAAATTTGAGATAATGTTGCTATGATTGTATGGAAGGCGCTGAAGTATGGCTATTGATAGTTCGTTAATTGCGGTTGGTATATTCGAGTGTTAGTTATTTTTGCCCGCTTTGTATTTATCCCAATAGCTTCTGCAGACAATTTTGTCCATTTGTTAAGTTCGTTAACTCCAAATGGACAATTTTTAGACCAGTAACTATTCCAATCTTTATTCACAGTTAGAAATAGGCGTATGGCTTTTATATTTTTGGTCCGCCTACACATCAACTTATTTAATAATCTAACAGGACAATGATTAAGGTTTTGTGTATTTGAAGTCAACCATTTACTATCAGCAGTTCGTTGATTTCTTCCTTGGGCAATTTTGGAGAAAACAGTGTTTGCTTACCGTAATTATCTATTTCATCCTTAAAATAATTTAGACGACACAACATAGCTCCATAACCACGCCAAGCTAGTTCTACAACTGCGATGTGAAAAAAATTACGCTGCTGTCCGGAGGGTGTGTTCTCATGTAATGTATCTAGTATTTTTTTAATATCTTCATTATTTAATGCCGCCGCGCTATTCTGTCTTTTTGATGGAATAGCCTGAAGTTCTCTATGTTTATTAGTTTTTCGCATTTACCGCAGTACGAAAATCAATGTCTTTAAATGGATTGGTGACATGTTTAAACTCTTTGTAATATTTCTGCTGCACCAGTTTGACAGTAAAGTTCCAAATAGTTTTCACAACACTTTTCTTGTATTCACTGCCATCGGCTTTTCGCATGTTGATAGCCCAATCCTTAAGAATTTGACAAAGTTCTTCATTAACGTGTTTCGCTATAATTGGTAGGTAATTACGCTCATTGCAAAATTTTTGAAACTGTCGCAAAACATTTATTTCCGTTGTTACCGTGTCGACTGGTTTAATATATTTGATTATTTCATCAATTAACTTCGCGGAAATATTGCCGAAACGAGCCATGATGATAATTAACAAATCTGACAATTCAGTACTGTCAAATTATTTAAGTCGAAATCATAGTAATCTAATCGTCGTTTTGACAGTTTTGACAGTTTTGACAATATAAAAGAAGTCGAATATTCGATTATACAAGGGTTTGTATATTCGATTACGTCATAATACGTCAATAACCGCTGTAATACATGTCAACTACGGAAAATCCTGCATTTTCATTGGTTCATAAGAATGACACAGCCGATGTTATTTAACTAAAAGGTAAATATATTATAACTAATAATTTCAATTTAGAACTGAAATAATTTATAACCACTAAAATTACAAATTACCCAAAAATAATTTAATGATATATAAAGGCTGTTTCAATAAGAGCGCAAGATTTTAAGGTTCAATGAAACATGGTTTTCTGTACTAAAGTATTGAAATATTTTTTGATTTATAATGTATACATTTGGGAATTATGAAACAAAATATCTCGTAAATGACCGCCACTGCTTTGCTGGCATACGCGTTCTCTTTTGGCAAAATTCGCAATAACATTATTGTATATATGTGGCGGTATTTCATTTATAGAGCGTCTAACTTCAGCCTTCAGTGGTTCGGTGGTTGCGGACTTATCGGCATAAACCCGTAACTTCAGAGAGCCCCACAGCCAGAAATCCAAAGGTGTCAAATCGCAAGAACGTGGTGCACCAATGACACGATCAGGAGCAAACTCATGCAGGACAGTGAATGTTTCACGGGCGGTAAGACAAATGGCCCAGTCCTGCTGAAGCCACATGTCGTCAAAAGCAATATCTTCCAACTGAGGCACAAAAAACTGCGTTATGATATCACGATAACGTTCGCCATTCACCGTTACTGCATTACCTTCCGCATCTTCAAAGAAATACGGTCCAATTATTCCCCCAGACCACAATGCACACCAAACAGTAACATGTTTCGTATGCATTGCTTTCTGATGAATCACTAGTGGATTTTCTGAGCGCCAAAGGTGGCAGTTTTGCCGATTTACGAAGCCATCGAGGTAAAAATGGGCCTCATCACTCAAAATGATTTTGTCCGCAAAATCGGCATTCACTTCTGTTTGCTCAAGTATCCAATTGGTGAACTCTCTCGCTGTGCATGGTCTGTTGGCAGAAGTTATTGAGTCAATTGAACTTTGTAGGGGTGGAGATGCAAATCTTAAGTCAGCATACGGTAAAGAGTGGCTGTTGTAATGTCCAATTCTTGTATACGATGAGGAATCGACGTCTCTGGACTTTCGGCCACACTCTTGCGAACTGCCGTGATGTTTTGTTCTGAACGACCTCTACGAGCTCGTGTCGTGTGTTTCACATCACTAACCGCACCAATCCTTTCGAATTTTTCGATTATTCTTGTCACTGTAGCTGAATTAGGAACAATATTGGACGCACTTTACAAATGGTGGCAATCAAACTTTCACCATTTTGTTAATAATGCTTAACAATCAGTACGCGTTGTTCTATCGTGTAATGCTCCATATTTACTAACTCCCATCTGTCGGTTTTCGATATGTCACATCATAATCACGTGTCATTATGACTATCAAATATGGCGGGCAATTCAAATCTTGCACTCTTATTTAAACACCCATAATTTTTTTTAAGTAAAAATTACAACAACACAAACTTTGTCACAAGAGGACATTATTTGAAACGTAAAAATGAACATTTTAACGAATTTTTAGACATTTAATCAGACATCCTTCGTTTCTATAAATAATTGCACCACAAATACAAATGAGGTTCTTAAATACTGTTTTATTAGCCTATTAGTGAAAGACCCACGCCACATGGAAGTAGGGAAGGTTTAAGCGCACAAATTATGAGTGAATTTCCATTAAAGAACGAAATAGAGGTGATACCATATATGTATATATTTATGTTCCAACATGATGTTCAGCAATCATTGCATGGCACTGTCTCTCTTTCTTTTTAAATGTTAATTTTAGTCATTTTCCTATTATGACTTATTCATTTTAACAACCATTGTTTTGTCCCTTAAATACTATATTTCATCTAGTATAAAAAAAAAAATATTTTTAATTTCTATTAGGTTGTTTGGATAGATTGTAGCAATTTTACATAAAATATGCTTAGGGAGTCCTAACATGGATTCTAAAAAATAGCATATTCTCAGATAATATAATCGTTACTAATATACGAAGATGATTTAACGGTAGAGTGACTTAAATGAAATACTTGATTTATGGTAAAAAATATACTTTATTTTTCAACATAATTCGCGTAAAATTCTATACACTTATCCCAACAATTTTTCATTTAAGGCGTCTAAAAAGCAACATTTCGGAAGCTCGTCAAAATAGGCATGCATTGCAGCTCTCACCTCCTCATTTGTACCGAATCTCTTTTAACCAATCCACTTTTCAAATTTGGAAACAACAAAAAATCACTCAAAGCTACATATGGTGAATATGGTGGAGGAAGCAACAAATTGTTTCCTAATTCGACAAATTGTGATTGCAATAGCTATTGAATGAGAGGGCGCGTTGTCCTGATCAAAGAAAACTCTTTTTTTGAATAAATGCAGTCGCTTTTTCTTTAATTCGGCACCGAAACGTATCAGTACACCAGCATAATATTGGCAAGTTATTATAGTTCCCTTCTTTCTTTAAATTCTCAATAAAGATTACGTTCATAGAATTTCAAAAAATCGTGCCCATAATCTTATTGGCCGAAAAAACTCTTGTGCTGTGAAGAAGGAAACTTCTTCACAGTACATTCTTCAGAATAAATTCATTGTTTTGACTGTATTTTTGTCTGTATGAAACAAAACAGTAGGCGAGCTTGGAAGCTATTGAAAAATTTCACCAACAATCCCTCTGCCCCTACAGTGGATCTAGCTGGAGTAACACCTGATCAAATTGCTCATGGTCTCTTGATGAATACCAAGTCATCGTCTAAGAGGAAAAAGTTCAGGATACAACGCAATCTTCCTGATGAATATGATGTCCTTAACACACCTCGTACGACTCATGAACGAGACTCGAACAAAGCAAATTAAGCATTTTAGACCCATTACCATGGGATCACTTCTTCGAATGCTCAACAAATGCATTTCTACATTGCACATTCCGAAGCTCTGGAGGAAATTGTGAGTAGTTGCCCTTCTTAAACCAACCGATCCCAAGAATTTTAGACCAATATCCCTGCTCTGCCATTATTTCAAGACGTTCGAGGGAATGGCTTTGAACTGGGTTTTGACGTCATTGAGGGGAAAATTATACCGAAACAGACGGTTTTGTGCCAGGGAAATCTTGCTGTAGTCAAACCCTAACGATGTATCTAACAATATATCGAGGCTAGTTTTAAGCAGAAACGGATTACGGGAGTGGTCTTGATAAACCTGCCTGGAGCTTAGACACAGTTAATCATAAAAAAACATACATATTCTCTACAATGTAACGAAAGATTTCCAACTGACCAGGCAGGTTTCTACAAAACAGGCGCTTCTACATAACACTTCAGTCCAGGAATAGCCGATGGAGAGATCAAAGAAGTGGTTTCCCTCAGGGAAGTGTTCTTGTACCGATCCTTTACAATATTTATACCAACGACTAACCGATTGACGCACAGACAAGACACTTTATATATGCTGACGATACTGCTTTGCAGCTCGGGATATGTCTTTTCTTGGGGTGGAGACGACACTGGCGAGGGCCCTAGGTGGGTTGGAGACCTGCTATAAGACCCACATGTAGGTAGTGTCACCATCATGGTTTAAACTGGCGTGAACAGATTAAACCATGGTGGTGACACTACCAACATTTCCGTCCATCAAATTAGGATATGAACCAGATGTTCCCAACACACAAATTATTGGAATTTTTAAAATTTTGAAATGCATCCATATAACGAGTACAGTGCAATATATTAATAACAGAATTCTAATTTGTGCAAAAGGCTGTATATATCGAACCAAAACGTAAACATAAATTAAATAATTTTTGAATTACCCGGCCACTACTCCCAAGAAACACTTATATTTTTACCTAGTATTATAACTACGACTAAGAAAATAAGAAATTCCTTCTAATGATGATGGTAAATCAGGAGAACAGTTGTTCGCCTGATTTATCATCATCTGATTTCTATTTTCTAAACATAAAAACTATAATACGTGGTGAACAATTTTCATCGCCTGAAGCAGTTCATTTCGAACACAGATTTACGAAATATCGACTTCAGAGTGGAAAAATGGCTCGAGTGTATATAAAAGTGTATCGATGTCGAAGTCGAGTACTTTGAAAAACAGATAAATTATACTTAAGTTTTATATGTACTTTTTACATCGTTTCCAGATATATTCATACAAACGCCTGTACATTCAACGGTTGATCTAATCAAATTACTAATTTTGATCAGTATTATGCACAATAATACTAACAATAAATGACGAAGAAGATCTGAGAGTAGTTGAAAGAAAAAGGATGAGAACTATATTGGGCTCGGTGAAACTTACTGAGGAGTGTAGGACAACAATGCAAACTAAAATATTATAAGAGCTTAAGGAAGAAGACATATTAAAGAAAGTGAAAATAAAAAGGATAAAATGGTTAGAGTACGTATAGAAAGCAGGTAGACCGGTAGTAATATTTTTAATGCTACCAGTGGAACCAGGATAGCGAAGAGAACGAGGAAGGCTTAGAAACGAGATAAATGAGGCAAGTATGAAAACTATGAAAAGAGGGAAGCCTGAAAATATCCTTATTCCTTGAAAACTGAGGGATTATCTAAGCCAGAACAATCAGATCTAGAAAGCTTCTTGTATGTTGCAGCACAAAACTGGTTAATAATGTGTGACTTAATGCTTCTTTATAGAACTGGCAGTAGTTGCTCAGTTTAGTTGAGGTGTTTTAGCTCATCCATAGCGCTTACCAAACATTGCACCGTCAAACTACTAGCTCTATGCAAAATTCGCAAAAAAAAAATTTCAATTATTTGGAAACATGTAAAAGATACATATTTGAATCAATTTTTATTAAAAAAGAATGCTTATTTTAGAAGAGCGAAATTTTAGAACGTATAATGTTAAGTAATATGTTAATAAATTATTTTCTCTACGGCTATTGAATAATATATTCATTCTGCATATTTATTCAATTGTATAATGGCATCAATTCTTCACCCTATGTGTAATGTTGACCAATCACATCACTCGTATTTTTCATTATTCAATGGGCAGTACACCATTGATGCAGTGTAAAGTGTGCGTTCTAAACAAGTCAAAATTTAAAACGTCAAATACATTTTCTGAGTATCTTACAATTGTTCGCATATTTTTTTCCTAAAAAATGAGCTTTGTCGCTAATGAAAGCGATAATACACAACAAACATTTTCAAACACTCATGCTTTGAATGAAGTGAATTTTGATAAAAATTCAACACCATCAGTAATAAATATTAGTAATTGTTCTAATTTGAAGATAACATTTGCAAACAAATAAATTAAACTGTTATGTACCTACGTATTCTTTTTTTTATTTAATCCTGTAGCCGTAGAGAAAGTATAGTCTTTAACTCGCGTGTAATAGGCTATTATTAACTCGGGATTTACGCTCGCCTACGGCTCGCGTTGTAATTTTCACCCTCGTGAATAATAGCCCTGTCATTATACGCTCGTTGAAGAATATACTATAATATTTTTATAAAATCTACGAACTTTTCGAACAACCTGATACATTTCCCATTCTAATTTCAGTAATAATCTTATATCTGTATGCGATACTTTAATCCTTTCCCAGAGAATACCTATGTTTCTGTATATTAAGGTTGTTACTTTTGTATTTTTATGTTTTATTTAGCTAACAATCTATTGTAGCATGTTTCTACAACATATTTAATTCTACATATGTACTATGTTTATCAATTTAACTACTTAACGCTACATTCAGTATTCAGAATGTTATAATTTATGAGTCCAATTTGATTAGTTTCTTTTTCATGTAACGTAAATTGTTGTATCGAAATTTATCTTCCTAATTATTATATAAGATTCAAACGCTTTATTTTAAAACAGAGCCAAATATAAAAGTTTGGTTAATTAACGTTCGTTGCCAATAAGGTGACAATGGAAGCATAAAATTACAATGAATCTTTGTATGTCGAGTTCTTAATGACATATACTATACCATATTTTACATTTCCTCTGATAATGCACTTTAAATAAATGATTTATAGTTAAAAATTTAAACTTGAAATAAACATTATCGTCATTAATGGCAAAGTAAAGTTAGCTTTAATTTTAACATCATATTTTATGTATTAATAACTGACACAGATTCATTAATTCAATTACATTAAGAAAGAAATATATTTTGTGTTTTACACAGTGATGAAACGTACAGTATTTTAATTGTATAGAAGTTAATCTCAATTTTATCTATTGGTGATGCTTTTCCTCCGACATGATCATACATCTCCTAGATGAGAATCAATTTCATCAATCATTTGAGAAAATAAGGTGACTAGAATTCTTCTCATTAATACAAATTCTGAAATATATACTCAACAACGTTACCAAACAATTTTAATGAAGGTGTGATCCCTTATCTTCACCATTTTTGTATAAAACAAAAACGTTTTTAATATTATTAAAAATCGGGTGTATGAGAACACAATACAAGTAAATATTTGTGTGAAAATTGCTTTCCAGACATGCACATGCGTGTTTCGTTTTGCTATAGACTCGTCAGCGCATGATGCTGTGCAAGACAAATTTCACTACAAAAACCCATGTATGTCTGAAAAGCAATTTTCACACAAATATTAACTTGTGTTGTGTTCTCCTACACTCAATTTTTTATCATATTTCTATATTATCAGATTTTTTGTTTTATGCAAGAAATGGTGAGATTTTATATAATCAAGTATGTTTCAAATTGGTTTTGTTATGTACCCTGTCGATGTACTGCATCTGATAGTGGAGGCAGTTTCCGGCGGTTATAGCTGTGACTGTCCCATGGAAAATACTGCTTTGCCTTCACCTGTCATGCGGACGGCAAGGGTTGATTTGGCATTCGTGATATTGACATTAGCCTATAAGCGATGCTGAGTGTTCTTCAATGCTGTCTTTTGTGACTTGAGTTTGAAGACAAATATTAACTTGTAATGTGTTCTCTAATATTTGGATTTCATTAAAACTGTTTTTGTTTTATAATTATTTTTTGGTTTGTCGTACAAGATTTTACAGATAGTATTCCATCTAAATTTTCAGTATCAAGTACTTTTATAAAGTCCACGAATACAAGTTCTAGGATTTATTAGATGTTTGTATTAGACTGTTTTGAAGACATTGCAAAAAAGACGAAATTCAACTACCACTTGATAAATATTTAATTTGATATTTAATTCGTTTATGAGTATCTTGGTACACCGTTTATAAAAATCTTAACGAAATGACGGACAGGCAGTTCTCTCGATATTTATGTTTATAGAATGATATCCTTACTATATTGCTCCTCTAGTAAATCTCTAAAGTTTGTGTATCTATATTTAAACATTAGCTACAATTTTAATGATATATACAATTATCTTGTCAGCTCCAGGACTATTCTTGTTATTGTGAAGTTAATCAGAAAATTATTCCACTACATATATCTCATTATTTATTCATGTTTTATTCTCCCAATTATATTACCATCATCAAAAACACTCTTTTATTAGGATCAAGTCTTTTCCTTACATATTATTATCACATTTGAGATATGTGCCAACACTTGTTCAAAATTCCTCGTGGTCTGTTGCCAATATTTACGCTAGTTGAAGAGGTTTATCTATTAGTCATTTCTCTGTTACATTCTGTCGATTATATAGTTGACCTTCTTTTTGTAAACTATTGAAATTCTCTGCATAAAAACTAGTAGCTTGCAACCATGTTCCCCATCTAGTTATTACTGGAGAGGGAGCCAGTGACAAAGATAGAAGTTTTTCCCTGCAAAGAGCTACTCTCAAAGGTGCTTTTCTGAAAACGGTAAGGTGTCTCTGATATATTCACATATTCTGTAGAGACCATGTTTTATTCAAGTAATATGCAGCATATTAAGATATGTTTCCTTTAATAGTCTGCCTGTTTTTCACATATATGCAGCACTGTCACTGATAAATAAAAGCATTTTTTCTTTATACCTGTCGTCCGAATGAAGCATTTGGTGCATATTCTCGTAAATAGTTTTAGCTACTGTTTCTGCGTCAACTGTATTTATAACTTTTGTTGCTAATACATATGCGTTATATAAAATGTTGGCTGTAGTATACCAGCTACAACATTTACCACACAGCGTCCTAGTATATCGCCAGTTTCGTCGGCCTTCAACCATAGATACTGATTTTAAAGATGGCTTCTTCTAATGCGCTCTACTGCTTTCATGTAGCACCTAGAAACATAATATTTGCGTAAGGTGAATTCATCAGGAACATTTCGACCAGTATATTTTTGGAGAAATGTTTTGAAGGTGAGATTGTTAAGTTTATTTAATGGAATATTTGCTGCCATTAAAATTCCACAGAGTTCTTCGTGAAAATTGTCAGATTCCAACGAGTCTAATTTCTGTGTATGTATTTGCGTGTCACGTTTTACGTGGGATTTCTTGGAATTTTTTAACGATATCTTACAGACTTTGCCATAAATTTTGGAATCACTAGCAATGGACATACAATCAGTATGACCCTTAATACAACTCGCTATTGTTTCACAATGCCATTCTCGACGTTGTTCCATATCATATCTGAAAGAGTAACTTAGACAATCTTCTATATCTAAATAAATGAAAATTAAAAATGTACACCTAAGATATTGAAACTTTACGAAATTTACTGGACACTTACGTATATATGTAATTAACAATTAAAATAATGAAAAAAACAAACTTTATCTTACGAAATATAAACTAATAAATAAAGTTAATTTTAAAAACTCGTCATGCTTCTATCTACGCCCATGAAGAAACAAATTTAACTGGAATATTGAAGTAAATGCGTTGCAATTCAACCAAAAAAAAACACATGTGCGCTTAGCCGAATGAATAGTGCTATTTAATAACTGCGTGTTGTACTTAGCGATGTTATAGCCTGATGCATCCGGTATCTAGCTATAATCCATATAAAAGTTTCAACTTTTTCACAATTTGTAAGTGAAGTTGACGTTCGAGGTCAATGTTATCTAGGTACCTATTAAATACATTATGTATCGTGTTACATACATGAAGTAGACGATGCAATACACACTCGTGTACAAGACGACATTGCAGTCTACTGTCTACATATTGAAATGATAAAATAAATTGCTTTAAATATAAGTAGTTTAAAACGTGTGCATTTTATTTCCACGAACCCAAAACAGTCAGGTTATATACACCGACTTTTCGAAAGCCTTCGATTTTATAGATCACCGAATAATAAATAAATAAAAGAAATTAGAGTTTAATGGACTCACTCCTTCTCAAGTGCAATTGATGTCATCGTATGGATTAAGATTCGCTCGCGCAAGAAAAGTACAAATTTATCCCATTAATTGACAAGAGATATCTCGTGATATCTGACGGACATGAGGGGCTCGCCAGTATGAGTTATAGGGGAGCCAGGAACGCGTACAATTATGTAGTCCATTAACTCGTAGCCAGATGGCTCAATATACCAAAAAAATAGCATATCGATGTATGTGTAAGACGTCATTTCGTTAATCTCCACGAATAAGATCGCAAGATCAAAACGCATGTGGCTGCGGTTGAAGACCCATTGGTTTAATGCGTCGTGTATGCCCATGTGTACATATACAGATATGTTTTAACGTATTTGTATTAACTTGTCTCATTATTTTGTTTCACAGTTTGCATGGTATGCTTACATATCATCGTGTTAATTGAAAACTTTAGAAATACAATAAAATATTCCAAAATATTTAAATTAACATAGGTGTTTCGGATATTTTACTCTAACACAATAATTTGTAAATTTATGCTTCCAAATGCAAATATTATATTAAATATTTCAATTTCTTCAGTAATTATTACTTTAAAAATTTGACCCATAAGTTATGAAAGATTCTACACATACACCATAAAGAGACTACGCTGAAAATTTTAAAATTTCTTCATTGTTTTAATGCATTTACAGATAATATTAGATGGACCATATGGAGCACCATCTAGTCACATTTTTAGGGCTCAACATGCTGTCTTGATAGCAACAGGAATTGGTGTAACACCATTTGCATCTATATTACAATCCATTATGTTTAAATATTGGAAAGCTAGGCACACATGTCCAAATTGTAATCACTCCTTTTCTAGCGACATACCGCGCTCAGTAATGAATTTAAAAAAGGTAATGAATATGCTTTGGAATTCAATTATTAAAATTCTTAGATGCATACATAGTTACAATCATTTTCCCAGTAATATTATACAAAAATTATATTGAATGTATACGGAAAAATAAAACATTTTATTTAAACATCTAATATAAATTTTTATATATTCTTTTCTTTAGGTGGATTTTTTCTGGATCAACAGAAACCAAGAATCATTTGAATGGTTTGTATCTCTCTTATCAAAACTTGAAATTGAACAAGCAGAATTAGGTGGTGCTATGGAGAGGTTTTTAGATATGCACATGTATATAACCAGTGCCTTGCAGAAAAGTGATATGAAAGCAGTAGGACTACAATTGGCATTGGATTTGCTACATCAAAAGGTTAGAAATTTTTCCAAGTCATCTAGAACTTTGGTATTGATTATTGTGTTGCTAATTCTTAGTTTGTGTTTCTTCAGATATGTTTGTCTTAATATTTTCTTAAATTATTCATTAAAACTTAAAACAGAAAACTGTTATACAACCCAAAGTTTTTTAGTTCATACTCTACATTTTCAAGTGCTAAAAATAACATTCTTTAATTTACAAAAACTACTATTATTAATAATAATTATAATATTTATTAATTTAAAAAAGGTATATAACCCCTTACCACAATTATTAGTCGTATCCTAAATACGTATTTCGACAACTAAGTTGTCATCATCAGTAGGTAAAAACTACTAATTAAAGTCACACGGGGCACAATAAAGTCTTTACAGGGTTGCAGTGTATAGTAGTTGTGCGGAAGCGTTCATCTTACTTTATTGTGCCCCGTGTGACTTTAATTAGTAGTTTTTACCTACTGATGATGACAACTTAGTTGTCGAAATACGTATTTAGGATACGACTAATAATTGTGGTAAGGGGTTATATACCTTTTTTAAATTATTATTTAACCACAGTCTCCATTGAAAGAATTTTTTATAATATTTATTATCCAACAGGAACCCATTTATAGGATAATATTTAACATAATTATAATGGTGAGCCAATTCGAGTTTCCTATCTTGTCTATACCGTAAATTGGACAGTTGTCACTTATGACTAGAGTCGGCAAAGAGGGGCAAGTTTCAGTGTAGTGTGGAGAATAACGTGGAGGGGCCTAGCGGCCGTGTCAAAGCGAGCGTTCAGTAACATTTACGTACTTGTATCATTTATGTTCGTGACTTTCATGAGTGAGCGAGCATAGGCTATTCGGACGCATGAATGTTTACACATAAAATAATGATAAAAAATAAATTATATAACGTGCAGAAACACTTACTGTTTTAAAAAGCTTCCATGAAATCACAAACTGGGTGGCATCTATTAAATATTTGAATCATTAAATATGTTTCCACACATGTTTCAGTCAAATGAGTACGGCGTGCGAAATAAATATTTTTCAGTGATGAAAACGACCGTTCCACATCGAGTGATGTTATATTTGCAAATTTAAAGTAGTCCTAGTGACAACTTAATGGATCTTTCGACGCACCTTCACAAATTTGTCTTAGTATGAGAAAATCTGAATCCTTTTCAATAACACATTCAAATTTTCGTATTACATACTCATTTTTTCGCCTTTCACCGCACATAGGTGTGAGTGAACATCATCCACAATTTGAACAGAATCCACAAACTACATCGAATTATTTTGTAATTTCTTAATTCCCTCCGCTAGTTCATAGTAGTACTTGCGAATATTTCTAAATAACTTTTTACCTGACTATCTTGAAACATTTTCTGGCTTTTCTGGATAGCTTCGGCCTGTCAGGAATCGAATTGTAAAACTACCTTCTTTACATTATCGAAATGTTCGCAGTAGTAAAACGCAGCCTCTGACCATGTTCCCCAATGCGTAGTAATCAGCTGTTGTGGTTCAGGCACTTTGAGACACAGTTCATGAAATATTTTTGTACGCTTTTGGACCTTAGAAACACTGCCTACGCATGAGCTATTAAAGCATTTACTCGTGGATAACATTTAGGTATCAATTGCGCCACAAGGTTTAAAGCATGGATTTTACATGCTACATGTAACAGATTGCCATTCTCTTCTTTAAGAGATTGGTTTAAGGAAAGCATGTTAACGGCACCGTCACTCACAAACATTCAAATTTGGTTTGTTGAATCTTGAAATTTGTTCAATGCGCTCAACACCACATCGCTAGTACATTTTCCAAATTCCAAATTCGGTCCAAATTCTTCCATTGTACGTACCATCACATTTACCACAGAATTTTTTTGCCGATCGGTTGTTTCGTCCACACAACCACAATTTTTTATCTTCTTCAATTCTGCTTTAATTCTTCTTTCAACATAGTCACGAGCAGATGGCATAACGTTTCTTATCGATGTCCGACTTGCTAATGTATAATCCGAATACCTGCTCCAGAAGGAGACAAAGGCTTTTTGGTTTAGCAAAGTGAATATAATAAAACGTCCATTTCAGCCCGATGTGTCCGGTCTCTGATAATAAAACAAACACCTATATCAAATGTTAATTCTTCGCTATATTGTTTGCCACGGATTGCAGAACAGTGTTTTATACTTTTTAGGCGGCGTTCACACTTCCACCTGCTGGTACACGTCAAATAGTCGTCGCACCTTACACATTTAATTCTATCACCTTCGTATTCTAAATCCGGCATACTCGCTATTACGTTTTCTAGTTTCCTCCAAATACGCCGTTTCCGAAATGCGACATTTTCTAAGTATTTGTGTACTGACATGCACTCACAACGACCAGTGGAATAATACTGAACAATTGTGCTTTGGTACGGGCGCTTGAGTGTCCGAGCCGCGTATTTCTCCTCTCTACATTGCTTTCGGCACTGCACTGGAAATTGTCCCTCTTCGCCGAGTCTATTTATGACGCATCCTTCACACATAAAATATTAGTTTCAAACAACACGTACGAAATGAATCGCTGGGTTGAGCGGAACCCATTAATATTGTTCAATTGTTCTGCAGCAATTACAATTCTGTACTAATTGTGCATCGACGTTTACGGGAAGATAACAGTCAACTTAATCCTCCCACTGAGCGAAGAATCCGCAACGTAATGAAAAAATTTGAGGAAAGTGGAAGCACTGGAGATAGGTTAAGGCGTGTCTATGAGCACGTTCAATCGAGAATATTGCTGCTATGAGTGTTTGACGACCGGAAATTATAGATTCCTCGCCGTTCGCAGACTTTGGCCCTTTGTTATGGCTTTCTTTGGCGCATTTTGCATAAAAACAACGGAAGCTCAGAGATCATGGACAACGTATAGCAGCAGGAAGTTGATGCTGATTTTCAAAGAAAATTTTCTTCTCTGGTGAGACACATTTTCAACGGTAAACGCTATAAAAGCATGTTAACCAATTATTTTTAGGAAGAAATCGTAGATATTAATGTTGAAGACATGCGGTTACAGCAAAACAGCGCAACTGGCCACACATCGCGTGCAACGTCAGATGTTTTACGTGAAAGTTAAGAGGTCGCATTATTCACATAGCTGTGATGTAAACTGCAGCCAAGATCAGGCGATTTAACGTCACTGAATTTATTCGCGTCTACGCCAATAAACCTGTAACGCTGGCGTATCCAAAAACTAATATTCACCAAGTTATAGCCGAGATAGTCCTTGAAAGTCATCGAAAATTACTTCAAACGAATCAACTACTGCAGAAGGCTCAGGGACGGACATTTGCCTGACATAATTTTCCATAATTAATGAATAATACCAAATATTCGATTAATAAAAAAATTAGAGAATGTTATATTATGTGTTTTTTCTTAAATAAAAGTTAGGAAACTGGATCTGGATACGATTGCTTTTAAATAATAGTATATGTAGTATATTCACGATATACACTCGTGGACACAAAATTCCGAACACTGAAGAAAATGTCTATTATCATAATTAAATTCCTTTTTTTTTGTTTTTGTTTTGTCACAAGGCTTGAAATATTATCTATTCAATAAGAATTGAAAATTAAAGAAGATACAAAGCATTTAATTTAACAAAACAGCCAAAAGATAAATAAAAATAATGACGGACCCAAAAAATCTTGGTGCGCCCTTTATTCAACTTTCATCTGTTGTATTGAAAGGTAATTTTTAACTGTGAAAATTGACACTTATTGGTTGACAAAATGCAAGCAGAAAATTCAACAAATCCAACCCAACTCAAAGAATCTTGGTGTGCTCTTTATTCAGCTTTTATCAGCTGAACTGTCAGTACTGACACTTATTGGTTAACAAAATGCAAGCAGAAAATGTAGCCCGAACAGTAGCATTGAACGAAGATGGACGTAGCAGTGTTTGATACATCGCTGCTGTCTTGAATATTCCCAGGAGTACCGTCCAAGACACAATACAGCGACCTCTTTCCACTGGGATATACACAAGAAGGCTAGGATCAGGCATACCTCGTACCACAAACCGGCGAGAAGGCAGTTTTATGGTGTTATCTACACTACGCGATCGTGATTTACGACTACGATTTGCCCGTGAACATAGACATTGGACAATGGATCAATGGAGCTCTGTATTGTTCACGGATGAGTCTCGTTTTTATCACCAAATGGACGAAAACGTGTGTGAAGAAGGCCTGGTGAACGATTTTCAGCGTGTTGTATATCTCCAAGAATGGCATTCGGGGAGGCGGTTTAATGGTCTGAGCTGGCATTTCACTGTACGCAAAAACTGAGCTTGTTCTCATTGAAAATAGTACCATGACGGCTGTTAGGTACATCAACGAGTCTTTAGCTGATCATGTCGTACCATTTGCTCCGTTCGTAGGTGGAAACATTACTCTAATGCACAATAACGCGTTTATACGTACTATTAATCGCTTAAATTGTGTGAAAACATAGATGTAAAACCTAGTCGATAAGACCAATGAATTTGTTAATTTTGCACAATTTACCGTTTCGTGACTTTTTCTTATTGAATAAAATGATAAGTACTTTTTTTAATTTGTCATTCTTATTTTGTAGATAATGTTTCATGTCTTGTTAAAAAAAGAAAAAAATTAATTTTTCATGTATTAACAGTGTCTACGAGTGCAATATAATACAAAATATATACAAAAAATTAAGAAAATTGTAAAAAAGCGAATTAAAAAAACAAAGAGTAATAGAAAACAATGCTAACAGAAAAACGGATCTAGATGCAGGCTGTTGCAATTCCACATGTGTACCAGAGTTGCCTTCCCTAATACGTTAGATTTGACCATCGCTAATAGAAACGTGGTACATGAAGGATATAGTAAAATGGCGCAGAAAAATCAACCTGATAGTAGACTTGATACATCCATGGACTTGTTGACTAATTTCAACAGATAGATAACTTCGCTTCCTCTCTCCTACTAATGAGAGATCGAAAACCATGTCTGTCGATCAAAGAGTTATTATCCATCCCACGTACAAGATACATTCCATCGCACTTGAAGCTGAGGTGTTTAAGAAAATATTTTTTAAATCTTTCTAAAGCGATCTGTTGGTAGGCGCAAAATGTATACCACACAACTGCACCATACTCCAGTCTGCTCATCACATAACTATAGAGCAGACACTTTAAAGTCGAAGAGTTGCCCTAAAACTTCGGGGTAGCATTACAAAGAAAAAATATGGGCAATAAATTGAAAAGACACAGCAAAAAATATCCCCAACTCCTTTATTTCAGGCCTACGAAGAATCTTCATTTAATCTATATTATATCCAAGTGGCTTCGCAATCCTGAAATATGTCAACAGTCAATGCCACATTTGTTAATATTTAAAGAGATATTGTTTTCATTACACCATTTGTGCACCAGTTTGAAGTTGTTAGCTACCAAGGAATAATCTTCTATATTCGTAAATTTCATATAGACTTTCAGGTCATCCACGTAAGCTAAAACTCCACAATCCAGTAAACGGAGTAGATCATTCAGAAAAATATTAAAAAGTAAAGGCCCCAAATTAGAGCCTTGGGGTCCACCGAAAACTTAAGTAAGCAGAAATTAAATTCAATAACAAAGAAGAGAAAGCAAAGACATTCAATTTAGCTAATAGCGAGGTAATCGAAAACTTCGGCAAAATCTGTATATAATGCGACAACGAAGACAATCATTCATAGCTTTGGTAATAAATTGCGTCATTTCTACCCTAAGTTAGTGGTGGTAGAACTCCCATTGCCAAATCCATGTTGGTAAAGAACCAACAGATGACGTACTTTACATACTATTTCTTTGTATGTTAAAAATTCAAAAACTTTAGCAAAATTACTGAATATGGTAATTGGTAATCACTACGATCGACACTTTTATACACAGGTGCAATCCTTCCAAAATTTAGGAAGAAAACCGGTAGAAATAATTAAATTAATGATAACTGCTAGTGGTTCACATAAACCGAAGAACGCACCAACATGTTGAAAATCACAACGTCACTCTATTGTGTTCAGCCCAATATCAGACTAGGATCAAATTTTGGTCCTTTATTATTTTTAATCTATATCAATGACATATCGTCGATTATTTCTTATAAAGATCTCTTTAAATGATAATAATATGAAAATCTTTTATCAAGTCAATTCTTTCAAAGATTGTGGGAGACTACAAGAGGACATTTTTCCTTTTAGTAATTTGCGTGAATGCAATCATTTTTCCTTGTATATATATATACAGTATGACTGAAGTTTCATTTTGTTTTTTTTGGGGATACATTCTAAAAAATATAACAAATAAAATAGTAAAAATTTTTTCTTATAAAAGTTGTCTAGAAACGCCAAAAAAAAATTAAAAATTAAAAATAAAAAAAATTGTTTTTGGCGTTTCTAGACAACTTTTATTAGAAAAAATTTTTACTATTTTATTTGTTACATTTTTTAGAATATATCCCCAAAAAAAACAAAATGAAACTTCAGTCATACTGTATACAGGGTGCGACTCAGGAATAGTCAATGTTTAATTTTGATAATACTCGGAGAGGGTAGGTGGGGGAACGATCCCTCAACTCTACTAGTTCGCCATTAACGTAGTCAGTATCCAGTATGGCGTTGTAGAGATTAGAACATGGCATTTTCGTGTATAACACATTGATCAAAATGAACGAGTCAGTTGTGGGAGAATTTCGACGGCTTTTCAACATTGGGTGTCACGGAAATGTTCCGTTTTACAGAACCATTGTGCATTAAGTTACCGGCTTCAGAACCAGAGGAACCGTGATGAAAAATAGATCTCCAGGCCCACAGAGAAGTGTCTGTATCTTAAAGAATGTGGAAAGAGCGAGACGGGCAATTCTGAGAAGTCCTTGTCGTTTAGCACGTCGTCAGTCAGCAGAACTGCAAATTGATGAACACACAGTAAGACGCATTCTCCATACAGATCTAGGATGGTTAGAAGCTCAATGAAGCTGACTGCCCACAAGGAGTTGTGCTCACAGAAACCATGCAAACCGCTTTAGAGGAAAACAAAAATGCGGTGATCATGATGAGTGATGAACCTCATTTTTCCCTAAATGGTGATTTAGACAAACAAAACTGTCGAAATTGAGCACACAATCCCCGACAGTTGAATAAACGGCCTCTACACAATGCAAAACTTACGGTTTGGTGTGGAGTCACTAAGCGCAGTTGCATTATTAGCCCTTACTTCTTCGAAGAGAACGTAGTGACAGTGACAGTCAACTCTTTGCTTTTTTGTTCCGGAACTCCGTAGACGACGAATTGGTGGACATAATTTGTGGTACCAACAAGACGGGGCCATCGCCCACGCAGCAAGAACTTCGAACTTGGAAGGCAGCTGTACGAGCTGTGTTTCCAAATCGAGTGATTTCCAGGTTCGCCGATGTTTTGTGGCCTCTTCGCTAGCCAGACTTATCAAACTGAGACTTCTTCCTGTGAGGGTACCTCAAGTCGCGTGTTTATTTGTGTTAACCGAGAACACGGGAAAGGTTGAAGGCTGCACTACGATATGAGATTGAAAACATCGATGACAACCTTCTTGAAGAGTGGATTCCAAGTTCAAGGAAAGACAAATTTGCATTCAAGGCAATGGTCGTCGCCGTACAGACATAATTTTTCTTTTTTTTTAAATAAACTCTGTGTTATCATTCTTTCACACATCATTAATTCGAGGTTTTATTTCTCATCACCAAACCTGAACAGGAAAGGATATACGACACGACATTATTGTATCTGACTTGTGTACATGTAGCAATTTGGATAAATTTTCTCACAAATGGAATTTCTGTAAAATTGTTCTTTCTGTTCTATTGTGTTGGTACGGTAGAAACATTCAATTCAGATTATGTGTCCGAATATTGATATATCACAACACAATATAAGCATTCAATATAAAAGCGGTATATATATTTGTTAGGATTGTTAGATGTACAACATGTAACATACATAATGTGTTCCTTTTGCTTTGTCCAGGTTTAATCATCACTACAGTTTTTGTGTTAGCAATTATCTTTTCGTTTGGGTGTATGAAATCTTATTATTTACATATAATAAAATAGTATTAAATAAAATACCGTGGCACATTATATATTAAAAAGAAATCCAATTGCATTAATTTATATTAAAAACGCTTTTTTTAATTTTTTTTAGGAAAAAAGAGATTTAATTACGGGTCTTAAAACAAGAACTAATGCAGGCCGTCCAAATTGGGATAAAGTCTTCAACCAGATAAGCAAACAAAGAAAAGGAAAGGTAACTGTATTTTTCTGTGGACCTCCACAGATAGCACGAGACCTAAAAGTGAAATGTAGTGAATACAGATTTATTTTCCGAAAGGAGGTATTTTAAATAGCTACCTTAGCCGCAATTAATTTTTCTTAGCAAGTACAATACTACCCATATTTTGTACATATTGTTATTTACAAATGTAAGGAACGTAAATTATTTTATTAGTTATTGATCTATTATACTTCCTTTTTTTTTATTTGGTCTGAGGTTTCGGGAAAAGTTAAATTCAATATCTTTTGCTATCTTTCTATTTCTTGTAGTAAACGTCTCTCTAATACTGTATATAAGAAATTTAGCCTTCTTCTGATACTAAAGTATATGTTTATATTTAGATTTATTGTTATATAATTAAAAAACTAGCCAAGAAGCAGAAAAATTTTAACTATATATTTTGCAATCTATTATATTTACACATATTGCTTAAGCATGCGTACAGTAATGCTTAGTAAATTATTTAAATATATATTTAGGCTGCATTTGTTTGTAAAATTTAGACAAATAAACATTTTTAATTATATTGTCCATAATTTGTGTATTCCTACCTAACTTTCACCGAAATTCCTTAAATCCAGAATGTATTATATAACGTATCTACAACAGTGGCGGCTGGCGCATAAGCGCTGCAGTGCTGCAGAGCTCCCAAAAAATTGGGCGGGCGAACCTGTATTAGTTATAACTAGTTTTATTTTACATAATTTTTCCGACATTTCTGATGTTTATAAAAGCGTAACATATTGTTGTGAAAATTCTCCCCCTGTATATCAAAAAATTTGCATATTTTTCTACATCATCCTGTAGAGGACATCAAACCCTACAATTTGACACCTCAATCATCAAAATCCGATCAGTAGAAGCCGAGATATTCGCTTCCGTAATTCCAACACTAACGCCGGTTATATATAGTATTTTATCAAATAATATACAATAGGCGACCAGTGGAATAACCAACCTAATTCGCGCGATCGCTCACTTGTTCCTTATCTGGTCCACACGTACGTGCGCTCAGAGCTCTTTCAAATACCCGCGCGCACACCGCTACCACCGTGGCTGTCTTAAACCAATGCGTGATTTTACCAGGCATCGTCGCTGCATTTAAACCAGCGCGAAGGGCGATATGATTTGGTATCTAAACTAATATTATAAAGAGGAAACATTTGTGTTTTTGTATGCATGTTTGTAATCCTTTCACACAAAAACTACTGGACCGATTTCAAAAATTCTTTCACCATTAGAAAGCTGCATTTTCACTAAGTGACATAGGCTATATTACATTTTCAAAAAAAAAAGATATCCCCAATAAAAATGCGTTAATGTAACCCAAGGTGTGAAAAAATTAGTCACAAAAAATCTGCCATCGCGTACGCTGCGGAAACTATTGTTGACAGAACAAAAAAAATGTTCTACAGTATTATAGAACGTATTAATATCTACAAAAAAGTCCGCGAAACCATATGTTTAACTACTGTAGTTATGCCACTATAACTACTTTTTTACATTTTAAAAGTTAATAAAAGTGCCGACAATAATCAAACCATATTATCCATATCTCTGTATTATTTCTTATCCTATTAAATGATATTTTATTAAAGACCATTTCAATACCAGTAAAATACTTTTTAAATTATTAAATCGGACATTCCATTCAAAAGATATAACGATTTTAAAATTGTCAATCTAAAGAAAATAATGTTATAATATAATGTAGTAGTATAGCGATTGCCATATTCATTTTGTTTGTAATAAATTGACAATCGAAAAATTATAACTGGAATAAGAATAGTATTGGCAGAAGGAATTTAATAACAAGTTCAATGAGAATGAAAAGTAATAGGAAACAGGCACAGAGAAGCTGTTATAGAAAGAAGTTAAACATAAAGTGATATAAAATCCAAAAATTAAGGATCACAAGAAAGGAAGATTAAATATTTAAGAGAATACACTCACTATTGTATTTATTCAAGGTAGGATCGAAGAAAAGACAACATATACGATACAAATTTTATTAAAAGAATTTAAATAACACTGAGATATTTGAAAGATGACGTTTTTGAAGTAATTTCGACAATGTGTCAAAAGCCAAGTGACAGGAACATTATTAAAATAGCGGGTTACATTGTTTATAAGTTATGTTAAATTAGTAAATGGACTAAACAGATTTAATAAGCGATGAGCCACCACCAGAAAAACGCAAACGTCCAAATAACAGCAGATTTAATCATCGAATTTCGGCTTTAGAGGTGTGTGATGTTATTCTAAATTGTGCAAAAGATCGATTTCATTTTAAAGAGCATCTAGTAGTGGCATCACTTTTTTTTCGGAATGCTTTGGAGAGTATTGCAGTAAATTTCCTGAGGACAAACTCACTTCCGCATGCTCCTATTATCCCACCCTTGATAAAGAAAGATTACGAACTGAATTGTCTGTTATTTACTCAAGAACTGATCTTTAAAAGGCGCACTACCTCTTCTAAAATTTTTAATAAAAAACAATCTGGGAGATACGTTGAAGGAGACTAGAAAATTATTAGAAATTGTAATAACAATTCCCATGACAACATCAGAGGCCGAACGATGCTTTTCAACACTAAATCGAATTAAGACGTTTCTCAGAAATTCAATGACCGAAGATCGTTTAACATCTCTTTCCATGCTATCTATCGAAAAAAAGTTTGTCTCCGAAATAGACAATTTTAATGACAAAGTGATAACAAAATTTGCAAATCGAAAAGAACGTAGAATAGATTTAATTTATAAGAAATAATTTGTTAGTAAAGTAGTGCTTAGTGACTCTTATTTTTTTGTGTGACAATTGACAATCGTTCCAGAAATACATTACTTCAGTGCGGAAGGCGAAGAAAGCACGATAAGATCGATGGGAGACAACCTCTTACTGCCCGTGCAAGGTAAATTTTTTTGTAAAACTTGCAGAACACCTTAAAATTTTTAGCACGAGCCGCCACTGATCTACAATATTCAAGTTATGAATAAAATATCGTTCGTCACTGGATTATAAGATATCTACTGGGTGGCTGCACTCATTCGGATAAGCTTTCTTTTATTACGGGCAAGTATAAAGCACTTTAGAGTTGGCGACAAATGTAGATGTTATCAAAACGATGTTTTCTACTCGACAGGTGGTAGGCGCGTTATGTATATTATATTAAAAGTATTTTTAATAATATAAAATATTATTAAAAATCTGGTGTGAAGAACAGAAATACAAGTTCAATATTAATATTTTTTATGAACGTGTCCAAATACATCTCTCCCCAGAGACGCAGATACGTATTTCATCTTTCTACAGATTCATCAGTGCGCAGGGGGATGAATCTGTTGAAAGATTAAATACGAGAGTCTGTTTAGTATATCCATCACTGCGTTGTTGAGCTCAAATTTTCGACCTCTCAATTCTTTTTTGGCTTCAGGAAACAAATGGAAGTCACATGAAGCAAGGTCAGGTAAGTAGGGAGGATGAACCATAATTTCTACCCTCAATTATTCAAGTGTTCATTGACAAATCGCTGATCTGTGGGCTGGAGCATTGTCGGAATGCAGGATGCAAACGATGTCTTGATAAAGCGACTGTTTTTTCTTTAATTTTGTCTTTAGGGTTCCTCGAAGTACATTAGAATAGTACTCTCCAGTTGCTGTATGTTCTCTACAATTTGATCACAAATAACACCTCAATTATCAAAAAAATTAAGTGCATCACTTTACCGGCACTTTTCACCGTTTTCGCCTTCTGCGGCCTTGGACTGCCTCTGTGCTTCCATTGTATACTTTGAGACTTTAATTTAAAACTAACTCTCGTCACATGTAATCACATTGTTAAATAACTATGGATTATGTTGCCGTTACCTTTTCCACTGCCGACAAATTGTCACTCAATTGGCTTTTTGTTCAACGATCATAACTTTTGGAATCTATTTAGCCACGACCTTTTGGTACTCTAAATCTTCATGAATAAATTTTCGAGTCGAACCATAAGACAAAACGATATTCGATATATGCCAATCCGACGATTATTTTGGATCAAATCGTTAATTTCTGTAATTTTTGAATAAATTCGTACAGCTGGTGGTCGCCCTCGTTGGAGTTGATCTTCCACTGATTCACAACCGTCTATGAATTTATTATGCCATTCAAACACTCTACATCGTGATAAACTATCAGTTTTAATCATTTCGAAAGTTTAAGTTGGAATTTTACCCAATCGAACAAAAAATTTTATCGTAAGTAAAAACACAAGAATTTTTTTATCGGATAAATTACTCTTTGTAACGAAATTATTTTGCCATTCAATAATTTGACGAGAAAAACTTGTCTAATGTAAATTTTTCGAGCAAAATTACTGATTGGCAAAATTTTGAGTTAAAAAGAAATTTATCCAAGAACGAAAAGCTCGACTGTGCTTTGTCAAGATAAATTAATGAAAAAAACTCTTTAAATTGTCTCCATATTGACATTGTATTTCTTGTGGATTGCGGTATTGATTTTTTGATATTTATTGCATTTTCTCCAGTGGATATTTCCCCAAACCTACTCACATTACACATTTTACGTTCAACGATACTTAATAGAGTTATTATAGCTGACACTAGATTTAGCATTTTATCGCTGTCAAAGTAAAAAAATGTCACCAACAATTTTTATATAGGAGCTAATTTATCGGGGGTAATATCATAAGAGTGTTTATCCGAACAAACTTTCGTTTTGAACGAAAATTTTGTTGCTTGGTAACTGATGAGAACAAACAACATGGTAAAACCGCGACACTGTAGGTGGAGCTGTTTTACCTTCTGTTATTTGTTCGAGTCGTGTTACCTTTAAGCAACAAAGTTTGAGTTGCGTCAAAACGGAAGTTTGTTCGGGAAATAAACAGAAACTTGATTGGTATTTGCTAAGACAATTTAATAAATCATTTAATTAAAATTAATAAACAAAAATATTTTTATTTAAACTTCAAAATACACTTCTTTGAATACATAGGTAAATAGAAGCTGAATCGTTACTAAAACTACAATTAGAAAATGTACTGTTATTATTTTATTCGTGGCCGACTGAACACTATTTAAGTTATTATTATTATTGACGTTTATCTGAACGTTACTGTCAGAATTGAACTCTCGTTAAAATCAACATGCAGTTTATCCACTTGCAAACATACCTACTGGCAGTTTATCCGATATCAAACTAACATAACCTGTATTAAAATGTCATGTCTGACAGATGAGTTAAATTGTCACATATATTTGCCCCACATTTTTTCGATAGGTACGTGATTGACACACTGACAATTCAGTAATTAATTTGTAATAAACTTCAAAAGTTAAATCAAAACCTACTTGAGGATAATTACATTAGAGATGGGGATTTCATGTTCTATTCTGTTATCAAATTCTAGTTGTTAAGGTAGTTATAGCACCAGTCTCGTTATATTTTGATTTTCCCTCGTATAACATTAGGTAATTAATTTTAATTTAAGAAAACTAGAATATAATTCATATATATAACTGGCTATACATTCCTTATGGAATTGGAGCCGCTGCTTGAGCTCTTCTGACTATCATTATGGGGCGGTTTGTCACTCCTCTCCATTTTCTTGTTTGTTTGTATTTACAGGTTGTCATGTTTCTTTGCTTCATCTGCTATTTGCCTCCATACCTTTCTATCCTTTATCTTCTCTCGCCAGTTAATGATTCCCATGGCCCTTATGTCATTAATCACTTGGTCCTCCCATCTTAACTTAGGTCTTCCTTTGTATCCACTTTCCTGCGGTTTCCATTTCATTATTTTCCTTGATATTGATTCTTCCTCCTTTCTCATTATGTGTCCATACCAACGTATTCTTTTCGATTTGATTTCCTTTACTATATCTTCTCCGTTTAGTATTTCTCTTATAGCTTGGTTAGTTAATCGTCGATACTGCTCCTCGCTTATCCTCTCCGGTCCATAAATCCTTCTAATTATCTTCCTTTCGAAAATTTTTAAATTTTCTGCGTCCCTGCTTGTAATGCACATAGTTTCCGCCGCATATAAGACTGTCGGTCTTATCGCTGTTTTGTACACTTTCAATTTTGTTTTCCTACTTATCTTTTTACTTCTCATTATCTCCCTATACCTGTAGTATGCGTTGTGTCCCGATTTTATTCTTTGTGCTATTTCTATACTTCTATCGTTTTTATTACTTATAATCGTTCCGAGGTATTTAAAGGTTTGTACTTGTTCAAACCTGCGGTCTCCCATCCGTATTTCCTTCCCATGTTCTGCCTGTTTCCTACTCACTCTCATATATTTCGTTTTCTTTTGATTTATCTCTAGACCTCGTTTCCGTGCTTCTCCACCTATCCTCTTTATTATTTCTTCTAAACTTTTCTTGTCCCTTGCCATGACAGCAATATCATCGGCATATGCAATCACTTGTATTGATTTCTGTATTAAGGATCCGGTTATTTCACAACTTCGTATGGTTGCTTCCAATGCTATGTTAAGTAGTGCTGCCGAAAGTCCATCTCCCTGTCTTACTCCTTTTGTTTGTTTTATTGCATTTGTCATCCCTTCTTCTGTAATTACAGCTGCTTTTGATTCATCTAATGTCATTCTGATTAGCCTTTTTATCTTTTCTGGTATTCCCAATGTTGTTGCTTCCTTCATGATAGTTTTCCTTTCCAAACTGTCAAACGCCTGTTTAAAATCGATGTATATTAAATGTAGGTCTATATCTCTTTCATAGCATTTTTCTACAACTTGGCTTAATGAGTGAATTGCATCGATTGTTGACTTTCCCTGCATGAATCCGTTCTGGTACTCTCCTATCTCTCTTCTTAGGTATGTATTCAACCTTTTTAATACAATTGATGTTAATACTTTGTATACTATGTTTAGTAATGTTATTCTTCTATAATTATCACATTTTGTTAAATCACCATTTTTTGGTATTGGTATTATGATTCCTAGTCGCCATTCTTCGGCATTGATTCCTTTTCCCATATTTTTAATAATAGGTCGTGTATTCTCTCTCTTAATTTTTTCTCCTCCATTTTTTAGCATTTCATTATCTGATCCTGGGGCTTTTCTATCCTTTAAGTTATTGATAATATCATTCACTTCCTCTGCTGTTGGTTCTTTTATAATTTCTTCTTCTAGGTTATCTATTCTTTCATCTTCGCTGGTACTTTCCTCTATGCTTATCGTATTTTCCATATATTCCTGCCATTGATTTTTATTTATTCTGGTTATTATTATTATTAATTCATATTTAATGTATAAATGACTTTAGTGAATAGAATATATTTTTGTTTTTAAGGACCTTTTTTCTATACCCTAGTCTTAGAAGCTTGAGAAATAAAACAATAATTATATTTAAGACTACGCTTTCGTTCGGATTGTTCCGTATTTTATGCTTCTATTTTTACGTTTAAATATAAGCGCTGTAAAAACGAAATCAGTAGTAAGCAGAGTGTTCTAAAAGATGCAATGGATGCGATAGCTGTTGCTTTATTCATTTCATTAATTATTTTTTCCGAGTAACCGAGTAAAAACGTTAATCAATGAAATACCAGGGCCAAAAACTACTCCAATCATTGGTGTTGCTTTACCAGTTTTATTTATGAAAAAGGATGGCAAGTATTAATTTAAATTATTTTATGAATAAATCTTCAATCAAAAGTGAATTCGTACTTCCGGGATTAAAGTTGATATTCTAGTAAACTGTCGGACAAAAAAATTGTCCGACTCATTTTGACGTTTGACAATATTTTAACAAAATTAACACGTTGTGAATCAGTTTTCAAGTTTTGAAGGTTATTGAGATGCAAAATGTCAGTGTGGGTATATTATCTGTCATATTTATCTATTTAAATATTTCATTTATAACCTCGTATGCTATTTTTGAAAATAAACCATTTTACAATGAAAAAAAATGAATCGGAGAGTTTCTTTGTTCGTCAGTTTACTTGCTTACAAATACCATAGTGTGTCATTTGATCCTTAGGGAACAAATATTAATTGAACTCCATAGAGAACTTATTGACAGATTCAAAAACACAATGTCAAACTCGACAAATTTTTATTATAATTTTTGAGACATATTGATAGTAATGTTAGTGCAATTAACAATTGCAAAATCATTTGATACTGTTGCTCGTAAATTTTACGAGATTTGGAAGGCAGTAGGTCTTCCGGCGCCTCTTCGGCAGCTTCTTCTATGTGAAATTCTTCACAATTGTTGGGCAACTAGTGGATTTTGTCGTCGCTTCTATGTTGACTCACCGCGCACGGGTTGTAAGGCCGTATACGCCCTAATTTTTTAATCTTCGGTGACAGTTATTAATGAAATGCGGCACATCCAATTTAATAATTATAATTAATCTAAATTCCCTTCTACCATATAATGGTGTCGGGACGAACTGTATTTTTTATTCTAGGCGTCTACAAATTCTTTCCATCCTTTTCTTTCTTCCGCCATTTTTTTTGCTTCTGTCCATGTTCTTTCCTTTGTCTCCAGTATTTTCGCTATTACTCCATCCCATTGCGTTTTTGGCCTACCCCTCCTTTTGTTTTTCAGTATTTTAGCCTCCCACACTCTTTTAGCTGGTCTAACGCCTTCCATTCTTTGCAAGTGGCCCCACCAACCCAACTGTCTCTTTTCTATGAATTTGAGTGTTGATTCTATTTCCAGGTCTTCTCGTATTTTCATGCTTCTTATTTTATCTAGTTTGGTAACTCCTCGGACTCTTCTCAGGTATTTCATCTCGACAGCCTGTAACTTGCTTTTTTGCCTCTCGCTTAAAACCCAGGATTCGCAGCCAAATGTTAGTATGGGTCTAAATATCGCTTTAAATATTTTCATTTTTGTGTCTCGCGAAATTTCTTTATTGTTTATGAATTTCTTATTCATCATATAATAGAGCTTTAACGTTTTCTCTATTCTCTGGTTTATTTCTACTTCTTGTGTGTCCTTTTCGTCTATTGGGACTCCAAGATATTGGAAAGTCTTCACTTGCTCTATTTTTACCCCGTCTATTTCTATATTTATGCTTTTTGGTGCATCTCCTATCGTCATCACTTTTGTTTTTTTTTCTGTTTATTTTCATTCTGTGGTTTTCCAGCTCTGTGTTCCATATTTCTAGATTCTGTTGTAATTCTTTTTCACTTTTAGCGATTATAACGACATCATCTGCGAAAACTCCCTCCGAGATATCTACTCTTTGTAGTTGTAAGTGTCCAACATTGTACTTGCTAGTTTTTGTGGTACATTTCTTTATTATTTCATCCATATATGTTACGAATAGCGTTGGGCTTAAACTGCCTCCTTGTCTCAGACCGTTTTCAGTTGTAAATGTTTCAGATTCTATATTATTATTTATGATAGTGTTAACATTGTTACTGTAAATTTTTCGTATCAATCTTATTATTTTAACACCTACTCCTCTTTCTTTCAAAATATTTAATACTTTTTCCCTCGGTGTTTTGTCGAACGCTTTCTCCAGGTCTATGAACCCTAGAAATACGTTTTTTTTCTCACATATGGCTTTTTGGGTTATCTGTTTCAACGTGAAAACGTGATCTTGCGCACTTCTCCCTTTTCTGAATCCACTTTGCGCCTCATTTAATGTACTCTCCACTATATTTCTAATTCTTCCATCTAAAATTTTCTCGAATATCTTCATGGCTGTACTCAGTAGTGTTATGCCCCTGTAGTTGTCACAGTCTCTCCTGTCTTCTTTTTTATGTATTGGTACTATTAAGGCCCGGTGCCAGTTTTCTGGGAAGTTCCCTTCTTTCCATATTTTGTTAAGAATTTTCAAGAACAACTCCCTTCCTGTTTCTCCCATGCTTTTGATCATCTCTGTTGTTATCTTGTCATATCCTGGTGCCTTTCCTTTCTTTAATTTTCGTATTACCTCTTCTAATTCTTGCATAGTTATCTCATCTTCTAAATTTTCTTCCACTTTTTCTTCCCAATTCAGATCCTTCTCCATTTGCTCCGTCAGAAGTTCTTGAAAATATTCTTTCCATCTGTTGATTATATCTTTAGGTTCTGTCAACATATTTCCGTTTCTGCTTTTGATGTACCTTGTTTCTTGTATTTTTCCGTCTCTTATCGATTTTAGTGCTCCATAAAATAGTTTTTGATTTCCCTTGCTATTTTTTTCTATTTCTTCCCCAAACTTTTTCCATTTGTCCTTCTTTGCCGTTATTACTAATTCTTTTACTTTTTTCGTTCTTGTTTATACGTGTCGTAATTGTCTGTTGTCCTGTGTGATAGATATTTTTTCCATGCCTCCTTCTTTGTTTTTATTTGTATTCGGATATCTTTTGTCCACCATGCTGTTTGTTTTTTATTGTTGTTTTTCGTACTTACTCCACATATTTCCTTTGCTGAGGCTCTCATCGTATTTTCCAATAGGTTCCATAACTCCTCTACATTCTTATCTTCTGTGATCATTCGTGTCTGCTCTAAAGTGTCTGTTATAAGTTTGCTGTACTTTGCTGCTATATCATTACTTCTTAATTTATAGACTCTTATTTTCTCAGAATGGATTGCTTTTTGTTTTGGTGCAGTGTTCCTCTTTTCTTTTTCAGAATTCTCTCTAATTTTCGTTATAACTAAGTAATGGTCGCTACCAATTTCCGGTCCTCGTCTTACTCTTGTGTCTATTACTGCTCTTATATTGTTAGTTTCTACTAGAACGTAGTCAATTATGGACTTTTCCCCTCTGCTTTTCATTTCTCTAGTATACTTGTGTATTTCTTTGTGATCAAAGAACGTATTTGTAATTATTAGATTTTGCATTACAGTGAAATCTAGCATTCTTTTTCCGTTGTTATTTCGAACATATTCTCCATGTGCTCCTAGAGTTTTGTTGTATAATTCATCTCTTCTTCCTACTCTGCTGTTAAAATCTCCAGCTATGTATAATTCTCCTATCGCTTCTTCCGTTACTGTCGTTAAATCTTTCCAAAATTGTTCTTTAACTTCGGCTTTTTCGTCTTCGCTTGGACCATATACAGCAATTATTGTTTTCATTTGTCTATCATTTCCTTTTCTTATCTCCACTTTCAGTATCCGCTGCGACCATGCTTTCCAGTTATATATTTGTGCTTCGTATTTCTTATGTATTATACATCCCACACCCACACACATCCAATTTAACACCTTTATTTACATATTTACAATACCTCATAAATAAAATTTGTTGTATAATGAAAGACGGTTGTCTTTTGATAAAACATGAGACTGGTGTCTCTTGATATTAAAAGTCGATTGCTGTCTTGAACATTGTTCTTACGACTGTTTGTCTAGAACGTTATTATGTTAAGACTCGCGACTGTTAATTATTTATGTAGGCTGTTATCTTGAACATTGGTCTTACGAGAGTAGAGGGACATAGCCGATTCTAGCACCTCCTCATGTTGAACCTCCTCATTGCCCTTGACCTTGCATGTGGCACAGCCCAAGGGCAATGAGGAGGTTCTACATAAGGAGGTGCTAGAATCGGCTATGTCAAGGTCAAGGTCAAGGTCAAGGTCATATCAAGGTCATATCAAGGTCATATCAAGGTCATGTCAAGGTTATATCAAGGTTACATCAAGGTTATATCAAGGTCATATCAAGGTTATATCAAGGTTATATCAAGGTCATGTCACTGTCAAGGGCGCGACAAGGTCAAGGTCACGACAAGGTCAAGGGTACGGCAAGGTCAATGACACAACAAGGTGAAGGGTACGACAAGTGGAGGGAGTTTAAGGTGCTATTTAAGAAACGTGGAGAACGTATTCGCAAATAGTGTAATCCTTAACAATATTATGGAACTATTACATAGAAAATATATTTTTTCTGTGAGTGAGTTAACAGAAGAGGAAGAAGATGAAATAATACAACACATTTTGGAAAGTATTGGTGAAGATGAGGAAAGTGAGGAAGAAGAAAGTAATAATGAAGAAAATAATGATAATGAAGAAAATAATGATGATGAAGTAATTTTCGATGATGATGATGAAGTAATTTTCGACGATATTTTTGAAATAGAGACAGTGATACTTCTAGCAGAACTAGATAATATCAGTGATTTTGAAAATAATTAAGATGACCAATTATTAGTGTTTATTTATTTTATTATTTTGTTATTAATGTTAGTTAAATACAGTAGTAGTACAGCGATGGAGTTGAAGATCTGATAAATAAATATAATCAGAACATGTTTCATTTACTTTTAATAAGCAGCAGTAGGTTCTATAAGTACATATAAATAAATTTGCGGAGGATAGTAGATGTAGTACAGAAGTTGGTTCTACAGTTAAGAGTAAGCTTGAGGAGGTCCCCACACTCGAAATCGTGCTAAAGCGCAGGTTTACCGATAAGAGGTTTATAAAGAGACAGTTGGTGTATGCCAGCAACAGTTCATTGCAGCAGTTCATTTCAAAGTGTTCATTTAAAGAACCTAAGATGTTTGATTGTGAGTATTGTGGTAAACAATTTTCTCGTGGAGATAACAGAAATCGACACATGTTAAGTTCTTGCAAAGGCAAGAGAATAAAAATCAGTGATAACAATCCAGACTTATGGAAATGTGAAATCTGTGATGTATACGTGGAGAAGAATTGTTATACTGCACATATTCGTAGTGCCACGCATCGAAATAAAGCGTTTGTAATAGTTGACGATGGTGTAAGAAGAAGTGTATCCACATTCGCAGGAAGAATAGTAAGTTATCAAATATCTGATTCGTCTCAAATATATGTTGATATTGAAGAATTTTCAAATAACATCAGAGAAAAGGTGTTGACATTAATAGAGAGTGTCGTACATGTACATAATTCGATTAAAATAAATTTTGAATTATATGGTATGTATTATTTGCTGACAAAAGATAATGTGGAAATCAAATCATTTAATACTATGAACAAGATCATAACGCAAGGAAGTGAATTATATAGCTTGTACAATGAGTATATTGATGAAATTAAGAACAAAATGAGCGAATTCCAGGAGCGTAATTCAGGTAAAATTGTATAAACTTATATTATTATAGTGATTTACGTCTCTCTGATTATATTTCAGGTTGGACTTTGAGCAATATTATACATTTGGAAGTGAACATAAATAAATACAATCCTATGAGAGGATCAAGTTATGTGGACTTACCACCATCAATAAAGAAGAAGAAGGCCATTATAAATATTCAAAATGTTGACAATGCATGTTTCGCTTGGGCGATTACTTCAGCGTTAAGAGTGCCAGGTGGACTTCCCCAAAGACCTTCTTCCTATCCCCATTATGATACCGTGGCTGATTTTACTGGTTTAGATTTCCCTGTCCATTTAAAAGACATTGTTAAGTTTGAAGAAAAGAATAATATATCTGTAAACGTATATGGTATCGAGGAGTATTTCGATGGTGCTGTGACGGTGCATGATATAGTGGGACCTTTATATTTTACGAAACAAAGGAAAATGACTCATATTAATTTATTACTTCTTTCTGCGAAAGAAGGGAATTTACACTATTGTTGGATTAAGAACTTGTCTCGACTTGTTTCGGCTCAAAAATCACAGCGTGGACACCAAAAATATATTTGTGAAGGATGTCTAACTTTTTTTACATCGTTAGAAAAATTACAAAGACATGAACATGAAGATTGTAAGCAGGTGAAGGCGGTGTTTCCAACTATGAATCTGAAGACGAACAAATATGGCGAAGAAGTTCCGGAAAATATATTAAAATTTGAAAAATTTGAAAAGCAGTTAAGAGTTCCTTTTGTTGTGTATGCTGATTTTGAGGCAATATTAAAACCTATTGATATGGTAGAACCGGATCATGTAAAACCTTATAGTGTGAAATGTTTCGAACATCAGCCACATTCTTTCGCTTACTATATAAAATGTTCGTTCGATGAAAATTTGTGTAAACTGCGCACATACCGTGGACAAAATACCTAAAACGTTCATGACAGAGTTGGAAAGTGATGTAAAATTATTATATAAAAACTATTTGAGTAAAATTGTGGAAATGAAACCCTTAACTGAAGAAGAGTGTTATAATTATGAGCAAGCGAGAAGTTGTCATATTTGTGAAAAAGCACTAGATGTGAATGATAAAGTATGCGACCATGATCACATGACTGGATTATATCGAGGTGCAGCACACATGGTATGCAATATAAATTACAAAGAACCTCGCTATACTCCAATCATAATGCACAATTTATCGAATTACGATACACATTTATTTGTAAAATCCTTAGCATTGGACAAGGAAGAAATAGATGTTATTGCCCAAAATAAAGAAAAGTATATATCATTTTCTAAGAAAGTATATGTTGGCGATAGAATTGACTGTAATTGACTGTTCTTAATGGTAAGAAGAGGAAAGTCTTCCATAAATGAGATTTTTAGATTCATTTCGATTTATGAGTTCTTCTTTAGATAAATTATCATCTTATTTAGAGGATTCTCAGTGTAGAGAAGTGTCAAGATATTATATGGGTGAAAAATTTAATTTATTACGACGAAAGGGCGTCTTTCCATACAACTATGTCACATCATTTGAAAGTCTATCTGTGACAGATTTGCCCAGTAAAGATTAATTTTATGATATATTATCTGATAGCGAAATTAGTGATGAGGATCATAGTAGAGCCGTTCGAGTGTGGGATTTATTCGAATGTCAATCTCTGGGGGAATATAGTGATATATATCTACGATCTGATGTTTTGCTACTAGCAGATGTTTTCGAAAATTTTCGAAATATTTGTATGGACAATTACAAGTTAGATCCAGCACACTATTTTACGGCACCAGGTCTTAGCTGGGAAGCGATGCTACGAATGACAGACGTCAATTTAGAATTATTAACAGATGCGGATACGTTTCATTTTTTCAAACAGGGCATACGTGGAGGTGTCAGTATGTGTTCTAAAAGAATAGAGGTGGCAAATAACGAATACTTATCACAATTTGATCCATCAGAACCTAAGAAATATATATTATATCTCGATGCGACGAATTTGTATGGTTATGCTATGACGTCCAAATTACCAAGCGGTGAATTTGAATGGTTAACGAATGAGGAGTTAATGATGCTGGATGTTCAAACTTTGGAAGACGATGGGGATAGAGGGTACGTTTTCGAAGTAGATTTAGAATATCCAACAGCTCTTCACGACCTCCACAATGATTATCCCTTCTGTCCGGAACACGTTATACCACCTAATTCTAAACATCCTAAATTGATTCCAAATCTTTCAAATAAATCGAATTACATTATTCACTATACGACTTTGAAACAATGTTTGAATAATGGTTTGAAACTAAGTGGAATTCGACGCGGAATTAAGTTTAAACAAAGTAATTGGTTAAAGGGATATATTGATTTTAATACAACGAAACGAAGTGAATCAAATAATGCATTCTACAAAGAATTTTACAAGTTAATGGTGAATAGCATATTTGGGAAACTATGGAAAATGTTGAAAATCACGTTAATATTAAATTGGTTTCCCATTGGGAAACAATTAGAAACAGATTGGGTGCGGAGGCATATATTGCGAAGCCAAACTTTAAATCCAGTAAAGTATTTTGCAACACGTTAACAGCTATCGAATTGGCTCAAGTTCGAGTAGATTATGTAAAGCCTGTGTACGTAGGATTCACAATCCTGGAAATAGCTAAAAAGATAATGTATCACTTTTTCTATACCTTCCTTAAGCCTTTGTATGATTCGGACATTACACTGCTCTACACAGACACAGATTCTCTAATTATAAGTGTACGAAATTATAATGTATATAATGACATAAAAAATAATTTAGATATGTTTGATACTTCAACTTTTACTGAAGGGAACTTATTCGGAATACCACGCAGTTCACCTAGGCTCGGTAAAATGAAGGATGAATACGGCGGAGGTATTATTGAATGCTTCTATGGTACAGGGGCCAAAGCTTATTGCTTGAAAGTCCAAAATAAAACGGTGAAGACGGCGAAAGGAGTCAAAAAATATGTTATTGATAAGAAATTGTCCGTTGCAGATTATAGAAGTGTAGTTGAAGAAAATGAAACTCTTATGCGGAAGATGTACGTATTTAGATCAGATTTTCACACGATTTACACCGAATTGCGAAATAAAGTAGCGCTCACATCAAAAGATGATAAACGATATATTCTCCCAGATAGAGCTTCTACCTTAGCGTGGGGTCATTATAGAATAGAAGAATTAGAACGTGAAGCAAATTTGCAGAAATTGATTACCGAATTGATGGATTACCAACCTACAATTGACTTCAGCTCCTAATTTGCTTTCCTATCTGTACTTTTTCCATTATGTGTACTTTGAACTTATTACTTATGTAAAATAAAACACTGTATTTGATTTATTTTTCTAATTAGCTCTCTCATATGTATGCTTCTTAAACTGTACTACCTCATAACATGCATACTATGAACTGTATCATAACTTATAAGAAATATAACACTGTATTTAATTTATTTTTTGTAATTAGCTCTCATAACTGTTTCATGTGTACTCTGAACTGTATTACTACTACTTCTTGTAAAATAAAACACTATAATTTATTTATTTTTTTATTATTTCCCTAATTTCATTCGAAAATTACATTCTACAATACATTATCCTTGGATATCCAGGAGTTGTGTGATGCAGGCATACCCAACCATTTGACAAGGACTTGATTCTTTTTTCGACGTATAACTTTCTCAACCAGATAAACATCTGGATGTCGAACCTTTTTTAATTCTTCTTCGTAAAAACCTCCGAGAACATTCTGCTTTTGAGAGTCTTGCAATATATACGTTCTCGGATATGTATTCTGGACTTTGCTTATCGTGAATATTTCATTGGTCCAGTTCGGAGTATACATTTTAGAAAAAACGTGTCTATGCTTACTGATACGCACATGATCTCCCACTTCAAATTTACCAATTCTAGGGTCACCAATTTTTATGTGACTGTACACCGATTTTTGAATTGCTTTGGCATTCCTTTGGTTTACTGCAACAGGTTTGTATCCCGTTGTTCTGTGAACTGTATTGTTGTAAATGTTGACCAACTGTTGCAACATACCAACCCACCGGTAGTTACCGTTGAAGCTGAACTCCTTCCACATTTTATTTTTAATCGTTCTATTAAAACGCTCAACAATAGAACTTTTTAAATTGGAGTAAGTGGTGTAGTGATTAATGTTATACTTATCCATGATCTTCTTAAACTGCCTGTTAAAAAATTCTTTCCCTGATCGCTCTGAATATTCCTTGGAATGTTTTTCTTTCCTGAGTAGAGTATGGATTCCATAGCCGCTTACACTTCTGCTGCTGTTTTATTTTTTATTGGAATCACCCACGCAAACTTTGAAAATGTATTTATGCATACGAAAAGATATTTGAAATTATCGTTTTCTCGAGCATAAGGTATCATTTCAACCAGATCGATCTGGAATAAGTCTCGTAGTCCTTTTATTATGACTCTCCGTCGTCTAAAATTTCATCGCGCGGGTGCGCGTAATTCATTAACGACATCCCTTTTAAGTGATGACATTTCCTTCGACGACTACTTCTGCAAACACTGGCTCTGTTTCTTTCGGTACAGGATATGGACCAATGTACTTCAATCGCAATTCCGCGTTGATGTCTATTGATACTGCAGGATGGATGAGAACGATGCTGTGAGCGTTAACGGACAGTCTCACTAATTCATCGTCGGAATAATTAACTGCAACAATCTTTCCACTGTATAGTTTATTCCTATATAACTGCGTTTGCTTTCGACGCGCAGGAGTTATAAAGTAATATGCGTCCTGCCCAATACGTCCATTACTCTGCAGTTGAAAAACATATTTTGAAGGTTCCCTTTTTGGAGGAGGAACATATAATATACGAGTAAGCTTTTCCAATTCCTTCTTGAATTTAGGGTGTTTTAAAAAATTTGCTACTGCATCTTCTTCCGCTAAATGTCTTCTGACGATATGTTTATGTATGTGTCTTCCAAATTTATCTATTGTCATCGTAATACTCTATCGGTGTCGATATACTAACTGCTTTATAACTATGCTGCTCAACCTATTTAATTATTTTTGATTCCTGCAATTCCTCAATTATTGCAGTGATTTCGTTATCATGACCAGTATGTCCGGCATCCTTGGACGCCATCAGTAACTTCAATCTGTCGCACAATTCATTTACATCATCCCAATACTTATATTCCACAATACTCTTAGGAACAACGATCTTTCGCAACGGTAATTTTTTTGATAAACCCAATCCTGTTTTCCAAGTGCGGGTCCACCAAACTTCTGGTTTTTTTCCTTGAACAATAGGTTTAATAATTGTCGTATATTTATAATATTTACTTGCTGCATATTTCCGAGCCGGATCGTAATCAACTCTAGCGGCGTGAGTATCATTTAAAATGAATTTATAATTCTTAGCGTCAGCATATTGAAACTTTCCCGGTCTCTTCATAAACAGTAGCTCTAGTAATCCCTTAGTAGCCCTATAAGTAAATTCACCGATTATAATGTTGGGTCCATCAAACCTAATATTTGCATTTCCAATCATCAGGTCACCATCAACTTCGCGTACACCATACTTCTCATCGAATTCTTCTTTCTCATCCGTCATCAACCCCATAATATAAGGTCGTATAGCGGGGTCATGATCTTTTAGCGCTGCCTTAACTACATCCGTTTCTAACAGAGTCTTATTTAACGACTTATTAGTAATTATTGACTTTGACGGACGCGTTTTCAAAAGCGATAGAGCGTGAGCCCTTGACTTATCCAACTCAAGGCTTTCACTAGAATCTAATTCATCACTTCGTTCCTCCTCTTCATCACCACCCTTTGGAGTCTCTGGCAATTGTTCCCCGATATATTCATCTTCTAGAAATGTGGGCTGGCTGAATGTCTCAGACATTCGAATTTTTTTTTTCAAATCTGATGAATTTGTAAGACTGGTTTCTCGTGGAGGTGTTCCGGCGAGATACACACTTCGTTGTTTTGTCGGAGAAGAATGAGTGGATGGGCTGAACCATGACACGTGTCGTTGCTGTCGTTTACGCGGTGTACTTTGTTGTCGTAAAATTGACGTTCCTGGTATTGCAACATAAGATTTTTCTGATATGATGTCTGACCAAGATTCTTCTACTTCTTTAGAAGCGTCCGCAGAATCAGTTCGTCCTCGAGTTATATTACTGGGAGCTAATTTGCTAGCGATTTCAAGTAGCGGTTTTGCTATGGGCGCATACAGAATATTTGTTTCTCTCTGAGATTGTGCAATGTCAGCCCGTAAGGTTCTTAACTTTTGTTTAAGAGCTTCGCGAGCTTGTATTAAATCTCTTATGATTTTATTTTCCATGTACACTCTATAACGAATACCTGTAGACTGATATAAATATTCCAGTAATACATGTTTTAAACCCTAATGTACGTTACAAACTCCTCTTAATTAAAACTTATAAACTTAAAGCACATCAAATTGTATACGATAGGGAGAAATATGTCAACTCTTCTCAGCCTCATTAATCTGTTTAAAGGTGTATGTAAGTATCAAAACCTAAACGATATCTTCCATCATTAAATACAGAATCATTATCAATAAACAGCAAACCAAACGATTTCTTCCAACACATTCTACAGATGTATAGAAATTGTTCATAGCTTAAATCATGAATGTGATCATTATGGATATGTTTCAAATTTGTACCGTCTTGTCGAAATAGTATTAACAAATTGGTATTATCTCTGATAAGTTGCTTTGGGACCGCACTGTATGTTTGCATTAAATAAAAACAATCTAAATTTCGGTGTCTACCATAAGAGAAAAAATCTTTTACGATATTCAAGTCGGCAGGTGGTATATCATCAAAGATAACGACAGAATAATCCGCCATTTGGTTAGGAGTAGGCATGTGATTAACATCAGTATACTCGTGGTAACCAATTTCAGGAACATTTTTCAATATATTTCTTAAGTATTCATACTTTTGCTGATGAAGAGATCTACAGCAGATGTAAATACTTTTGAAGCGAAACCCGTTAGGATGAAGTATTAGGGTTAAAAGGGCATTTGTTTTGCCACACCCAGAAGGTCCCACAATTAATCCTCGCTTAGATGAGCCACTGAAGAGGCTACTGTGTCGTATAAAACTCTTCGTAATTAATGTGGAATCATAGTTGTGCACTTGTAGGGATAATTCTTGAGGTTCCAATTGTACAATATTTGGTTCAGCTCCACTCGTTTCGATCGACATAATCGATTTGACTTCACAATAACGACTGAATTATTATTTCTCCGTGTGCGTTATATTATCTGTTTAGGATTATCTTAATATTAGAAATAAAACAAAGATTATAATAATTTTTTTATTTTATATTTTTTTTTATTTTTTGGTGCCGCCACTATTTTTATTTGTGGAAGGTGGCGGCGACTTCCGAGCGACAGACCCCCCGAATCCCCCCGGCCGACGCCCCCGATCATGTGTCCATGTCCGGGGTCGCTGGTTCACGCGAAGCCTGCAGCATCGACTCCTGGAACCTTTGCTGCAGGGTATAGGTCTGCGGCACCGCCATCGCCTGGAGCCGTTGCCGAAGGGTTCTTGTCTGCACCGTCGGCGGAGTCATTGGGCTGCTATTGTTACATGACTCGTATTCAGGGGGCAGGTCGGGGGGGTCGACATCCGTCAGATTGTTCGCCGACGCCGAAGGTGCCGATATCACTATTGTCAGCGGAATGGAGTCCTCCCATTTCTTTATTGTAATTTCTACTTCCTGCAAAATTAAAGTACTAAAGTTATTACATATCATGTAAACTATTGCAAAACAGTTATAGGTGTAATTTTGCAGCCCCTACCTTGTCTGGATAGTTTTGTAGGAACTAGTACATTAGTATCGTGCAATGTGGGTGTTAACCAGGTCGATGCAGAATTGTTTACAATCGAATGTGATGACAAGTTGATGTATTAGATGGTTGAAAATGTTGAAAATGTTGAAAATGTTGAAAATAGGTTGTCCGATGGTTCGTATCGTATCAGTGTAGTCTCGCTCATGAAACTTGACCAATGATACAATTAATTATCGAAAATACAAATCATTGTGGTGGAAATGATTTTTGATAATCAATCATGTCTTCAATCAAGCTTCCAAGTCGATTCGGCAGATCCTTCCTTTCCCTTTGGCGGGTTACATATGAGTCATCGGATGGACTGACGACATTAGTTAGGAAATGAAGAACCTTGTCTTGCTCTAACGAATAACCGTTAGCCTGCCCCTTTAGCGAGATCACCTGCTGAAGGAAACTATCCGCTGACGAATTGCCCGCCAAATATCTAACACATGTGTTAGAAAACTGTTTACAATCCGCAGAGAAAGTTGCGAGTTCGGATGGTTGTTGTTGCCCACAGTGGAATTGTGAGGCAAACAACGACGCAGAAGCATTGGAAGGTGGAGCTGGAGATTCATTTGAAGGAGGAACTGGAGAAGCATTGGAAGAAAAGTGTTCAGGAATATTTGCGTTGGGAGAAGGTGTGGGGGACTGAGGATGATCAGTTATTTCTGGAGCTGCTTGAGGAATTGTAGGTGGTTCAGTAAAAGAGCCGGTAACATTCATTTGAGGTTGGGACGCTGAAAAATGAGTAGTCTGAGACTGAGACAAGATTACTACAGATTCTGTGGTTAGATTAATCGTCTCCACAATCTGTGGTATTCTTGCCACCCCTCGTGTCACATTTACATCATCACACCTTTGCCTTCTTCCTACTGTATCGTCCGTGAGCAGTGTTCGCAGATTCGGCGCTCGAACCGCTCGAACACTAGAACTACAAGTTGTATAGGGTAAAGGTATATAGTTCGTAGTATTTTGCCCTCGTCGTCTTTCGGTCCTCGTAGTGTGTTCTTGTCCTGTGGTAGAGATTGTCAAGTTTCTGTACATACGTCGTTGGGCAGTCAGTTGGCGTCGTTGTACCCTATTCAATTTGTAGTACTCGTCCTTCGACAAATAAGGAGGAGGTTGCAAAGGTGGAACGGTAGTTAATTGTGACACGAAAGCAGGTGGATTAACTTCTGCCGCAACACCTACTTCAACAGTATGCGGTAGGGGTTGTACCGCAGAAGTAGATGGAACTGCAGAAGGTAATTCAACTGACTCCGATTGTCGTCTAACGTCCGTCTGACGGGATGATTCACCCAGTTGTCTTTCCAGTGACAACATCGCTTCGAAGTCTACATTTTCAACATTTTCAACATTTTCAACATTTTCTAAATAATAGTACCAATCATTGTTATTAGTCTAAAATAAAAAAGATAATTAACTATGACAAATGAATGTGAAGAATTTGTAAATTTAAATTATATTCTCTATGCAATTACAAAAACTATTTAAATTATTTTCTCACTGCAATAAATAATTACTCACACCCAGAAAATTATTTCAATGCTTAATGTATTAACCATACATCGTTCCGTATAATCGGAACATAATACAAAACTCAAAGTCAATTGTAGATGTAATTTTAATGTTCTTTTGACATAATAGTGACATTAATAATAGGCAAATGATTGAATTTGTGTGCACAGTTATATTATGATAAAAGAATAAATACAGGACTATATTGGATAATAATAAGTAAAAAGCATATACAAGAAATAGAATGTAATTATACTCACCATTATACTGCAAGAGATACTATGTGAATGATTTATAAGATGAATAAAGGAAGTATATATATTAAAATCTCTAGGTCAAAACACGTCACGCTTTAAGAATAACAATGTTTTATACGTATGTCTGCTATTATGGAAAATAAGTTTTTTACACAATTTGTGAAGGTTAATGTTTTTTTATTTTATTTTTAATTTATTTTAAATTTTGGTGTTCTTTTTACATAATAGTGATATTACCAATAATATATTAACAATAGACAAAAGTTTGAATTTGTGTGCACTGTCATATTATTATAAAAGAGTAAACGCAAGAATTAATGTTTTTTTATTTTATTTTTAATTTATTTTAAATTTTGGTGTTCTTTTTACATAATAGTGATATTACCAATAATATATTAACAATAGACAAAAGTTTGAATTTGTGTGCACTGTCATATTATTATAAAAGAGTAAACGCAAGAATCTAGTGGATGTAAACATTTAATTTGAACTGTATACATTATTTTAGAATAAAGTACAAATATGTGTATTAATAATATTTAAAAATAAAAAGAAATATATATTTTAATTTATTTTTATTATTTACTGTATTAAAAGAAACATTATTTTATTGTACTCACCATTATGTTGATTATTTGAATGATTTCTAGGATGAATACAGGCTGTATATATATCAAAAATACCTATGTTAGAACACGTCCCGTTCTTGAAACAACAATTTTTTATACGTCTGTCACCTAATATGGAAAATTTAGTTGTTTACAGAATAAATGAAAGGTTAAAGGTTTTTTATACGTCTGTCTGCTATTAATAAGTTGCTTACACAATTTAAAATACCTATGTTAGAACACGTCACGTTCTTGAAACAACAGTTTTTTATACGTCTGTCACCTAATATGGAAAATTTAGTTGTTTACAGAATAAATGAAAGGTCAAAGGTTTTTTATACGTCTGTCTGCTATTAATAAGTTGCTTACACAATTTGTGAAGGTTACGGTTTTTTATTATTTATGTCTGTCTGCTAATAACATAATTTTAAGTTAGTAACTATCGAGAATGTGTACAGTGCACATGAAATGTAATAAGGTGTTTTATTTAAGTGTAATAGTGCTGTTAATAAGTTGTTTACACAATTTGTGAAGGATTTTAAATTTAGTTGCCATTTTTTAGATGTGGTAGATGTGAAAATGTGAAAAAACAACAGATTTTTTTTTTTCGGAAAACGTACATTTTCTGCTATTCTAATGTTCCGATCTTACCCCTCCGCATTCCATTTTGTTCTCTATATTTTTCTTTATTTGTTGTACTCAATTTTGATTCTCCTAACCCATTTTTTTTTGGAGGGGGGAAATTTCCCCTCCAATTTTTGTTTTGCCCTTACTAACCGAAAAACACAAAAAAACAAAAAAAGGCGATTATCTCGGAACCTACTCGGATTTGAGCTATGTTTTCCCCCCCCATCCACCCCCCACCGCCTCCTTCGCCCCTTCCCCCCCCCCCACTCCCCTTTTTTTTCAACCATAGGTCCACTCCCCCCACCATTTTCGCGAGCGATCCAAAAATGCAATAAAAAAAAATTACCATATAAAAATAATTTTCTTGGAATTAATTTTGTAAACAACTTGTTTTAATAGCGTTATAGCACACAGACGCGTGTAAGTAATGTATAGTAAAGTTCATGAACACTTAGGTGAGTAACCTTACTTAATTTTGTAAATGTGAAAAAATTCTTGAAAACTTATTTTTGTAAATAACTAATTTTAATAGCTTGATAGCAGATAGAGGCGTATAAATAATGTAAAAAAATAAAAACAATATTTTCTTTAATTTTATGTTTATTTCATTCTTTAATATATTACATCAATAATCGACATCATATTAATATTTTTACTTAATTATACATTTACATAATCTGCAATCTCGTCTCCTAATACAACCATCCACGACATCACCCTCGTACAACTGATGTTCCATACATGGCCTGCATTTTATTAAATCTTCATCCAATTGATAATATTTCGGTAACCGATGCCAGACCATCTCCAAATCAATACACCTCACTTTTGAAATTAAAAATGATTTTGGAATGAACATTAAATTCCAAGCATTTATACCAACTAATGATCCTTCTTCTTCATATTGATGTATAACATTTCCGACCCTCTCGACACCATTCCGTACAATTCTAGTCCAAATACTGCCCATTCTGACTACACTATTTGTAAATATTTACCGATATCGATTAAAATTTTTTTCTCTCTAAACTGTGGTACATTAAATACTTATGCAATCGTTCCACATTAGTTAGTGCACAAACAACGGAATCGCCAACGTGAAAACTGCAACTTGGTTCTTCTTTTCTTATTTTATCGGCATCAATTAAATCTACTATTCGTTTATTCTTCAAAATACTCTTCAAAAATTCTAGCTTCTCCCTTCCTTTAACGTACACCACGTTCACGTCGGCACACAATCGTTTAATAATTCCTTCAAACTCTGTCGCACATATATATCCTTCTTCCCACCTTAACCCGTGATGACAGCTGTAAGCATATCTCGCGACACGTTTATCCTCATCTGTCAACGCATTAAAACTTAGCACAGGTTTGAAAACAAAATTACTCTTTTTGAAATTATTGTCACATGTAGCCAACTCCTTCGGCATTACCCTATGTATTTCAGAACGATACCATTGAAAATCGATAACAATAGACTTTTTGCCACGTCTTGCAGTCATCATGTAACGATTAACTAACCAACTACACAAACTACATCACCTCAGTCCGCATCTCATTTAACAACAACATCTTACCCCTATTACGGTATCTATTGTGCCGCTAATATTTTCGTTGAACCACTTTATTAAATGGTGAATACTGATATAATTTATTATGCATGATCAAACAGTATAGAATGGTATCCTTTGGCACATTAGCCTTCGTTGTAAACTCAATTCTAACCTCTACGCCACTTTTATGTACCGCATCTTCTTGATGTGAACAATCGATACCTATTAGGGGACACAATTTAAACTGATTCAGTTTCATAAGCGGTTCGCTATGATCGTAACCATAGTAACTCTGTTGAAATCTAGCGTACATATTATATAAAACAGCTACGCGATTCTCGTCAAAATCAACACGAACATTTTCGTATGGGTATCTCTTCCCATTCAAATAAGCCATCACGTCCGTTAAATTAATTGCATCAAATTTGCTCATATTTTGAGACAAACTTCCTTTTTTCCCACTTTGAAAACCCAAAATTATATACCTCGGTGTTTCTAATTGTGGGGCAGTTTTTATTGCCCAACTATGTTTAGTTGTCTCAGGAATTCCCGGATTTTCGTGAATTTCCCAACCTCTAAAAAACATTTCCATCTGAGTATTTTTCGTTGTTAATTTTGTCAGGGATAAAACTTGAGCCATACCCACTTTAACATGGGGTACTCGCCATATTATACTATCAATAATTAATTTCATTTCTTCATCGGCAACAGTGTTCATTATCGCATCGCTATCATCAGCACATCTCTTCAATATTAATTCTTGCGGCATATGCATAATAATCTGCTTTACGTCTTCTGCAAAACCTATTAACATTTTAAGTGGAATACAAATACTAAAATTTCCTCTAACATCTAAAACTGGAGCCTTCCCTGTAGTAAATTCCCAACCGCAATTTTCTAATTTATTTATATAACTCGGACTATAAGAAAAATATCCCTTCATAGTTGATGTTATACCCACATTTCTAACTTCATCTACCTCCGATCCACTCATTACATATCTGATATTACTAAACATAAAAGCTCCGGCATTATGAATCAGAGATGCTGTAGCACTTGCTTTACTAACATCACTAGCTAATCGTAATTTCCCTTCTATTAATAATTCCGATTCGGATGGTAGAGTATATTTATCTATTTCTGGAACCACAATTCGTATTTCATCATTATTCCCATATTTTGGTGAGCTAAATGGTGCATGATTGTGGTATTCCAATTCGATAATTGAATTATCCACACGAACTTTTCTCAAAACATCTAACACTTCCATAATTAAAATAATTCTACCTCACAGTGACAATCAACTTCTCGCAACACAAATTATTCTTACACTGACAAAATATCCTCATCCTTTTTCTATAAATACTATTTTTATACTCCTCCGTATTTATACCAAAACTCTGTAACCCAAATTTTTCAAAAATTTTCTATTTTCACCTGATAAACCACCATATTTCACTATTCGCCCCATCCCGCTCCTCAATTTATTTGATGACTTTCCTGTAGATCGTCGAACTTGCTTCCAAAATTTATTGTTAGTATTACTTCTCATGTTGCTTAAAATTTGTTTGTAGTAGTCACTGTTTTCTTCTTAATAGTAAATAAACTGTTAACTCTTCACCTCTCAAATCAATTAATCGTCCGTTTTGATCGACGGCTCGAATTATAATATTCGTTAACATGTTCACATTCACGGGCATATAAATGTTCTCTTGCGGAACTTCTATTATCTTAAACCCTGGTGGAACATTCGGATGAAAATGATATAAAACATGCGACAACTCCCCGTTAATATATGAACCAGCAACTACATTACACATAATATCGATGGCACTCATTTTATTAATATCAACCACCTCATCATTGGTCCTCGGAATATTTCCTTGTATTTTAACTTTTCCAAAGCCTAGTAGAGAACCAATTGAATTTTCTGCAGTAAAATCGATATCCACTGAAGACTTAATAGTTGCTTTCAAGGTATTATTATTTGCGCTTAAATTAAAAAAATTCTTATCATCTGTACCGAGACGCACTTGTTCTTCAATATACTTCTCTAAATCTGCTACGTCATAAGTACCCTGTGGAACTAATATATTCTCCCAATTCCCGGGCTTACCCGGGGCTATAGCATAATATCGAAATACATTATTCTCCGATGTAACATTAGAAATAGAATTATAAGTTTGCAAACTCAACATACACATTTCAAATTCACCATTTAAATATACAGGCGGATTCAATACACATGTCAACTGTGGTCCTTCTCCTGATAAAACAAAAGCCAAATTATCCGCACCTCCATCACCATCACGTTCCATTTTATATACATACAACAATATTAAATTATTTACTAAAAGAAACTCGTTCTCAACTAATGAATCCTTTCAAAAAGAATAAACACAAATGTCCACAATTCACAGTATTCAAGTCTTGATATCTCTTATAGTTATATCGTATAACGCCACCCGCATTCGATAATAGTTTTCGACCTCAGTCGGAGGTCTTAAATCACCATAACTATCGAAATACTTTATTATATCGTCATGCTTCATATAAGCTACCCAATGAGTACCTTCTCCAACATTATCGTCCAAATTAACTATTCCCTTTTCTCTTTTGCGTATGATTGCTGGTAGGACATCTCTACTAAATATACCCCGAAAATTTCTTATTTTCCATCCTCTAACATATTTCCATAAATCGACTTCAGTTAGAGGTCTTCGGGGTAATTTGCTTAACCGTTTTTTGAAACATTTCCACTGGGTAAATATACACCACAACCAGATTTGTATGGTTTAATATATAACCCACTCCCAATTGATATTCCACACCCCGACTTATATGGTTTCACATATAAGCCGCTACCAGCTTTTGACTCCATAGCAGTATTGTGGCGTTTAGTTTCTTCTAATCGATCTCTTGCAGCTTTAGATGAATTAACTGCATTCGCAATTGCTGCAGCACCTCCACCTAGCGATCCCAGGGCACCCAAAGCTGCAAATAACGGAATTAATGGTAAAAAGCCACCCTTCTTTGGTATTGGAATAATTCTCGAACGAGGTAATAAAATTTTCTTTCCAGACTTCCTCAAACTCCGATATGCCAGTTTTGCATTTTCTAACATTCCTTTTCTACTGCCCGCCCGTTTTATTGCATTGCGTGCAATTCTCATTGCCTGCATAAATGATATAGAACCACCCACAAAATTCCGTTTCATGTTTCTACTCCTTTGTCTATTAACTGGTTTACTGTGTCGAGTCACTCCTTTTCGAACCCGTCTCCTCACACCCATACCTAATTTTGTTTTACCTTTCATAGCACCAGCAACTATAACAGAAGATAATTTTTCTCCAACTCGAGCGTCTGCACTCTTTCATCGTTTAATAGCAATGTTATACAATTTTTTATCCGCTATATGTCGCTCTGATAAATCACCAGATTTTGAATAAGCTATATCGTGCTCTTTGCAAGCCTCATCTAAATCATTCACGCCTTTATCACCTCTCTCCAATCGCTCTTTTAATTTCGTTCCGGGTCCACAAAATCTATACCCTGGTATATGTAGTTCTACTGGAAGCTTATTTATTATTGTATTCAATAGGCCACCACCTTTCCTTCTGCCTTTTCGATTTAAACTACGCCGTTTAACCAAATTCCCCATCTTTTATATGCAAACGTTTTAATGTATCTATCATAAGCGATGGTTCACACTTTAACACAAAACGCTCTCGATTTTTATATTTATACATACTCTCTTTTCTCTTAATTTGCAATTATAACTATCATACAACAACCTCTACACTTTAAATAATTCAATATACTTAGTTCCTTAATTTCTACTCATAATATAAAATAAAAGACTGTATTCATAACATAATTTATTATTATTAATTTTTATATGTACATATAATTTCAATTACGATTTCTTCTTATTAGATCAATATCCTGGTAAACTTTTTGAAGATGATTTACCAACATCTCTTTTGTTATACACACACATTCTAGAGTTGATCCCTGCAAAACTTTCTCTATTTCCATATTCAGATCCCCTCCACTTACAGATAGATATTGAATAACATCCTTATAAAATTCATCATACTTTAAGTTTCTTAACGATTCCAACCGGGATTCCAGCACCTTTCTCACACGCCACAATTCTAACAAACCTTCAATTGATAAATACAACAAATCTCCGTCTTTGTCAATTTTTAATATTCTGTTCTCCCCATCAAAACATTCGCTTGAAAGTTCTAAATTCGATATGCGCATACTTAGAAACTTTCCACCACAATAATCGAAATACTTCTTCAATTTCGCGCTCTGCATCATAAATTCTGCCCATTCTTCAGAATTAAAAAATATGCATTGCTTTCTCACACCAACAATCTTCACTATCGGTTTGAAAAAATTATCTGGTAATAAACCAACACATACCCACTTTGAATGACTTGTATTTAAAAAATATATGCTCTCTGCTACTAGAGGTAAATTCCATGAAGATTCGAAAACTAATTTTTCAGAACATCTGTCAAATTCTTTCCAAAAATTATCCATTTTTCCCACTTCCGCAAAAAAATTTTCTATCATAGGATCGAGCACTTTTTTCTCCATTACCTTATTAAAATGTTCTTCGTTAGCACTCACAATTCTTAATTCACCTTCTTCTAAACTATCTAAACGATCACAGCCACACTTACGCTTCACCGTTCCCATTATATATACTGACTTCTTAACATCGCTGGATTTATATAGTAGCCCCTATGAACTGCCGCTGGCAAACACCAACTGCGTCTTTATAAACCTCTCATCGGTAAACCTGCGCTTTGATTCTAGCACCTCCTCATGTAGAACCTCCTCATTGCCCTTGAGCTGTGCCACAGGTTCACCTTATTTAAAATATATTATTTAAATCATATTTTATGTTTTAGTTTTTTCTTTTTCGGTATTCTAAATTTTCTAAATTGTTGGGTAATACTCTTTTTACAAACTGAGCAACACCTTGACCTTGGCATAGCCGATTATAGCACCTCCTCATGTAGAACCTCCTCATTGCCCTTGAGCTGTGCCAGAGGTCCACCTTGACCTTGACCTTGACCTTGACCTTGACCCTGACCTTGACCTTGACATAGCCGATTCTAGCACCTCCTCATGTAGAACCTCCTCATTGCCCTTGGGCTGTGCCACATGCAAGGTCAAGGGCAATGAGGAGGTTCAACATGAGGAGGTGCTAGAATCGGCTATGTCCCTCTACTTACGAGTATTGTAAGAACGTTGTTCTGTGGCGAATTACTACTGACTTGCTTCTGCGACTTGTGTTAGCGACTTGCTTTAGCGACTTGCGACTGTTGTCATCGCGCGCTGAACTATTTAAAAACTTTTTAAACATTGTAAGCAAAATTTACCCTTCCCTTCAATTAACAAAATAGTTCCTCTAGCATCGCAGGTTGGTGAAAACGCGTCCGCAGCTGTTGTTCCAATTTATCCCGTACGTGTTCTATGCAACTACAATCGGGAGATTGTGCTGGCCATACCATTCTTTCAATACGTTATTTTCTAAAACATCATTGACTATCGTTGCACGGTATGGTCTTGCATTATCGTCCACTAACATGAAACGACGTCCAGAATTCTGAGCAAATGGAATAACAACTGGTATAATGCACATATCTATCTATATCTTTCAGCATTCAAGGTTTGACCTCTCAAGATAACAAGGTCGGTGTGCCTGTTTAATGAAATGTCGCCCCATACAGTAACACCGCCACCTCTAAACGGCACACGTGATGGATCACACTATGTGATACATTACAAAATCTAGCGACTTTTTTCCATTTTGTACCATTCGGAACACTGTATTTAAATTGTTGTTGCTAAGACGGGGCATTTTCTAAAAGTACGTAAGCAAAAATGAAGCAAGTACTAAATGCCATACACAACACAACTGACACATGGCATTCGCGCAACGCCAACGTTGATTTGTGCAAAATGGCAAAGGCAAACATTAACATATTATTATTATATAATTAAATATTAAAATAAAGACGGTAATTTTTGTCTAAAATCGTTGAAAAATAAATTTTTATAATAACAAATTATCAGAAAATTTATATTGAAGCGTATATAATGTAGACATGCATTAATAATTTGCAGATTACTAAAAAGACAAGCTTGCTTAAATGGACCACTTCAATTGGCAAGCAGTGAAGTTAAATATTTTACTTAATAATTAATACTAAATTTTTCTTCTCACTTACACGCCAATGAAGCATAGATTTAGAACATGAAAAAATATATTTTTAGAAGTCGACATAATTACTAAAATTACTGAATTTAATTTTTTGATACCATTTCATAGATTCATCATACGTACAATCATAAAACCAAGGAATGCTACTTTTTTTTTTGTAGTGTATAGCTAGCAACCCAGTGTCTTAAGCTGAAAGCTTGTCAAGACTCCAGGACCGCTTAGAATGTATATTCTTGTGTATGTCTAAAGTGTTCCATGGCTTTATTGCTACACCTCCTCGTCCTAAGAGGATGGAAATGTTGATTTGACTTTCACTTCCTCAACTTTTAAGGGTAACTGAAGAAGATACTGATCCCGAGAAAATTCCACCTTTCATATGTCGGCCCCTGAATTTAAACCTTCGTCCAAACGGGACTCCCATTTCCGTTAACCGACGCTCTCACTTGAGCCGACCATGATTTATATCATTTTCACTTTTTATTTTGTATAAATATTTCCATATGTCCATTTAGCAGTTCCATGACTTTTCGATAGAAGGCGTTAGGTTCATCGAGAATAATATATTTTCAACATCAGATAATTCTAAGAAAGTTACATACAAGATTTCGAATAGACATATCAAATAGTTATTGTATCACGCGCGTTGAAAGCAAATGATGGTTATATAAGCTCGGAAGATACTGAGGGCCGATATCCTTCGTTTACAATGACTACCCAAGAAATGATAATAAAGTCCGTAATAAGGTGTTGAAGGTGCATGAAACATCTGAGGCTGTAAAAATTTCTTCTGAATGTTTATTCGCACAAATGATTGGGTATGAAAAAGTTATGGCTAAAATGGCTGCCGCTTTTATTGTCAGACCATCAAAAACTAAATCGAGTATTATATATTTTATATACAGGGTGTCCAGAAACTCTCCTGACAAACGAAGACCGGAGATTCCTCTGATAATTTTAAGACAATTAAACCCAAATTCACCTAGTCCGAAAATGCTTCCTAAGGGAGCTAGAGTTCTTTGAAGATGGCGCCTTGTATTTATTTTTTTTAAATTCCTCCAGAACGCTTCTATTTAGAAAAACAAAAACTGGTATGCTTATTTATCCTCCAGAGATGAATCGATTTCATCAATTGCGAATTTCTAGTACCGGTCATAGGCGTCCGTTTTGGGTAGGTCAACGGTTATTTGAGGGCATAACTTTTTTGTCTTTAACTTTTAAGCATTTGTGACACTAGATTATTAAATTTTCAGGTATTCCAGTACTAAAATGTACTCTTACTTTAAGTCGGTAGGATACACCGTTTTCTAGAAAAATCGATTTGTAAATTTTTCGTTTTTTCTTCATTAAAGGTCAATTTATTATGTACCTACTTATTTTTAGCGACGAAGTTGGCTTGGACTATCAAGGCATGGATGAAAATTAATTTAATAAATTAAAAACAAATTATTTATTACAATGGAACGAAACTAACAAAAAAAGAACAAGTATCAAAGGTAGATTGTTACAAAAGTTGCTCGATGTGATGACCATTAGTCTCTATGCATAAGTTTACCCTTTTGCTTAGAGAACGCCGAATTCTTGCAAAAATTCCAAAGTTATTTCTAAATTCGTTGCAAGCATCTTGTATCCTTAGCCAGAGTTGTGCGCGATTTTGTATCGGAACGGAATAAACAAATGCTTTTATGTATCCCCAAACACAATAATCGCAAGGATTCAAATCCGGCGACCTTGCTGGCCAAGCAACTGGACCGCCTCTTCCAATCCAATGGTCTTCGTAGTTATTATCTAGAAAGTCTCGTACATTCCTGCTAAAGTGGGCCGGACAGCCGTCCTGTAGAAACCATAAGTTTTGCCGAATATTTAAACGCACCTCGTCTAACAAATTAGGTAAAATATTTTGCAGGAAATGTAAGTAATCAGCACCATTTAAACGAGCAGGTAATTCCACAGGTCCAAGTAGATAATCGTCAACTACTCCTATCCAGACGTTTATGCTAAACCTATGCTGATGCTTAAATTCTTGAACAACGTGGGGATTGTCACCAACGTACGAATAATAATGTGCATTATGTACATTAAAAATTCCATTTTTTGAGAATGTAGCTTCGTCACCAAACAAAATGTTCCTGAAGAAATCTTCATCTTGATTTTTCTGATTTTGTAACCATCTAGCGAATTCTACGCGAGCAGGAAAATCTCCTTCTGGCAGTGCTTGCACCTTTGTAAAATGAAAAGGATATAAATTTTCTTTGTGTAAGATATTTCCTACGGAAGATTTTGAAATTGTGGGGTACATGGCCAATAGTCTTCGAACGCTAATTTCTGGATTTTCCTCAACTTCCATTAAAATAACATCTTCATGTTCTGCTGTTACATCATTATGTCTCCCTGTTTCATTATTTTTTGGGACCACTGAACCTGTTTCTCTTAATCGTTGATGAAGAGCTGTAAATGTTGAGTGAGTGGGATGCTGACGATTGGGAAATTTTTCAGCGTATCTACGTTGCGCAGCTCGAACGTTACACCTCATTTCCCCATAAACTAAATGCATATCGGCGTATTCCTCATTAGTAAAAACCATTTTTTTTAAATTGAAATCGTTGTGTTTGAATAACACAAAGTAAAAAATGAAAAGATAAACTTCGCGAACTGACAACAATTTGACAATGAAAAACGTAGGTTTTACTTCTGTTGGCAGTTCAGAGCTAACTATTGCAAAAAATAAAAAATTGAACTTTAATGAAGAAAAAACGAAAAATTTACAAATCGATTTTTCTAGAAAACGGTGTATCCTACCGACTTAAAGTAAGAGTACCTTTTAGTACTGGAATACCTGAAAATTTAATAATCTAGTGTCACAAATGCTTAAAAGTTAAAGACAAAAAAGTTATGCCTTAAAATAACCGTTGACCTACCCAAAACGGACGCCTATGACAGGTACTAGAAATTCGCAATTGATGGAATCGATTCATCTCTGGAGGATAAATAAGCATACCAGTTTTTGTTTTTCTAAATAGAAGCGTTCTGGAGGAATTTTAAAAAAAATAAATACAAGGCGCCATCTTCAAAGAACTCTAGCTCCCTTAGGAAGCATTTTCGGACTAGGTGAATTTGGGTTTAATTGTCTTAAAATTATCAGAGGAAACTCCGGTCTTCGTTTGTCAGGAGAGTTTCTGGACACCCTGTATATTATATATTTAAAAAAGGAATGCGAGTTTTTGCGATGCTATACAGCGTGTCCTTGAAATAAGGTGACAATGTATGAAAATAGAAAGATGCAATTATTTATATATATATATATATATATATATATATATATATATATATATATATATATATATATATATGGTAAACCTAATCAGTAGGCGATTAAAGGTCTGTATATTACTTCAAAATATATGTATTTAAAAAACTCTACATGTTTCGGCTGTATACGCCTTTTTCAAGAGAATACAAAATATGAATCTAACGCTAATTTCTGGATTCATATTTTGTATTCTCTTGAAAAAGGCGTATACAGCCGAAACATGTAGAGTTTTTTAAATACATATATTTTGAAGTAATATACAGACCTTTAATCGCCTACTGATTAGGTTTACCATATCATACCAAGGTCACGAAGTTATTATATATATATATATATATATATATATATATATATATATATATATATATATATATATATATATATATGGTAAACCTAATCAGTAGGCGATTAAAGGTCTGTATATTACTTCAAAATATATGTATTTAAAAAACTCTACATGTTTCGGCTGTATACGCCTTTATCAAGAGAATACAAAGTATGAATGACAGGATATAATGTATTATATATATGTATTCTCTTGATAAAGGCGTATACAGCCGAAACATGTAGAGTTTTTTAAATACATATATTTTGAAGTAATATACAGACCTTTAATCGCCTACTGATTAGGTTTACCATATCATACCAAGGTCACGAAGTTATTATATATATATATATATATATATATTATATATATATTATATATAATATATATATATATATATATTATATATATATATATATATATATATATATATATTATATATATATATATCCAAAATATTGTGAGTCAATTACGACGTGAGCCCCAAAATTAAAAACCCTCTGAAAATAAAATTATGTGCCACCTGTGGATGACAATGTTTATAAAAAGGCCTCGATGGAATAACACGCAAATGTTTATAAAAACTTTAAGGGATAGCAATGTTTAGGCGGCTGTCGATTTATAAAAACTCGACAATGGAGCAGCTTTATTTACTTAGGGTTCAGGAACATCTGTACGATTATATACGAATATATCAGAATAATTGAAACATACATGAGTAGGTAAACCCCACCAGTTTTGTATAATACAAAGGTATTTTTAATAATATAAAATATTATTAAAAATCTGGTGTTCTTCACACCAGATTTTTAATAATATTTTATATTATTAAAAATACCTTTGTATTATACAAAACTGGTGGGGTTTACCTACTCATGTATGTTTCAATTATTCTGATACATTACACATGCCGTTAAGCCGTAGTATGAGTGAAGGCACAAACAAAATGCAGTTTTCTAGAGAGTTGGCTGTGCTAACCTCTTTGGAAGGGCGTCGTTACTTCACATTAATTATGTGGACGGTATGCGAGGTATTTCGGCTGTCTGACAACAGGTAGCGCCGAATTTACTTCTGCGCTCGGTCTGGATAATTACGGTGATAGGGCGAGGTGGTTTTTTTCTGTGAATGTGTCTGGAAATATCCTTTCTCCAGCAGGGGCGTACCGATGAGCTTGTAGAAAAGCGAAATACGTATCTACGTCTCTGGGGATAGGATATATTCGGACACGTTCACAGAAAATATTAATAGTGAACCTGCATTTGTGTTCTTCACACCAGATTTTTAATAATATTTTATATTATTAAAAATACCTTTGTATTATACGAATATATCACCTGTGCATAATTTATAAACTCTTTCTTTATGTTTAAATGTAAGAATTGTTGGTTAGGAAAAGAACTGATTTGTAAATAGGTGTAATAGGTGAAATGTTCGAAGTGTCCACCTTCAGCATGGAGTCACGCCAAAGTCGACAAATATATTTTTTTATCGCGATTGCAAAGGACTTGTGGAAAACATAAAATAATAAGATAAATTCAGAATATCTATAAAAAATATTTACACGCAAACACATGCTGCGATGTTTATGTTTATAAAAACTCGTTAATATAACATTGTTTAGACTGCTTTGTATGCTAATATCTCATCCCCCATATTCACCCTCGTTGAAAAGCGATTATGATTTAGATACCCTTCATAAAGCATACCTTTCCAGTTCGTACTGCCCAAGTGGAACCGCAAATTGTACTTTATCTCTTTCTAACACACATGAATACGCGTTGTGTGACACATGTGTGTAGTACTACATATGTGTCATTTTAAGTTAGACGTACGTCTTTGAAATATTATATTAAATAAAAAGGATAAAAGCCGCCCAGGAGGTATTCGACTTGCTGTGAAATTATTTCAATACTGTTGTTTATTAACTTTTGTTTCCGGCATTCTGACTTCTTGGTTAAGTATTCTTCGAATTTGAATATTTAGTTTGTCATCCAGAATTACAAAATACGTTCTTTTGGTGACAATACTGATAATAAATAGTAATATCAATAAGTGGCAATAAGTACAAAATTGCTTTATTATCAACTTTGACATTTCTAACCTACTTTACTCATTATTATTCCTTTGACATGTAGGTTATGTATATAGTTTCTTTGGTTATACGAGGGGCAAGCTATAATTATTGAGAATAGAAAGATTGATACAAGTTTTCAGAATTTTTATTTTAAATTTGTTCAAAGTAATTGCCATCAACTATAATACACTTAACCATTCTTTCCTTTCATTGTTCCAAAGCGTTCAGCCAGCTGTCTTTAGGGGTACTATCAAAAAAACACTTAACGGCGATATCAATCGCTTCTTCTGAGTGGAACCTTTTTCCTCTCAAATGTTTTTTGAGTTCAAAAAATAGCCAGAAGTCACACATCGCCAAATCTGGTGAGTAAGGAGGATGTTCTACAACTTTTATTTTATTTTCAGGTAAATACTGAACAGTTATCTCTGATATATGGGACGACACGTTATCATGATGTAACATAATTCCGTTTCTTGGCGCTTTACTGAACACAGTAGAGAAACAATTTTCAACATACCATTTAGCCGTAACTGTCTGCTGATCTTCTAATTTAATTGCGGGCACCAAAAAATACTGCGTACATTACTTTTTTCATTACTCGGTATTTTTTCACCATAGCAGGGGTTTCCTCATCTTCATGTATTCAGATTCGGCTTTCTTGGCGAGTGGGAACATCAAAAAACGGTATGTACATTTCATCGCCAGTCACAATTTTCGAAATAATTTGATGGCCTTCAGCATTCAGCATATCTAAAGTTTGTTGACAAAATTCTAACACACGTTCTGCTTTTTGTATTTCTGTCAGATGATGGGGTACAAACCGAGCTACAAACTTTTTCAAATGTAAATGTTCGTGCAATATTGATCTCACTTTCGAGGATCCAATCTTCAGTTTGGACTCTATCATTGCATAGGTAATGCGGTTGTCCTCTTCCACCATCTTCTTCACTGCAACAATATTTTTGGGATTAACAACAGTTGTAGGAGGGCCAGCTCCTTTTCTGTGCACAACCGAGTTATAACCTCGTTCAAATTCTTTATATCATCTATAAACAGTAGCCAATGATGGTGCGAAATGCCGATTTTAAACTTTCCTCACATTCATACGCGCTCAAGCCTTTCTTGAAATCATAGTAATTAGTAATTAGTCATTATCCGAAAGTTCTCTCGTGATAATTCCATTTTTTCGATAGCAGAAGCGTATTCTATAGGTTATTCCTCAGACACTATTCAAACGAATTGCACAAACAAAATTTCATTTGGCAGATAAAATAATGCAGTATTTAATAAACAACAATTTGGTTTTCGTAGGTAACTAGATTTTTCTACTCTCAATCATTGTAGCTTATCCCTCGTATTAAGTAACATACTAAAACTTTGACAATATTGTAAAACATGACATTTATATTTTATGATGACAAACGGTTGTTTCCGCGCTTGAATACCGGCTTCATTTGACTCTGAAGTACTGATTTGAATCACATGCTTTGAATTTGGCATTGAACTGAAAAAATATACTTTATGAAGTGTAGATATGAATAGAGAAGACACCATACAACAACGGAGCTGGAATCGAAAAATTATATTATTGCGCACTCCACTTCCAAGAGTCTATGAACAAATCTACAAGTATCTAATGTTTATTATAATATATATAATATTATAAAAATAAATTATCTTATATCGACAATTAAATAAAATATAATGTAATAAGTTTCTAATTTTTTTCGTTTTGCAAAAAGGATTGTCACGTAATTACTTACAGAATTATAAAACGTATATCAAAAAGAAACAAAAAATCTCTAATGATATTATCTTATATCCATGATATAGACTGGTATCTACTCTCGTACTGTGATATACTACATTTATATTTTTGCATATAAATTTTAATATAAGCAATCTGTAAATACAAAGTCGGTATTACGAGCAATATTGTAAAAATAGATTATTTATGTATGGCCTTATTTCACGAAGAAAATCAACTGACTAAAAACGTTAATGAAATTCCACGACCAAAAGTTATTCCAATCATTGGTACATCTTTATCAAGTTTTATTTATAAAAAACGAAAGTAATTATTAGTACTAATTTCATATATTTACCAATTAAATCTGTAATATGAAAGTGAATGGTAAACACTCAAATACAAAGTTATATTATTTTGTGAATCTACTTATCATTTGTTAATTATACAACGTGTTTCAGGATTATATGAAAAAAATTAAAATTTTTCGCTTAACCATTTTAATTTTTATTCCACACGAAAAAAAGTTTCAATGCAAGTGACTGAGTTTACCACTTCGTAATAATAGGCGATGATCGACAAATTACTTGTACGATGTTATTGCCTTAGCTGGTCACAATTACCAAGTATGAGCTTTGTATCTGTTTCAAAATTTAAGAATAATTATGGAAACTTGATTACCCTTACCTCTGAAGGACTGTAACTATTTAACGAAGTGTTTTAGGATACAGCTTCATAGGAAGTTTTTTTCTTATTTTGGTGCCCTGAACCCAAATTTAATTTTCTTTCATATAATCCTGAAACACCTGTATATTTACTATATTAGTCTGATATATATAGCTAATTTTAATAAATATAATTTCTAATTAGAAGCACATTAAAAGAGTTCTTGTGAATTCTTGAACAAAAATCATTAATAGTTTTCATACCCATACTAAAATTAATAATTAGAGACCGGACGCATCAGGCCGAAATGACAATGGACCATATAAACAGTCTATAACATCGCTAAGTACAACACGCAGTTATTTAATAGCACTATTCATTCGGTTAACCGCACATCTGTTTTTTATCGTTGAATTGTGACGTAATTACTTCAATATTATAGTTAAATTTCTTTCTTCATGGGCGTAGATAGAAGGGCGAGGAGTTTTAATAATTTATTTTATTTATGTGTAAAGTACGGTGAGTTAGTTTCTTTGTTTCATTGTTTTAACTGTTACTAGGAAAACAAACGGGTGGTGATCTATAAAATACGAAATAAATTTTTATTTGTTCATTTTGTAGTTCAAGTTGAGTAAAGGAGTATTAATAATAACTACCAATACTTTCTCAAAGTTCTCTTCTGTAAAATTTGTTCTCTTTGAATGAAATGCATGGAATTTCATATATAACGTGCGTTTTCTTTAATGTAGGAATTTTGTCTTTTAATTTTGAGTGTTATTATTTTTATTATTTTTTATGTTATTTGGTGCCAAGATTTTATTTATTTATTTATTTTATACCTTATATAAACAACCAATCAGAAAAAATCTTTTGCGAGATATTGTCAATAAGCACAACGTAACAGGTCACATAGTTATGATAACTATTAATTAACTTTAGTTAAAAAGAACTTAGAGCACATTAGAATTAGAACACAACATTGTTCTTTAAGGCCCTTTTTTTCTTTACCCTTGTCTTACAAATCTGGCAAATTAAACCAAAACTGATATTTATTCAGATTGTCCCGCATTTCTTATCAACACGAATGTCAACTTAGAAGGAACGAAATATTTTATGCAAAAGAAAAAATCTTCTTAATTTAATATCAAAATTGAAACAGCTGTCTAATGCTTTATCATTTTCTAATAATTTAATCTTATATCCATGGTATTTACGTACGTATTATCTCCTTCTGAATACACACTGATATTACTTGTTTGATAAATGACATTTCTATTTTCACATATAAATACAAGCGAACTGTAAAAACTAAATCAGTAGCAAGTAGAGTCTTCTAAAAGTTACAATGGATGCGATAGCTGTTGCTTTATTAGTTTCTCTAATTATTTTCACGTGGTTTTATGTCACGAAGAAAAATAACCGGACAAGAACATTAATCAATGAAATGCCAGGGCCAAAATCTACTCCAATCATCGGTACTGGTTTACCAGTTTTATTTATGAAAAAAGATGGCAAGTATTAATTTAAAACTAGTATTATTTTGTAAACGAATCTGTTCTTAAAAAGTACATTTAAAAGTTATTTATGTTGTTAACGCTTTATAACGTAATGTCATTGCTTATTAGTTCGTAAATTGTAATACTACATTGGTCACTATGACTAACACTTTTTATTCTTTTATTATAAGAACATAAATATATATAATTATAATTTATTTAGTTACGTGGTTATTATATAACTAAGCTCGTTTTGTTTTAGAACCATTAAATTGTACTTAACAAATGTGACATTTAATATCTATGTTAAATATATTTTGTTTTATAACTTTTTATCTGCTCAAATAATTAATTTCTAATATTTAATAGTACTAATTAAAGGATCTCAGAGATTTTATGAATTCTTATATAAAAATCATACGAAAATTAATAATGTACCTATCTTATTCTAATGTTTAATATATTTATTTCTTTTTCCACCCATGCTTGTGAAATTTTTGTTGTCTCGTAGTTTCCTATTTCTATGGCTCCCTAACGATTCTTGCCGCAAAGTGAATATTTCTAGCCAGTATTTTGGTGTGTTGCTAAGATCTATTTGGTGCCCTGTCGTCATGAAATGTTGTGCTAACGACGAAGTGGCTTCCCGTTTCTGAGCCTCCAATTTATTTTCTTCCCTTGCGCTGATTTTTCGGTTCGTCTAGCTTACGTTACTGGTCGCAGTTCCTGCATGATATTTCAACACCTTAATCGTCTAAAGGTATTCTGTCTTTGTAACTCCGAGTCAACTAACTCTTGTATAGGAGTAAATACTGTATCTACATTGAGTTTCTAGAGTACCCTACTTTAGTTGAGTACGTTTAGTTTCTTTTGCTCTTCTAGCTTATTTCTTTGTCGCTTATGTAGCGACTTATTTATTAAAGTAGAACTGTACCCATTTTCCCCGTGTACCAGTTTCGACGTATATTTTGCGTATCTTCTTGCCTATGATCTTAGCCGGCTAATTTCTATGACCTTGTAACTAATGTGTTTACTCTCCACAGAGTTGCGGTGAATGGTGGTAGAGTAAAATTACTTTCGGATGAGACTGAAGATACGCGAGCGATGACATTACAAAAATACTGAACACCTTAAAAACATTGAGGAGTCGCAGCAGTCGGCAGCGGGCGCAATGTACGTACAAGACCACTACGAAACAGACAGATCAAATACCTGGTATCGACTGACAAATAATCGATAAACGTTTGTGGCTCGTATAGTACACGGATTTATACTACTAGCTGTTTCACTCATTTATGAGGTGTCTCTCTTTCTAATTACTAAAATGTGTTTCTGCGCCAGTCTCATCCGAAAGTAATTTTACTCTACGGTTTTGCATTCAGGTACAATGTGGGTGGGTTTTCAGTTCACCGTATTTCCTAAGGTTCCGCCCTCCTTCTTTATCACAAGAACATCAAACAACGATAGTTGCTTTCTTGCGTCTGTTTAAATAATGAACGGTATCTTGAGGTGTATTGAATTGAGATGTTCTAGAAACCAAATGAGATTCATTTCTCCGTGCGACTATATGATAAAGATGACATTCACATGGCGAAACTTGTCAGAAGAAAAATAAAATCTTAACACCATATAACATAAAAGTGGCTCACAGAAACTTTTTTCTTATTTTCTTGACCGTAGTTATAATATCAGATAAAGAATAGGTATTTCTTTGCAATGGCCGCCGGGTAATTAAAACAATATTTAATTTTGTTTACGTTTCGACTCTATATATAGAGCCTTTTCCACAGCTGAAATATTTCTTTTAATGTTAGAATGGTGAAAGTAATGTTAAATTAAATGTACTTGCATTATATTGTACTGTTTGGTTTCATTTGTGTAACCAAAGCATATATTACACGACGCGATTATATCAATGACGAAATCGCCATGGAATATATGTACTTAGAACTATGTCCTGTGTCTTAGAACACCTTTCAAAGCTTGAATTTTTGGTTATTAGCATATACTTTGGTAATAAAAATAAATAAAATATTGATGTCATACATCAAAGAATTGGGTCCTTGTTCATAATGTTGTCTGATGTCTGCAAAGCACCTATAGAATCAAGATTTAGTATTTCGATTAAAATAAAATTGATATTTTTGTTCTTTAATTTTACATATATAATGCAATATGACATAATTGGAAAAACATAGTACTCACAGGTAATTTATATTAATAGCGCGATTTTATTTGGGTTTCTAGAATGACCTTATGTCTATAACCTCAGAAAGTTACTAATTAACTATTTTTGTGCAGAACGATTTAGATACGGGCGAGAACTTGTCAAAACTCATGGTCCTATTTTTCGGACTTGGCTTGGAAATGTTCCTGGTGTACAATTGTCTGATCCCAACTACATAGAAGTGAGTACAATTGAACGAAAATCAATACATTTTAAACTAGCATAACTATTACAAATTAATTTATATTTACAAGTAAGCGTAATCCTTCCATAAATATCTTTCTCGCTTCAATCGACCATTTTAGAATAAAAAGAATCATTTCTAATTTTTTTTTGTTACCTTTATCAAATAAATCTTATTGTTATAATTCGATATAGAACTTTGTTTTCACAGAATTTTTATTAAATATTATAATAGAGAGATATCAACTTTAATTATAGAATTTTCAGTTACGAGGGTTGTCTTTCATATTTTGCATAAAAAGCTGGCATAAAACAGTAGATAGCTTTTAAAGACTTTATTGTTTTATAAGTAATCTTCGCGAAGATTTATGCACTTTTTCATGCGCTCGCGCCAAATCTGGAAGCAGTTATTCCACTCGTTTATCGGTACAGTCAAAATTGCGTTTTTGAAGGCATCGACTGCCCCTTCTGACGACTGGAACCTTTAACCACGCAGTCCGCCCTTGATTTTCGGAAAGGTAAAGAAATCGTTGGGACTTAGGTCGGGACAGTGCGGAGGATGGTTTAACAATTCGACGTGTTGTTGCGTTAAAAATTACCAAAAAAATTCTTGCAAGCTGTGTGCGAACTTGCATTGTCTTGGTGGAGATGATTCGCCGTTGTGTGTTGGTTTCTCGGAGCTCAGCGATAACTTGCGGCAAACAAATGGTTGTATACCAATCCGCAAAAACAGTTCTTTGATCTTATAGAGAAATTGTTGCTGCATGACCTGCTTTCGAGACAAATGTCGCGACCATCTTTTTGGAAACACTTCAAGAACAGATTACTTTTGTCGACTTTTCTTCGCCTTGAAACACCCAAACAGACGACTGCCGGTTATTTTCTCGTTTGTATGAGTAAATCCAAGATTCATCATCATTCACGATGTTGTACACGTTTTCAGGGATTCCTGTTGAAGCGATATAGAGTTTTTTGACACCAATTCAACCTAGCTGTTTTCTGTTCTTCGGTCAATAGATGCGGTATCCAACGGGAAACTATTTTTTTTCCAAACAATTCTTCATGCAAAATTTTTTGAATTGAGGTCTATAAAATCCTCAATGATTCCTCAATTTCGCGATATGTCACATGTCGATGTTCGCGCACAGTATCGACGTTTTCCTGACTGACTGCCGTTTTTAGTGCACCAACTCTTGTCTCGTCGCTAATGCCGTGTTTACACGGTCAAATAAATTCATGAATAAATTGACGAATTTCTTCATGAAGAAATCCATGAATTTATTCATCAATTTAATGGACCGTGTAAACGCAAAAGTTCTTCCAATATTTTATTCACAATAATCATGATGACCAACCATCAAATAGTGACATTTGTTTTCCAGCAACTGTGCCCAATTCCTTTTGTTTTCATTCGTTCATTTGAAGGTTAGGTTCAACGTATTATTAATTATTTATATATGAAAATTACAAAAAAAGCAAAAATAAGACAACGTGTAGCGTTGTATACAATGGCAATTTCTTCATACTGTTTGTTGGAAAATAAGAAAAAGCCGGTGACAAAACGGCGTTGGTAATTACAACACAATGGGAATGTTGGCAATACATTTTAAACTCAAATGTAACCATAATTCCCTAGAATCTTGACGAAAAATTAGAGCGAGTTCTATTCCGACAATTTATTCATGAATTATTTGACAAGAAAACTTCACGACAATTTTAGCGTTTACACGCTCCAATAAATTCAAGGTTAAAAATTTCATGAATTTATTTGATCGTGTAAACACGGCATAAGACTAATCCGTCCACGTTTGAATTCTCCATACCAATGAGAAATTGTTGATTGATGTGGTGCTTCATTACCAAAAACAGAAATCATCTCGGCTAGGTATTCTTGTTGAGATAATGGGCTTCGAGAATTACAAAAAATTATCGCGGCAAAATTTTTACGGTTTAATTCCATTTTTCGACTAACTTGTCAACTTTGACGGGTTCGTTGTAGCTACAACAGTACACGCATCGCACTCAACTTTGGAATTAGGCTAACTAAAGATGCGGATTAATTTTGAGAACTGACATTTGATTAGTGGTGCCCTCTATGTCCCGGTATAAAAAACATAAAGGACATCCCTCGTAACGAGCGATCAAGATAATTTGTAATCGAGTCAACCTTGAATCCGAAATAGTATGTATTTACTTGAACTGCACTTACATTACAAACGTCAAGCAAAATATCAGTTGACAGCTAAAATAACAACAGTTAATGTAAACTATGCAACTGAGGACGAATGTATTTACGACATACAATTTCGGTTTCAAGGTTGACTCGATTACAAATTATCTTGACCGCTCTTTATTTATATTTTATAAACAAATGCAACCGTTGTAATCTAAATAAAGTACGAAATTAAAATCCATGCTAAAATTACGTTATACATTCATATAAAGTATCCTTTGCTATTTTCTATTAATATAATGTATAGAATTCACGGTTGGCTCTTGGTGAAACATAATGAATAATTTACTAAAGAAAACACTCGGTATGTTTTGTTTCCCAAAATATATTTAATTTAATCTCTAACATATGTTTCGCCTTTTCAGGCATTATCAAAGAGTTATTTTTAAAAACTAAATTAGAAAGTACACTTCCACCACTATTTACGACTTTTTAAGGGACTTTATTATAGCATCAATGGTCGGAGTGTTGACAAACTCCAGCTGTGCGTTTGTTACATGTCTATTAAGGTTTATTGCTTTTTTAATTTCTAATATTTCGAGGAGGTCTAGTCTCTTTCCTTTATTGCAAGTATGTAACAGTTTAAAATTACTAGTATTGAACAAGTGTGTCTTTTCAATGCAGTGTTCTGAGAAACCGGTATTCATTTTTCCATAAAGAATAGAACTTCTATGCTCTTTGATCCGTTCTTTTATTGAGCGTCCTGATTGGCCGATATATATATCGCACCACAATCACTGCACCTTAATTCGTACACACCCGACTTATCACACAATTCTGTTTTTTCTTTATTATTAACTAAAATATTTCCTAGATTTACTTTATTCACTTGGATAACATTTAACCCTAATTGATTCAATTTATTAGAAACTTTATTGCTAGCCCCAGGTATATAGTTGAGTGTGTGAAATGTTTTATTCGTTTTTGTATATGTGTGCCCGTAGTAAAAATTCTTCATAAGGATAGTGCGTTGTTTTTTGATAATCATTTTATCTATAAATTCTGTTTTATAACCGTTGTTTCTAGCTATTGTTTTTATGGTGGTTACTTCTTTTTCGTAATTTTATACATAGACTGATTAATTTCCCTTTAAATAATGAGAATTACGAAAAAGAAGTAACCACCATAAAAACAATAGCTAGAAACAACGGTTATAAAACAGAATTTATAGATAAAATGATTATCAAAAAACAACGCACTATCCTTATGAAGAATTTTTACTACGGGCACACATATACAAAAACGAATAAAACATTTCACACACTCAACTATATACCTGGGGTTAGCAATAAAGTTTCTAATAAATTGAATCAATTAGGGTTAAATGTTATCCAAGTGAATAAAGTAAATCTAGGAAATATTTTAGTTAATAATAAAGAAAAAACAGAATTGTGTGATAAGTCGGGTGTGTACGAATTAAGGTGCAGTGATTGTGATGCGATATATATCGGCCAATCAGGACGCTCAATAAAAGAACGGATCAAAGAGCATAGAAGTTCTATTCTTTATGGAAAAATGAATACCGGTTTCTCAGAACACTGCATTGAAAAGACACACTTGTTCAATACCAGTAATTTTAAACTGTTAAATACTTGCAATAAAGGAAAGAGACTAGACCTCCTCGAAATATTAGAAATTAAAAAAGCAATAAACCTTAATAGACATGTAACAAACGCACAGCTGGATTTTGTCAACACTCCGACCATTGATGCCATAATAAAGTCCCTTAAAAAAGTCATAAATAGTGGTGGAAGTGTACTTTCTAATTTAGTTTTTAAAAATAACTCTTTGATAATGCCTGAAAAGGCGAAACATATGTTAGAGATTAAATTAAATATATTTTGTGAAACAAAACATACCGAGTGTTTTCTTTAGTAAATTATTTTCTATTATATATACAGGATTAGGCAAATGTATAGATCCATTGAATATCTTTGATATGGCTACTTAGAGTATAATTAGACTATTCACAATTAATTAAATGCAAATCGAGGATTCGATGAGTATATTTATATCAGAATTAAACTTCCGATTTAGCTAAAAACGATATTAACTTTCTTATTTTAAACTAAACACCCAATATGTCTTTACGAATTTCAATAGAGCTCTACTCTGGCAGTTCCGTAACAATAAGGTTTGGCACCCTTTTGTTCAACAACGACAAAGTTATTTAATTAAAATTGATATTTTAAAATCATGTTTTTTTTTCTTAAGACATGGAATTAAAATTCAGTACTTGGCTTAAACTGTCAGAATTAACTTTATAGACGTCCAAATATTAATAATGGTTTTCAATTAACCGAAAAAGAACGTATTGAAATTCTGATGATGATTGGTTTTGGTGACCACGTCAGAACTCATGAAAAAGTATGCGATTTATTTAACAATTTGCAACAAGATCAGCATCGAATATTACGTACTGTCATTGGAAAATCTTTTAGAAGGTATAACTTGATCGGAAATTTAGCGAAAAGCGGACGACCAAAAGTCGCAACTAATGAAGATATTGCTTCAGATATAGCTATAGCATTAGGAATTCTGAAAAAAACAAGTCAATCAACGGGAGGAAACGTACAGACGGCGTTTCGTTCTGATTGGAACTTTTCAATGCACGGTATTCCTCGAAGACGGACATTGCTTTTTCATTTCTATACTTTCTGTATATATAGTTAACATTTGGAATTTACTGCAAGTGAGAATTAATGAATATTAAATCACATTCTTACATGTAAATGTCGACTTATATGATGCGTTCGTAACTACAATCCGACAAACTAAGTTTGTACCAGTATGCAGAACACACCCTTTCGCGACAACGAACTTCCTGGTAATTAGGTTAATTAAGAATTAAGAAATACTGAAAAAACAAGTCAATCAACGGGAGGAAACGTACAGACGGCGTTTCGTTCTGATTGGAACTTTTCAATGCACGGTATTCCTCGAAGACGGACATTGCTTTTTCATTTCTATACTTTCTGTATATATAGTTAACATTTGGAATTTACTGCAAGTGAGAATTAATGAATATTAAATCACATTCTTACATGTAAATGTCGACTTATTTAATGCGTTCGTAACTACAATCCGACAAACTAAGTTTGTACCAGTATGCAGAACACACCCTTTCGCGACAACGAACTTCCTGGTGATTAGGGTTTCTTAATTAACCTAATCACCAGGAAGTTCGTTGTCGCGAAAGGGTGTGTTCTGCATACTGGTACAAACTTAGTTTGTCGGATTGTAGTTACGAACGCATTAAATAAGTCGACATTTACATGTAAGAATGTGATTTAATATTCATTAATTCTCACTTGCAGTAAATTCCAAATGTTAACTATAGCATTAGAAGAATTACTACAAACTTATTCTATATCCCTCGCACTAAACTACAATATAAGTTGCCAACCAGTAGCCAGAATAGTGAAGCATGAAAAATATCATCCGTATAAATCACATTTAGTGCAAGAATTATTGTATGGAGATTATGATCGTAAAATTGAATTTTGCGAAAGAGTGATGGAGATTTGCAAAAATGACCAATATTTTAGGTACAGTTTGCTGTTTTCCGACAAGGCTAGGTTTTGCTTAAATGGTTCAGTTAATCGCCATAGTTATCGATATTGCTCAATACATAACTCTCATTTTATGCTAGAAGCGCATACACAACTTCCGCAAAAATTCGAGCTGGTAATTTCAGGAATTGTATTATTGGTCCTTTTTCGCTCATGGTACACTAACTGGACAAAAATATTTAGATCTTTGACGTGATCAGGTTGTTGCTAATATTGAGGAAGATGGGGAATTACCTGTAAGTGTTTAGTTCCAACAAGATAGAACACGCCCTCACTATGCCCTTAATGTTAGAAGTTTTTTAAACGAAACATTTCCAAATCGGTGGATTGGACGTAGTTTGGCAGTAGGTTACATTGAATGGCCCGCAACGTCTCCAGATTTAAATCTCCTAGATTTTTTTTCCATTGGGGTCATTTAAAACCTGTAGTTTGTACTAGACGATTGCATAATCTGGACGAGTTACGGCAGAGAATAATAAAGGAAGTGCAACTAATTTGCGAAGAGGCTTTGGCAAATGACATTCAAGAATATATTTACAGGCTTGCATATTGTCAAGAAGTGAACGGTCATCATTTCGAAAACTTTCTTAACTGATATTGATTTTGTTTATATTTTTTGTGTTAATTTTTCTTGTTCTCAGTAAAATTCGCATTATTAGATTTAATTAAATATTCTGTCGTTGTTGAACAAAAGAGTGCCAAACATTATTTTCGAACTCCCAAAGCAGAGTTCTATTGAAATTCGTAAAAATATACAGGATGTTTCGTTTAAAATAAAACAATTAATATCGTTTCAGGCTAAACCGGAAGTCTGATTTGAATACAGATATATTCATCGAATCCCGATTTGTATTTCATTAATTTTGTGGAAAGTCATTAAAGTCTAAGTAATCATATCGAAGATATTCCAATGGATCCATACATTTGCCTAACGCTGTAACGTGCGTTCAATAACTTTTCTCACTATAGTAGGCCGTTTTTCAAGTAATTAAGTTAACAAAGATTGCTCCATACGAAGCTTTAGAAAACTTCAAATCCTGTCAGTTGTCATACACAAATTCAAATTATAAACGCTTATATTTTTTAAATTATTTATTTATTATAATCTTACACACATCTTCAAAAACATATTGTGTTATTAAATTTGGTGAAACAGGGGCAATAACTCGTAAACCTGGTGGTGGAGCACCTAGAAAACGAGCAGCAAATTGCAGAGAGGATATTCGACGTCGAATGGACAACTCATCCAAAAAATTAATCGCAAAACTATCACAAGTTCATTACACTGCACAACAATATGACATCTTTTGTCTGATGATTGACTTTTATCACGTGATGTTTACTAATTTGACGTCGCTGATTTCTAATATACCCTCAGTTTTTTTGTAAGAGCTCTTGTTTACGAGATATAGCTTTCACGAAAAAATCGCTGTGTTAGTGTGTTAATTTGCTTGTAATTAAGAGAATATTAAGTTTTCTTAATATAATTTGATATGGCATCGTCAAGAAGAGGTTATGTCAATGATCCAAATCAATTTTGTTTCATTTGCGGAGAGTATATATTTAAAGAATACCATTTCAATGTGACAGCGTTCGTGATTGGGGCTTACAAAAATTACTTTGGTCACACACTGGAAATGAAAGACAAGCCTTGGATTCCGCAAAAGGTATGCAAAACGTTCGTTGAGTTTCTACGTTTGTGGACAAATAAGAAAAGGAATAGCTTTAGGTACGAAACCGCTATGATCTGGAGTGAACCCTTGAACCACCACGATGACTGTTATTTTTGTTTGGTGAACATAACTGGCATTAACCGAAAAAATCGAGCCAAATGGGAATATCCTTCCATACGGTCGGCACATAGACGTGCTTTAAGTCCTAAAATATCACTTGATCCTCAAGCTGATGCTTCACAGGGGGAGCCTATGCATTTTGAGGCGAAATCTGGACAGTAGTGATAGTGAATTTGAATATGATCTGAAAGCGCCAAAACTATGCAATCAAGATGATTTAAACGACCTTGTCAGAGATCTGGGACTGTCAAAGGCTGCTTCAGAAATTTTGGCTTCTAGGCTAAAAGAAAGAAACTTAGTAACAAAAGAAACGAAAATTTCTTATTACCGCACAAGAGAACAAAATCTATGTAAATTATGTAAAAAAGGGATATGGACGTTATATTCAAAATTTAACAAAATTGAAGATCGAAGCGCGGGCTCTTATACTAAAAATAAATTAATAATATTTTACAGGGGTCTAATGCAGACAAAAATACAACATATTTACGCTATTAGAAGTCGATACGAGAAAAAAAAAAATTTTGACCCACCCTAATGCACATGCACGACTTACAAACAGTTTCTTTTTTGTAGCCGCCAGATGTTCACAGATACAGAAGAAATTCTCACGATAAAATTAAATTTAGAATATCTTTAAGAGAATAAAAAAACGGTACAAAATATTTTGCTGAAGAAAATGATTTCGTATTTTGTAAAGATGTACCTGGTTTAATGGCTGCAATGGGACTTCAAAATTACGTTTCTAGTGGGTGGCGTCTATTTATAGACTCATCAAAACGTAGTCTAAAATGTGTTCTCTTACACAATGGGAATAAATTACGGCCGTTGCCTATTGCACATTCCACAAAAGTAAAAGAAGAATATACAACTATTGCTCTGGTTTTAGACAATATGTGGAACACAATTGGCCCATATTTGTTGATTTAAAACTGATCAACTTTCTTTTAGGCCAACAAGGTGTTTATACAAAATATCCCTATTTTCTTTGCTTGTGGGACAGTAGAGCTAAATATTAACATTGGATTAAAAAAGATTGACCTCCTCGGGAAGTGCTAGTTGCAGGACAACAGAACGTGATAAACCCACCTTTAGTATCAAGGGATCGTATAATTTTGCCTCCGTTACATATAAAACTAGGACTTATAAAACAATTTGTAAAAGGTCTTGACAAAAATGGAAATTGTTTCCTTTTCCTATCAAAAAAGTTTCTAAAACTGAGTGCAGAAAAGATAAAAGCGGGAATTTTTGATGGGCCACAAATAAGATCATTAATAAAAGACTAAAATTTTACGTACACTATGACAGAGATTGGGAAAAGGGCATGGAATGAGTTTGTTTGGCTTGTTAAAAATTTTTTGGGAAATAAGAAAAGTTCTGAATTTTCTCAACACGTCGAACAACTGATGAGTCACTTTCAACGGCTTGGATGTAACATGAGCATCAAGTTACACTTTCTTCACAACCACCTGGACTATTTTCTCGCCAATCTTGGGGACCTAAGTGAAGAACAAGCGATTCCACCAGGACCTCCGTACCATGGAGGAACGCTATCAGGGCTACTGGAACGCACACATGATGGCTGACTATTGTTGGAGCATTCAGAATAGCTCTCTGCCTACAGCTTTAGCAAGAAAATCATATAAGAGAAAGTTTTTTTCATTATAAGAATTAAATAAATTAGAATTATCTCTAAATTTATAGTGTTTTATTATAAAAAAACACCCGTGTCACATTTTTTTAACTAGAGCTGATACAGAAATTTCAATCACGGAATTGAAATCGTCATCAAAAATTGGACTAATATCATGTAACATAACCCAATAATCAGAAATGCTGTTGAGCACTGATAATTATCAGTGGGGACATGTCATACTATTTTAAAAAAGGACATAAAGTTGTTTCCATATAAAATTCAATCAGTTTCGGAACTCAAACAGTTTTGTTACGAGAACACAGCATTGTCTATGGTCTTTGAATAACATAAATAATAATGACATTCTCGACAAATGCTTCTTTTCGGATGAGTCTTAGTTCTATCTTTCAGGAAATTTAAACAAGCAAATTATGAGAATTTGGTCTGCAGAGAACCCTTATGAATTTGTGGAAACTACGCGACATCCACAAAAAATAGGCGCCTGGTTAGCAGTTTTGAGAAGACGAATTATTGGGCCTATATTTTTTAATCAAACCATAACTGCTGAAAGATATCTAAATGAATTATTAGAGCCGTTTATTAATGAACTTCATGATGATGAACTAACAGAAGGATATTTCTAGTAAGATAATGCACCAGCGCACAAATCTCGAGAAACAATAGCTTTTTTGCAAGATCTCCAGATTTGACAATTTTAGACTATTTTATTTTACCATATTTAAAGAATACCATTTTCAAGACCAGACATCACACAATCGAAAAGCTTCGTAATGCCAGATTGAATTCTTGTGCTGACATAACTCAAGAAATCGTAATAGGTGGTTTTGATAGCATGAAGCGTAGAGTTTAACTTTGTCTTATAATAATCGCCAACATTTTCAACATTTGTTTCAGTATTATTTTCTTTTAATTTCGACTATTGTATTACATGACATAACCAAACTATCAAAATTATACGTTTGTGACAGATTACGTGCGCTGTCACCAATCATTATCAAACAGCATGGCCGTCTCTAATGTGGAAAGTTTTTAAAGGCACGTTATATATTAATAAAACCTGCTTCTTCTTCGTTGCTAAACTAAAAACTGTTCGCCTTTTCTTTGTTCAAGAATATGTAGTTCTATATATTTTCAGTTGTTTCTGAGCAACTCTGTACATAATTCCAAAGGGTTTGCATATAAGTACATTTCACTATGGTTAGGCGATGGTCTGTTAACTAGTTCAGGTAATGTAACAAATTTCTTTATTATTCTAATTAATGTAGAAGAAAATTTGCCAAAATTTTTAAAATTAGAAAAGAAATATAATATCTGGCCTAAAAATATTTTTGAGCTGTATTTCCTAACAAAGTTTATAAGCAGTGTTGTAATATAATATTTTAATTAGGAATTCAAATACATTTACAGGAGAGAAATGGCATCGTCACCGAAAATTGTTAACGCCAACTTTCCATTTCAAAATTTTGGAGACTTTCATGGATGTATTTGTAGAAAAAAGTGAAGTACTTGTGAAAATTTTGGAGAAGGAAGCAAATGGAAAGCCTTTCAATATATTTCCACACATCACTCGTTGCGCACTAGACATAATATGTGGTAAGTACTTAAGTGCTTATTCCGGTATTTTTTCATTAATATATATTTCCAACTTGTAGCAACTGCAATGGGAATACAAGTTAATGCTATGGGCCAAAAGAATAGTACCTATATTGACGCTGTTTATGGCGTATGTGATGATATAATATACAGGCTTACTAAGGTTTGGCTAAGCTTTGATTGGTTATATTTTAAAAGTGAAGCCGGAAAAAAATTCTTGGAACACGTGGCGGTTCTTCACGATGCAACATCTAAAGTAATTCACGAAAGAAAAAAAGCTTTAGCACAGAAACAGGATTCGACAGAGGGCAAGCTACCAGAAAACGACTTCGGAGAGAAAAAACGGAAAGCTTTTCTGGATCTTTTACTTGAAGTGTCAAAAGGTGGTACAGTGTTATCAGATAAACAAATCAGAGAGGAAGTCGACACATTTCTTTTTGAAGTAATGCTTTCAATAATTCTTCCAAACGAACTATGCCTTATTTTTTTTTTATTTTAGGGACATGATACAACTACTGCTTCCATCAGTTGGACGATTTTCTTATTAGGTCTACATCCAGATATTCAGGTAGAATCGATTCTTTCATTATTAACGCAGTAATTTTAAACATCTATGAATTACAGGAACGCACATTTGAAGAAGTTTCGAGAGTTCTACAAGATAATAAAACTTTAACATTCGCCAATTTAAATGAACTTAAATATTTAGAACGGGTAATAAAAGAGTCCCTAAGGTTGTATCCAAGTGTAGCAGGAATTAGTAGAATTGCTTCCCAAGATGTCAAAATCGGTATAAGGAATGACAACTCGAATATACAAAGAGTAATCACCATTATATTCCAGATAAATATACCATTCCCGCTGGAGCAAGTGTAGGCATACGGATATATGACGTACTCAGAAACGAGAAATATTTTCCAAACCCAGAAAAATTTGATCCTGATCGATTCCTACCGGAAAATTCCAAAGATCGTCATCCTTATGCCTACATTCCATTTAGTGCAGGTCCACGAAATTGTATAGGTATAATGAATAAACTTTTCTTATTTTAGTAAAACACATTTTTTTCCAATTACTCTCTTTTAGGTCAAAAGTTTGCATTATATGAAGAGAAAACCATATTATCTTACATTATTAAAAATTTCAAGATTAAATCAATGCAAACTGTTGATACTGTTAATCCTGTCAACGATATTATACTGAGACCACAAAATGGAATTGAGGTCGTCTTGGAAAAGAGGACATAAATTTAAAATTATATTTTTAGAGACGACTTGGGTCAATTCGTTGATAATATTCGATTTTATCCGAAACATCTGATTCACAGTTACCTTACTGATTCGAGTATGTTTCGGTGAACAAATCGGTAATCTTCAATTTAAAAAAATGAAGATAACGTATTGGAAGTATTGTAATTCAACCAGTACTGTTTTTGATTGTTACAATTTACATTAGCAAATAAAGAGAATGTTTTAATTTCGAAGGTTTTTTTTTATTAATTTGCAGTGACTTAGTTTCCCTAGACTTTTATTATCAAAAATATAGGTTTTAATTACAATTTAGAAAGTTATGGTGAAAGTGAATTTTATTTAATTCAAGGATTATATAGTAATTTAGCATATGCTAAAAACAAGAGGTTGACGATCTAGAACACAAAATCTATACAATATTTTTAGGTGAGGTCATAATTTTATTATGAATGAAATGTTACTATTGACGACGGCGATCCAGTTACATATACAAGAGCGATTGGTCAACAGTGTTCATTATCTAAATAGGTTTGTATGTTATGATTATTTTTAAATTATATACCATACAAATGTTACAAGATAAAAACATTAAGTGTTGTGTACTATGTTCGTTAAATTGGTGGCAGTTATCGGCAATTTATTATTACATGCGAAATTGTTATCTTAAACATTTTTACTTTAATGTTATTTAAATCGTTTTCAGGCATGTCTATAATTTCATAAAACGTTCCTTTCTTGAGTCGATGAGTCAAGGTAATGTTAAGTATGTTTTACACTTGCGATTCACACATGTATAATGCAGTTGCACTCTCTGACTGCAATTCATCCTGATAAGGGTTAGCTGTTTATATTTTGGGTTGAAGTATCTCTTCAAGATTTTTATTGTGTTAATGTTTTTAACCATGCAACATTTTAGTATATGTATATATTTTCCACCATCATATATTTTCCAATTAATGTGATTTTAATCAAATTGTAAAAAGATCATTACAGTAAAAGCCTAATCTCCGCCGGTTGATTATAAAAGTTACGCTGTTCTCTAATTTACTAATTCTAACCGAAACTTTTGTTCTATAAACAGTGTAGTAATCTATTATAAATTAATTCACTCTGTTTGTATGGTCGTCTGTGCTTATTGACATATATCTTTTAATCAAAAGCAATAAGATAAGATAAGGTTTAAATAATTTTGTCAGTATGTTGACAACAGTAGCGATGTTAGAAACTGGCTGGTCCATTCTAAGCATTGCTAATGGTCATACATCGATCTTCAAACTTAAAAATAAGTGGTTGGTGGAACATTCAGTAGCTAGGCGGCCTGTTTTCGAGAGAAAAAGGCTTACAGAACCAGAAAAAGACCGTAATTTTCTTCATTACACTAAAGAACATTCTTTTGACAGCTGTCACAGAGCTATCAAAGAAACTCGATTTCTTGGAAGTATAAACAACGTTCGAAATAGGTAGATTATTACAAGCTAATTTGAGAAATTATATGGATGCTAGAATGCCAGAACTTAATGACACCCAAAGAAAAGAAAGGTTAAGATTTGGGCAACCCTACGTCAATAGAAACGTTTTTTTGGTATTGAGTCTTTTTTGTCTAATGAATCGAGTTTCCAATATTATCCTAACATAAAAGTGTATCACCCTAGAAACACTCGATATCATCCAAAACAGATACCGTAACAAAAGCGCAGTGGCAGACTTGCTGTAAATGTATGGTGATGGATTTTAAGTACTGAAACAGGAGTTATATGGAGAATAGAAAACAAATTAAGCAATGTGCAGTATCAAAACATTTCATCAAATATCATGCTGTCGCCAGTGAATGTGATAAATGAGAACAATTTTGTATTTCAGTAGGACAATGGCCCCGTGCATAAATCTTATATAATTCGACAGTGGCCGAAAACTACTAATATGTAAATTTTGCCATGGCCCTTGAACTGTCCCGACTGAAATATATTTAAGAATGTTTGAGGAACAATAAAGAGAGATACGTTAAAAGTTATTTATTTCTCAAAATTCTAAGGAGTTATGTGACAAAATCGAAACTGTTTGGGTTGATATTTCAGATGAATATTGTAGGAAGCTCATTCATTCAATGCCTTCAAGACTTTGCTGCGGTCACGCCTGTTGTGACGTTAGGCGCCTATTGGTAGCGTTGATAAACAAAAAAAAAAGGAAGAGGGAAAGGCAAAGGAAAAAAACGAAGTCTTCGCTCAGGGGTGGGGATACCCAGAGGTACAAAAAAAAGAAAGGTGGAAAAGGGCGCCACCAAATTTGACACCGCTAAATGCCGCAAATCCGGAAACCCTATACTAAAATTATGACAAGCCTGCAAAACTCCCTTCAAAATACGTATTTTTCAGGATTCGCATACGGTGGGCGTGTACCTATATACAAAATATAAGTATGACCTATTGAGCAGTCCCTGTATATCACTAACACTTATCTATACAATAAATAAAAATTGAAATTAAGTTTTCCAAGGTCTCCTAGTGTGTGAAAATTGGTATAGATTTTAATTAGGACAAAAGAAAAAGTAAAGTAAATCTACATTTAACGTTTTAAAACTCAAGAAAAATAAAACGAGATTTATTTTGTCAATTAAATGTAAAGAAAACACGTGTCTTTGATCACGTTTTCGACTTGCACAAACACTACAAAACAAAAAACTACAGAAAAACCCTTATATTACTCGATAAGGTCGTTTTCTTTTTTTTTAAGCTACAGGAATGGAAATTACGTCGTATTCTTAAAAATTGAATTATTTAGATCTTTAAGTATAGCAAAAATAAATAATTAATAATTTTTGAAGTTAATTTAAATTAAGATTATGAATGGAATTAAGTAGTATTTTAAAATTGATTAACGTGTCAAATATGAATATTTATATAGCTTATAAATTGATTAAACAGTAATTATTAGCTAAAATTATGAATTTGATCTTTTAAATGATGTTCGTAGCGTTTCTAAAATTGACTAATTTTGAACAATAGTAACTAATGATTTAGATAAACAAGAGAAAAATAAATAAATAAGAGAAAAAGAAATAAAAATAAAAATAAATAAATAAAAATAAATTCTTAGCTCTGTCCTCGGAACTCCTCGAGGGTAAGTTAACCAGGGTAGTCCCTGCCTGATTGTTTTCTTTTCTTTGTTTCGTCCGAGAATGGAATGGGATACTCCTTCAGCAGGCCGTAAAAAAAAGAAGAAAATAAAATATAGAAAAGAAAAACCCAAAACCAAAAACCACCTGTTCAAGGGTACAAACAAACGAATGATAATTACAAGAAATTAATTAATTACAAAAAAAGAGATACCTACCAGTATGTAACTAGGGGTTTTGAAGACACGAAAACTTAAATTCCGGTAATTTGGAACAAACCCTTCTCGCCACCTTAAAATCCCTTTACAGGTATAACTGGCAATTCCACTAAGATTCGTAGAACTTTGAATAACTCCCTATAGAGCGTTTCACGCCCATGATGAAGTACAGGCCTTATGGAGATAGCGTACATAGTTGCCAAGTCGCGAACTCATTCCTACCAACATACCTATATTGCTGTTAATCAGGCCTGCTGTCAATAGTATTGTATTGACATAACCTTAATTGTATTTATAAAGAACAAAATTTTAAAATTATTATTCTTAGTTTGCATCTGTTTATAATATATTCGATGCCAAGAAAAAGTAACTAAGAGTGAAATATCATTCTAGTTAATGTATATGAAAAGTAAATCATTATATTGACAAACTACTTAAAATTGTATGTTTAAGTTATAATTTGGTTTAACCAACACACCATTTGTATACTCAAGGTTTGTTTTGAATTAAAACAATTATTTTATATATATTGGTTTCCTTTATTATAAAAAATAGTTTGATTTGTTTATTAGAATACAAGCAATAATCATAAAGTTTTTTTGTGTAGACCATAAACATACAATAAATACTGCAATATTGATTTATTTAACCAATAACATAAAAATATCAACATCTTCAAAACCTAATTTTTTATTTCAATTAAAACTTAACTGCTGTAGTAACATTAATTATAGGTTTGTTCCGAGAATAGGGATTCTCCTCGGAACAAACCTATAATTAATGTTATTGGTTATTGGTTAAATAAATCAATATTGCAGTATTTTTTGTATGTTTATGGTCTACACAAAAAAACTTAAAAACAAAAAACATTAATTATAGGTTTGTTCCGAGAAGAATCCCTATTACTTTTAGTGAATCGGAATTTAAATCTGTTTTACAGCCATCATCGTGTACTATAATACTGCCTACCAATTGGCTAAAAGAGATGCAAACTGTCAGAGATTCGTTCTTGGAACAGACCTACAATCCACTAGATGTTGAAGCAGCATTCAAATAGCCGACAGGGTCAGTTAATAAATCGTCTTCCATATCATCAGTTGAACCTGAGTCTCCCACATGGATGACAAACTCCTCAGCATCATCTTGCAATCCATCGACAATCCACATTTCTTCTTCAATTTTTTTTTACATGCTGAATATAATTCTTCCAATTGTCAGCTGTCACATTACTATAGGCACTCGTAATTAATGGTGCCATATCTTTTACTTTGAACGTAGTGTTGTGCATCTTTATGTGATTTTTCACTTGGGCCCAAACCATCTCTATTGGATTCAGCTCACAATGGTAAGGTGGTAAACGTAGAACTTCTCGGCCAGCATCTTTCGCCAACATATCAAGCTTATATTTGTCATATTGATATTTTACTTGTGATACACTAAACAACAAATCTCTTTTTAACATATTATCTTCAACGGATATATTTTTTTCAGTCAGCCAGTCAATTATATTTTCTTTTCTCCATGCATTTGTAGGTATCTTCTCAACCTTTCTGCTGTGGTACGATGCATTGTCTAGAACAATTACAGCATTTTCAGGAGTATTTGGCAATAAATGCTCAATGAACCACTTTTCAAATGTATCTGCATAAATCTGCATTCAAAACCAATATCTTTCAAAAGTCTATATAATGTTGATCGTGTAAAAGTAGTGAGATCATTGTCATTGTTGATGGTAGCAAGAACTGTATTCACAGTGGGTGGTATGTTTTGCATGAAAAATCTATGAACTTGTTGTCGTACAAGTGCGTGTATATTTTCATCATAACGGCGTAGACGAGCATTTACTTGTACCCCTTTTCTCTTCTGCTTATTTTTTTTTGGACTCAACAACGGCCCTTTTTCTTGTTCCTTTCTCATGTTGTATATGCTGTGTACTGAACAATGTAGTGCTTCACTTGCTTCAGCAGCTTCAACAGTCATAGGTTTTTTAAGAAAATGATTAAAACATTTAATATCATCTGCTTTTCGCTTCGAATAAAACATTCACCCCTTCGTGATTTTTGCTCTCCAGACTCTATTACTGAAGTTTAGAATCGGTAACGGTAATGTTTTTATTTACGAGCACATTTCCTTCACATTCCAACTTACCACAAACTTTTGTAAACAACAACGGGAGAATATAATAAAGAGAGAGAGAATATAATATATAATAATAAGAATATAAGGTATATAATATAATAACACTATAACAATATAACAAGAACGAAGAACAACAAATAATATTTAATAAAAATACGGAAAGGAACAATTTGACACTTGACAAGATAACAAAGTGAACAAACTACTGTACTGTAGCAGTCTGGTTATCTGTACGAATTAAAAATCCACAATAAAAATTAATATAAATTTTCGACATAGCGAGCGGTAGAAAAAGATAGCGCGATGAAATTTCTTAAAGAAAATAAAAGAGGGGAATGCTCCATAAGAGCCCATACTTCATCGTGGGCGTGAAACGCTCTATAGATACAGGAGGGGGCACGGTACAATATCGATAACTCTTACGAAGCGACAATAAAGCGCTTAATATTCAAATAACCACGTGGTGGACGAGAGAGGATTCAGTCAACGGAGTCAACGACGGATGTATGCCGACGTCGGCCTTACATCTGGGCGACAAATACCCCACGTCCGACAATCAAAAAAGGGAGAGGCAATGAAGACTGCGCTAGTACAAAAGGATAACTACAGGGAATTTCAAAATTAATAAAACAAAATGGTAGAAAGATCCCTAATTCGCGAAAAATCATTAAGCCTCTACGAACACGTAACAACTTCAAAAAGTCATTAGAAATAACGGAGGTTGAACTCACTATTGAACATATTTCACTACTTACTTTAAATACTTGCAGTGAGTCTCCTTTATGACAATATTTAATTTTATTTTTATTAGTTTAAAAATGTTTCGTGAAAATTATTTTGTTTCTTTTCTGTAACAAATTGTTGAGGGTTTAGCTTATAACAAAATATATAAATGTCATATAATTAATTTAATTATAATTTATATATTATTATTAAAAGAAATACCTCCAGTTAACAAAGAAAGTAAAGAAATTTGTTTATAAGCGAAAAGCATTTGCAACAGAGTTAGGAGGAAGAATTATACTTTGTTTAGATCGGAAAGGAGATTATTTTAAACATTTGTGAATACCATTCTTACCGTATTATTTGTGATTTTATTCACTTTCTGCTTGTTAATGTATGGTTATTTTTATTATTTCATATTATATAAAATCTATTCTCAGTTTTGCAATTTATTTTACTTTCTAACCTTTTCGCAAAAAGTTTGATGATCTAAATACAATTGGTATAATTCCAAAACTATTTAGGATATTTTTTCCAAAGCTAATTTTTTTCCAAAGGAAATATATACCTGTACGATGCAAAATGTTTATCTACTTACTATGACATACTCATCTACAGGTGTTCCATTAAAGAAAAACGATTTTTCTTTAACTAAAGATTACTTAAATTATCAATCAATTTCGAACATCCTGTAAGAGATTTATTAATTGTTTTGACATTACTCAGAATATTATACCTTTCGCTATCTCCAGTAGAAATACATGATGTAGTTCAGTTCAAATACGCCTTAGATATGTGGTTTTAAAAAGTGCATTGAAAAAACAAAAAAATTCTCAAAAATCAAAATAATTCAAAAACTGTTAGTTTTTTTACAAAAGGAACCTTAATCTTTAGATTATATTTTTTTTTTATATTTTTTAGATTATATTTTTTATTATAATATATATTAATATAATATTATATTTTTTATTGCTTTTTTAGATTGCTTGTAAAGTGCTATAACACGTTTTAGATTCCTTGTAAAGTGCTATAACACTTTACAAGGAATCTAAAAATCAAGAAAAAATATAATATTCCATTTAAAATATCAAAGTTGGCTATGACATCCGGTATACCCGAAAGTGGTTCATGAGTGTAAATATTTTATTTTAATAAACCAAGTATCGAGACTACGTGCCAAAAATTTTCAAAAGTGTCCTAATGCGTTAACATAGAAAATTTTAACGAACTGTATATATACTATACCAGGTATATTTTGGGCATTTCAGCTATAATTCATAGAAGTGCCGTAATTGCTATAGATGTTCGTTGCTAAGCTGCTCTAATACCTTCGGGAAAATATAATTCTATTATAATAAAACACGTTTATACGTTTGTTTCAAATACGTTTTAATAACACTACAATTGTTTCGCCAAACATTGGCTTCATCAGGTGCTGATAGTCTAAACTGATGAAGCCAATGTTTGGCGAAACAATTGTAGTGTTATTAAAACGTATTTGAAACAAACGTATAAACGTGTTTTATTATAATTTATAATGGAGTTTCCACATGTATCTTCCAAGTCAATTAATTATATAAATCTATGTTCTATGTAATGAAGTCATAATTCGAATTTAGTTTATTACGATTAATATGACATAGAATTTATTTCAAATGTATTGATCGAAAGACCTCGTGGTTACAATGTAATTAGTACGTATATATCAATAACCGCCTGTGCAAAATGCAAATTGGTCTGTGTAATGGAATTTTAGCATTGCATCTCCGTTATAATTTAGTTGAAAGTAATAAGAAAATTCCCTAGCGTAAAGTTAAATTCTAAATGGTAACTTTTAAAGGGATGTATTTGCTTTAATTATATACTTACCTCTGCATCTGTTTGGTGATTCATAACCAGTTTTAATGCCCTTTTCGTAATTCGTACCACTCAGTGGTGGTAACAATGTTGCAATTATTTTCTTTGGAAAACCATGCTTAGACATAAGCGAGATCTATCTAAGCCAACGTAGAGAAAGCTTATACATTCTATATGAATAGAGCTTTTTACAACTATACTCTGTTTTTTAATTCGGAGGAGTAAATTGAAAAGACGATTTTACACCATGTAATTTGTAGTTATATAATTGTTTCAGCCTTTACTTGATGAAATTCCATTATAACTATTATCAGGATAAAATAAAAGAAATTTTAATGAATTTCACTTTTTAATTAACACTGTAACGATCGTTTCGCTCCAACCTGAGCTTCATCAGACATATAACTAACTTATTTACAAATTTTTAACACAAGTATACGGTAACAAACACATGTCTTATTTTAAATAGTTAAAGGAATGGGTACTTTTTATTACTAAAATGTCTATGCACAAAACTTTCACTACGGTTTATACAATACTGTTCTTAAGTAATAAAACTAGGGGTTTACATTATATTACAGGGAGGTAAAGAAATTCCATGGAAAAATACAATATGTGACTGTCTGAATATCAAATAAATAAATTGAGTAAGGGTGAATTATTTGTTTCTAATTGATCATTTAGGATCTTGTCGGTTTTCTTTAATTTATTAATTTCAAGTGACTCTAATAAATTAAAACGCTAAGAAATAAGTAATTAAACTTCTAGTTTCAAAAATTCTTTTATTGTAAATACCGAGTAAATATAGAGTGGTATTTACAATAAAAGAATTTTTGAAACTAAAAGTTTAATTACTTATTTCTTAGCGTTATAATGAAGTTTCAACAAGTATCACCTTCGTCAATTAACTATCTAATAAATTAAGTTTTTTGCCCTTATTTTCTACATGTAATAATAAAATTAAAATATTACATGTAGAAAATAAGGGCAAAAAACTTAATTTATTAGAGTCACTTGAAATTAATAAATTAAAGAAAACCGACAAGATCCTAAATGATCAATTAGAAACAAATAATTCACCCTTACTCAATTTATTTATTTGATATTCAGACAACTTTATTCTGTATCACTGGACGACAGATTTTCATTTTCGCTGCTATCATTATAAACGGATATAATAAAAGGTTCAATTATATTATCGATTAGACCATCCAATTCACTCATTCTTATTTCTTCCTTTACAACATGTTATACACACTTTTTCCATTTGTCTGCGGTAATATTTTGAATGGCTTGCAATAAAAGTTCTTTTACATGTCCCAGTTTAAACGTGGTATTTTTTACTGCAACCTCGTTTTTTATTTGAGCCCACACTAACTCAATAGGGTTTAGTTCGCAGTGATAAGGAGGTAACCTTAACACAGTTTTATTTTGAATTTTAGCCATCTCATCTGTGACATATGCATTATATTTATCTTTGTTAATACGGATCAAGTTAAGTAATTCAGATCGAACCATTGTTGGATCATAATGAATATTTTAGGATGTCAGCCAAGCTTGCATATCTTGTTTCTTTGTTGTTGTTGTTGTTGGGATTTTTTCAATTTTACGGCTGTGATATGTAGCATTATACATGATTATAACAGCATTGTCTGGTAGTACTGTTAATATTTGACTAAACCACTCTTCAAACACATTAGCATTCATTTCGTCATGGTAATCTGCAGTTTTTTTTTTCCTTCAAAAAGTAAAAGACCATTCTCTACAAATCCAGCTTCAGAACCTATGTGTAAAATTATAAGTCGTCTTCCTTTTCCTACAGGATTCCGCAGTCCTGTAGTTAAGCCTTCATTAAATGCCTGTCGTCGGTTCTGTATAGTATTATCTATCCAAACTTTTTGTTTCGTATGTCCTTCGTTTAGCCATGTTTCATCCAAGTAATAGATTGAACGATTTTGACATCTGTAGTTTTGTATGGTTATTAAATACCTGCGTCTCCATCTAACTATATCATCACGTTCTATAAGAACACTTTTCCTATCTCTGGTCATATATCTGCAGCAATACATAATATTATATCACTTATATTGTAATATACATTTGCACGTAACAACATGAACAAGTAAAACTGTCTATATAATAATTAAAATACCCACTGACCTGAAATTTATGTGTTTCATGAATTTATACAGAGTTGAACGGCTCATCTGTGGCAAATCATCGCGTTGTATTATTTCATTTAGCACTTTATTAAGCGTAGGAAGTTCATTTTTATAAAAAAAATCTGTGTACTATTTGCCGTACGGATTTCTTGACACCTTCGTCGTTCTCGTCAATTAAAGAATGCCTTCCTAAACTTTGTTTTGGTGGAATAATTTGACCATTCTGTTTATAATCTTTGAATGTACGATAAATTGTCGATTTTGTCACTCCTGAAAGTAAGTTATATAGTACCTACATACGTACGAATACAGATTATTTACTAACCTAAAACGCATGCTATTTTTGCTACGATGTCAGTCATCTTCATTTGAGGTTTATCGTTTCGAAATTTCTTAAATATATTGAATATATTTTGTTTCTCAAACACAGACAAGTGCCCCAAGCCTAATAATTTCGTTTTCGTATCGGTGATATTTGCGTTCCAGAAGTGCTTTGTACTTGATCCATATCGAAAAATAACGTGCGAAAAAAGTGTAACGTATGTAAAATATTAAGTTAGCTCTAAAAAGAACTTATTTTGGAAAATTTAATGAAGGAAAACAAACAAGTAACGATAATTACAAAATGTAAGTTTTGATCATCTGATTCAACCTGTCAACCGTCAATACTCTAAATTTTAGTGTCATTGTGTCCGATAATTGGCTAATAACGAGACTTCTTTTTACCGCGAGATTTTTAAAACGCTCCTCCCAATTAAAAAACAGAGTATAATTCTCCGCAAGTATTCTTTTCATTATTCTTTAATTGAATTAATTCGGCTTTTACTTGATGAAGATCCATAATTTAAAATAGAAATAAAACTAATGGTTTTAGAATCTTCACTTTTTAATACGTAATCGTAAAATGACAATTGTTTCGCCAGCACAATAGCTTCATCAGGTACTTACAGCTAATGAGCACGTTACAAACTAAATTGAAAATATAAAATGAACAAGTTTAGTATTATTTTTAATTTTACAACATTTTGTAGGTAGTGAGAAAATGTGGCCCATCTGTTCGGCCCTAACTGTTATACTATAGGGTGCTAAACATGTTTACGCATAAAATTTGTTTTAATAAACTAAATGTACATTTCTATTATTATGAATAAATTTAACAAAGGTGCTTTATTTAAATCTAATTGATCTTTAAGTAAATTTTTTGATTGTTTTAATTTATGGATTTCTAAACTTTCCAGTAAATTTAATTTATTGCCTTTATTTTCTAAATATAGAATTGAAAATCCTTATTGAAATCGTGATTTTCTTCTATTAGATCATTCTTCTTTCTCAAATCGATTTCAGTGTCTCTTGTCAAAACCGTGATTTTGTAGTCACTAGTTTGTCTAAGAAATGAGGCATTCGAATTGGTATAAAGTCAAATTTTCGATGCCAGCATCTTGATTTATTCGTGTTGATCGATGCCGTCCCTACAGTTGAAGTTGTGGGCATTAAAATACTCTGTAGAGTAAGTCTGGAAGGAACGACTTTTCTCTTGCACCACGACAATGTCAAACCGCATTGCACGAACTCTGAGTTATATGTATTTAAGGAACCCCAGAACGTTAAATTTTTTTTCGAATTTTATTGTTGGCGCTGTTTGCATATAATTTACATGCATAAATATACGCCTCTCATATATTTTTTCTAATTTATATTTTTATTATTATCTTGTTATTATTATTTTTATTATCATTTGCATTCGAGGGAAGTGGTCTAATATAATATAGATATATTAAATCACTTATAACCGTGCACAAGTGACGAAACAATCCACCTTGCACTTTCCAACAAATACATCTTGAAAGTATAGTTCATATTCCTTCAAACCAGAAAGAATTAATAATTACAATTTACACAGGTCAGTATGACTGACAAATTTTTAATGTTTTATTATAAAATTTAGATCATGATCCGAGATTGATCTCTTGTTCACACACAAACACACACATAATATATATAGGTACTTATATTATTTATCTTTTTGTCATCAATTAATTTTTATTATCAAGTGATGAAACTCATTTTTGTAATCTGTATATGTGACACATATCTCACCTTGGTACATAATTACTATTTATAATTTTATATATGAACTGTTGCAGAATAGTAATCCATTTTTATATTATACAAAAGAAAACCAAGTTGCTAATTTGTAATACAAAGGTATTTTTAATAATATAAAATATTATTAAAAATCTGGTGTGAAGAACACAACTACAGGTTCACTATTAATATTTTTGTGAACGTGTCCGAACATATCCCTCCCCAGGGACGTAGATACGTATTTCGCCTTTCTACTGGCTCATCGGTACGCCCCTGCTGGAGAAAGAATATCTTGAGACACATTCACAAAAAAAGAATAATTAATAATATTTTATATTATTGAAAATACCTTTGTATTATACAAAACTGGTGGGGTTTACCTACTCATGTATGTTTCAATTATTCTGATGCTAATTTATATATTTTTAATATAATTTATATTATATTAAATAGGTATATATTTATTTTTGCTGTGATTCAAATATTAAGCCTCTAAAAATAAAATTCGGAAGCATGTGCCGAATTCTTTATCGTAAACCCATATTTAGTAGCCCTCATCTCTAATAAAGTGCAGTTATTTGTAAAGGCCGCTTTACTGTTTGCAATTTTTATTGGATGCAATTTTTCTTGCACGCTAAGCCGTGCTTTAAGCTACTAGTACACGAAGATTTAAAAATCATGTGCAAGAGAAAAAAATCATAGATATTTACACAGGATATTTGAAAGTTTTTTTTAGCTTGCATGATACAATTAACGCGCGTTTGGAACAAATGTCGCACATCAGTTGCATGCCTGTTTACACATTCTATGAAATATAGCTGTATTGTAGGCAATGTTTCAATCGTGCAATATAAGTAGTTTAGTCATTCATATTTACACATTGCAATGCACATAGGTCGTTTTGGCCGATTTATGCGCCCAAAATTATTTTATTGTATATTATGATTTGGTTGTTAGTTTTCATTGAAGATACAAAAATATTTATATTAAAAAGAAATACTTATTTAGAAAAACAACAAAAGATTATGTCAATAGAAAAAATGGCCAGTTTTGTAAAATATTACGAATGAAGTATACAATTAAAACTGGAAAGACTATACTAAAAAAAAAAAATTCAGACTTAATAATTTTAAAACCGAAAAATAATAAAATACTATACAAATAACTTTTACATCATTCATATTCCTTATTAGTCTGTGAAGTATCATAAGATCAATTGTCTCTTGGGAAAATGACTACATTGATGATTTTTAGGGCTTTTTCATACTACTCATTAACGGGCCTGAGCTTAAGCCTATATAGCCGCATTCCATTCTTCTCTATAGAATTTCCTAGCATAATTCTGGCGGCAAGCCCTAAAGTGTTTATTTCAGGCTTCAGCTGCCTTTTCTGATAATTGCCCTATGGGCAGAAAGGCATTTTCGAAAATAGCTCCTCCATGGATCAGAACTTTATGCATTGTTGGAATCATTGGATGCCACCCATAAGACTTAATTTATAACTTAGCCGTCTCTAAGGCGCTAACAAGACTACTTTTAAGGGCCTAGCAATATGTTAAATTACAACAGTTTAGAAAAGTTTTAGAAAAAATTTTAATTATCGTTTAATGTTTACCTGTACCACTGGAATCATAGTCTTTAGGAACAAAAACGAAGTCGAACTTATAAATATTCACTTTGAAAACTTTGTTTACTCTAAGAGTACCGAGATTAGATACCTACACCACGAGCAAAGACCAAATTCTGACCACCTGTAGCCGCTCTAATGCACAATATAAAGGATAAGAGGGGTCAAATATTGTTCTTGAACTGTCTGCTAAGGCGGGTTATAACTTGTTTTGCTATCAGGTATACTTTTGCACATTCACTACTTTTGACACTTTTCGATCTATGTGCAACCCGCAGATGAACATGAATATAGTTCGTAGTTGTTGCATGTACGGTGCTAATACGACGGAGAAGACGTCTACATAGAAGGAAAAGACTTTGGGTGAAACTTGGGATAAAGGAATGAGAAAACTGTGATGTTGTGAACAACCTATTAAGCAAATTCTAACGTGAAGAGAAGGCATTTTATGCCAATTTTTTACGGATATCAGTTGCTGATTTTGCTTTAATTAAAAAACAGGATAAGTACTACTATGCGGCCAGCTATACCACCAGTTGAACGTATAGTTTTAAAATTAAGATTTCTGCAACAGGTAGACCTATTCTGTTGTCAGTGTACAATACAAAAATATGACAAAGGTAGAAACGTCAAAGAATATTGCAAGCCTGAAAAGTTGCAAACCGAAAGTTTTCTGAATTGTCTAGACTTTTACTTCACGCGCAAGATAAATGACTTTTTTGTGAACACTATGCATTATTGGCTAAAGTTTTTTTTTAGCCAAAGAACTTAAAAAATGCATAAAAAAGATAAAAGACGTTACATAGAAAATATAGCGGATGAGGCACAAAAAGCTTCCGAAATAGGTGTTAGTAAAGAACTCCATAAGAGTATAAGAAAATTAAGTGGATATAAGAAAATAAATAATATTATAAGCAGTAAGGATGGAAAAATGCTAACAACGATAGAAGAACAGCTAGAAAGATGGGTTGAACACTTTTTTAAGGAAGCAATGAACATACATAGAGATGGAATAGGGAAAATAGAGAAAAAGAGTAATGTGACAGAACTAGAAATTAATATAGACCACTCTACTATAACTGAAATAGAAAAAGCAATAGCTGATTTAAAAAATGGAAAGGCTCCTGGTACAGACCTAATTAATGCTGAATTGCTAAAAGCTGATGGGAAGACTACGGCACAAATACTACACCCTTATTTAAACAAATTTGGGAAAAAGAAGAAATGCCTGATGATTGGAAGACAGGACTAATCTGCTAATAAGCTGCTTACAATCGCCATGGTGACCCGTTGTTTATAATTCAAAATATGATTGCAACCGGCGGCCATGTTTGCAAGTGTAAAAAGTTTATGCTTGGTGTCGATGCAAGTAGCTAGCAAAGCGTTTTAACTGGTAGAAATCACTTTTTGTTTCTAATTTCAAAAGTTACGTCGTTAGATACTAGGACACTGATTTATGAGCAGTATCATATGATAAACCTATAATGAGACAAAACATCTTATTTATGGCAAATATTATTGCTATAGGTTTCGTGCATACCGGTTTGTTGAGCAAATTGCCGCAGTTTTCGTTGGACTTCTTTCTATTTGAGTACGGACATTTTCAACCACATCTTCAGTTAAAACAGAGGGACGCCCAGAGGATTTTCTTTTACACACGCTACCTGTATCGTGAAAATGATGTACAATACGATATATATGTAGTACTAAATTATCTTCGTGAATATCGATGTCGGGGTATTTTTCAACGAATTTATCAACGCACTCCCGAACATAATATTTTCATTGTCACACCCGTTCTCCGTTACGGAAATATGATTCTAAGATACATTTTTCCTATTCAATGGAAAATGGCATTTCGAAAGATAACATTACAAACTGATGTCCTAATTAATAATACTCTTAACTTTGTAACGGATGTCAATGAAAGAAAAAGTAATCAAATTCTTTCAAGTCTGCCTATTTTATTAAATTGATAACTTCACTTAGTTAAAGTATTAGACATAAGTTTTGATATCAAGTACCGGGGAAAAAAGTTGTTTTTTATTAAATTCTTTTTCCGATCGCATGTTAGCTACTTGTTTACTTTTTTAATGTTGCTTGTGGTACACTGTGTACTATATACGCGTACCACTATAAAATTTAAGGTAATGGTTTAAACATAATTTTCAAGCAATTAAACTATTTGAAACATACTGTTTTTATGTTAATTAAGAATTATACTTATAGCACTTGAAAATGTAGTCAAATTAAATAACAAACATTATATAACATAACAGTTTTTCATTTTATGATTTTTTTTATGAAGAATTAAACATACAATAATCAAGGTCGAAGCATCCCAGGAAACTAAGAACTAAAACAGCTATTATGGTTACTAGAATAGTCTTCTTACTTATATACCAATATAAAATATACATTCAGCACATAAAAAAGCATATTTTTTGAAGTCTGAATATAATTACTAAAATTATTGAAATTTAAATCATTTCTGTATAAAATCAAATAACAAAAAATTTTGCGACACCATTTTGTAGATTCGTAATACATACATTGATAAAACTAAGAGTTTATTGCTAAAAGGCCTATTTGCAGAATATCAAAGATCCTACTTTTTGAAAGGCATACAAAAGTTGAAATATCGCCGGTCTAAGTGTTTAAAGTTGAAAGGCAGTTATTTAAAAGAATAAAACGTTCTTTTTTTACCAACTGTAGTTTCATTTAAAAGTCACATTCCCGTCCAATGTCCTTGGCATGTATAATTATTATGATATATGCTGAATGTTCAAAACGATTAGTATTCAAGTTAGTATCATCAGCAATGATTGACACTGAATTAGTTTGCATGCAATAGTTTTATACAAAGCAATAACATTATGCGAAAATTAGATGAATTGTTGAAAATGCCCACTACTTCCCAGGATACACGCTTCAGCTTCTCATATTCGTGCGCACTCTATGAAAAATGCCTTCAGTATTCCTTATTACATCATAGGAAACTTCTATGCGTTTCTTCAATTCTTGTACAGCGCTAATTGGAGTGCTGTAACCCAGAGTTTTAAGATGCCCACATAAGAAAAAGTCCAAGCTATTTAAATCTCGGGATCTCAGAGGCCATGGTTGAAATCCACCACGACCTACCCGTCGGTTATTAAGGCTCTACGCTATACCCGGCAATCCCACACTGAAATGAGTGTATTTCTCCGGCCTTTTTTTGGCTTCAATTTAAAAGTTGAAAGACCGCTCGATGTATGTATGACCATGTATCAATAAAAACTAGGTAGGTATTTACGTTTTTTTCCAAAATTTTTGTACGGTTTGACTTTTATCGGTAAGAAACAGAAAATCTATCCGGACAAATTGAGAGATAACCAGGCCAGCTAATGTAGTTATGAAATGTTTGTGTTGTAGGTATTTATAATATCTAGGTAGCTATACAGCCCGTTTTTGTCTAGATGTAATAGTTGTTTAGTTATCAATAAAAATAAAAGACAAAAACAGGCAACCCGATACTCAACGTCCCTGAAAATATGCAGCCCACATTACAGCACACGGCTACAAAGTAGGTACCAAGACGTCCTGCTGAGAGGGTCGAAGGATTATGTAAATTGGCTCCACTGGCTTCTACCTATAACAATATTAACTTATCAACCAATAAATCGGCGTAAGTATTGAAATAAATGCTGCAACTGGTTCAATGGCTAATTAAATTACCTTTTATTGAGTTTTAAGAGAATTTTGATCCATAATAATCACCGAAAATTAAGTGCGGATCGGAGACTAAACATCAAAGATGAATTTTCTAGTCATTTATATGTGAACAAACTAATTTGCAGCGAATAAATTACTGCATTTACATAAGTAAATAGTTTGTATTTAAAAAAAATTAGAATAAAAAATAATTAGAGATCTTTTTTCATAATACTTCTTATAGATTGATCTCTATGATACCTCGCGTCAATTATTTCTGGAAGCATTGCATTCATATAAAATTTTTCCAGATGTTCAATCATATGATGATTCCAGAAATCATCATTTCGTTCTATTACTATATATTTCAAATCGTATAAACTACGAAATAACATTTCTCTCTTTTGGTGATGTGGAGTTGTCCCTGCACTTGATACATATAATTATCAAAAGGTTTTAGCAAAATTTTGTTACTATCATTTGCATCTAAGGTGCAATAATTAATTAATTTTTCGTTAATGGCTTCATGTATTAATTTATCACGCGCTGAATAAGGACATTTTATTTCGACAATAGAATCGAATCCAATTAACCCGTCTGGAGTGGCGCCTAAAAATTTTTTCTTCTCGTCAATGAACAAATCGCATGCCTCAACTTTCAAATTTGTAATTTCCATAAATTTTTGCTTGGCCCTTTCTTCATTATCTATGCCATACTGTAGAGAATGTGGTAGTTTTTTATTATTGAATCTATTAGTATACAGCATATGTTTTATTGTACTAGCCGTGTCTGTTTTTTCTCTCATTTTACAAATCTTGCCAAAGTTACTTGCCGTTAATCTTATCTGTCTCTCTTTTTCCCATTCGTTGTTATGTCTCTGATTCACCGTCCTAATTTGAATATTATGACAATGAGATAATGACAATTCATCAATAAATTGTTTTCTCTTGCTTTCGTATTCCGGAATAGGCATGTCAGGTACCACGATTTTGCTCGCTCCGTAATCCGAATCAGCACTTTGAATTCGAATTTTATTTTTTTTGCTGTTCTTTTTTATTGCTTGATTTAGTTTAAGATTTTTGAATTTTTCCAAATATACACCGTTAAAATTATCCCCATTAGGTTTCTTAACAAATGTATATACAAATGTCTCTTTATTATTATAATTTATGGCTGCCGCAAAACATCTGCCTTGGTACGAGCCTCCCAGCGAAAAATTTATTCTTTTTCCTTCCACGAATTTATTCACAACAGAATTGAAGGATTCTACGGCGTTATTGTCTACGTCATAAAGTAAACTGGAGGATAAATTGGCTACTCTATTCAAAGACTGAAAAAATATATCATATAGAGCACTGCTTTTGAAATGTTTGTAATCAATAGTATTTGAATTGTTACCATTGTTACCATCTTTACTACAAAAATAGCTAGCACAGTTACTATGTTCTCAAAATATGTGGGCAGGTCCATTGAGAATATCATTTTTTAAGTTTTCTATTTTTTGTTGAAAAGAAACATTTTCATTTTTGCGGTACTTTATGGCACTAACTACAGCTGTTCTAAATTTAAGAATATTCTGCCGTAAAAAATTTCGTATACACATATCTGATCGAGGAGTTTTTGAAATTTCTCGTATTTTCGTACAGAAATTTCGCAACACATGATTTCGACACTCAATTTTTTCAATAAAATATGTTGGTCCGTAAGGTTTTGCTGTTTGAATTTTTTTATATACACTACTATCCCGATCACCAATAATAGCTTTATATCGCAAATTATGCATTTCTATTGACATTCTAAACCCATCTAGAATAATAGTTGCTTCCATAGAAGTTGAAGAACTGTTCTAGTTTTGAAAAAATTTATGAGACGGAACATTTTTTTATCCTTATTTTTACAAAATTTGCACATTTTATTTTTTACTCCTACGTACAAACTTTTTTACTTCTGGTCCCAATTACGCACCCAACGCCCGAGAGAGCGTTAGAACTTGTAACTTCGTTTTGACCAAGCTCCATCCACTGTTACAGTTATAAAAGGTATTCCGTCGCTATCAATTTCTCCTGCTTCAATTGCCAACTTACGTTCTTCCCTTCCTGCAGCTAGCATTTCTTTTAATGCTAACTCCTCTGTATTTTTTAGCACTTTTTTTTCTATGCGCGCATACGTTGCTGAAGACATTTGAGGAATGTCTAAAGCTGCGGAAAATTCTGTTAATTGTGAATGACCCGCCCCTATTGCAACAGTTCCACACACCGCTGCTTCATTTACTCCACATTTTTTATTTTCATTTTCAGTACTGAATGTATCTGTTATTCCACACATGTTGCATTTATACGTAAAAACATTTTTAACACCAAAATGTTTTTCCGCTTTTATTTCTACATTTTGAAAAGTACAGCCAAACATATCATGTCGTATTCCTTTTAGAACAGTAAACATATGATTTATATCAACAATCCTACGTCCAGCAAGAGTAAAATTTGCAATATTGTTTAAATTTTCTGTTTCAATAAAACCTCATCAATTTCAATAAAAACCTCATCTTATATATCCGAATCAAAACTGTCGTCGGGTGCCGAATTTGTCTCAGTGAAAACAATTTCATTATCTACAATATTATGACGTTGAGACACTATTCGATTTTTTATCCGAATTTGTTTCATCAACTGTTTTCTACTTTTCCGTTTTGCAGCGGTTGAAAATCTTTTTTGGGAGTGAAGTCCCATTGTTGTTTATATTTCAAAATTACAACGGTCACCAACACTAATATCATATGGTCATATCTTTATTGAATTATATACATTTTTCCAAGTAACCAGGTGATTAACTTTAAATGACTAGGAAGGATTAGAAAGCCAGGTAATGCCGTAACCACTTTTAGAGGAAAACAAGTTAATACATTTGTTTGTCTTTTACTTTACACAAGCATCTAAGTATTTCAATTAGGTATGTATGGGTAAAATTGTGTAGCTTTACTACACTACTTATTTTATATTAGAACCTATTAAGTTACATTTGTTATAATAATACATCTATTCTTTATCTACGATTCAAAAAATTTTAGGCGGAAATACACAGATCATCTATCTGCTGAAAACAAGGCATAAATAAATCCCAAGTAGCTGATGTGTCAATAATCAAATTTGTTTGCTAATTTACATAATCCTTCGACCCTCTCAGCAGGGCGTCTTGTTACCTAGTCTGTTGTAGTATGCTGTAATGTGGGTTGCATATTTCTGAAATGGTAATTTTCGGGCACTAAAGTGGACCCTTAAATATATGATTTAAATATTCTCCTGCTTCTAGACTGAAATGAGCTGGTGCACCGTCATGCATGAACCATATACTTTTTCTAACTAAAATTTGCACTTCTTGAAGCAATATTGGCAAATCATCCTCTAGAAACCAACTATAGTTATGACCATTTATCCTTTGTGGTAGCAAAAAAGGTCCCGTTAAGTAATTTTGAAAAATTTCAGCCCAGATATTTACCGAAAATTGCTTTTTATGATTAGATTCAACAACTGCATGCGGCTGTTCTTTGGCCCAAACATGATTATTGTGAAAATTTCTGAGAGCGTTTCCTGAGAAGTTTACTTCATCTGTGAACTTTATTTTACAGTCAAACATGGGATTTTGCGCAATATTCTCCAAAAAGACCATTGACAGAAGTTGATTCGCAAACGAAAATCTCGGAGAAGTAAGGCTTGGACCCATTGAATATGATACAGGTATAACAGAAAATCGGGAGGAATTCTCCAAACTAGAATGTTCGAGATATTCAAGTTATTTCCAATTTTTCTAGTGTTATGTTCTGAATTTTCAAGAATTGAAATTATAACTTTTTCTTTAATTTCTGGAGTTCCTATAGTACGATGATAGTTTGGTCTAAAAGTACCTGTTTCAGTTAACCTTCTCTCTACGTTAGACGATGTTCATGTATCTGGTGTAACTCTATCCGGAAAGCGCTCTTGATACAATCGTCTAGCCTCCGGTGCGCTGTTATCAGCCAAACCATATATATGAATATCAGCCAACTCGAGATTAATAAAATTAACCATTTTTGTTCAAAATAACACTATACATATATTTTAACGAGTAAATTAATTTAACTCTCAAAATTACTAAAACAACAACAAACATAGACTACTATTAATATTCTGCTTTTAGTATAGGAAGAGTAATTGTTCTTAATTTCTTTACTGAAAAAGAGTTCAAGTTACGAAAAAAGTCAAGAGACCCTTTTTGTTACAAAATGAAGCAGAATGAGCTGAATGACCTGGTTAGAGATTTAGGCCTTTCAAAAGATGCTACCGAATTGCTGGAGGTGAAGACTAAAAAATAAAAACCTGTCGTCACCAGGAACTCTTGTTTTTGTGGTACAGTCAACGAGAGAGAGAGAAAATTCACTAAATTTTGCTCCAAAAAGGGAAATCTCGTTTTTCGTAGTGATGTTCAAGAGCTAATCAAGTGTTTTGAAATAGAATGTGATTCATGAGTGGCGCCTATTCCTTGATTCGTCAAAAACAAGCCTCAAAGCAGTCTTGTTGCGTAATGGGAATAAATTTGTAAATTTGTGTTTAAAAAAAACTTTAAGCAATAGACGGAAATGGGATCATCTTTAGATTCTGCAGACTAGAAAACATAATTTTTACTAAAAACATCCCATGCAGCTGAAAAAATATATATTTTTGCGGACCTGTGTTATTAATCTTATAACTAATTCATTCCTATTACAGAAGAAACCATGCAACAATGAAAAAAACCAAAAAATATTTTCTTGTACACTGCACTTCTAAGCGTCTATTAACAAATCTATACAAATTTCGCGCGAACGTCACTGGTAGAAAATTTAAAAAAAATTATATCGGTAAATGCCGTTTTATGGTAGGAAGGTATGTACCGAAATTCATAAAATTATCTGAAGTGGTATGAATACTCTGTATCTCGGAAAGGCCACTGCACTTCTAAGCGTATATTAACAAATCTATATAATGTTTAACAAATAAATTAATTTATATCTATAACTAAACCATACTGCAATAACTTTTCAGTAATATAACAGTTTTCGTTTTGCAAAAAGTCAGAGAATTACTTGCAGAATTATACAACGTATAATTATCAAGATATCGAAATAAAAAAATCATTCTTCAAATTTAAAATGTCATGCTTTAGAGCTTGTTTAGTATTATGAAGTTCTCGAATAATGTTATCTTATTTATATCCATATCTACTAATATTAACTCCCGCACTATGCCATTTTTATTTTTGCGTATAAATATAAGCAATCTATACAACCAAAGTCAGTATTAGAAGCAGTATTGTGTATATTACAATGGATGCGATAGCTGCTATTTTATTAACTTCCTTAATCATTTTTGGATGGCTTTATTTCACGAAGAAAGACAACCGACTTAAAACGTTAGTCAATGAAATTCCTGGACCAAAAGCCACTCCAATCATTGGTTCTTCTTTATCAGTTTTATTTATGAAAAGCGAAGGCAAGTATTAGAAATTAATTTTATATATTTACGAATTAAATATGTAAAAGTGAAGTTAAATGTTTAACTATAAAGTTTGTAACTCTACTTACTAATTTTAATGGATTCTTGGTTGAGCCGCGTTGTAAATCGATGAAATCTCACTCGTCATTTTCAATGCCCTCATCTTATTGTCTATGCAGCGTCAATGCATTTTGTTGCAGCAGTGTATTCGCACAGTAAGGACAAGAAGGAGACCTAGAAGACGATGAGTGAGATTTCGTCGAAACGTCGTTGTAAATGGACGGCCCTTCTCAGGACCATCCATTTACAACGCGGGTCAACCGAGAATACAACAGCAACTTCAGCCAAAATATTCGTGGGCGAAGGGTTATCGCTGAATAGCGCCAAAGCTGTGCGATATATCCTTGTATTTATAGCTTATTCTTATTATACAGATTCTACATATTTCTTAGACTAAGATATACTTTATTTATAACTCTGTTATTTATTTATTTATTCGTTCTTTCTGAATCTATTTTTATTTGTTACACATCACATTATATACGAAGGTGATGCAAATTTGACACTTTATTTTTTTCTGCTGGATACAAATTACAAATTAATATTATGACTGCTTTTGTTTTCTAAGTAAGAACCTCTCTTTAAAATACACTTATCCCATCGTTCCTGTAGCTTCAGCATTTCCGTTGAAAAAACTTCTTTCGGTTGTCGACGTAACCAATTTTCTTTTTGAGAGGTCCGAAGAGCACATAGTCACTCGAGACCAAGTCTAGATAATATCGGGGGTGAGGCAGCAGTTCCCAACCCAATTTAGCTAGTCAATGTATTGTTCGTTAGATGAGCTGTATGTGGGCGAGTGTTATCGTGTAGGAAAATAACTTGCTTAAGACATCGCGTCCGTTTGTTCGTATGGCCATGTTAATAACGGTTGTAGTAAGACGGATTAATCATTTTTTGTTTCAAAAAAATCGATTTTATTGGCTCAATAGCGTCTCAGAATACAATCCGGATCATTTTGAATTTTTCGAGAGGTCGTGAGCTTCAGTGACGCCATTACATGCTAACATTCTTGGTTTCTGGGATATAATGATTTACCCAGATTTCATCAATTACTATGATAGGTGACAAAAAATTATCGACTTCTCACTCGTAACGTAGCCGAAGTTCTACGCAAGTCTGCAGTCGTTTCTGCTGTTGTTCTACGAAAAGTTGTTTTGGAACCCACCTTGTGGTAACTTTACTAAATTTAAATTTATCGTGGGCAGTAGTGTGAATACTACCAACGGAAGTCTTTACAGCAACTTCCTTAATATATATGCGCCTATTACTCCTGATTAGTTGGTCAACTGTTTGAGTATTCACAAGATCCACAGCAGACGCTTGACGGATAGTGTGCAGCAAATTTGTCACGCGTTTACGACATCCTAGAAGGATTTAAACCACTCAAACAATGTTCTAAGTGATAAACACCTTTCTCCAAACTGTTTATGCCTTTATTGAATATCAGTCGCCTTTACACCTTTATTGAAAAAAAAAATTATAATTATACATTGTGCAACATAATTTAACGACATTGTTAGTACAACTAACAGTGTTGACGCAATCAAGTTGCAGTTGTTTATGGCGTTAACTAACATGCCTACTTCGATTAATATGCTTACATGTTTTTGTTTTAGAACTTTAACACTTATTGTTTCACTTTAACCTAATATACTTTTAATTATTTTTCTTCTTTTATGCTACTTTTTATATCCTCTTTGTAAGCGTGTGTATACATATAATCTTAGTTGTGTCTAGCGACAAAGAAAAAAAGGGGTGGAAGCTACATATGAGTAATGCCTTCATACAAAATATCGCGAGCCAATGTTCACGTAGTAACGAGAAAATGATTTTTCTTTATTCATAATTCATCAGTAATTCTCTTTACCGACGATTTATATTGTTATATCGATATTTGTCAGTACCACCCCAAATTTAAAGAAATATATATATATATATATATATATATATATATATATATATATATATAAATAGAAACCAGGTATCAATCCCATTGGACACGCTATAACTTTTTGTACTATGACGATTTTTGTTATAGTATAAACATAATAATATTATTTTAAAAGAAATTTAACGTTCAAACTCGCTAACTATAATTTCATTAATTAAAACACGCCATAGGGTTGTCGAGATATTCAACGTAAAGGTTATTATTAGAGAACGGACACGCTTACCACCCAGTGCAGTACTGGCGAAAGGCTGTATTTCTAAAATATTTAATTTTGTTTATATAATTGGAAAACGAACGGGTGGTGATCTAAAAAATTACGAAATACATATTTATTTGTTGAAAAGTTGTATTTATAAAGTTTTTAATTTTATTTATATAATTGGAAAACAAACGGGTGGTGATCTATAAAATTACGAAATACATATGTATTTGTTGAAAAGTTGTATTTTTAAAGTTTTTAATTTTATTTCTATAATTGGAACATTTTTATTTGTTCATTTTGTCGTTCAAGTTGAGTAAAGGAGTATTAATATTGACTAGCAATAGTTTCTCAAGGTTTTCTTCTCTCAATTTTGTTCTCTTTGAATTAAGTACATCCTTATAAATAGAAAACGTCCTTTCTACATCGCAACTGGTTATAGGTGCATACTAGAAATATTCTTTTATTTCTTCATATTTAGCCGTTAGATTTTGTGGAATTGTCTCCATACATAATTGCTGCAATGTAATTAAATCTGGATTTCTATTAAGAATTGCTTCAAACTTTTGCCGAAGGCCACATCCGAAGTCACTTGGAATACTTTTCAAATTATTAACAGCCACATCTAATGTGATTAATCCGTCATTTAATTTGAGATTTCGATTTTCAAAATAAGTGATTAGTTTTGGCAATTTTCCAAAGTGTTCGTGAAGAAAGTACAACTGATTTTTTAAATTTGGGATTTGTGTGAGCTCCTTGCACTCACCAATATTTCTAGCATCCTCCTTTAGCAGTGTTACGAAATGTTTTAGACTATCGAAATTCTCAGCAAAATAACTAGTAGCTTCCAGCCATGTCCCCATCTAGTTATTACTGGAGTGGGAGGCAGTGACAGAGATGGAAATTTTTCGCTGAAAAGAGCTACTCTCAATGGTGCTTGTCTGAAAACTTTTTTAAAAGGTGATACAAGTCTATCAACTTCCGGAAAAGTGTCTCTGATATATTCACAGATTCTATGGAGAGCATGTGCTACACAAGTAATATGCAGCATATTAGGATATGTTTTCTTCAATAGTCTACCTGTTTTTAACATATACGCAGCACTATCACTGACAAATAAAAGTATTTTTTCTTTGTACGTGGCGTCCGAATTAAGCATTTTTTGCATATTCTCCTTAATGGTTTCAGCAACTGTTTCCGCATCAACTCTATTTATAACACTTGTTGCTAATACATATGAGTTATAGGGAATAGTTGGATGTAGTACACCAGCTACAACATTTACCACACAGCGTTCTAACATATCCACAGTTTCGTCGGCGCTTATCCATATGTATTGATTTAAAAGATGGCTTCTAATGCGTTCTACTGTTCTCGTATAGCACCTAGAAACATAACATTTGCGTAAAGTTGATTCATCAGGAACATTTCGACCAGTATATTTTTTCAGAAATATTTTTAAAGTGGGATTGCTAAGTTTATTTAATGAATATTAGCCGCCATAAAAGTTTTACAGAGTTCAGATGTGTTTGCGATCTTAAGTGACGAATTTTTGACGATATTTTACGGATTTTGTAATAAATTTCGGAATCACTGACAATGGACATACAATCAGTATGACCGTCAGTCCAACTCGCCATTGTTTTACAATGCCGTTCTCGACATTCTTCCATATCATGTCTGAAAAAGTAACTTAAACAATGCTCTAGATCTAAATAAATGAAAATTAAAAATGTGTGCGTAAGTTATTGAAACTGAACGAAATTCAATGCACACTCTTACGTCGAAATAATTGGTAGAAATAGATTCAATCAAACGATATTTAACAGGATCTATCACAAAAATTACGATGTAATTAACAGTTAAAACTATGAAAACAAGAAACGTACTTACAGCACTTTATTTATCTTACGAAATATAAACTAATAAACAAAATACATTATAAAAACCCCGCTTCTATCTACGCTCATGAAAACACTTTAAAAAGCACTATATTCTCGGAATACAATAGCTGGCTTGTCCATTGTTATCGCGGCGAGACCAGGTGTCCGAGGAAGTCAAACAAATACTTCACACACAATTACACAATTCCAATTGCCGATTGCGTTTTATGGAAATTGCGTCCGTTCTCTAGTTATTATTGATATCCACAAAAAAATCACAATAAAAACAACATTTGTGCGGGCATAAATGTTTTAATATGATAACATCATCATTCACTATTTTATGAATATGAACTTATGTTAAACGTATCGTCTAACCAATGTCTAGGAATTTCATCGATTTTTTTGAAGGGCAATGAAGACGAGGTTGACTAATTTTCGGTCCTAAAAATTTGAAAATTTTTTATGAACTACAAATTTCTTTTTTGATTTCCAGTTGTCGCTATTCAGCGATAACCCTGTATACATGTTGACTTTTATTTCTCAAATCTCGTAGGGTAGTCTAACGTCAAATCTCTCTGAACGTATTGGTTCTTTTCAATATGTCCAAATAGTATTTTTGCTAACAGATTTTGATCATTATTGATCGTTTAAAATCTCGCTCTTTGTATATATAATAGATAATAAATTCTTTTATATAAAGTCACTAATGCATATTATCTCTAAATAACTTACTTCGAATTTCAAACAGCGACTTCACTATCAACGCTACTACGACGAGGGATGCTTTTTATATTTCGGGAATAAAGAACAGAAACTTAAATTACTCATCGTACATAGTCTTACTGTTTTTCAAAATATTCTCCATTAAGGTACACTAAGATGCACTTTTGCATACGCTTGAACAAATTTTCATCAACAAATTTTCGAAGCACTTTTTCTACTCCGATTGAGGTATCTCCAAAACATGGATTTTGTAAGCGTCAACCGCTTCTTCAGGCGTCAAAAGATGATGACCTCGTAATTTATTTTTGATTTGCGGGAATAGAAAGAAGTTATTTGGTTCCAAATCAGGGCTGTACGGCGCATGACCCATAAATTCCACGTTTCAGTTGTCAAACACTCTCTCGTTTGAGCCGATGTGTGAGAGCTCGCATTGTCCTTTGCTTCGAAGTGCTTTGTGCGCGAACAACTTTTGTTGGACTTCGCTTATCTTGACATATCTTGACCCATACAGTCGACTGCCGTTTACTTTCGGGCTCATACCTGTAGATCCATGATTGACCTGTTACGATGTCGTAGACGTGTTTTGAAACACCCCGATCGTTTCTTTTTTACATTTGTTTCGACCAATTGACACGAGCCTATTTTCGAACGATTGTCAAATTATGTGGAATCCAACGCGAACAAATTTTTTTAACGGCCAAATATTCATACAAAATTGAATGTGTGCTAGTCCCACTAATGCCCAAGGATACCTCTACCTCACGATAAGTCACATGACAATCTTGCAATATCAGTTCATGCACAACAGCAATGTTTTTCGGAACAACAACCGATTTTGGACGACCTTCACGAAATTCGTCAGTGAGCCAAAAGCACGGCCACGATTGAATTCGGTATACTACCGATATACGATTGTTTTTTATGGTGATTCATCACTAAAAGTTAGATTAAGTTCATCGATATTGTTGTGATAATCCACGTCGAAAGTTGAAAAAAATAATCGCACGAGTTAATTCCATTTTTAGGCAGAAATGAATTTTCACTGTAAACAACGCAAATAGCACTTATATGTCAAAATGTTCTGAGTAAGTATTCTGTCAAAAATATCGAAGCCTAGATCGCTTGTTAGAGGGCAGCACCAGGATCGCCTATTCCGCAAATATCAAAGGCATCCTTGGTACTATCTAGACCAAGCACGAAATTTCATTTAGGAAGCCAAATTTACTTCAGCTTCATTATTTAAATCTAATATATTATTACTTATTTGCAGATCGGTTCCGTTACGGCCGAAATCTTGTTAAAATCCATGGCCCAATCTTTCGGGTATGGTCCGGAAATATACCCGTTGTACAATTGTCTGATGCCAAATACATAGAAGTGAGTATGCTTTAAAATAAGAATCTTGCAAACTAGTAATTCTTTATATTCATAATAAACCAAAATATAACCAATAAATACAAACACAAGGATGCTAATATATTTTAATGCCTGCCAGTATTTTATATTCTAGTTTTGAATTCAGTTTCTTCAGCTTATTGACTTTATAAAATCAACAGAGACATATATTATCTAAATAAATTATATAAGACATATTTGGAAAAAGTTAATTCTCGAAATATTTTAGTAAATTTTGAACACACCAGGGTCTCTTTTTATGCAAATTTTTGAATACGATTTATATTTCTTCTTAGTATATTTCTATGCCGACATTTCATCTAATTGATATTTCACTTAAAATCGGGATTTTCTCGTTTTTTTGCGCACACATATTGCATGCTATTAAAATACATATAAGATTACAATATAAATTTATTCAGAATTAACAAATTGTGCGCTATATACATATAAAAATAAATTAAATTGCCTATATATTTTTGTCTAAAAAAGTATCCAATCTTTGACTGTATAAACAATGTTGCATTTTGAAATGACTCAAATAGAACCATATACATACTTTAAATGCCTATTGGGGAAAAGGTTGGCCTAGATGTCTTTAAAAGAGTGTGGATATTCAACACTGGCATTATTATACGAGGGTGGTCTGATAATTGAGGTAACTAACACAGAGATGGCGCGATAATCTACGTATGCTGTCATCTGTCAAATCTATCATATGTTAGAACACCGCTGTAAAAGTTTGAGAAAAAAACGTTGCGTCCGTTGTCTCTTACAGTTGGACAAAAGAGAATTGCGTGCTGTGATTAAACGCTTCCATATCGCCCCGAAAAAAACCCAAAGAAGTTAAAGAAGAGTTGGATAATATTCACGCCGAATCTCCGACATCATTTAAGACAGTTTGTTTCTGGGTGAATTAATTTAAACGTGTCCGTAGGAGCACCGAAGATAAACCAAGAGGAGGACGCCCGAAAGAGGCTAACACTGACGAAATGATCACCAAAGTGCAGATCCTGTTTTAAATGATCGTCGATTTAAGGTGCGTGAGCTACCAGACACTATAGGTATATCTAAAGAACGTGTTGGTGATATCTTACATGAACACTTGGGTATGAGAAAGCTGTCAGCAAGGTGGGTGCCGGGTGGACCAGAAACGAATGTGCGTAACAACTTCTGAGTACTGTTTGACCGTTTTCCATAATCCCTCCGAATTTTTGCGCCGATATATTACCGTTGAAGAAACGAGGATACACCATTATACCTCCGAAACAAAAGTTCAATCCAAACAATAAGTAGAACCCGGTTTCAATGCACCGAAGAAAGCAAAAGTGGTTCCATCAGCTAACAAGGTTATGGCCATCGTATTTTGGAATGCTCGTGATGTCTTTATAGATTATTTGCAAAAAGGCAAAACAATTACAAGCGAGTACTACGCGTCGTTATTGGATCAGCTGAGTGAAAAATTAAAGAAAAAACCACGGCAACAATGACAACGCACCAGCTCATGCATAGAACATTGTCGCGAAACAATTATTTGAATTGCGATTGGAAATACTTCGTCATGCACCTTACAGTTCAGATTTAGCTCCATCAGACTTTTTCTTGTTTCTAAAATTGAAAAAATGGCTAGGTGGAAAGCGATTATTCTTATTTAATGAAGAGGTGATTGCAGAAACAAATGATTATTTAGCGTCGTTTGATTCGACCTGTTACAGTGAGGGCCTTGAATGATTTAAACAACATTGGAAAAAGTGCATCGAATTAGAAGGGGACTATGCCGAAAAATAAATGAAAAAACTGGAATAAATTTCTTCTTTTGTACTACTTACCTTAGTTTATAGACCACCCTCGTATGATGTCATTAACTTAGTACATGATATTGATGGAAAACATTTTCATTCCTTTAGCCATAATGATAACGACGAATTAAGGCCTTAAATGGCAATGATATTATTGCAATAAGTTTAAATGCGGCAGATTATTAAAAAACCTACTCCCTTCATTGCAAAAATGATTCGAAAAAATTTTCAACTTTGTATTAATTACTAATATTATTCGCCTGCGACCTTCCTAAATCTCTTGTGGTACTCATGTCTAATCAAAGTACTTTCTTTGACCTCATTCTTTAAATTAAGCTTAGCACTTTCAAGAATGATTCGTTTGAACACAGTTCCGCTTTAGGATATTGAATTGCCAGAATCTACATACGACTTTTTATCTAGAGTCCATATATTGATATGTTTGTTGAGCTTAAAATATCCCGCTAGTATGCTAATCTTCTGAAGAGACTTTTAGTATCTACTCGATAGGTCCTTTGGAAACTTGATCGAATAATATATAAGGAACTGTTTTGCCTGTCTCTGACTTCAGAACCTGAGAAGTTCTTTCACGTTTACCGAGATCTATTTTTAGACCACAGAAAGTTTTAGCCACAGGAAGGCCCCAGTCATATGAACGCCATAAACGAAAGCCGTCGAACAAATTAGATTCACTTTCGTATTTTAGAGGTCACTTTCTTAATTGCTAAGCTCGTCTAGCTCCTACAAGTTTAAATTTAAATTGTACAAAATCCAGTACTTTTAGCACTGCTGAACTGTCGAAGATAGTGGGTATGGTACGATTTATTACACTCTGCTTGTTAATTTCTCCAACACAATGAAGCAATCCGCCAATTTCTGCTTAAAATATGGCGCTGCTTCCTGCTTGGGCTATTTTGTTCACTGTTGCAAGGAACAGTTTCAGTGCAGCAACATCACCAGTAGCTCTGATGCCCCTTGCAACAGTAGACCAAACGTCGGCCAAGAACGAAGCAATACTAAGAGCGCAGTTCCAGCCTGGAATCCCAAAAGCAGTCTTAGCTTCGACCATGCATTAGTCTGCAGGCTACTGACCTCGCTTCTTCTTGTATATAAATATCTAAGACTGGCAAATTCAATATCACCTCCAGCGCAGTAGCAGAAGTTGTTTCAATGGTCCTTGTGAAACTCAGTCTTTAAGTCTTTGTATACCACTTAACCGCCTGATAACTCCTCCTTGCTTGGTTTTTACCCGATTGCTCCATAGTTTATCGCGGGTCTAATTACCCTTGTGTATTACCATAGACCCTCCAATTTTCCCACACACATGCTTATACCTTTCTAAGGTGATGGTTGTTTTATTAATGGTTTTTAAAATGTAAAAATTCCACGTCAGCTTTACTAGCACCTATCCTTAAGTATTTGACTTTTTTGGTAAATATCTTCTAGCACTGATAGCTGTAAGCTTTGTAGTGCTTTCTTTTTTTCGAAGGTAACTATTTGTGTTTTCTAAACGTTAATTGATAGCAGCTCCTTATTACAGTCGTCGAGGCTATTTAAAATTATTTGTATTTCTCCCGAAACAACTTTTGCAAAGGTTCCCCGAACGTCAATTTCTGGGTTATTTGCGTATCCCTGGTAATGGAAGCCTTCATTGGATAGTCTTTTAAATAGATCATCTACTATGATGAACCTACAAAAGGGGTGGTAGCACATCCCCATCTACGCCATCTCCTCCTGTCCTGTCCTCAGTGCTCCACTAGTGGAGGACCAGTAGTTTTACCACAACACTTATCAGAAGCAACATACCTCAATTTCTTAACCAGAGCTTTACCTTTAGATCGGAAACGCAATTTCTGGATCTCCACCGCATTTTACGCTTGCTGCTATAAAACATCTGAATAATTATTTCCTGGCAGATTTTGTATCCTGGATTTTTGTATCTGGAGTTATTTAAAAAGTTTAACGTACACAAGACTGGTCAACTATCTTCAGATTGGCGCCAACGAATAAAACAATGTTGCCAGATAATTCGAGAAAACCCCGAGTTCTTTGTAAGAGTGTGGGTTTTATTTGAACAAAGATGTAGATCCTGTCTCGATGTGGAAGAATGGCAGTTTGAATATATTATTTAAATGTAACCGTTTTTACTGTGAAGTACAAAAAAACCTTAAAAACCACGCCAGAAAATTTTAATCTACAACTCCCATAAAATCACTACTATCTCGTAAATAGTTGCTTTGCGGACAAATGTGTTCTTTTAACCTTATTTTCGACCATACTACCTATCCTTAAGATTTTTATACGTTGTTTCGTAGCACCCTGTATATGAATTTATTTTGTGCTTACGTTCATTTTCTCTGAAAACTTATTTGTATTTATTGTTTTTACCATCTCTACGAATACTGGAAATATTCTTTTATTTCAGCGTATGTAGCAGTTAGATTTTGAGGCATTGTGCCCATACACAATTGCCGAAATGTTATTAAATCTTTTAAATTATTAATAGCCACATCTAATGTGGTTAATCAATCTTTGAATTTGAGATTTTTATTTTCAAAATAAGTGATTAGTTTTGGCAATTTTCCAAAGTGTTCCTGAAGAAAGTACAACTGATTTTTTAAATTTGGGATTTGTGTTAGTTCCTTGCACTCAGAAATAGTTCGAGCATCGTCATTTTTAAACATGTAACGAAATTTTGTAAACTATCGAAATTCTCTACATAAAAACTAGTAGCTTCTAACCAAGTTCTCGTTATTACTGGAGACGGAGGCAGTGACAGAGATGGAAGTTTTTCCTTGTAAAGAGCTACTCTCAATGGCGCTTTTCTGAAAACTTTTTTAGAAGCGGATACAAGTCTATCAACTTCCGGAAAGCTGCCTCTGATATATTCACAAATTCTGTGGAGAGCATGTGCCAGATAAGTAATATGAAGCATATTAGGATACGTTTCCTTTAATAGTCTGCCTGTTTTTAACATACATACAGCACTGTCACTGACAAATAAAAGTTTTTTTTTTGGTACCTGTCGTCCGAATGAAGAATTTGGCGCATATTCTCGTAAATGGTTTTAGCTACTGTTTCCGCATCAACTGTATTTATTACTTTTGTTGATATTATGGAATAGTTGAATGTAGTACACCAGCTAGAACATTTACTTTAGCCTCCTAATATATCAACAGATTCGTCGGCACTTATCCATAGGTACTGTTTTGAAAGATGGCTTCTCATCCGTTCTACTGCTTTCGTGTGGCACTTAGAAACATAATATTTGCGTAAGGTGGATTCATCAGGAACATTTCGACCAGTATATTTTTGCAGAAATGTTTTGAAGGTGGGATTGTTAAGTTTATTTAATGGAATATTTGCCGCCATTACAGTTTCACAGAGTTCTTCGTTAAAATTATCAGTTTCCAACAGGTTTAATTTCTATCTATGTGTTTGCGATGTTTTACGTTTTACGTGCGATTCCTTCGAATTAACGATATTTTACAGACTGAAATCAATTTTGGAATTACTGGCAATGGACATACAATCAGTATCATATCTGAAAAAGTAACTTAAACAATGTTCTAGATCTAAATAAGTAAAAATAAAAAATGTATGCGAAGTTATTGAAACTTAATGAAATTCACTTGACACTTACGTATATATGTAATTATCAGTTAAAACAAAGAAAAAAATAAACTTAATTTGCAAATTAGTATGCGGTCGTGTCGTGTATAAATATGTCACGATCGGTGAGCTCACTTAACCGTCCAATGTCGAATAGAGTACGTAAATTAATTGACAATTTCCCGGATCTAAAATACGATGGATATAGAGTGTGCAATAAATTTGTGATGTGTTGTAGACGAAGAGATTGCGAAATAAACGTAAACAACATAACCCATGGCAACCAAAAAATTTATTTTGATTTATGTTTAACTCTTATTACATGTAATATACCGTTTGCTGTACTAGCCCGCTATACATTTATCTCCTGGAATAAATACGCAAAGCGCGAATTGCCAAGTCGGACAACGTTACGAAATTTTCGATCTTCTGCTCGTAATATGCTCGTAAATATATTGAAAAAAGAATTAAATCGGAATTGAAATATAAAAAGCTGTAGCTGTGCGTAGATGAAACGAGGGATATAAAAAAAACAATTATTGGTTAATGTTATGGTACATACATTGGAATCTCATCAACTGGCACCTGCTATGTTACTTACTTCCAGACGAGTTGAAAAGTGTACAGCCAATGAGATTTTGAAGGTGGTGTTGGTGGTCATTGGACAAAGTTGAAATTTCACCAAAGCAAATATTAATGTTTGCGAGTGATGGTGCCGCAAACATGCTGTCTTTAGGTCGATCTCTTAAAGAACATGGTGCCAACCTCTTACATGTAACGTGCAAAAACCCACGCTTTGAATCTTGTGGCACAAATGATTCGTGATTGTTATGCACGAGTAAATGATTTAATAACTAGTACAAAGGCAGTGTTTCTAAAATCCCCGAAATGTACTCGACTATTTCGCAAACTATATCCGGAAATACCTGATCCACCAGAACCGATAATTACGCGTTGAACAACATGGTTGAAGGCTACGTTTTACTATTATCAATATTTTGATCATGTAAAGAAGCTAGTTTTAAAATTCAATCCGATAGAAGCTGCAGGTATCAAGAAATAACAGAAATTATTTAAAGATCCTCAGGTTAAAGAAGATTCACAAACTATACACAACTTAGGACTAACCGAGGGAATAGAAAAATAACAAAATGTTACGATGTTCACGCACAGCTATGTGCTGTAGAAGGCGAAAGAAATAAGTGTGTGATAGAAAAATTTGAAAGTGTTTTAGACAAAAATTCCGATCTTCACTTATTAAAACTAATTTGTGAAGGTGCGTCTAAAGAACCATTAAGTTCTTTCCAAGATTATTTTCAATATGCAAGTATAACTTCAGTAGATAGGGAACGGTCGTTTTCGGCATTAAAACATGTTTAATCCGCACGTCGCACTAACTTAAGTGAAACAATTATGGAGACATATCTGATAATTGGAATATTTGTGTAAGTGTTTGTGCACGTTTTATAATTTTTCTCTTATAACTTAAATTAAATGCAAAATTGCATGTGTACGCCGCTGGCATGAATTTGGCATCTAATAATGACTGTCTAATACGCGTCGGAAGTGGCTCGATTGGACAACAGCTGCTCTGGATTATCAACAGGTAAAAATACGCCGGTCGTTTCGCAAATGGTCCGTATTCATTTGTTTATGCAAATTTAATAATTTCGCATTACTGCATGATATTATGCGGTTTTTAAAAATTATGAAATGAATCCTTAATTTCTCAAAGTAGGTTAAGTCTTTTTTGATCGATTTTTTAATGCCGTTTTCTGCGGAACATATCTACCACATAAAAAGAGATCCAGGAGTACCCCTAAAATAATCGCTAATCTTACACAATCTTACAAAAGGAAGTTATTTCAAAAACTCCCAATTCCAAAATTTGTATTTCTTATTTGACATTCATTTTTATTTTCAGAAGAATCTTATCAGAATTTCAAATAGTACGACGAATAGTCAAAGAAGTACGAACTTTTGGAAACAAAATTTCCTGTTATTTGATTATTAATAGACTAATAAATCCGAAAACTATATTCAACTAAACATTTTATAAAACGGATTCAATATTCATGGTAAAATTAGTATAACAAAATTAATTATATACTTAATTAATAATAATATAATTCCTTATTCCATAAAATATTAAATAATATTGTTCGTTAATATTAGTCAATGCTAATTTGAAATATTTTTGCCATTCTCTCACTTCCACATAAAAAAATTAATATCTTCAAAACTTCATCAAGGAGTTTTTAAAATATCGGTAACGAAAATACTTCTACTTTTTCTCTGCGCAAAAATTTATTGTCTTATATTTTTTCAGTTGCTTTTAAATAATTCAAACAATATTTCAAAAGGGTTGGTATATGATTTCTTATCGCCGTGGCTAGGAGATGGCCTATTGACAAGTACAGGTAATATTTTTAACAGTTTTCTTTATTTCTCAAGACATAAATTATGCATCTAGGAAGTTCCATATACTATCGAACGCAAAAAAAGTGGTACAGTAGTAAAGTCAATTTTTAAGCATTTTAGTATTGTGACGTTGCTAAGGTAATTAAGATCGTAGTAATGTGCAAAATTCATTTTTGACATATACATCTATAATATTCGGCATTTACTTGATGAAGATCCATAATTTAAAATAGAAATAAAACTACGGTTCTAATCTTCACTTTTAATCTCTAATCGTAACACGACAATTGTTTCGCCAGCACAGTGGCTTCCTCAGGTGCTTACATCTAAAGAGCCACTGTGCCGGCGAAACAATTGTCGTGTTACGATTAAAGATTAAAAGTGAAGATTAGAACCGTAGTTTTATTTCTATTTTACATACATCTATCGTATATGTTATTTGACACTTATGGGTTATTTGTATATTTAAATTTGACGCCTACATTTAATATATATCTGCATTCACGCAGCCTAATTTAAACCGATTAAAATATTACTGTACCACTTTTTTTGCATTCGATAGTACCATTGCTTGTATGAAAATCTGAGACAAACGCTACTATATTGAGATTATCCATTGTAAACATATCTTTTGTAAAATATGTCAATTGTTAAATGTCAAATTTTCGATTAATGTTTATCGTAAATTGACAAGTGTTGTGAAATAGTTGAATTATTGAAATATTAATAATGCCCTGTTCAATAGTATATAGTTGGATGTAGTGCACCAGCTACAACATTTACCACAAAGCGTCCTAATATATCAACAGATTCGTAGGCACTCTGATTTGAACGATAGCTTCTAATGCGTTCTACTGCTTTCAAGTAGCACTTAGAAACATAATATTTGCGTAAGGTGGATTCATCAGGAACATGTCGCCCAGTATACTTTTGGAGAAATGTTTTGTAGGTGGGATTGTGAAGATTATTTAATGGAATATTTGCCGCCATTAAAGTTTCACAGAGTTTTTCGCTAAAATTGTCAGATTCCAACGGTTCTAATTTCTGTGTTTGTGTTTGCGATGCAAAGTGACGTTTTACGTGCAATTTCTTAGAATTTTTTAACGTTATTTTACAGACTTTGCAATAAATTTCGGAATCACTGGGAATGGACATACAATCAGTTTGACCCTTAATCCGACTCGCCATTGATGCCATTCTCAACGTTGTTCCATATCATATCTGAAAAAGTAACTTAAACATTGTTCTAGATCTAAATAAATGAAAATTTAAAATGTATGCGTAAGTTATTGAAACTTAACGAAATCACTAGACACTTTCGTATATACAGGGTGACCAGAAACTCTCCTGACAAACGAAGACCGGAGATTCTTCTGATAATTTTAAGACAATTAAACCCAAATTCACCTAGTCCGAAAATGCTTCCTAAGGGAGCTAGAGTTCTTTGAAGATGGCGCCTTGTATTTATTTTTTTTTTAATTCCTCCAGAACGCTTCTATTTAGAAAAACAAAAACTGGTATGCTTATTTATCCTCCAGAGATGAATCGATTCCATCAATTGCGAATTTCTAGTACCGGTCATAGGCGTCCGTTTTGGGTAGGTCAACTGTTATTTTAAGGCATAACTTTTTTGTCCTTAACTTTTAAGCATTTGTGACACTAGATTATTAAATTTTCAGGTATTCCAGTACTAAAATGTACTCTTACTTTAAGTCGGTACGATACACCGTTTTCTAGAAAAATCGATTTGTAAATTTTTCGTTTTTTCTTCATTAAAGTTCAATTTATTATGTACCTACTAATTTTTAGCGACGAAGTTGGCTTGGACTATCAAGGCATGGATGAAAATTAATTTAATAAATTAAAAACAAATTATTTATTACAATGGAACGAAACTAACAAAAAAAGAACAAGTATCAAAGGTAGATTGTTACAAAAGTTGCTCGATGTGATGACCATTAGTCTCTATGCATAAGTTTACCCTTTTGCTTAGAGAACGCCGAATTCTTGCAAAAATTCCAAAGTTATTTCTAAATTCGTTGCAAGCATCTTGTATCCTTAGCCAGTGTTGTGCGCGATTTTGTATCGGAACGGAATAAACAAATGCTTTTATGTATCCCCAAACACAATAATCGCAAGGATTCAAATCCGGCGACCTTGCTGGCCAAGCAACTGGACCGCCTCTTCCAATCCAATGGTCTTCGTAGTTATTATCTAGAAAGTCTCGTACATTCCTGCTAAAGTGGGCCGGACAGCCGTCCTGTAGAAACCATAAGTTTTGCCGAATATATAAACGCACTTCATCTAACAAATCAGGTAAAATATTTTGCAGGAAATGTAAGTAATCAGCACCATTTAAACGAGCAGGTAATTCCACAGGTCCAAGTAGATAATCGTCAACTACTCCTATCCAGACGTTTATGCTAAACCTATGCTGATGCTTAAATTCTTGAACAACGTGGGGATTGTCACCAACGTACGAATAATAATGTGCATTATGTACATTAAAAATTCCATTTTTTGAGAATGTAGCTTCGTCACCAAACAAAATGTTCCTGAAGAAATCTTCATCTTGATTTTTCTGATTTTGTAACCATCTAGCGAATTCTACGCGAGCAGGAAAATATCCTTCTAGCAGTGCTTGCACCTTTGTAAAATGAAAAGGATATAAATTTTCTTTGTGTAAGATATTTCCTACGGAAGATTTTGAAATTGTGGGGTACATGGCAGATAGTCTTCGAACGCTAATTTCTGGATTTTCCTCAACTTCCATTAAAATAACATCTTCATGTTCTGCTGTTACATCATTATGTCTCCCTGTTTCATTATTTTTTGGGACCACTGAACCTGTCTGAACTCTTAATCGTTGATGAAGAGCTGTAAATGTTGAGTGAGTGGGATGCTGACGATTGGGAAATTTTTCAGCGTATCTACGTTGCGCCGCTCGAGCGTTACACCTCATTTCGCCATAAACTAAATGCATATCGGCGTATTCCTCATTAGTAAAAACCATTTTTTTTTAAATTGAAATCGTTGTGTTTAAATAACACAAAGTAAAAAATGAAAAGATAAACTTCGCGAACTGACAACAATTTGACAATGAAAAACGTAGGTTTTACTTCTGTTGGCAGTTCAGAGCTAACTATTGCAAAAAATAAAAAATTGAACTTTAATGAAGAAAAAACGAAAAATCTACAAATCGATTTTTCGAGAAAACGGTGTATCCTACCGACTTAAAGTAAGAGTATCTTTTAGTACTGGAATACCTGAAAATTTAATAATCTAGTGTCACAAATGCTTAAAAGTTGAAGACAAAAAAGTTATGCCTTAAAATAACCGTTGACCTACCCAAAACGGACGCCTATGACCGGTACTAGAAATTTGCAATTGATGGAATCGATTCATCTCTGGAGGATAAATAAGCATACCAGTTTTTGTTTTTCTAAATAGAAGCGTTCTGGAGGAATTTAAAAAAAAAATAAATACAAGGCGCCATCTTCAAAGAACTCTAGCTCCCTTAGGAAGCATTTTCGGACTAGGTGAATTTGGGTTCAATTGTCTTAAAATTATCAGAGGAATCTCCGGTCTTCGTTTGTCAGGAGAGTTTCTGTACACCCTGTATATATAGATAATTATTTCGTAACCTTTGTATGTTATGGTAGATTGAATTAGTTGGCGATTTAAGGTCTGGTTTTACTTAAAAATATGTATTTTTAAGTAAAACCAGACCTTAAATCGCCAACTAATTAAATCTACTATATATAACATACAAATAATACATTAAATAATTATCAGTTAAAACAACGAAAAAAAGAAACTAACTCACCGTACTTTTTTATCTTACGATATTTCGTAAGATAAAAAACTAATAAATAAAATAAATACAAAGGTATTTTTAATAATATAAAATATTGTTAAAAATCTGGTGTGAAGAACACAAATGCAGGTTCACTATTAATATTTTCTGTGAATTCTGCATTTGTGCTGCATTTGTGTTCTTCACACCAGATTTTTAATAATATTTTATATTATTAAAAATACCTTTGTATTATACAAAACTGGTGGGGTTTACCTACTCATGTATGTTTCAATTATTCCGAATAAAATAAATTATAAAAACTCCTCACGCTTCTATCTACGCCCACGTAGAAAGGAATGTAAGTGTAATATTGAAATAATTGCGTCACAATTCAACGACAAAAAACAAATGTGCGGTTAACCGAATGAATAGTGCTCTTCAATAACTGCGTGTTGTACTTAGCGCTGTTATAGACTATTTAAATGGTCCATCGTAATTTCGGCCTGATGCTTCCGGTCTCTAGTCATTAGCTATATGGTTGTCAATCTAACGGTTAAGATATTTCACCTGATGTCAACCTCAATTTGTAGTTGTCGCCCAAGCATGATTTACATTAGCTTAAAAAACTGGCCCATTTTTTTTTGTCGAGAATCGTATTAATGATATTTATAGTATTTTTCTTTGTTATTCAAAAACATATTTTATTTAAAAAATATCCCTCGTATTAACCTTTTTATATTTATGTATGCCGATATTAGTTTGCTTGGTCAAGTATGTACTTGACGATGCCACCGTGGTTCCGAAACAATTGTCGTTCTACGATCACATATTAATAAAGTGAAGATTTTAACTATTACTTTCATTTCTATTTTTAATTATAGATCTTCATCAAGTAAAACCCGAATCAAACCAATTACTAACAACAACTAACAATTCCTAACTTTGAATAATACATATTAATATTTTATAGGAGACAAGTGGCATCGTCACCGAAAACTGTTTTCGCCAACTTTTCATTTTAAAATTTTGGAGACGTTCGTGGATATATTTGAAGAAAAAGGTAAATTACTTATAAAGGTTCTGGAAAAGGAGGCGAATGGAAAATCATTCAATGTATTTCCGTACATTACTCGTTGTACACTAGATGTAATATGTGGTAAGTGTTTAAATATTTATAATAATCCTTTATTTATATACATTTCAAATTTACAGCAACTGCTATGGGAATACAAGTTAATGCCATGTCTCAAAAAACAAATAACTACATCGATGCTGTTTATGGAGCATGTGACGCTGTAATATATAGACTTACTAAATTTTGGCTAAGTTCTGATTGGTTATATTATAAAACTAAAGCCGGAAACAAATATTTAGACCACGTATCTGTACTTCATGATACAACGTCCAAAGTAATTAGCGAAAGAAAAAAAGTTTTATCACAAAAGCAAGATTCAAAAGAAACCAACGTATCAATAAACGATTTCGGCGAGAAAAAACGAAAAGCTCTTTTAGATCTTCTACTGGAGCTGTCTGAAGATGGCAAAGTGCTAACAGACAAACAAATTGCGGAAGAAGTCGACACTTTTCTTCTCGGAGTAATTTTTTATTATTGCTGACGATCTAACTAATACTACGAAATAATTTTTAATTTTAGGGTCATGATACAACTGCTGCTTCCATCAGTTGGACGATGTTTCTATTAGGTTTACATCCCGATATTCAGGTAACTGTTCTTTTCATTATTATCACTATAATGACAAACATGTGTAACAGGAACAAGTATATGAAGAAGTTTCCCAAATTCTGCAAGACGATCAGCCTATAACGTTGACAAAGTTAAACGAGCTTAAATATTTAGAACGGGTAATAAAAGAATCCCTAAGATTATACCCCAGTGTACCGGGCGTTAGTAGAATTGTTTCCCAAGATATTAAAATGGGTAATGGAAACAGAACTTTAGTATAGAGATAGTAATTACCACACCATTTCAGATAAATACACTATTCCCGTTGGAGCATTTGTTTCCATTCTGATATATGACGTACACAGAAACGAGAAGTATTACCCGGAACCTGAAAAATTTGACCCCGATAGATTCTTACCGGAAAATTCCAAGGATCGTCATCCTTATGCCTACATTCCATTCAGTGCGGGTCCACGAAATTGTATAGGTATAAATAATAAACTTTTCTTACTTTAATAAAACACATTATTTCCAAATTCTCTCTTTTAGGTCAAAAGTTTGCATTATATGAAGAGAAAACCATATTATCCTACATTATTAAAAATTTCAAGATTAAATCAATGCAAACTGTTGATACTGTTAATCCCGTCAGTGATATTATACTGAGACCACAAAATGGAATTGAAGTCGTTTTGGAAAAGAGGACATAAATTTAAAATTATATTTTTAGAGAAGACTTGGGTCAATTCGCTGATAATATTCGATTTTATCCGAAACATTTGATTCACAATTACCTTGCTGATTCGAGTATGTTTCGGTGAACAAATCGGTAATCTTCAATTTAAAAAATGAAGATAACGTATTGGAAGTATTGTAATTCTAGTACTGTTTTTGATTGTTACAATTCACATTAGCAAATAAAGAGAATGTTTTAATTTCGTAGGTTTTCTTTTATTAATTTGCAGTTACTTAGTTTCCCTAAACTTTTATTATCAAAAATATAGGTTTTAATTACCAAACAATAAAACAATTTAGAAAGTTATGGTGAAAGTGAATTTTATTTAATTTAAGGTTTATATAGTAATTTAGCATATATTAAAAACAAGAGGTCGACGATCTAGAACACAAAGTCTATACAATATTTTTAGGTGAGGTCATAATTTTATTATGAATGAAATGTTACTATTGACGATAGCGATCCACTTAAATATACAAGAGTGGTTGCTCCGCAGTGTTCATTATCTAAAGGTTGTCGATCTGAACCACAAAATCTATACAAAATTGTTAAGTGAGGCCATAATTTTGTTATGAATGAAATGGTACTATTGACGACAACGATTAAGTTACATATAGAAGAGTGGTCGGTCCATGGCTATATTCCGTTTAGCGCAGGTCCGCGAAACTGTATTGGTATCATTTTTTTGTTCTACTAAAACATTATTTAGGTTAAAAATTTGCATTATTTGAAGAAAAAACCATATCTTACATCATTAAAAATTTCAAGATTAAATCAATGCAAACTGTGGATACTATGAACCCGGTTAGCGATATTATATTAAGACCACAAAATGGAATTGACGTGTTAGAAAAAATAATGTAATAATAAACTATACTTTCAGAAGAAGTGTCAATTCGCCAAGATTATCTGATTTTGTTGGATACATCCATTTTACAGTTACTTTATAATAAAGACGATACATTAATGTCTATGCGTTCTTTAATTAGGTTATAATTATAAATAAGCAATTCCTTTGGGAATAAATTGTCTAGCAGACAAGAGCATGTATTTTATGAAGTAGATTCGATGTCTGAAAAACTTCCAAATATTAAGATCTTCAAAATAAGTACTAATCAGTTTAATATTGTTAGGGCAAATTAAATGGTTGCAGTTTTGGAATCCATACTTTTTCATTTGCTCAACGACAGAGATATTTGATTAAATGTAATAATGCAAACTTTATTGAGAACAATAAAAATGAACACAAAAAATATAAACAAAATCAATATCAGTTAAGAAAGTTTTCGAAATGATGACCGTTCACTTCCTGACAATATGCCAGTTTGTGAACAAATTCTTGAATGACATTTGCCAAAGCCGTCTCACGAATTAATTGCACTTCCTCAATTATTCTCTGCCGTAATTCGTCCAGATTATTCGGTCGTCTAGTATAAACCACATATTTTAAATGACCCCAAAGGAAAAAATTAGGGGATTTAAATCTAGAAACTGTACGGGCCATGCAATGAATCCTCTACGATTCTAAAATTAAGGGCATAGTGAAGAGGTGCTCCATCTTGTTGGAACCAAACACTTGCAGGTAATTCGCCATCTTCCTCAATATTAGGAACAACCTTATCACGCAAATATCTAAATATCCTGTCCAGTTGGTGTGCGTGCCATAAATGAAAAAAGGACCAATAATACGGTTCCTGAAAATACCAGCCCAAACACTTAATTTCTGGGGATGTTGTGTATGCGATTCTAGCATCCAATGAGGACTTTCTATTGGTCAGTATCGATAATTATGGCGATTAACAATACAATTCAAACAAAACATAGCCACGTCGAAAAACAGAAAATTGTATGTAAAATAGTTCTCCATTTCAAATCTCCATAACTTTTTCGCAAAATTCAATTCTACGATCATAATCCCCGTCCACCCGTGCACTAAATGTAATTTATACGGATGCTATTTTTCATGCTTCAATATTCTAGCTACTGATCGGCAACATATATCATAGATTAGTGTAGAAGTTTGTGGTAATTTTTCTAAAGTTATTGCAATATCTAGAGCAATAACTTCATTAGTTGCGACTTCTTATGTGAAAAAAGTATTTTGTTTTATTTCGTTATAATGTTAATGATTTGCTTGAATAAATATTAAATGTGCAGTAAATTTCTTTATAGTTTATAAATTGCTTATTTCATTGTGTTAGACTTCATTAAAAAGTCGACATGTTCTTTCAATAATTTGAAGAGATTCACCATGAATGTAGAATAAACTCTAAATATCTCTATTAGAATAAATATTTAATTAGTCTTCAATATTTGTGAAAGTTAGACACGAAATAAACTTTGTGACAATTTTGACAGATCAGATTTACTTTTCAAGGCTTACTACAACGAATTTAGTTTTATTCATTGCTGGTAAATGTGGGTATCTTTCATTAAAAAGTCGACATGTTCTTTCAATAATTTGAAAAGTTTCACCATGAATGTAGAATAAATTCAAAATATCTCTATTAGAATAAATTTTTAATTCGACTTGGATATTTTAGGACAACATAAAACCAGTTAGACACGAAATATACTTTGTGACAATTTTGACATATCAAATTTTTAAAGGCTTACTACAACGATTTTTCTTTATAATGCTCAATTTAGAAAATAATCGTTAATAACTCTAAAATTATGAGAGATAGACATAGGGAAACTTATACCTGTACGATGTAAAATGTTTATCTACTTACTATGGTGTGCAGGCTGTTCCATTTAAAAAAATCGATTTTTCTTTAATTAAACATTACTTAAATAATCAATAAATTTCGAACACTCTGTAAGAGATTTCTTAAATGTTTAGACATTATTCGGAATCTTATACCCTTCGCAGTCTCCAGTAGAATTATGATGTAGTTTAGATCAAATACGTCTGAGATATGTGGTTTTAAAAAGTACATTGAAAAAACAAAAAAATTCACAAAAACAAAATAATTCAAAAACGGTAAATTTTTTGCAAAAGAAACCTTAATATAAAGTGTTATAATACTTTAGAAGGAATCTAAAAAAGCAATAAAAAGTATAACATTCCATTTAAAATATCAAGGTTAGCTATGACTTCCGGTATAACTGAAAGTGATTCGTGAGCGTAAGTATTTTATTTTAATATATAAAGACGGCACACTATGTGCCCACACTGTCAAATTTAATAATACACGGTTAAATTTTTTAAAAATAAATATATCGAATCCCTATACAAAACGTTAAGAAAGAACATAAATTACTTACCCAACATGTTTACATTGTTGCAAAAAAATGCGGATGTGCGGCGATGAAAAAACTGCACCATAATATATGTTTCTGTATTAGTCTCGGAAAGGTTCGTACGTAGCGACGTATATATATGTTTATATACAGCGAAGGATTGTTCGACGTTGAGGATGTTATATTTGCATAGTTAAAGTGCTCTTTGTATATGTACAATGGATCTTCAGTATTGGTAAAAAGTTGCCCTAATTTTGTAAAATCTACATTTTTATCTAATACACTGTTAAATTTTTGTGTGCGTGTATTATTAAATTTGACAGTGTGGGCACATAGTCTGCCGTCTTTATATAATATATCAAGAATCCAGATTACGTTCTACAAATTTTCAAAAGTATCCTAAGGCGTTAACATTGAAAACTTCTAATGAACGGGTTACGTGAAAAACCCTGTATATTTAGGTGCATTATAATCTCAGGCACCTGCATATGACTAATTTACTAGGAATACAGCGAGATGTTTATAACTTTTAAACATTCTTCAGATGAAATTAACATAAACAGCTAGCAAAATTATTCTATCTTGGCTTTCTATTTACACAAGAAAAATAATAATTTGTAAGTATTCAAGTTACATTCATTTATATATTTAAATATGACTGAAATGAGAATTTATACTAAATCATTATGCATGACTTGCTTTCACCTTCACCTGAGTTGAAAACAAACTCCAAAGTACAAGGTTCGTTATACATAAACAAATATATAATAAATAACGTGTTTTTAATACTCTTATTACTGAGATTTTTATCAGAATATTATTACAGATAATATCTAAATTATCATTTATGCAGTGGGTTGTGGCTCTCCAGGTTTTTTCTGAAATTTCCCGACCAACCTTTACCTAGCTTCTTGTAATAATATTGACTACAAACATACAGTTCATAAAGTATAAGTTTTCAGTTCGTACTGCCCAAGTGGGAACCGCAAATGGTACTTTATCTCTTTCTAACACACATGAATACGCGCTGTAATACTACACACGTTTGTCATTTTAAGTTAAGACGTACGTCTTTGAAATATTATATTAAATAAAAAGGATAAGTTGTCCAGGAGAGAGTCTTGTGATATTCGGCTTGCTGTAAAATTATTTGAATACTGTTGTTTATTGACTTTGTTTCCGATATTCTGACTTCTAGGTTAACCATTCTTCTAATTTGAATATTTAGTTTGTCATAAAAAATTACAAAATCCGTTCTTTTCAGAACAATACTGATAATAAACAGTAATATCAATTAGTGACAATAAGTACGAAATTGTTTGATTATCACTTTGACATTTCTAACCTACCTATTTATTTTACAAAATATTTCTTAGATGCCTGGTAATTTGTTCGAATATTAAAGTAATAATTTGCGCATAGTTTTCTTGGATAGAATGAATATAGAGTAAAGTAGCCTAATATCGGATACCTTTTGAAAAATACTGATTTTAGGCCCATTGTATCGGAATATCGAGGAATCTTTTACAACAAAACAAAGATTAAAGAATTTAAAAACATTTATTAAAACAAAAGAAATGAATACCTACTCTAAATAACTTAAATACGGATTCTAAAAAAGTGCAAATTTTCGTTACCGAAAAAAATGATCTTAATAACGGATAGGACAACAGGAAGGAATTAGCCATCGAGGCAGAAATCACAAATGTATGCGTCTTTTCTGTCTATGTTAGCACAATCACAATGAGCCCACTTAAAACATTTGGAACACTGAATCCATTGTTCACCTGCATGATCATCAAAGAAAAACCCACTACAAAACATGCATTCTGCTTCCTCTTCTCCAATGTCACAATCCAGGTCAGAATCATCGTCTAAAACTAGGTCTTCATCTTCTTCAGATGAGTCACTAGATTCTTGCTTCTTTACATTTTTCTTGCTAACTTTGAGTGTCACGTCCATTTTATCAAAAAATTTACCCTTCTTTTTATTTGTTACTTTAGAAGAAACTGGTTTGTTTTCCATTTTCAATTTTGGAATTCCCTGTGAAGCACTTTTCGTTCCATTTTGTTCTGATAAACTTGCTTCTAAAGCATCTTTATACGGGGCACCTGTAATTAGAGCAGCAGATCCTTTCCTAGACTTCCTTTCTTTAGCGCTAGACTTATAGAAAGAAGTGCTCGGTATTGGGCTAATTTCGTGAGCACTTACTTTTGGATCTAGAAAATGAGACATTCTCCTAACATATGACTGTTCTACACATTTCGTCGTGCTAATATCTCTTGGAGGAGTCACATGCCTTAGTTCTTCTGCACTAGTAGTTGGAGCTTCCACCTGATGATGAATGGCAAAGTCGTGGTCTCGGAAAATATGTCTATTACAAGGAAGAATGCCGCTCTTTCGAAAACCATTTATAGCTATTTCAACTGTAGCACATCTTACCTATGCTTTTCCAAGCAACTCGCAAATTTGGTAGCTTGTGACCACTCTTCCTGGATTGTGTCTTAACCAATTTTCAATCTCCTGCGAAATAATATGTTTTAAGGGGGCCCCATGAAAGCAAGGTCCAACGGCTGCATTCTATGCGTTGAATGCGGTGGGAGATATATAATAACATGATTTTGTTGCGCCAAATTTATCGTGTCAATGTTCCGAGTATGGGAGTAGTGGCCATCCAAGACAAGCACAGCTGGGTCAACTTCAGTTGGTTTAACATGCGTAATAAAGTGTTGTAACCATTTAATGAAAATGTGGCTTTGAATCCAGCCTGACACGTGGCATGCAGCAACTGTTCCTGGTGGAGCGCCGTTGAGCGTTTTTGCCTTCTAACGTGATTATTCTGGTATGCTTGGATTGTACAGACGTTATACCCGTCTCGTCTACGTTATAGATTCGGCAAGGGTTGAATTTAATTTTTTCCAACGCTGCACAGTGCGAAATTTAGGTTGTTTAGCGGAACTTTATTCAATATTTGAAATACGTCAAATGCATAATATTATTTATTATTTTGTTAGGTTAATACCCCGCCTCTAAAACCTCATACTCAGTTTGGGGATTTACCCTGCGAAAGAACCGCAAAATGCACCTGAAAGTCGCATTACTTATTCAATCATACTTTTTGCCTATAGAAAGCTATTCGATTTGTTTAAGTTAATAGAGTGGTACATACAAATGACAAATCAGTAGGCCGTGATTTTTTCTTCATGTATTTTATTAGAAAATTGTCAATTAATGGCATTTAAATAATTGCAAAATCTTTCCTTGCTCGTGTGTGATTTGTTCGTGGAAAAAGTGATTTTTAAGAAATAAGTTAAATTTACATTTTTAACTTTAGTGTAGGTTTTAAAAAGTGATACCATATAATACCAGCTTGAAACGCACAACATTTTAAAGTTTTTTTTTCCTCTGTTGAAAACTCAAAAGATCTTCTGCGATATTTTGCGATCTTCTTTTAAATGAAACATTTTCCAGAATGACTTTGCAAGTTTCATATAACTGTATATTCCAAAAGTGGAAGGAAGAACCGACATCGGATGCCATCATTGGTTTTGTTTTGGAAAAAATAGGCTCACCAATGTTAAGATCTGATGCTCTTTACAGTTTAAAGGCAACTCTTCGCGCACTGGTTTGTAAAATACGAAAAAGGTGGAGGGAATCCAGTTGAAATTTAGCATCATTTCTGAATAAAAATGCTGTCTGGCTTGAAAATAATGTAAAGTTTTCAAATGCTGTAAGGGATGCATTGCCCAGTGGATCGAGGACCAATGCAGGCAGACCTAAAAGAGAATTTAGGTATTGTCATCCTAAAGTGCAAAACAGAAAAGTGAATCATCTTTTGAAGTCCGGTAGTCAAGACGAATTAGCCAAAGCAACCGTAACAAAGCTATACCATTCTGGAAAACGAAACTCTGCAGCGATTGTCAAGGAACTGGCTCGCATGTCTTCTTCAAACAGCCCACGAAAATTAACTCCGAACCAGGCTCTGGCGCTACTTATTGATGCAAACTTATCGTCAAATCAATACAACATTGTTCGGGATCAAGCAAAACATCACGGTTGCACTTTATATCCACCTTATTATGTTGAAAAGGAGGCAAAGAGGTTATGCTATCCAAAGGACATAATAATAACTGAAGTTTCAGCTATCATACCATAATAGAACTTTGTACAGGGCTAGAAGAGACTCTTAGAACTTGGTCAAACATTAAAGCACTAAATATTATCGTAAAGTGGGGTTGTGATGGGGCGGAACAAGTTAACTATCGACAAAAGTATATGGACAAACATAGCTCTGATGATAGTATGTTTAGTGTATCAATGGTACCAATCCAAATGTGCTCCGTAAATGATAATGGTGATAATCAGTCACTAATTTGGAAAAACCCTGCTTCTTCTTCCACACGGTACTGTCGCCCCATTAAGTTCGTTTTTACCAAAGAAACAGTCAGTGTAATTACCCCAGAAGTAAACAAAGTGAAAGAACAAATATCTCAACTTACTCCAACCACTATACTTGTAGATGGCAAGCAATTTCAGGTTACAGCAAATATGATTGACGGTAAAGTATGCAATGCTGTATCATCATGTGCATCATCACAAACATGCTACTTATGTGGGGCTAAACCTAGTGAAATGAACAACATCTGCGATATACCTCAAAAAAATATAAACGAATCCCTTTTATCACTTGAACTATCGCCCCTCCATGTATGGATAAGGTTTTTGGAATGTATTTTACATATATCGTACAAACTTGATATTAAAGCATGGCAAGCTCGTGGAGCAGAAAATAAAAAAAAGTTGCAGAGAAGAAAAAATACTTTCAACAAAAATCAATGAGGAGCTTGGCTTGCTTATAGATATGCCAAAACAGCAGACCGGAAACACAAACGATGGTAATACCGCGAGGAAATTCTTTAGAAATGCCGAAAAGTCTGCCGAAATAACTGGCGTTAACTTAGAATTGATCAAACGTTTTCATGTGCTGTTAGAGTGCCTAAATTGTTGTCTTAAAATTTATTCAGAAAAGTACGGCGAATGTGCAAGAGAAACTTTGGAATTGTATTTGAAAGAATATTTCTGGTACTCAATGCCCGTGGTACTCAATGGCCGTAAGTGTGCATAAAGTCCTTTGTTATGGAAAGGATATTATAGCCTCTTGCATTCTTCCGATCGGACAATTTTCTGAAGAAGCTCAGGAGGCAAGAAACAAAGACTGCCGAAAATATCGCGAACTTTTTACTAGAAAAGCGTCAAGAATTGACACAAATACGGATTTATTTTATCGACTGCTTATTTCGTCGGATACGTACACCGCTAGTCTTCGTAAAGCACCCAAAACCAAGCATAGTGAAGTTACGCCAGAAGTTTTAGTGTTGTTAGAAAGATTTGCAGGCCCGTGTAATGATTGCGAGTCTTCAGATGATTGCAATGAGTCTAGTTCTAAATAGGTGTTCAAAATGTTGTTATAAAGTGTATGTTTTTTTTAATTGTTCTATAATAAAAAAACACAAATAAACTCAAAAACTTTAAATAAAACATATTAATGTTTATTAAAAATTTTAAAAACGAACAAATAGAACTGTTTCACTGTTTTGAATAATTAAGTTCCGGTAAACTCAAGAAATTTCGCACTGTGCGGTGGCATGAAATGACAATGTTATAAATATCTTTAACTCCGCTGATAAAGAATTGGGATAATTGTTTGTATTCATTAACAGCAGCAAAAGATGCATTAAATTTGTTGCTAATTGACGTGAGAGCCTAAAACTATTTTTAAATTCTCTTCCTCCTTCTTTCTCTTTTTTCTTCTATCATATATAATGCCATATTTACTGGCAACATACTGACCTCTATTTGTAAAGTAATTTAAAATAATAAAACGAAATTGAAATGAGCATGTAAATCACGTGAATAACCATAACACGAGCACGAAAACTCCATCATTTTTAAGATGATCAGTCATAGGTAGTCGATTTACCGATCTTAAACGATCTTGTTGTCGATACTGCTAAAGCGTTTTGGCATAGTGCAAATTTTGCACGATTCGACAAATACTCTCTCGATATCACTGTCGAGGCGATTGCATTGTCAAATCGGCGAGGTTCCACCACTGGAGAGGTATTATCATTCAATGATTCTCGACCACATTTAAACAATTTTGACCACTCGCAAATAGTTGACTTATAAGGGCAATAATTCCCGTATATAACACTGGCCTACAACCATTTTGGTGCTGGAGATTTTAGACCCGATTTTAAGTATGTCTTACATGGCGATATCAAAAATGTTACCCGTTTTCTTCTGTCAGCTCTAGTTCCATAGAAAAAAAAAACACAATTTACGAAAAAATATATATTTTATTGACATTAAACATCAAGAAATTGTCTTTTGAGTGATTTTCTAGAATGAAACTGACTCGGGCCATCTCGCATGATTCCCCAGCAATAGTCAGCCATCATATGACTGTCCCACCTTCCTTGATATCTATTCTCCATTGTTTTTAGGTCTTGGTGGAAACGTTCCTCTTGTTCTTCGCTTAGATCTCCTAAATTGTGTTGGAAATGATGTAGATGACTATTGAGATAGTGTAATTTTATACTCATATTACAGCCTAAATCTTTGAATCGCACCAGCATTTCCTCTACTAGTTCTACATAGTTGTCAGCCTTATGATTTCCGAGGAAATTTTGTGCAACTGCTACAAAAGATTGCCAGGCAAGCCTCTCCACATCATTCATACAAGTCTCAAAATTAGTTGTCTTTCATCAATTTACGTATTTGAAGTCCATCAAAGATACCTGCTTTTAGTTTTTGAGTACTTAAACCAGGAAATTTGTGAGAAATAAACTGGAAACATTAACCATTTCTATCGAGAGCTTTAACAAATTTCTTCATTAGCCCTAATTTTATATGCAATGGCGGAAGAATGATTTTTTCTCTTGAAACTAAGGGTTCATTTATAACATTTCTTTCCCCAACAACAAGAGCATCTCTCACAGGCCAATTTTTTACAGTCCAATGACGTGATTTAGCTCGACTGTCCCAGAGACAAATAAAACATGGGTATTTAGTATAACCACTCTGTTGACCCAACAAAAAATTAACCATCTTCAAGTCGACGCAGATCACCCAGTTATGTTCAATATATTTTATTTTTTGTAAAAGATTTGAAATTACCTTATATTCTTCTTTTACACATGTTGAGTGAGCAATTGGAACGGGAGCATATTTATTTCCATTATGTAGAAGAACTGCTTTTAGACTTCGTTTACTACTGTCAATAAAGAGACGCCATTCATTGGGCTGATAGATCGTTAAACCCATGAAAGCCAGCAAACCACTCACATTACAGCAATACACAAAATTTTCATCAGATGAAAAAAACTTCAATAACTTTCCCTCTCTCGTGCGATATGCAGACACTCGAACATCTGAGGAAAGACAATTTTTTTCTTTTAATCTTGACGCTAGTAACTCGGCACGTTCCTTCGAAAGATCTAAGTCTCTGATGAGGTCACTGAGCTCATTCTGCGAAAATGGCTTAGGATCTGATGTTATTCCGCAGTATTGAAAGTCATCATCTACTTGGGAAGAAATAGGTATTTCAGCTTCATCCTCCTAAGATGGCTGCACTACCTGGTGAAAAGTTGGTATTGGAACATTTTCTGAATGAGGAACAGGTCTTTATACTGAATAAATATTGGGGAATTTCCATTTATGGCGATTGTTTTTGTTAATGCCCACTATATTAATCATACAAAAGTAACAGTCGTCATAATGATTTTTTTGTTCACGCCATATCATAGGCACTCCAAACTTCAAAGACTTACGTTTCCCTCTCTCCTATTGTCGCAAATGTTCAACGCATATTTTACAAACACTATGAGGCACCCACACGTTATCTTGGTGTAGAATTTCAATACCGAAGTAAGCAAAATACAAACGACGCACTGTGTTTGTAATCGATTTACGCTGATTTTTCAGTATGTATTCACCACAAACATAACAAAATATATCAGGATCGTTAACACAACGTCTGGACGTACTAGCCATAATGAAATAGTAACACAAACTTTATCGATGATATTGTAATAATGACTAGTTACGAACGAGACCATAACAAGACCGACAACAATTCACAATGAGGGTAGTAGGTAAACTAGAGCTGATGAGTTAAAATGACGTATGTCAATATACTGTACATTACCTAGTTTATCGACAATTCAAACAAACAGAGATGCACCAAAAAAAAAAATTTTTTTGTAGGCCTGTGTAATCGACATTTCTTGAAGAACAATTTTTGGAGCTTCTCCTTGTTTTGTAAGGCCCCTATATTCAGTTTTGTTAATTTTTATTTAAAATCAATCCACGACAACACAAACTCATGACGAGAAGTTCTTGACGATGTATGATTAATTGAGTAGTTGTTTGGGCTATTTGCATTATTTGTAGGATTTGAATAATCCGACGTTTCGGCAGTCAATATTACACGAGTACATTTCACAATTAAAAAAATTGGGAAGATATATATTCCGGACATCAGTTCGGCAAGAACTAACCCTTCTCAAGGCTACCCTGAAGATGTCAGTAGATTGACTGCCGAAACGTCGAATTATTAAAATCCTACAAACGATGGAAATAGCCCAAACAACTACTCAACAACACAAACTTACAAATAATTAAATTAATAATATTGCAAATGTTTTGTAAATTGGCACACAAGTTACCAAAGCATATGTGATTTTAAAACCATTTTCAAGTTCATTGAAATTTAAAGCTGCCTAGTCCGAGAAGACAAAAACGACCTCTCGCAAAAGCACAACTAATATTTTCTTAATAATATTGTTTTGGTTCCGGCTAAGCTCTTTTTGTGCAAATATCCATGAAAATATGTAAATACATATATATTGAAACGATACGATGGATCGCTTAAGTATAATGAATATATAAGAATAAAGTGAGCGTTAAAACTAAAAAATGAATGATATAAGTAAAACTTAAAAGATTTGAATTTGAAAATTGGGCGCCAAGTTTTAACGTACTTAGTTGATCCAACGCTATCTGTTAAATACCCCACTAGTTTCGGAAGAGCTTGAGTACTTATGCTTTATTTTCTATCTCAGGGCTCAAGGTCGGTTGTTTGTATCTCCCGTAAGTACAATGTAAATGGTATATTAATTAAACACAACTCAACATTTAAACAATTCAAATAAAAGATCGAATCTAAATCAAAGTAATAAAATTTATTAGAATTAAAAAAACAGATAACTGTAGCAATTATTACGTGCGAATAAGAAATCTGTACATATGCTCGTATTGTCTGGACTATACGGTAAAAAACGGTATTATGCAATTTTGCACATGTGTTTAATAATTATAGTTAAGGTTATGTATACTACAACAGTGCAAATAGATATTGAAAGTTACTTAAAAATAAACACACAAAGGTAAGTTACATATACAAGTTTCATAAAAGATTAAGAATGAATGAATAATTATATATATTTAAATAGATGTTTAGAAATGTTGAAATTCATGTATTATATTTTGATGCAAACAATGTTTGATATTGTGATGTGATATAAATTTAATATTAACTTTTAAATGATGTTCTAGGTTTTATGGGAAATAATTGGAAAGAACCTGGTATTTCTCCTGTGTCTAGGCTTGGATGTATTCTCTGGGCTCGCAATTGTGGAATAGATCAGAGTTCGTCTGCTCCAATGGAAGTCCCTGTGTCGGAAGCGGTTCAATGTATGCGTTGTCGGTACGATGTAGTTCTAGTTCCGAAAAGATGCTTCGTTCAATATTTATTATATTCGACGTGCTGCGGATCCAATTCTTCTCTCAAAAGTTCGGCCTGATTTCAAGGTATTAAATGTATACTGTTTCGTAGGATTTACTTGATTTTTATATAGTAATTTTAATTAAACTTTTTGTGATAGAGAAAATGCGGCCATTCGTTGTAAAATTTTAGTATCAGACGCTTTCTTCGGCTTTTGTTTTCCATAGCCTGTGTTAAATATCGGCAAAAGCCTCTAAATTTATGCTTTATTTGCATCTAATATAATATGAACTTTCATAATATTATAATTTTAACATAATAGAAAAATTAATTAAAGAATTTACAAAAGTTTATAATGTGGTTTTCAATGTTAGATTAGTTCAAAAATGCACCGTAAAAATCGCATTCGCGGGGTTCGAGACAATTTTAAATTAGTGGGCGTGGTTAACTCGCTTCGATATAAATCTTGATGTGGATAAATTAAATACCTGTAATATGGCGCGTATGATTTGAATTTGAAATGGAAAAATATAAATATAAGAAGTAAGTTTAAAAATCAAAATAAGTTAATTATCAATTTTAAAGTTATCGTCGTATTAATTTATACACATCTCGAAACTAATTTCACAAATTACGTCCACTAATTCGATATTTATACATGGGTTTATTGTATGTTGTTATCTGTGTTTCTTATTGCAGTGCTGGAATAAGTATGCTGGTTGAACCATAACAATATATATATATATATATATATATATATATATATATATATATATATATATATTAAGGTAGGTCAAGCCTACCCACACAAGAATCCCTAGTTTAGTTAAAATACAGATTATTAGTTAGAATGTAAAAATTAGAAATTAAGATAATTTTTGGAACTGAATTCTTCATCTGTTAAATCAATAAAGTTGATTTCGCGTTTTAATTGTTAGAAATTAATTTGCTTTATCATTTATGTTTATCTTTTCCTTTGCCTTAGTCATTTTTTTTTATATATCATGAATTACCGAAAACATTTCAACTTAATTGATCGATTATCAATGACATATACTTTAGAGAAAGCTGTACATTTTCAAATTAATAACCGTTGGAAATATCTCGACTATAAATCAGCATAAAAATAAGACTTGTATGTACAAATAACTATTATTTATTCACAAGAACAATGTATATAATTTTTGTAAAGTAGCCATTTGGTTAAAATAATTAAATTGTCATTTTCATTAAATAAAAGTAACGAGATTAAATTAACAAATACTAATTGAACGAATCAGAAACGAGGATTAAAAAACAAAAGATAGTGGGCGTGATTAAGTTGAAATTCTCCGAACACCACGCCGACGTTTAATTAAATGCTCCGTCTGAAAATAGAAAAAAAGTGGTAAATTAAATAGAAAACTATACAACACACATCTTAAAATATTACCAGAATATCCAGCAACATTTTAACGCCTTTTGGGAATCGATACTTCAACCAGTTCCGGACAAAACGGAAATTTCATTTCCCCGAGGACAGCACCTTACGAGGCCCGAACTATAGAGGTGACGCCATTCAACCACCCGCTAAACTTGTATCCTGCATTTTTGGAAACGAGAAGATTTTTGAAGAGCCTGCCTCATCCCTTGGTCACTTAAGTATTTTGAAATCTCCTCTGTAATTTTGAGAATTATATTAATTAATTTCTCGTAGCAAAACTTTGATTAATGTTTTTTTTAAATGAATATACCTAATGGGTACTTTTAGTTTTAAGTATTACGTAATTTAAGTTACGAAGAATACAGTTCAACTTGCGCTTTTCTCAGTTCTCAATTCTTTGTTTTTTTTTATTTTAATCCATTAAATTTTAATAGAAGCATCTATGTTTGTTTAAGAATTAAAGTAAAATTTGTCACATCTATTAATTTAACCATACATTTAGTTTACGTAGAGATAATCACGTGACATGATGCATATTAATAAGTACTAATTTTAAATTGTTTAACTTACCTGTGAAACAATTTCTTCCATTAAAGCATTTACTTTATTCCTGTACTCACTCGTTTCATTTTTGTAGAATTATCCTTATTATTTAGACAAAATCACCATCATTTATTATGTTGGTCATAAACAATTTCCATATGTATTTCTATTCGAGTCACCGATCCCACTAGTAAAGTGTATTCCAGATGCACCACACAAGAGTCTCTATGTTCTTAAAAGCTGGTCATTTATACGTATAATATTGAGCCCATTAAAGAAAGAAACAATATAATAAACACATGTACATCTGTTGAGGTTATGTATACTTCGTTTGTAAACGAAAACTTTTAAATGTATCACCCACATGCAACATATGTAATATTCAAAACCTCTCCCTCTATATGTTTTATTCACAACTATATTTAAAGAGATTTAAAATACATTTCTTGGAAAATTAACCTATCTGTTTCCAATTTTAATCGTACCATATTAAAAATAGACAAAGCCTTTCAGATAGGCAAACAAGTATACTTCAATTTAAGAGAATAACAAGAGGTCTATTTAATATTGCAACTTAACTGCATTTGATTATATTCATATTCATATTAATCCTATAGTTTCTTTAATAAACAATATATCTTTTTTTTATATATTACCGCCGTCACATCATCATATAAATATATATATTGATGAAAGCCGGAGATGCTGTTAAATATAAAAAGAAATAGTAATTATGTTGAGCGAGAAGTGATAAGTTAAATAAATTTTAAAAATAATAATTGGGCGCCTTATTAAATGTGATACACTTCTCAATGTACGCAATCTCTGTTTTTGTTTGCCAACTAGACTCAGGGTGCAAAAAATCCGTATATAAATGTTTAAATAAATGGTATATCTCAGGCTCGTCCTGACTAAAAGTAGTTGCTTCCTTATAAGTAATTTAAATAAACGATAATCAAAAGAAATAACTTCTACAACTGTATCTACATCAATAAAAGATTTGTATCAATAAAAAAAAATATATTTATTGTATTAAAAGAAGAAAACTGTAACATCATGTACAAATATAAAAGTTTAAGTGGAATGTGAACTATATATGTCTATTATAACAAGGTGATAAATCGACAAGGTTATGTGTGTTGTTATTTTATAATAAATGTGTACTAAAATTATATGAACAATCTCTAATACGTAGGTAAGTACCTTTTAATTATGTGTACAGAGTAAAATAAATATATTATTTAGGAAAGTCATATTTTTGAAATGATATCTGGTAAAAGGTAAAAAAATTCGAGAATCTATATTTATTTATGTGATTCAATTTTTAAAGAAATAAATTAAAGACGATATTTATTAGTACCGTAGATATAGTTAACCTGTGGTTCTGCTTGTAGGTTCTAAGCGGCTATGGTGTCGAGTATTGCTGATGTAAGTTACCCCGAACGCTCTCCGATGTTGGCGGCCTGTGCGGGAAGTTTTGATGACGCTCTCGAAGTTTTCCTCGGATTCGAAATAAGTCTGCTAGAATCTCTCTATGACCTGGTATTGCTGTTGGACTTGAGGTATTTGCTTGATCTAACACTCCTCCAAGTAGTAAATGGCCTGTAGTCCTTCTTAGATATATATTTTGGGTATTTTCGTGTACTTGATAACGAAATTAATCGTTTAACGCTTTATTTGGCGTTTATTCGCAGAAATTCGGTTATTTGCCAAAATCTCGCTTGTAATTTACTACCAGTCTTTCTCAGGTTATCTAATTTCACTTTAGTACTGTTTGTATATTTTAAAATTGATTAAATTTAGAATTTTCTAATAGAGAATCGAAAAATACGTCTTATGCGTTTATGAATTTTACGTAAGATGATGCCGATAGCGACTGTTTTTTAATCAAAGCCTATTTATTTAATCTCTAAATAGTCTCGAAGTTTTTCCTTTAAAACTAATTTCTAAGACATATTTTAACTATACATAATATATTATCTAGATTTAAAAATTATTTAAAAAATTCTAACCTAATTTTTATGACAATCTTAATATTACTTTGCGTAAATTGCGCACGATAAATATTTACATTTCGGAAGATGTCGATTAGTGGGCGTGTCTTACTAGCGTCGATATAATGTATAGATGTATATGAATTTAAATATTGTTACTTTCGCGCTAAGATTTGAATATTGAATTGAAAATAATATAAATGAAATTAATGAAAGGAAAAGAAATATACTAATTTAAAATTGTAATATTATCGTTATATAAATTCGTATACATTTCGACACTACTAAAACTTGCTAATTCCGTTTCATAACCTTGTTTACATAAATATTCGTGATGTTGAGTAACCTATTTTTCCCATTTCAGTTGCTGCTCTAAGGGTACGTCTTGTATCATAACAATATATATTGAGGTAGGTCAAGCTAACACTCGGGAATGCCTCGGTAAGTAAAAGACAGAATTTTAGAATGTATAAATATATAAGTTCTAGAGTTATTTAAAATATATCAAAAACTGAATTCTTCACGTGCTAAATCAATAAAGTTGATTTCGCGTATTTAATTATTTTTAAAAAGTCATTCTCACATTTATAATTTATATCATTTCATTTTGTATCAGTATTTTCATTTCGATAATTTGTATTACAAAAATATCAACTTAATTGATTAATTATTAATGACGCCATTTATTTAGGCATAACTGTATATTATTTGAATTGTTTACCGCGGGAAAGTTTCCTACAATGAAAACAGCATTATGTACTATATTTGACATTCAAACAACAAACATTTTATCATCAAAATAGATTAAATATTTATTACTACTTATAAATATATTTAAAATTATTAAATTGTCATTTTCATAATAAAAATATGTCGAGGTTAATTGAATACATACCGATGGACGAATCAAAATTGGGATACGAAAATAAAAGAAAGTTAGCGTTACTAGAAATATGGCGATTAAAAAAAAACACCTCGAAATACTGGAGTGTCCCTCTGAAAGCAATAAGAAAAATACAAATAATTTGAATAAAACCATACGTCCGTTTTAGAAAAAAACTTACCAATATTCCCAGCTCCCGTTTAACATTTTTTTCAAGACCATACGAACACCAGTGTTGAAGATATCGCCGAATGCAGTTTGCCGGGAAGAGGTTCGTTGGACCGGACATCTAACTGGGGTGACGCCGTTCAATTGCCGCTGAAAGAACCTTGCCTTTACAGACCTATAAGTGATCCTGTACACAAATTTTCCTGTCCAGATTACTTAAGTATTCTTATAATCTCCTATAAACATTGAAAACGACAAATTAATCAACATATTAATAAAGAATACATCATATTTTCTACATCTGTTAAGATAATAATTATTAATGTCATAATATAAGATCTAGGTATTCTATTTCTAAGATAAGGAAGAATACAGTTTCTTTCTATTTTATTTTATTTTATTATTATTCAGTAAATTTATTATTCATTAATTTATTTATGTCACATGTAGTGTTTATTTAAATTAATCTAAAAGTTTCACCATATTTGTTTAATCACGTGACATGTTTGATATCAAAAATTCTTTACATTAGTATATTTTTCACTTACCTGTTATATTTGGATAATCAGTTCATTAAAGTTGTTATTCATTAATCCAATCTCGACCTTTTTATTTTGTAGTATAGAATATAAACGAAACAAACAGTCTATCACTTTAAAATCAGTGAACTTTATGAGTGTTTGATTGGAGATACCGAACTTGCACTATTAAATTTGGACATATCTCAATGCCCTATCACAAGAGTCAACATTGTTCTTGAGTTTAGCCGGATCTTAATCACAACTCACGCCCACTAATTAATGCTTATAAGAAATCTATACATCCGAACAACTTTTAAGGTTAATGTTATGGAGTTGTTTACTAGCATGTAACTTTGTATCATGCGCATATAATTAAGCATTGTGCAACTCCATCTATATGTTATTTGAAGTAACCTAGTTAATTTTGAAATTGATAATTCACAAAATTTAATATAAAAATTACCAAGTTAATTATTTTTAACTTAGAATCTTTGTATTTACAAACTGTTGAATATTTTATAGCTCTTCCGATTCGTTACAATATATATATATATATATATATATATATATATATATATATATATATATATATATTAAAGTAACGTGCTTTCCAAAACTTTCCTCATTAGAAACGGCCATGCCTTTTTTAATGGTTGGTGGCAGTGCACGTATTCTGTCACAAACGTATAATTTTGATTTTTGATAGTTTGGTTATGTCATGTAAACGTGTGTAATAATCGGTAATTTAGTTTTTGAAAAAATATTAATTACAAGAGTCAAAATTAAAAGAAAATAATACTAAATCAGATGTTGAAAATGTTGACCACTATTTTGAAGACAAAGGTGAACTCTACACTTCATGCGTTCAAAGCCATTTATTGTGATTTCTTGGGTTATGTCAGCACAAGAATTTCCAATAGCATTACGAAGCTTTTCGATTGTATGATGTCTGGTCTTGAAAATGGTAGAGGAAAAGCGCCTAATATTAGGATAGTGCCTAATATTGGATACCTATGTATTTTTAAGGGAAAACTATATGTGTACGCCATCTATTAACCATATACTGGATTATATCTTAATACGCCATTAATAAGTTTGCAGGGTTCTACAACTGACTGTGACGACATAAATATTTTTAAACTGAAATGTGTGCGTCCGAGTGTATTTTGCTCCGTCTTTAAACTAGTGATTTATTGGTTACAAGTTAAAAAATTTAAATATTTTTTAATGTAATGAGTAGTGCATGTTATAAAGTAAATATCCTAGAGATTTTTTATACCCAAAGATTTGTTTTTATTTACTAAAATATTGCTAATCTAAAATTTTTATGAGGTACCTAATATCGGACAGCTATAGGTTCCCAATATTGGATATCCAATTTTACGTCACAGTTTAAGGTTAATTGAGATAATATATTTTTTTACAGTCATGGCTACTAAAAAGAGAAAACAGTGGGATAAAGCAGACATGACCAGTGCTATTCATGCAATATTAAATAAAGAGATGGGATATTTGAGAGCTGCCAAGTCGTACAATGTTCCGAAAGCTACTTTGGAGTATTATTGTAAATTACAGAATCCCCTAGAACATGTAGAGAAATCGACGCTTGGTCGTAAACCAGTGCTACCTGAAGCTTTAGAAAAGGAGTTGGCGCTACACTGTCTGGAATTAGAGAAAAGATTCTATGGTTTAACGTCGTCAGATGTTCGTCGTTTAGCTTATCAGTTGGCTCTAGCTAATAATTTGCCACATCCATTTTCACGAACGATGGCTATTGCTGGGAAAAAATGGCTACGAAATTTCTTAAGACGAAACAAAAATATTTCATTTAGAACTCCTCAATGTGTTTCGGCAGCTAGAATCAAAGGATTTACTAAAGAAAATCTTAAAAAATTCTATGATATTTTGGAACCAGAACTAGACAAAATTAAATTTAATCCAAGTAAAATTTATAATGTAGACGAGACGGGGATAAGTGCAGTTCAACACAAGCACGCTAAAGTTATAAGCCTAAAGGGAAAGAAACAGGTAGGGGCTTTGACAACATCAGAACGAAGTTCGCTTGTCACTGTTGTGTTATGTATGAATGCTAATGGACATTTTATACCTCCTATGATGATTTTCCCACGAAAATTTTTTAAAGCTGAACTTATGGATGGAGAACCTCCAGGATCAGTTGGGAAATGCCACCCTTCCGGCTGGATTCAGTCATATTTATTTACGAAATGGATGGATTACTTCATTATGCATGCCAAGCCATCCCGCGCAGATCCTGTTATTTTAATACTGGACGGGCATTATACACACACGCGCAATTTGGATGTCATTAACAAAGCTCGAGAAAATCATATAATCTTAATATGCCTCCCTCCACACTCAACCCATAAGCTTCAACCATTGGATGTAGCTTTAATTGGACCCTTAAAAACATATTATTCTCAAGAAATTGAGAACTGGTTAAAAGCTAATCCAGGAAGAATAGTTTCACCCTACCAGATTGCAGGTTTGTTGGGAAAAGCTTATTTAAGGACTGCATCGCCGGAAATATCCATAAACGGATTTCGGAAATGTGGTATTATGCCTTTTGATAGGAATAAATTCCGAGACCATGATTTTTCAATTCATAATAAATTAGAAACATCCCTTGAGATTGAAAATATTATCCAAGGAGGAAGTCCTGCAAATGTTATGGACAAAGCAACAATGGAAACAGAACCTCTTGCTCCAACACCTGGACCTAAAGTTCTTATTTTGCAAAATATTTCTTTAAAACCTAATGTGAAATTCTCTGTAAAACCTGCCATTAATAAAGAAAATCAAAAACAAATTGTAAAACCAGTAGACATCCATCCATTACCAGTGTTACCTGGTCTTCAGGAGTAAAGAGAAAAAATTCTGGTGCCGCTGCCTTAGTTAGTGGTTCTCCCTACAAAACAGCCTTTGAAGAATCACAAAATCTAAAAACCACAAAAAAGTTTAAGAAAAATTTAAACATTCAACCAAAACCACCCGATAAGATTAAGAAAAACAACACATCTAAAAAGAAAAAACAAAAAGTTGATTCCTCGGATTCGTCAGAATCCGATGTAAATTCGGAAAATGATATGGATAGCGAAGAAGACGATGTTGAATGCCTCTTCTGCTTAGAATATTTTTCTTCAGATAAAGCAGGGGAAAAATGGGTAAAATGTTGTAAATGCTACAGATGTGTCCACGAAGCATGTGCCCTTGCTGAAGACAAAAAAAATTTTATCTGCGATTTTTGTGTGGATGGATGATCTTGCGTTTCCTATATTAGTCTGTTAATTGATCTTTTTCATTTTGTATTTTAGTCAATAAAATACATATTAAAATTATGAGTAGTGTTTGTTTAAAAACATGGTTTCCTAGTATAGATATATACTAGCTAATCCCGACCACGCTTCGCTGTGACTCAATCTGAAATGAAATGAATGAGAAAAGAGATAAATGTATTATAGTAAATATAAATTCACTTGGAAAACAAATCATCCAATTGCGTTGCTGTGGCTATGTGAAGTTAAAGAAAAAAAATTGTTTTTGACAAAAAAATTTTTTTTTTAATGTAAAGCTGATGAATTGATTACATTTTTTGTTTAGTCCATTTAGTTATTTAACATAACTTATAAACAATGTAACCCGCTATTTTAATAATGTTCCTGTCACTTGGCTTTTGACACATTGTTGATATTACTTCAAAAACGTCACCTTTCAAATATCTCAGTGTTATTTAAATTCTTTTAATAAAATTTGTATCGTATATGTTCTCTTTTCTTCGATCCTACCTTGAATAAATACAATAGTGAGTGTATTCTCTTAAATATTTAATCTTCCTTTCTTGTGATCCATAATTTTTGGATTTTATATCACTTTATGTTTAACTTCTTTCTATAACAGCTTCTCTGTGCCTGTTTCCTATTACTTTTCATTCTCAATTGAACTTGTTATTAAATTCCTTCTGCCAATACTATTCTTATTCCAGTTATAATTTTTCGATTGTCAATTTATTACAAACAAAATGAATATGGCCATCGCTATACTACTACATTATATTATAACATTATTTTCTTTAGATTGACATTTTTAAATTTGTTATATCTTTTGAATGGAATGTCCGGTTTTAATAATTTAAAAAGTATTTTACTGGTATTGAAATGGTCTTTAATAAAATATCATTTAATAGGATAAGGAATAATACAGAGGTATGGATAATATGGTTTGATTATTGTCGGCACTTTTATTAACTTTTAAAATGTAAAAAAGTAGTTATAGTGGCATAACTACAGTAGTTGGACATATAGTTTCGCGGACTTTTTTGTAGATATTAATACGTTCTATAATACTGTAGAACATTTTTTTGTTCTATCAACAATAGTTTCCGCAGCGTACGCGATGACAGATTTTTTGTTACTAATTTTTTCACACCTTGGGTTACATTAATGCATTTTTATTGGGGATCCCTTTTTTTTTGAAAATGTAATATAGCCTATGTCAGTCAGTGAAAATGCAGCTTTCTAATGGTGAAAGAATTTTTGAAATCGGTCCAGTAGTTTTTGTGTGAAAACATTACAAACATACATACAAAAACACAAATGTTTCCTCTTTATAATATTAGTTTAGATAATATCCAATATTAGGTTACTACTAATCTGAATTGACAAAATTGACAATTTAAAAAAAAAATTAATAATTTCTCAAATAAGACTTTTATTCTTTTGCTGCACACCTCAAGTGATAATACATGGATATGCTATAACTTCACTAAACTAGCACAAATGTAGAGCTCTTTTTTAATAAAAAGTTAACATTTAACAAAAATGTATCCAATATTAGGCTCCTTTCCTCTATTCTTTAAATATGGATAAATTTAGTCTAAAATTGTTAAATCTGGAGATCTTGGAGAAAAATTAATAATTCTTGTATCGAAAAATTCTTGCAAAAAAGCTATTGTTTCTCGAGATTTGTGCGCTGGTGCATTATCTTGCTTGAAATATCCTTCCGTAAGTTCATCATTATGAAGTTCATTAATAAACGGCTCTAACAATTCATTTCGATACCTTTCAGCAGTTATGGTTTGATTAAAAAATGTAGACCCAAAAATTCGTCTTCTTGAAGCTGCTAGCCAGATGCCTATTTTTTGTGAATGTCGTGTAGTTCCCACTGACAAATGAACTTGTGATAGTTTTGCAATTGATTCTTTATGTGAATTGCCCACTCGACCTATACAATTTGTTGTTCGCTTTCTAGGTGCTCCACCGTCAGGTTTACGAGTTATTGCCCCCATTTGAACAAATTTAATAACACCAGCTTGAATATGTTTTTGCAGTTGTGCGTAAATAAGTGGCAGATTAGGATACTGTTGCCCAAAATCCTGTAAGCACTGATTAGTGGAATAAAGCCAAACCCCATTTTATAATTTTTGGCTAGTTCTATAGTAATTTTGAATAATAAATATTTTATGTTGTAACTCTAACATTATAATATAGTTATTTAAGCATCAAAAGCGGTAAGCTTTATTTGCCGGTCGAATGCAATAGTTTGGTAGCTGAGGGTACCGAAGCCACCAATTTTGCCTGAGACAGGTAGCCCTTAACGCTTGTGATGCTTATCACGTTTTCAGCATGATCCAACAATAATCAAATTAATTGATTTAAATGATTTTTGCATTTAAATTGGTTCAATGTCAAAGTGACAATTCTGTGAAAACTATCACGGACAAAAAAATAACTTTGAGAAGAAGACAGGAAACAATTCCACACTAAATGCTCCCAAAGATTCTACCTTTTCTGGAACCATAAGAAGTTTATTTGCCAAATGCACTGATTATAATTTTAATGTTGTAGTTAAGAATTATTTTAAATAAAATTACAAAACTTTCATATTTGATTACTTACTGCCTTCCGATCAGTACGTGACAGTTCTTACCGATCTAAGATTTGTAAACAGAACCTACTATTCTTTTAATCCAAACAGTAAATACATTAAATTGACTGATCGTGAAAAAAATAATTTCATAGTAGTTTATACAACGAGTCAATAATCACAGTTATTATTCCCGAGAACTGAATTTACGAACCGAGCCGCGAAGCCCCGAGGGAGTAACTCAACTCGAGGGAATTAAAGTAATTATTGCGAATTAGTATACACTACTTGAACTACGACTAACTGAAAATCACTAAAAGAAAAACAAACAATATATTAAAATATCGATATAACAATCTGAATATCCAGGCTTGTTTATCGTTACTATGGTAACGTTGGTAACACTATGCTTTATTGGCGGAACGAATGGAATAATGACTCATTATTCCATTCGTTCCATTCGTTCGTTATGTCTCATTATTAATGAGACATAACGTTATCATTATTCCTTGCATTGCACCAATAAGAACGCTCGCATTATTAGCTAATCATCACTAAATACTTTAGTCGTAGATGAAAAATATAAGCGTTTATAATTTTAATTTATGTATGACAACTGTCAGAATTTGAAGTTTTCTAAAACTTCGCATGTGCACAAATCTTTGATTACATAATTACTTAAAAAACACCTACTATAATGGGGAAAAATTTTAAAGGCATATTATACATGTTCAGTAAAAGTACTAAATTTATCTAAGATACTGATTTTAAATCACACTTAATAGGGGTAAAATGGAATCGTCATCGAAAATTGTTAACCCCAACATTTCATTTTAAATTCATTAAAAATTCTGGAGACATTTATGATGTATTTGTACAAAAAAGTGAATTGCTTGTAGAAGTTCTAGAAAAAGAAGCAAATGGAAAGCCGTTCGATATATTTCCGTGCATCACCCGCTGTGCACTAGATATAATATGTGTTAAGTGGATATAAGTTTATAAAATGTGTCTATTAAGAAACATATTTAACTCTTAGCAACTGCAATGAGAATACAAGTTAATGCAATGTCCTAAAAAATAGTACATATATTGATGCTCTTTATGGCATATGTGATAAAGTAATATATATACTTACCAGGGCATGGCTAGCGTTTGATTGGATATATTATAAAACTAATCCGGGGAAAAGATTTTTAAAATACCTTACTGTACTTCACAATACTACGTCTAAAGTAATTAATGAAAGGAAAAAAATGTTAATGCAAGAACAAGATTCGAAAGGAGCAATATGTAGGAAAATGATTTCGGTGAAAAGAAACGAAAAGCCTTTTTGGATCTTAGGTTTACATCACGATATTCAGGTAACTAATTCTTCCACTATCACCAGTATAATTCTAAATGTATGCGAATTATAGGAACGAGCCTATGAAGAAGTTTCCCAAATTCTACAAGAGGGCAAATTTTTAGCTTTCGCAAATTTAAATGATCTTAAATATTTGGAATGGGTAATAAAGGAATCACTAAGGCTGTACTCAAGTGTCGCAACTATTGGAAGAATTGCTTCTCAAGATATTAAAATGGGTACTGGAAATGATAACGTAAATACCGTGCCTTCAACTAAATTCTTATTTGGAATTACCTCTACTTTTAATATAAAATTGGTATATCATGTTAAAGATTTTCTTATTAGGTATATTGATGTTAACATCAAGTGTAAATACATTAACACGTTCACAGAAAATATTAATAGTGAACCTGCATTTGTGTTCTTCACACCAGATTTTTAATAATATTTTATATTATTAAAAATACCTTTGTATAAATACATTAATACAAATTGTCAAAAAAACATATCTGTATATGTATATATTTACATACACAACGCTTATACTAAGCATTGGTTTTACTTCCACGTACAAACACGTCTTTCGACATATAATGCATATATTAAGCATTAGAGCAGCACTTGTTTCGATCTTCTCTTAGATCTCGTCAGATCTGACGAGACTAAGAGAAGATCGAAACACGTGCTGCTCTAATGCTTAATATATGCATTATGTATGTTCATGTATACATATACACACATGTTTTTTTAACATTTTATGTTAATGTATAAAATGGTAGCACTGAAAAATATTAATGGTATTTGAAGTAAAATTTTGTCACTTGTCACTCATCTGCATATAATGATTAATTGTATAAATTCACTGACCATGTTCTAATCTCCCATCAAAAAAATAACTTTCAACAATAAAAACTTTATGTTGTAATTTCCAACACGAGAATAAATACGAGATGCTACCCGGAAATTCCCGGAATGTGAAAAAAAACACTAAATTGTTATTACAACTTATTCACTATTCATTCACTTATTCATCCCTTCAAAGTACTCTGCTTCCGCATGACTGGAAGCAGTGTCGGAAGTTTCCTGTTAACGTGTTCAATACTACCTATGATTTAATATGAATCTCTTCAATCGTCTCAGAACGGCGAAAACGGGAAGAAGTCACAAGAGGCAAGATCTGGAGAATAGGAAGGTGTGGGGTAGTGCTGTCGTCTTCGTTAAGGCTAGAAACAGACGCACAACAAGTGGCGTGTGGGTTATTGCATTGTCGTTGTGTAGAATCTACGAATTGTTGCGCCACTTGTCAAGCCGCTAGCGTCGAATGTTTTCCCTTAGTCGCCCAAGAATATCGCAATAAAATCGTCGATTAATTGTTTCACCTGGTGGGAGAAATTCTTTGTGTACGATGCCATCAGCGTCAAAGAAGCAAATCAACATCGGCTTGACGTTGCTTCAAACTTGCTGAAATTTCTTCGGTCGTGGTGACTATGACGTCTTCCACTGCGATAGCTGCTGCTTTGTTTTGGGAGCATACACTTATATTCATGATTTGTTGCCAGTAATGATTCTGGTACTGGAGTTCACATCCCTTTCAGCAGTTTTTTTCAGTTCTGCGCACACTTGCAGACTGTGCCATTTTTGTTCAACGCTAAGTAACTTTGGCACAAACTTCGCATCAATACGCCGTATGTCGAGTTCGCCGGACCAATACACTGACAAACGCCGTACAACAAGCTGGCAATGTTACAAATTGTTCTCCTTCAGTCTAGCATAGTAACTTTTGCCACATTTTGTGGCGTGTTTTCTGTCGATGTATCACCTCAATCGATACACGTCAATTTCGCAAAAACAGTTATACAGCTCATAAGTTTGCGTGTCGCCTAAAGCATCCCTACCAAACGCTTGCTTAAGCATTTTCAAAGATTCCGCTGTCATTTTACCAAGGTCTAATCAGAATTTGGTGCATATTCAGACATTATAGTGTCGCAGAATAACTCAACACACAACTCAATAAATACAAAAACACAAAAACTGTTTATCACCATCTGACTTAGTATAGACGTAGGTCACACCATCTAGCGCTATAAAGCTGTACTGCCATCTCTTCGCGCGCCACGTTCAAAATCCGGGAATTTCCGGGTAGTACCTCGTATTCTTCTTGAAAATACAAATATTAATGACTTAACTTTAAAACCACAACTGATTTTTACGTCAAAAGAGTAATTAATAGTTTTCCGTGTCATTAATTTAATATAAAATTCCACCGCCACTCCAAATAAGAATTTAGTTGAAGGCATTGTACATACCGAGATGTCCTATGCCTCAAAACAATTCGCGTGCCGGAGCCTTGCGCTAAAATAATGTCGGTTTGTATATAACATTTTTTCTCTTAGATGCTTGTTGACTGAGATATAGTGTTGAAGTACCAAACAAATATATACTCAACTATAACTCAACTATTTTTTTACGAACTTCATCTGACATTTTTAATATTTCCTGACTGCCACTTGATAGTAATTGCAAAAGAAAAAGCTGACCAGTAACGTAAATAGTTAATAAAAGCAAATATGTTGTTTGGAAAAAATGATGCCACTGATACTTTTCAAAATCCCGTAAAATTTCAAAATCTATTACCTATTTGCTACAAAATAATATTATTTTGGTCAATTTTTATAGAATTTTTAGAGAATTAGAAATAATTACGAATGAAATTATAGGTTATTATAGGCTAGGGATTGGCAGTCAGGGGTACACTCCAAGAGGGGACTTAAATGAATTTGTAGTGGGGTGATCTATTGTTTAGCTTGATTAGTTACCAGAGTTCTAGTGCGTAAATATGCGATTTATAACGGCAGGGCAATGTCTACATATCTACTTATATCTACGAAAATCGAAACAGCTAATGTAGAATTTATATCACGTAGCATAACTTCGTGTTTGAAATCGCTATGAGGTCAAAAGCACGATATAAATAAAGAAAAAGTGTTATTATTTGTAACAGATGAAGCTGCATATATGAAGGCGTCTGGTCACCTTACAATAGCATGACGCATACCACATGTTTTGCGCATGCTCTTCATCGAGTATCAGAGAAATTCAGCTACCCGAATGCAGATAAATTGATATCTTCTGTCAAAAAAGTTTTTATGAAGGATCATTTATTTCATGAAAAGCTGCCACATGTGTCTACTACCACCAGCACCTTTTATAACGCGCTTGGACAAATGGCTAGAAGTAGCATTCTATTATCGCATGCATTTTCACGAAATTAAAAGTATAATACAGCTACTGGATCCGAATGACGCTGTTTCTATTTTACACGCAAGTACAACAAGTATTTATGAACCCAAGTATTCAAGTAGATTTAGCCACTATTCGTGGACATCATTCCAAAAAATCTGCAATCATCCGTCATCTAGAGGTTACCCCGATCAACCCACAATTTTCTATAACGAACGCCCTGAATATTGTATGTGATCTTCATCAATTCCGTTCCCAAATACCTGAAGTTGCTGCTAACAAAATAAAAAGAAAATTTGAAGCAGTTCTAAATAACAATCCAGTATTTCGTACTGTACACCGTACTAGGTCGTACTGATCGTTGACTTGTTTTCCTGAGATGTTGTGTTAATTAATGTTATAATCTCTTAATGTGATTATATTATCTATATATTAAAAATTTCGAAAGTATACTATAATCAAATGAGAACTACTTTATGAAAAAAAAACAATATTATCAATATAAGTTTAATTAGATTACTTACAGAATGTTCTTCCAATTTAAATTTAAAAAAAAATCTAAATGAAAATTATCAATAGTAATTAATTTTAAAATACAATATTAAAATAAAATAAATTGTTCTGAATTTTCCAATTATCGCTTTATTTCTTCGTTACTTGCTGGAATGTCGCACTACCAATAATCTTTTCAAATAACCTATCTTGAAACTTCTGAAATCGCCTTCAAACACTCGCTGATCCCTCTATCTCTTCCAAAATTGGAATGTTTATTTTGTAAACTAATATATTTATGGATGATCCCTTTATATTCTTTTTTAAATTATCACGTTTTGAAAATACTCCGTAATTTCTGTAATCATTTCTGTGTTTTAGACAAATATATTGTGCCTACTGAAACATTTGTAGCTATGAACATTTATGACGTACACAGAAACGAAAAATATTTTCCAGAACCAGAAAAGTTTGATCCCCATAGATTCTTACCAGAAAATTCCAAGGATCATCATCCTTATTCCTACATCCCATTTAGTGCAGGTCCACGAAATTGTATAGGTAAAAACGATAAGATTTTCATTAAATCAAAGCAATGTATTTCCTATCTATCTGTTTGTAGGCCAAAAATTTGCATTGTATGAAGAAAAACTATGTTATCCTATGTTATTAAAAATTTCAAGATTAAATCAATGCGTACTATCGATAATGTTAAACCAATAAACGATATTATATTGAAACCACTGAATGGAATTAACATTGTCTTGGAAAAGAGGAAGTAAGAGCAATGCTTTGGAAATGTATACTTTCAATAATGATAATAATAATACGAGGGATGTTTCCAAAGTTCTGGGAATTTAGTTATAATTTTTTTTATTTTATCAATTTTCATCAATATTACAACGTAGTTTTTCAACAGAATCACCATTTAATTGAATACATTTATCCCAACAATAAATTAATTTTGTTCAGGCGTCCTCGAAGAACTTTTTCGGTGTCCCCTCAATCCACCTATTTTTGACACGCTTTACGTTAGTTATACCCTCAAAACGAACACTTGCGTAAAGGCTTTTTTTTAAATCTGAGAAGAGTTGAAAATCTCTCAGTGCTGGATCCGTTGAATAAAGTGCATGCGGAAGCAGTTCTCATCGTAAATCGTTCAGAACATCCTTCTTTGTTCTTGCGATGTGCGATATTGCATTATCCTGTTGCAATAACGGACGCATGTGCAACTTTCCAAGTCGTTTTTTGATAAGTCCTGCCACAGTGGTTCAGATAGTAAGTTCAAATAATGTTCGGTTAATCCATAAGAATAATCCGTTCACAATCCCATAATACAGTAAGCATTACCTTTCCAACAGACGGAACTGCACGCGCCTTAAGTGGAGGCCTTTCATCGGGTTTATGCCATTCTTTGTATTGACTTTTGGTCTCAGGATTGAAATAAGAAATCCACGTTTTGTCAACGGTTATTATCCATGGCCAAAATACATCACCGTAACTGGTTAACAGCCTTGGTACCCAATGGGCTGTGCTTACGCTGAAACAATCATGTCAGATCTCATGAACTTGTCGTGTACCAATTCCTAGGCGTACATTAATTTGAAAAATAGTCATTCGCCTGTCCTCTTTCAGTAGGTTCTCCACGGCAGTAATGTTTCCTTCCATTTACAGACGCGCACGGGCAACCACTGCGTGGATCATCTTCTAATGATGTTCTACCACTTTTAAAACGATCGATCCACCGATATACAGTACTTTTAAATTCTGCAGACTCACCAAACACTGCTTACAGACGTTTAATATTTTCTGAAATTTTCACAGCCTCTTTCCCAAAAAAAAGTTGTTACTCTTTGAGATTTAGCCGCGTCTTCAATGGTTACACAAACAGTGCTATGAAAATGCGTCTATATAGGTCGAACACCAGAATCAGACTAAACGATATCGCAATAGATAGCTGTATAAACATGTCAAGACTTGTCAATCACCAATAGCATTGCCTAAAGTTCTGTGTAATTTAATTAGAGCACAATTCCCAAAACTTTGGAAACATCTCTCGTATTAGCAGTAATAACAACTTGCGCAACGGCAAAAGATGGTTGATTGTACAGAATTATAAAGTTAAACATAATATACATATAAAAAAAATCTAATAGTTTTTCTCATTCTAACACGTAATAATTAATCATAAAAATAGCAGATTCAGCTGCTGTAAATAATAAAATAAAAACTCTTATTGAAAAAGTATACAAAATATAAATTTTAATTCTGGAAATATACTCGTACCATAAAAATAAAAAGTTATTCTTCCTTCGTCATCCTTCGTGTTCCTAGTAATCGTTAATTTTTTTTACTCAGAGGAGTCAGTGCAGTATTGATCGCAATTATTCACAACATGGTAAAATGGAGATTTGATTAAAAAATTATTTTTAGCTCTTAACTTACTCAAAATATTAAAATTTCTAGTATTACACGCAAACACATGAAAACTGATCTGAGAAGCCAAAGAAGGACAATCAATTTTATTTCTCCAAAAATTATTGAAGTAAGCATTGTAAATTATCACTGTCCAAGAGGTTCATGTAATCAGTACCACAATTCGGATAGATTCCAATAGTTTCATAAGATACCTACGTATTTTAAAAATATCATCTGCATTCGTTCAACTGTCAGGTGATGATGCCCGTAATACATACCAGATCAGAGCGGCATATTCTAATTTGTTACGAAGTAACTAGAGTGTAATACAAAGTTTTGATCGTGTAAATATTACACTTATAAGGAATCCAAAAAGTTAGAAGCTAAAAGATAAATTGAGGTTATGTTTTCCAAAAAGTGTGTATTGAATCGAAAATTGATATTGCAGACACTTCTTGGTGAAACATTTTAGTAACGGACTTAGATTAAATATTGAAAATAAAACAACACTTGGCTCTATTTCACTAATTTTATTAGAATAATTCTAACATATTGCTATGTTATTTCAATAATATAGCAATTAAATAAATTGAATATAGAATAAATAAGAGCAAAACGTGGTCAAAACGGGTTGTGCTTTGAGTGCACCTGTATAATACGTGATTCAATATCAGTTCGATGCATAATGTCAATAAATCTTACAAAATAATACAAATCTGTATAAAAACAAATTTGTATCTGTATATACATGGACACATAGCACGCATTTACCAGCGTTTGCTTCAACCACCAGACGCATGCGTTTCTGTCTCACGACTTTGTCAATGATGGGTTTACGAAGACAAACGGCTGTAGGTACACTTCGCAGTCATGTAGCAAATTCCGCCCTATCAGATGACACCAGATAACCTCATGACATCTGACGGACAAAACCAAACACGCCGACGCAAAATGTTTCTTCTCGAATAGCTACGCTATTACAGGAAAAGAAAAATACGCATATTACTTACTGTGAGTCCATTAACTCGTCGCCAGGTGGCGTAATATAGCAAAACCAAATTGCAAATTACAAATTGGCAATATCGATGCGACAATTCACATCAAGCTTTGATACAAAATAATACAAATCTGTATAAAAACAAATTTGTATCTGTATATACATGGACACACAACACGCATTTACCAGCGTTTGCTTCAACCACAAGCAACTTCAAGCAAATTCCGCCCTATCAGATGACACCAGATAATCTGATAGGGCGGAATTCGTGGCCATCAGCAAGCTCACCCGTTGGAGGTTTTCACCATTTATGTGATTCAATTTTAATAAAACTGAGCTTCACATTGTGAAGTTTATCTTAAGTTAAGAGTTGTTTCATTACTATGCCTGATTTATGTCATTGTACAAATATTGTGGCAAGAGTGCCGAGACAAAATACTAAACCTGTAAGTGCGCTACGAACTGATGAAGCTTTGGAACCCCTGCATTACAGCATTTACCCTCAATGTTAATCCGCTCCCCGTCTTTGTGTCGGTGTAACGTTTCTTGTTCACACTAGATCAAAAACTCTGGTACTACCTCGACATTTTTTGTATCGGTTTAAATATTTTTACTGAGTTTGTTAATAACATGTAGTCTACTAATTATTAAATATCAAATTTGAATCAGAGGTGTTCTGTTCAACTTTAAAATACCGTACTGATTACATTACTGATTTAACAACTAAATAGTGTTTTCCAAAACGTTGTTTCACGCGATACAATTTTGCCCGCAAATTCAACAAACATATGAAGCACATCAATATTAAATTCTATCACTTTCTAATGTCTTTCGAAAGATAAATATTTGATTTTATTTGTCTGACTACTACAGACAAAGAGCTTTTTAAAATGTTAGAAAATATTTTATGTTAACCCTTAAATGCACGACTTTTGTTTTTCTGTTTGAAAAAAATATTTTAAATTGTAACAATGTCAAGGAACCTAGGAAAAATATTAAAAATAATCTATCGTCGTTTTTTTTGGAAAATTTGTTGAAAAATATATTTGTTGCCTTTCGGCTACATTATGCATTTATCGCACATATATATATATATGGTAAACCTAATCAGTAGGCGATTAAAGGTCTGTATACTACTTCAAAATATATGTATTTAAAAAACTCTACATGTTTCGGCTGTATACGCCTTTTTCAAGAGAATACAAAATATGAATGACAGGATATAAATGTCAAGTAATTAAGTTGCTATGGTTTAAATTATTCAAAGATGCATTCTAGTAATAATAATAATAGTGAGGAACCATGCTACGCGGCGCTATCTCATCGCCGCGCAATGCACACACCACTAGGACCGGTCCTGGGCGACAACCTGGCTAGGCTGCCGTTAACAGCACACACACGTTCGACGTGTGTGCTATGCCCCCGCTTCGGCGGAAAACGTTAAGATGGCATAAGTGTGACCATCGTCGACCGAGGTAGCCACTAAGAGTGTTCCCTTAGTTGCGATGAGCAACCCCGTACAGGGTGCGCTTCGCCTGTCTGCGCCTTGCCTCGTTGGGGCGGGGGTCAGACCGTCGAAGTACTGCACGGAATTGTAAAGAAGTTGTCGGGAAAGGGTTGGCGGCCCTACGCAACGGCTGGTTATCCGACCTCTCTAAATTCATGCGACCGATCACTAAACACACGCACCGACATACAAAACCCTACACTTACGCTCTCACACAAAACCACACACCCATAGAGAGACGCAAGCTGCCAGCAGCAACCAACACACAAGTTCATACCCAGAAGGAGACACAAATTGCTAGCAGCGAACAACACATATTCTCACACCTTGTTTTCTATTTTTTGGAATACTAAGGCATGATTTATTATTATTACTAGAATGCATCTTTGAATAATTTAAACCATAGCAACTTAATTACTTGACATTTATATCCTGTCATTCATATTTTGTATTCTCTTGAAAAAGGCGTATACAGCCGAAACATGTAGAGTTTTTTAAATACATATATTTTGAAGTAGTATACAGACCTTTAATCGCCTACTGATTAGGTTTACCATATCATACCAAGGTCACGAAGTTATTATATTTATATATATATATATATATATATATAAAGATATTCATTATTAAAATTTCTAAAACAATTATTGTTTTTATTTAAACAAAGAGCTATGCCGCACTTGTCACATTTAGTACGGATGAAACCTTTACACTTGGGGTATTTGCATCTCATTTTTCCCTCTTGAATAGTAGGCCAATGACCAATTTGGTCGTTCCTCACTTCTTTTGGCGGTACGTGTTATGTAGGGCCCCTCTTCTGTTTCTTGACGATTTCATTCTCTAAATTACTTGGTCTACCACGTTTATAGGAAGACGTTCCTACCAAACAAAGACTTTTCGCAACTTGACAACGAAATTTACTTTGACTAATTACATCTGAATCTTTGCCGTTTTCATGATAAACTCGCTTATATAACAGCCACGCATTTACCATAGCCAAGTCAATAAGGTGGTAAAATATCCGAATATACCATTTTGTACTCTTTATGCGTATTTTGTATCTTCCCATAAGACTATCTAAAAGGTCCTCCCATGTGCCTATTGTACTCTCGGATAATATGAGGACATTCTATATCAATAGTCTTTTTTTCCTTTCGATCATACCGTTTGATGGTACTTACGTGAATTTTCCCTACAAACGATGAAAGAAGGGTCACGCATTTATTATCCTTCCAAACCACAGAGGAAATATCTACTCCATCAACTGCGGCCATATATTCGTAACTTGTGCCACGGCTAACTTTCTTCATTGCTGACTCTGTGGGCAGTGGACGATTAGGTAATCTATTGCGTCTGACAGTTCCTAGGGAATGTATGCCCTCTTTTGCCAAATGAATCATAAGTGGTAAGCCTGTATAGTAGTTGTCGTGATACAACCTATAATTTTGGTTTCTTGGTATTTTATCAGCTAAGCGTAAAATTGTATTTCCTGTTGCTCCCAAATCAACAGAGCCTTCAACATTTTCTGTCCCACTATAAAACTCGAATTTGTATGCAAAACCCGAAACTCCCGACATCACAAAGAATTTGAAACCCCATTTATGGGATTTCATTGGCATATATTGTTTGAGGTAGTGCCGCACTTTAGTAGAGCACATCTGTTCGTCGATACTAAGGTGTTCTTCTAATGGTATACAAGAAAATAACGAATTCAGGTGACTTACTAATGGTCTTATTTTATAAATTTTATCATGTCCGTCTTGTCCTCTTGGTACAAATGCTTGGTTGTTATTGAAATGGATGTATTGTCGAATTTTCTCGAATCTATTTACGGTAAAGATATTTTTTATTTGATAAAATTCTAGATCGTCTGACCAATACGATCTCGTATTTGGCATGTGTACAAGGGACATATGCTTTATTTCCATTTCTGTAAAGGTTGGTGGTCTTTCTGGTTTAGTTTGAAATGAATAAATGTTGGTTTCAGTAACAATTTTCTGTATCAATTCATCGGTAAAGAAATAAGTAAAGAATTGGTATAGTGTTTCTGATTCTAAAATATTAGCTGGTAAATTTGTACGTCCATGAAACTGTAACTGTTCTTCATTTAGTTTCAATGACTTGGCCTTCCAGTTTATGTTTTTGCTTGTAAATCGCTTATTTTGCGCAGACTTTTTTTCTGAAGTGGTTTGTCTTGAGGGATGTCTGAAAATACATTTATACTATTATTTTCAGTATCTTCTGGTATATTATCAGATTCGTCGATTGTATCATCCTCAGAATTGCTGTCTGACTCAAATTCATGGTCGATGTTGCTTTCAGGAGCGAAAATTGGATCATCGATATCGCTCGAGTCACTCTCATCGGCATCATCTTCACTCTCTAAACCAGTGAAATTTTCCCAAAATTCAACTATTTCGTTATGAGACAGACATTGTTGTTTACGACCACTCATTTTATCCTGTAAAAATAATATATTCCATATCAGAACACAAATACACATCACATCTTGTAATTGCCCCAAGTGCATTTTGTTGCCATTTGGAAACAAAACAAGAAGTCAAGATTTTGTAAAACATTGAAGGAATATTGAAATTTCAATATTACGCATTGAAAAACTTACTTTCTTTCTTCGTAGAAGTCAATTTTTTATTTAGTAACTACTTTTTCCGAACACTCAACAATAACACTAAAACCAACGTGCACCAACACTTCGGCAAGGCTATGTTCAACTATATTATACCGTACATTTAGTACAACTTGCACAATCTAGCGTGGTGTATAGGAACTACATGTCCACACAGGAATGTTCCCAATTATCTACACTATGCGCATAACCCATATTTGTATTTCTAGTCTTATTACCGCATTTAATATGAGTATGTTGCCAAATAGCAACATAATGCATTTAAGGGTTAAACTAAGGAACGTTGCCTCCTTGAAATTAAAGTCCTTCGTTATCTATTGGATAAATTATTTTCAAATTCCACTACTCCAACATTTTCTTCTTTAACGAAAGTTTGTGAACGACATGAGCACGCCTGAAGATTAATTTGAACGACTATAATAATGCTGTCGCCCAGAAATCGTAAATAGCATTTGTTTTGTTTTGTAATAGATGGACTGTAGGGCAAAAACATCGTAAATAAACTATATTGAAACAAAAATTTATATAGCACTTATCGTATAATTATTATATATATATTATATCCATATAATAAATAGAAATGTAATCCTATTTAATTGTTTTAGACAAATATAGATATGAAAACCTTGAAAAGGATTTTAAACAAACATGAAATATAAATCAAAACTCTAACTCACTTATTATCACATAATTACGTATCAAACAAATAGCCATCTTTTGCAAAAATTACAAACAGGTATTTAATTCATGTTACACGTACTATGAGTTACTCTTTAATTACTTTTTTAAATGTCAGTAGAAATATATGAACCATAACGCGACATACAGCTTGATGTATTGTGGATTGCTGAAGTTGGCATACTGAGTAAAGTAATAAAAGTAGTATTTCAGCATAGAAGGAAAAAATTTATTTTAAAAAATTGTAAAAGATAAAATACAAATAATTGGGGTCTAACATTCGATCTCTTACGCTACATGTACTAGGGTATATCAAAATATATTGGTGCTATAACTTTTTCGCAACTAGAATTTTGTAACACAAAGAATAGAATATGAAACCTCCACCTCTAATGTACTTATCCTCAAGTAGGCCTTGATTTAACTTTTGACGTTTATTACAAATTAATTACTGAATTGTCAGTGTTTGACGTACCCATCGAAAAAATGAGAGTGGAGCAAACCTATGCGATAAAATTGTTCAGTTGGATAAAACTCCAACTGAAACTTTTGAAATGATAAAAACTACATACCTAGACGACAGTTTATAAGTGGCATAAGAAATTCAAAAACGGTTGTGAATCAGTGGAAAATGAACCTCGACGCGCGATTTGTCAACGAACACTTGAAGAAATGTGGATGGAAATTACAGTTCACCCTTCCTACTCACCTGACCTTGCCCCATCTGACTTCCATTTGTTTCAGTCAAAAAAAAACTTGAGAGCTCGAAAATTTGAGTCGAATTTCGAGTAATGGGTATACTAAATAGACTCTTAAAGAATGATTTCTCAGATGTTTATGACAACTGGACAAAACGATGCGACAAGTGTATTATAAAGAATAGAGAGTACTTTGAAGGATAGTTGTTGAAATTTTCTAAATAAATGCTTCATTTTTGTACTACAGCACCAGTCTCGTTATTTTCTGATATTTCCTCGTATAACCTATACCGATCTGGAATGTGTCGTAGAAATGTGCCCGTTAAAATACAACAAATATATAACATTATGATTAGAGAGGCACATTCGAATAACATCGCACTGGCGGCTCGTATATAGATAAAGATAATTATTTCTTATATACTATATAATACTAACAATTGTTCATTTGAAAAGTCAATCTAGTAGCATGTGATTTACTGAAAACATTTTGAAGTATGTCGTAAATTAAAATTTACTACTTAACCTACGAAGTCGTATATTTTGACAGTTTCATACATACAAATAAATAACAAATAATAGGTATTATTGAAAACTATAACTAATGTTGAAAATGTTGTCCTTCAGGATCAATGCACTTTAAAATCCGCCGTTCAAAATTTCTGATGATATTCTGCAACATTACTGGATTGTTATTAATTTTCATGCATTTCTGTTCGATTCTCTGTAGCATATCATTCAAATTCAATATAGGTGTTCGAACTATATTATTTTTTAGATAAGGCCACAAAAAGAAGTCGCAAGGTGTTAAATCGCATGAACGTTCAGGCCAGGGAATTTCAGTATTTCGACTAATTATACGCTCATCAAAATTCTCTTAAATAATCCAAAGATTCTGCAGTACAGTGACAATGTGCTCCGTCTTGTTGGAAATATGCATTTTGACGTTCATCATCATGCAACTGATTGACAAATGGTTGTAAAATTTCCGTACGGTACCTTTGAGCAATTAACGTTCCCTGAAAAAATATTGGTCCAATGATTCGCTTTTGGCTTATCGCTGCCCAAACACCAATTTTCTCTGGATTAGCGATTCTTCATTAATTACATGTGGATTTTCACTACTCCAAATTCTTGTATTTTCTGAATTAGGTATCCCGTTTTATAAAACCATGCTTCATCAGTAAAGATGACTCTTTGCGAAAGTTCTCCATTATTGTTCATATTTACAAACCAATTACAAAACTGTAGTCTACGTGAGTAATCAATTTCTAACAATTCTTGTAGTGCTGTGAAATAACTTGTGAGTTGTACCAACAGAAAGGTTTATTTGTTGACTCAAATGTCGAACAGATGTTTGTGGTTCATTTTCCATTATTTCTTCAACACGATTGACAACTTGAGGTGTACGTTCCTTAACTGCTCCGCTGCCTGATTTTCTTAAGAGACTACCAGTTTCAGAAAAAAGTTTTAAAGTTCTATCCAAAGTGTTCTTAAATTGTATCTAATCTATTACAAAATGTGGAAACTCAACTTGAAATTTTACCATTCAATCTTGAACTGAATAAACCCATAAACCATCAGTTTTATTACCACTTCGAAAATAAGCCTGGGCTAAAAAAAATTTATGTTCTAAAGTGAAAGCCATTTTAAAACTGAGAAGCAATTTATTTAAACCAGAATCGACGCACGATTATTTTATGCAACTGATATTTGTGATTGACATGATCAAATGTCATTTGGATTTACGTTTACGGAGCAACAACCACATACTAATATATTTGCGTCTTATTCTATCTAAATTTCAAAGTAACCTAGATTGACTTTTCTAATGAACACTTGTTATACATATATATTGTTGTCGCTCTAATTACGCTATATATATATATATATATATATATATATATATAAGGTAAACTTAATAAGTCGGCGATTAAAGGTCTGGTTCATTACTTCAAAGTATATATATTTAAAACAACCCTACATGTCTCGGCAATATGCCTTTGTCAAGGGAATACTAAATATGCCGACTTATTAAGTTTACCTTATCATACAAAGGTCACGAAGATATTATATTTATATATATATATATATATATATATATATATAGACTATTAAGTATTATCAACCGTGCTGTATAAGTAAAAATTCATTAACGGGTGAGCGGTCTGTCAAGTAAAAATAAAACTTACATTTTTTGGAAAAACGCTCGGACAGGTAAATTTCCTTTTTTAAAACGCCATCTTTTGACATACAATTTTTTTCTATGACGTCATTGGTTTTCGAGTGATGACGTTATCAACACTTTCTTTAAATGGCAACCATATTATTTTTTTCTTGTTTTTGCTAGATCTGTATATCCACCAAATAGTGATATAAAACAATTGGTATGTTGCATCACAATTTTTTTGAAAAAAATTATAAGAATTTAGAAAAAAATACGAAAATTTTATGTTGTACAAAATTAAAATTAAATTAAAAAAAACACATCTGAACTTAAATTTATTGTAACAGTTAACGTAAATTTTCAAAATGTACCCCCCCCCCCCCCCCAACCAACTGACACTGTCCCAGCCGAGTGTAAATGCTTTGCGATCAATAGTAATCTGCGTTATTCGCTCCAGGTCAAAAGAAATTCGTCTTCCCAATCGGCCAATTACTTATTAAAAAAATCTTATTTAACATTAAATAGTTTCACAAAAAAGGGCCAAAGAAGTTTAATTTATTTAAAAAATTGACATGATGTGGCAGACCATTTCTTAATTAAAATTATCGCCCAAAAATTGAAGATTTCAAAAACTAATTAAGCTTACAAAATTTACTGAAATATGTAAGTAAGTTTTTTTCACACTTCTGCCTTGTGTGAGGACTTAAATATTCTTTTTGAACAAACCGGATCGTCAAAAGCACATGTACTCATGTTACTATGCAAAAAATTTACAAAAACAAAAACACGCACTTTTTTGCAAGATATTTCTTTATGACATTCTTGCTTCTTTTTATACAATTTATGTACAAAAATTATAGTTTGAAATTGTTTCTATAGCGACAACATTGTTGAATTATTTACTTCTATTTTTGACGTTAAATTTTTGAGATATTGCGTAAAAATTGTTCATTTTCGCTAATATAAAAAATGGCACATTTATCTGAGCGAGAAAGAATCGAAATTTTAATTATGGTTGGGTATGGGGACAGACAAAGAACGCATGCTGAAGTATGCGATTTGTTTAACCATGAACACCCTGATAGACCTCCAATTACCAGGTCTACGGTGACAAAACTAGTTGGAAAGTTTACCGAAGCTGGATACGTAAAAGATCGACCACGGCAAGGTAGACCTCAAGTAGGAGAAGATGTGAAATTAAATGTGCTTCTAGAAGCAGAAGAAAGGCATCATGTTTCCACCAGACAACTTGCGTTAGCCAATCAGGTGGCTCACTCATTTGTCGTCAACTTATTTAAAAAAGAACACTATCGTCCTTAATTACATGAGGATGACGAAGATCGTCGACTGCAGTTCTGTGAAGACGTAATGTTACGTTGTGACCAAAATCCATATTTCTTGAAAAACATCGTCTTCTCAGATGAAGCTACGTTCTGCCTAAATGGATCTGTTCACCGCCATAATTGCAGATATTGGTCGCAGAACAATCCGCATTGGACTCAAGCGTGTCATACTCAGCGCAGAGGAAAAGTTAACGTATGGGTTGGAATGATTGGACGACGCATTTTAGGACCATATTTTTTTTAAGGAAATTTGACTGCTGTGCAATATTTAGAATTTTTAAGATTTGAACTGGTGCCAGCGCTCGCTGATATTTTCCCAAATCACGAGGATGGTGATGTACCCCATCCAAATATTTGGTTTCAACAAGATGGGGCGCCTCCCCATTATGGTGTAGAGGTTCGCCACTATCTTGACGAAATATTTCCCAATAAATGGATTGGACGGAGAGGCGCCATAGAATGGCCACTTCGTTCTCCTGACCTGACTCCGTTAGACTTTTTTTTGTGGGGTTATTTGAAATCGAAAGTGTATTTTAACAAACCGAAGAATTTAGAAGATTTAAAAGAACGAATTCGCGTAGAACTTACACAAATATCCCTAGACATAATTGAGGCGAGTATACCAAGTGTTTACACTCGGCTGGGACCGTCAGTTGGTTGGTGGGGTCCATTTTGAAAATTTACGTTAACTGTTACAATAAATTTAAGTTCAGATGTATTTTTTTAATTTAATTTTAATTTTGTACAAAAATAAAATTTTCGTATTTTTTTTCTAAATTTATATCATTTTTTCAACAAAATTGTGATGCAACATACCAATTGTTTTATATCACTATTTGGTGGATATAAAGATCTACCAAAAACGAGAAAAAAATAATATGGTGGCCATTTAAAGAAAGTGTTGATAACGTCATCACTCGAAAACCAATGACGTCATAGAAAAAAATTGTATGTCAAAAGATGGCGTTTTAAAAAAGAAAATTTACCTGTTCGAGCGTTTTTCCTAAAAATGTAAAATAATGCGGTTATAAGCTTGGTTCCAAACTTTATGACCACACTGTATGTATGTATATATATATATATATATATATATATATATATATATAGTATTTTCGTGACCTTGGTATGATAAGGTAAACTTAATTAGTCGGCGATTAAAGGTCTGGTTATTACTTCAAAGTGTATATATTTAAAATAATCCTACATGTTTCGGCAATGATGCCTTTGTCAAGGATATAAAAAATATAAAATTTTTTATTTTTTATATCCTTGACAAAGGCATCATTGCCGAAACATGTAGGATTATTTTAAATATATACACTTTGAAGTAATAACCAGACCTTTAATCGCCGACTAATTAAGTTTACCTTATATATATATATATATATATATATATATATATATATATATATATATTGTTGTCTAATTACGTGCATACAGATGTTACCTAAGAATGGGAAAGGAGGAAATCAGGAAAGCTAAAGACAAATAGGCAATGCAACTGTATATGGACGTAAACATGTGAAAATTAATGTCAAACCGTTAATAAATTAATATCCCGACAATTTCTGGTACTTTACATATAATTACATATATTTAATTTAAAATTTACATTTTATTTTTCTATCATTTATTAATTCATTAACGCGGAAAAAAAAGGTATTTAATTTATTAATATTCCAAATTATATAGACATTACTTTAGACACGGACATCGTCTAAACATAAAAAGCGCGCGGATCTATCAATATGTAATACGCGCAGCACACATAACCAACTGTTAAGGGTACATTCATAAACACTTTTAAATTCTTGAAATAATTTTATAAACCCAGTTAAATGATTTTTATATTCAAAATTAAATATAAATAATAATTTATTTCAAGGTAAAAATCAAGATAATTTGCTTAAAATAAGACTTTGAAATAAACAAAGGACAACTGGCGTCTATTTTCGATATTTGATAAGGCCACATCGGAATTCTACGTGCTCGTGATATGTTCATCAAAATTCAGTTAAAACAGTATTATCGATATAATTGTTATTCATAAAAGTGCCCAATCATTATAATTATCTTTTACACATGTATTAAACTATAAAAAAAAGATTCTTCTACAAAATATCCAGCATAGAGTCAGTAGGGGACGCTCGGCCTAGTGACCGAATATATATATATATATATATATATATATAAATATAATATTTTCGTGACCTTGGTATGATATGGTATTAATAAGTCGGCGATTAAAGTTCTGGTTTATTACTTCCAAGTATATATATTTAAAACAACCCTACATGTTTCGGCAATGATGCCTTTGTCAAGGATATAAAAAATATAAATGACAGAATATAATTGTCAAATAATTGAGTTGCTATGGTTTAAATTATTCAAAGATACATTCCAATAATAATAATAAATCATGCCTTAGTATTCCAAAAAATAGATAGCAAGGTGTGAACATATGTGTTGTTCGCTGCTAGCAGCTTGTGTCTCTTTCTGGGTTTGAACTTGTGTGTTAGTTGCTTCTGGCAGCTTGCGTCTCTCTCTGGGTGTGTGGTTTTGTATTTGTGTGAGCGCGTAAGTGTAGGGTTTTGTATGTTGGTGCGCTCGTGCGTGTGTTTAGTGACCGGTCGCGTAAATTTAGAGAGATCGGATATCCAGCCGTTGCGTAGGGCCGGCAACCCTTTCCCGGCAACTTCTTTTTGATTCCTGTCTAGTTGTCCAAGCAGGTTTTCGTGGTTTTCCTTCTCGTTTTGGGCAAATGCCGACAACTTTGAATCTTAAGACGCTCCACGGGCGCATACGTAATAATAACTCATGTCTTGCTTTTCCCTGCTTTTCCCTGTTTTCTGTTTTGTGCTGATGTGGTCCTCTACTGGGTTGTAGCCTAGCATATGCGCTACCAAACTCTAGGGGGTCTGCCCGATGGGCGGTCAGGTGCCATTCCGCCTATCCAGCAGGGGTGAGGAACCAAGCTACGCGGTGCAAATCACGACGCCGCGCAATGCACACACCACTAGGACCAGTCCTGGGCGGTAATCTGGCTAGGCTGCCGTTAACAGCACACACACGTTCGACGTGCGTGCATTGCCCCCGCTCATGCGGAAATCGTTGAGATGGCACAAAGTGTGACCGTCGTCGACTGAGGTAGCCACTAAGAGTGTTCCCTCGGTTGCCGATGAGCAACCCCGTGCAGGGTGCACTTCGCTAGTCAGCGCCTTGCCTCGTTGGGGCGGGGGTCGGGCCGTCGAAGTATTGCACGGAAAAGTAAAGATGTTGCCGGGAAAGCGTTGGCGGCCCTACGCAACGGCTGGATATCCGATCTCTCTAAATTTACGCCACCGGTCACTAAACACACGCACGAGCGCACAAACATACAAAACCCTACACTTACGCGCTCACACAAATACAAAACCACACACCCAGAGAGAGACGCAAGCTGCCAGCAGCAACCAACACACAAGTTCAAACCCAGAAAGAGACACAAGCTGCTAGCAGCGAACAACACATATGTTCACACCTTGCTATCTATTTTTTGTAATACTAAGGCATGATTTATTATTATTATTGGAATGTATCTTTGAATAATTTAAACCATAGCAACTCAATTATTTGACAATTATATTCTGTCATTTATATTTTTTATATACTTGACAAAGGCATCATTGCCGAAACATGTAGGCTTGTTTTAAATATATATACTTTGAAGTAATAAACCAGACCTTTAATCGCCGACTTATTAATACCATATATATATATATATTACCCATTAGACTTTTTATTGGTTTAGCGACCTTTTATTAAACCAATAAAAAGTCTAATGGTTAATATTAAGACACGGCCAATAAAATAAATAAGAAAAATAAAATTCTTATAAACACTAAATATATATATATATATATATATATATATATATATATATATACATAATGTGTCCCAAATACATACCGACAAACTTGAAGGTAAGGGATATCAAAAAAAAAATGTGTTGTAGAGCAATCAATTGTTTTAAGTCATGTCCAAATAACTAAAGTATTTCTTGATTCGGGTTCTATTTAAAAAAATCGAGACAGAAGCGTTTGAATTTGGATAAATGCGGCACGACGTATTGAACACCCTCTATAAATTTTTGCGTTACACTATCTTGAAACATGTAAAGTGTTAGACCCCAAATTGATATCCAAAGATACCCATCTTCAGCCTACGCCGATATAACCAAAAGTAGCTGTCGAAAGTGCACATATATCACTGCAAAAGTAATTTAGGTGGCTATCGAAATAATTTCTAAAAAATATAACAGTCCATTAACATGTAAACTGAAAAATCTGAAGGTGGGTGCGGGAATTTGTAACACCCTGTATATTCGTAAATAATTTTACAATATCCGCTGTGATATACAATATACGAACAGAAAATCTTTCTTTCCAATCTTTCTTAATTTTTCATTCCAAACTCCGCCGACAGACGAATGGTGCACCCGGTATATATACGGTATAACAGATAAAAATAATATGTATATATTTTTATCTGTTATGCAGTTCATAAAATATAAAACAACATTGTTTGGAAATTAAATTTTTAGTATATTTGTACTTACTTCTAACAATGATCTAAATATTGATAAATCTATGAGAAACTGCGAATTATCGAACAATAGAATGTAATTTTAATATATTTTGTTAAATAAAAGAGACTTTTATTTATTTTAAAGCCGATTGCTTGACAAAAGCACGTTTTAATATATAATTACAATTTCAGATTTTTTAAGTTGAACCGAAGCAACTGGTATATATACAAATTATAAAGTCTTTAAGACCATTCATTCATTTATTAATATGTAATCCGGTTTGGTGCGATTAACAGAATTTCAAATAAACCAGCAAATATGACTTGCAATATAATACTCATTATTTATAATGACGATACAGAGTTTAAAGTACAAATTTAATCATGTTTAGATCGTCAAAATACAATAAATGTTAATGCTACTGTAAATATTTTTCCAGCACATCCATAAATTTATGCAAGAATTTTATTGTCACGACTGATTGCTTTTATATTTATTAACTTTAATAAGTAATATTTGACCAGTCAAATGTTCAGAAGTCTTAGTATAGTAGTGAAAATCTCAACAGAAGAGCAAAGCACAAATAAAATTATACTGGTTTACAAGAAAAATCATGCCATAAACTTCTTGGTCGACTATTTTTGGGATTCGATCACAAGTTAAATCTCACAAAACACTGCTATTTTAATAGTAGGTATAGCAAGCGCCAGATAAGTTGGCTAGCGGAGGGGTAAGTTCGTGCAGGATTAGAAGTATTGGGGAGATTTGTATTTAGTTTTATATCAATTTGCAAGTTACCATAGGTGCCGAAAACTACACATCTATCACTTAATAAATTAATAATTTATTAGACTAAAATATATAACGTGGACGTTTATAAAAACGGCTTCTGCGCACCCCTTCCTCTTGCCATCTTATTTGGCGCTTGCTATAATGAGGAGTGATAAGGAAATTCATTTAACTACACGTGATTTCAAATTTTTTTATAAAAATTTTTCTAAATCTATAAAATGTATTTGTTTAAAAATATTTTTATTTTATAAAAAACGTAAGAAAATACATGTTAAATAGCGTGAACAAAACTTAAATTATATTTTGAAATATTATTACAGCAATTTGTCGTATATTTTGAAAATTACTGATTTTTAAGATTAGAACCTGAATCTGAATCTAATAAAAATTCTAAGACTGATCCAGTATTTAGAATACATGTCAACTTTTCTTGCATATTGTCAACAATATTATCTAAATTATAGATTTTGTTTTCTTCCTTAATTACGTGAAGAATGTTATTTTTCCATACATCAGCATTAACCATGTCTAATCATTCTAACAATTTTTTTTTTACTTTTTCGCTAAACCATTCTGTAAGTGCCTCCTTTTTCCACGATGAAGTAGGTGAAAGTTAACATTCTGAACTTACTACAAATGAGAATTAATGAATATTAAATCTCATTTTTACATGTAAATATCGCCTTATGTGATGCGTTAATAACTACAATCCGACAAACCAAGTTTGTACTAGCATGTATAACACACCCCGTCGCGACTACGACCTTCCTGGTTGTTAGGATAATTAAAAATTACTGAGAAGCCACGTCCATCGTCCGGAACGTACAGACGCGTTTCGCTTTTATTGAAGCTTATCAATGTACGGTATCTCGAAGACAGATATGGCTTTTTCACTTCTATACTATGTGTATATATAGTTAACATTCTGAACTTACTGCAAATGAGAATTAATGAATATTAAATCTAATTTTTACAACAATTTTTACATAATTGAATTGATTCGGCATTTACTTGATGAAGATCCATAATTAAGAATAGAAATAAAACTACGGTTTTAATCTTCACTTTTACTCTTTATTCGTAAAACGACAATTGTTTCGCCAGCACAGTGGCTTCCTCAGGTGTTTACATCTAAACAGTACGTTACAAACTAAATAAAAAATAAAAAATATATCTATAAAATCAAAAAGGATGGTATTTAAAATATTTTTACAGAAATCTATACAAGTATTGTCGGTATTGAAAAATGTGGCGCATCTGGTCGGCCCTAACTGTATATTATGAGGTACTAAACGTGTTTACGCATAAATTTGTTTAATAAACACATAATAATACATATACATTTGTATTATTGTCTAAACAGATTTTAAGTAAATAAATTTAATAAAGGCGAGTTATTTAAATCTAATTTATCATTTAATAAAATTTGTGACTGTTTTCATTTATTTATTTCTAAACTTTCCAGTAAATTTAATTTCTTGCCTTTATTTTCTAAATGCAGAATTTGAAAATCTTTATCGAAAGGGTGGTTTTCTTCTAATAGATGATTCGCAAAAGTAGAATCTTGTTTTTTATTTTTAAACGAAGAACAATGTTCGGCAATGCGTTTTTCAAACGATCTTCCTGTTTGACCGACATATATCTTACCGCATCCACACATTAACTTATAGACTCCGGATTTCTTATTTTTGTCTGTTTTATCTTTATAGTTTTTGATGTGTTTGGATAACTTATTATTAGTTTTAAAAACTGTGTTAATATTAAGTTTTTTTAAATAACTTGAAATATGCTTATTAGGTGTCCCAATGTGCGTAAGTAATCTAAATTTTGAATTTTCTTTATCCTTTATTGCAGGGTATACCATAGAGATTGCTTTTTTGAAAAGTTTTTTTGTCAGCATATTTTCAATTAAAGTATCTGTGTAGCCGTTATTGATAGCTATTTGTTTGACTAAATTTAATTCTTTTTCATAGTTTTCTTTAGATAGTGGATAATTAATTAATCTATGTAAAGAACTATGGAAACTCGCTAATTTGTGTTGTATGGGATGTGTTGATGAATTATGTATAGTTATGTCAGTATGAGATTCTTTATGGTAAATATCAAACTCTAATTTATTGTTTATTTTTTTAATAGTTAGATCCAAAAAATTAATACTATTGTTTACTTCTTGTTCCATTGTAAATTCCATATTTTTATGAATAGAATTGACGAATTCTAATAGCAAGTTTAATTGTCTTTGTGTTCCTGTGAAACAAAGTACAATATCGTCTACATATCTATGCCAAAAGAAAATATGCTGTCTTAGGGGATTATTAAAAATGATGGATTCTAAGTGATTCATGAAAATTTCTGAAAGTAACGGACTTAAGGGGTTACCCATAATTAGTCCTTCCTTACAAGTGTATATTGAATTATTAAATTGGAAATAATTTTGTTTCAGAACTATATTTAACAAATCTAAAATTTCAGCTTTAATTACCGGGTTAGTGTTCTTAGCTACAAGTAAATTTTCAATTAAATTAACGGTTTCGGCTGGAGGGACACTCGGGAATAAGTTTTTAACGTCAAAAGATACCAATTTTGCATTATGAGGTATTGAAATATTTTTGATTTTATTAATTAATTCGTATGAATTTTTTATGCTGTACTGTGGCTTAAAGTTAGTGTATTTAGTAATGATATCAATAAGTATTTTTGATACTTTAACAGAAGGTGCAGTAACATAAGAAACAACTGGTCTAATGGGATCGTTTTGTTTATGTAATTTAATTAAAGAGTATAATTTAGGTGGTTGAGGGTTCATAATTACTAAACTTCTTTTCTCTTTTTCATTAATGACAACATTTATATTTTTTAGAGTGTTTTTAATAGCTAATTGGTATGAGTTTGTAGGGTCTTTGTTAAGTAAGACATACTTATCTGAGTCCAAAAAGTCGTATGTCTTAGATATATAATCTTGCTTATTTATAGCAATAACTGTTTTACCCTTATCTGCTCTAGTAAAGATGATGTCATTCTGTATAGATTTATTTTTAATAGTTTTAACTACAATATGTTCTTGGTTAAAATAATTCTCTCTTCTCGGTTGTTTAATGATTTTCGCTAATTGAAATTTATGGTTTAAATTATTAGGAATGTCTGACAATGCTAGTTCAGTTTCAACTGCTAAGTATTCTAAAGAGTTTTTATTTATATTTGGATTTATATTATAGTTAAAACCTTTTCTTAATAAATTAACTTCGTCTGAACTGAAATTAGTACCAGTTAAATTTTGAAACCTTTTGTAGAAAATGTGGTTAGAAATTTGTGTTTTGTTATTAACCGGTTTATTTGCTTTTTTATGCATTAAATGATTAATCTTCTCTTTTTGTCTAACATACTTTTTATTAATAATTTCGTTAACTTGAAGTCTAATTTGTGAATCTAATAAATCAAATTCTATATTCATGAGTCTATAAGTTAATTCTGAGTGGATTACCTTAAGATAAACGTTGTTGACATCCCGTCTGTGATATTGGGAGAAAATCCCAATATCACAGACGGGATGTCAACTATTGACATCTATTGACATTGGTTTCTTTCCGGAAAATGTCGATTTCTATTTTATGTTTATTTCTAATTACTAATGCATCTAAAAATGGTATCCTATTATTGTTTTCCTTTTCCACCGTGAATTTAATAGTCGGGTATTTCAAATTTAACTGATTAACGAACATGTCTAATTGGCAATTTTTTGTATCAAAAATCGCGAGAATGTCATCTACGTACCTGATCCAGACTCTTGGGAAATATTTAGCGTTATTTTTAAATTCTACTTCAAATTGACTCATGAATAAATTAGCTATGAAAGGAGACAGGCATTGCTGTGCCTTGTTTCTGTTCATAAAATTTTTCTCATGCTTGGAAACAATTTTATGTCTTGCACAAAGTTGTCAATCTCACGTATTTTTTTTACTTTTGAAGGTTCAATGTTATTCTTATGAAGCAAGTCTTCTAAATATTTCATAGTTTCTGGAATAGCTACCGAAGGAAATAATGACGTTACATCGACTGAAACTAAAATTTTCCCATCGTCCAGTTCACAATCTTTAATTAGTTGAACAAATTCTAAGAATTACTAACTGACAAACTTTCTATGTATCTTCGGCAAACAATACATTGTTAGTACTAAAGGATTACTAACATTTAATTTATACTTTTGGGTAAAGGTTATTAAAATTGGACATTACTTTAACGCGTCTTTAGTGTCATTAATCATTTTAGGTAACGAATTTCTCTTAATTTCTACATACGGACCTTCGGCAATTAAATTTTTAATGAAAATAGTCGATTTTGTCCATAATTACTAACTTGTTCCCTTTATCTGCTTTTAGGTAAAAACAATCCTTCGATCTGAGAGTTTTAATGATATTCCATTCTTTATTAATTGACTTCTGTTTGTGCTGCTGTAAATAGGATAGATTAGACATACAATACATAACAATCAGACATTCTACAACAATCATACTGAACACAAGAACCATTCCATATACATTCATACAATATACAACGAACATTCTATATACAACATACAACAATCAGATTCTTAACACAACACAGAACAAGACATACAGTCTGAAACAAACAGTAAAGAATTAAGTTTAAGTTTACATTAAGTGCTACATTGTGAGAATTATCTTATGAAATTAGGTTTAAGTGTTTTTTTGTAAAATAAATAAAACATGCAGAAACCACACCAACTTTCAATATAACTGCCACTAACCAAAATAAATAACCAGCTTATACGGAAGTTACGCCCCGTGAGCGATGGGTCAAACACAAAACACATGGTCCTTCGAGAATCGAGTACAATGCAACAGTCGATACTTTGAGGCAGATATAAGATTATACAATCGTGAAACAGCAATTGTTTCGCCAGCACAGTGGCTTCATCAGGTACTTACAGCTAAAGAGCACGTTACAAACCTCAGCAGTTTGTAACGTGATGAAGCCACTGTGCTGCGAAACAATTATCGTTTTGCGATTACGTATTAAAAAGTGAAAACTTTAAACATTAGTTTTATTTCTATTTTAAATTATGGATCTTTATCAAGTAAAAGCGGAATCAATTCAATTATCTATCTCTTTAATAATGTCAAACATTTCGTAATGTCTTAATTTTGCCTGTGTAAGCTCGCCCTCTCTTTTAACCAATCACAAACGTTTATTTATTCCCCTATTTGAGCTATAGTTAATTTTAACGATATACGTACTTATCGTTTTAGTACAGCTGCAATTCAATCAGAAAATTAGAAGATAATTGGTAATCAACCTTGTTAAAATTTCCTCATCAGATGATTGCTTTTAATTAAACATAGTTGTTTTGATATCGATATTTGTAGTTTGTTATTTGTTAATTACCAAATATTCTAAAAAATAACTAGCCATAAAAATTTAATGGAGAATGTTAATGTAAATTCTACGTACCACGGACTTCCAGAATACCAACTACCAGATACAATCTCCTACATTTCTTCTACCCTCGTTTTTCCCATTCTCCTCGTTCATTGAATTTCAACACGATAAGAGACAACCTGAACTAGCTCCTGTTTCCATCGAATCTCAATTCACGGTCATCCTTTTCTCTGATGAACCAGTATTTTGTTCTGAACTGAACGGTTATTCTCCAACACCAAAACGCTTACCGTTTGTGAAATGGTAAGCGTTTATGACCTGCATCGGTTCATCGCTTTAAGAATACAGGCGAACCTCAATTATAGAAATGGCACATCAAATGATTTAGAAATGCAAGCTGCAGAGATTGAAGAGTTAATAGAGTCCCATGGTAGCGAATTATCTAATCACGAATTACTACAAATTCATGATGAAGTTGGAAAAGAAGCAGATGCAATTAAGAAGATTGAAAAGGAAGCCAATGCCCCAACAAATCAAATTGAAAATGCTTTAAAAAGCACTGGAGGAAAGCGATCCTAATAAAGAAAGAAGTGCTACAATGTGCTAAGGTGTTAAGAAAAAATTAGCATGTTATATGCAAATTTATGAAGAAAAAATTAAATGTTCACCCAACCCACAATTGAATCATTTTTTAATAAACTAGACCAAAATTTGGATAAACCCGGGCCAAGTGTTGCAAAATAAAAGTCATATACAGATGCATACATATTTTTTGTTGTTTCCCTTGCGGCGTACCAGAAGCCTAAATAAAAGAAAATAAATAGTTATGTCTAATTTATGAAACATGAAATACTTATAGCAAACGCCAAATAAGTTGGCGCGAGGAGGGGTAAGTTCGCGCAGGACTAAAAGTAGTGGGGAGATTTGTATTTGGTTTTACATCAAATGTCAGAAAATTCTAACCTCTAAGCGTGTGTCACTTTATGATCCCCTAGCAAAGACATTATGTTCCGTCAAACGTCAATGACAAATGTATTCTGACAATTACTTGAGTAGTGGGGGTGAACGTTTTTAAAAGTGGCTTCAGCGCACCCCCTCCTCGCGCCAACTTAATTGGCGCTTGCTATACCTCCTTAATCAGCGTTTTCATTATAATCACAAATAGGATAAGATCCGTTATAAATTTGAAATATCGGATGTTTCCAAAATATGTTTTTATATGAATAGAACGGCTGTTCCACATCTAGTGATGATATATTTACATAATTAAAGTAATGTTTGTCAATACTTAACGGATTTGTGCACTCACTATCGCTACAAATTTGTTTGAATACTATAAAATTTGCATCTTTCTTGAGCACACTATCTATTTTGGCTACAACACTAATATTTTTGTTGTTGCTAATAGCATGTAGTTGTGTTTGTATATTGTTCAGTATTTGCAATGAATCCACTAATGGCAACGAAGTATTTTGTAGTCTATTAATTGCTTCAACTACTCCTTTATAATTCTTATAAATTATATGCAAATCTGCTTCAAATTGAGCATCTGGGATTTTTTTTTACTTTCCTTGATGGCAGTTGCTTATTTAGGATCTAATCGTAAAACTACAAACTTAATTTTTGGAAATGCAGAAAATAATAACATGCTGCCTTTGACCATGTTCCCCAGCGTGTAAGAATAGGCTCTGGAGGTTCGGGGATGTCGGGACATTGCCTGTGGAATTCTCGAATGCGTTTATACCTCTGGATAACAGCGTCTAATCGCTTCGGGCGCAAGATGTAACGCCTGAATTTTATACGTGACATGTAAAAAGGGACCATAGTCATGTTTAAGAGATCGACCTACAGCACGCATAGTTCCGGTGCCATCAGTCATAAACATTAGGAGTTGGTCTCTCGAAAGTCCAAATTTTTCCAATGTATTTAACACCATTTTCTAAATGACTTCGGTAGTACATTCTTGCACTCTTCTCAAAGCTAGTAAGATTGAAGATGACGGTTTCCATTGTACAAACTATGACATTGCTAACAGAATTTTTGTACAATCTGTCGTTTCGTCCACACATAACCGTAGTTTTTTTTTCAAGTCAGATTTAATTCTGTTTTCAATATGCCGCGAGCAGATAGTACAAAGTTTCCTAACATTGTTAAACTAAATAATTGACAATTCACGTATTCATTCCAGAAAGAGTAAAATGATTCCTTATCTAATAAACTAAATTGTAGATTGCAAGCCATCAGTGTTAAACATAAATGGAATAGAAATAGCTCGATCGTAAGCCAGTTTTTTTTTTTTGTGCGGTCCTCTATCCAGGTGGTTCTTGCAGTCATATTTCGTCCAGCACATAAGCGGTTTATCGTAAACTGAGTATTTCACTTTTACGACATCCTACATTAAATCCGGATAATACTCGCTTTTTTTTGACCTATTATGTAACTGCGACATACTTCTATACAACGTATAAAATACTGTAATACAAGTAAACACATTCGAACTAAATGCACACAGCACTTTATATGAAGTTGATATAAAATGTTTCTTTACAGTATAAGGCAAAATGTAAGGCATAAGAACCTCTTAAAATGACAAACGTGTGTATTATTGCAGCGCGTATTTATGTGCGTTAGAAAGAGATAAAGTACATTATTCGGTTCACACTTGGGCAGTGCAACCTGCAAAAAAATACTTTATAAACATACATACATCTGTATTGTACAGTTACGACCTCTACAAACTAGGACACAGACTTTTGACACATTCGGTCAAATTAAAAAAATTCGTGATTTGTATATTTGACTTTTATCCGGTATGGTTATATTAGTGTCAGTTTATTGTAAGTCAGAAGCGAACGCAAATTTTAAAATGACTCAATTAAACGAACTACAAAAGTCGATAATTAGAACTAGGCTAGAGGACGGCATGAGCATTAGGCACATCGCAAATGAAATAAATGTTGATAAAAACACGATTAAAGTCAATAATATATTGCCCATGCCAATACTTATTAAATAATTAATATCTTTTGCCACCTACTTGTATTGCTTTTACAGATTTAATATTCTCATCTCGATATGATTTTTGAGACCTTCCATCTTGAAAAATCCATATTTCATCAAGAAAAACAAACTGGTTTGCATTTTCATTTTAAATACGCATATATTGTTGCAAAAACGTTATTTGTATTTGAATTTTTCCATTTTTCAAATTTTTTTCTTTTATACGCCACTGACTTTCTTTCAGTTAGGTGACATTTTATAAACTTCAATTTTAAGACCATGTTACAAAGCCAACATTTATTATTTGTTAAACTGTATGAGTTTGTAGGGGCCGCAACTGTACATATCAGGCGATGAAACTCCTTCTACGTTCCCACCCGTACGCCTTATGAAGCGCCGACCGAATTTTCGCACTCTTGCTAACGCACCGCCACTGCCTTCTATTTAGATTATCTTATATTTTAGTTAGACATTTATGTAAATTTAGTTGCATAATAATGTACCAATTAGTAAAAATTAAAAAATAGCATTTATATGCTATTAGATATTAGTAACAAAAAATTTCTAAAATTTAATTTAAAATAAATTACAATTAATACATATTGTCCTGTAAAATTAATATCGAGATAATTTTCACTAGTTATGAGTACTGCATTTTTGGACTATGATCCCTACTTACTCAAGAAACAATTTTTAAATAAATACAGGAGAGCTTTAAAAACAGTCAGTAGACAGTGCTGTGTTATAAGAGTAAGAATGGACGTGATAGCTATTGTTTTAATAATTGCATTAGCTGTTTTTACATGGCTCTATTTTACCAAGAATGATAACCGAATAAAAACACTAATCAACGAAATTCCAGGACCAAAAATTTACCCATTCATTGGTACGCCCTTACCGATTTTATTTATGAAAAAAGAAGGCAAGTATTAATTAAAAAATAAAACAATTAACATTCTCTACAATACAAATTAGTGCAGTACGCAATTTGTAAATAAATTTTCAATAAGATAGTGATTTCTAAAGAATTTCTAAATTCATAAAAATGTTATTATTTTTATAATTAAACATTACCTGGAATTTATATAAGTACGTAATGTTACCAGATTAGTTTCAAAATAGTAATTTATCTTCTCCTTTTATGATATTCTTTACATTATTCATTATAGACAATTTAGTTAAAAATAGTTTTAAAATTTAGTTTTAAAATAGTAATTTATCTTCTCCTTTTATGATATTCTTTACATTATTCATTATAGACAATTTAGTTAAAAATATGTACATATAATTAATTCATATACATAAATATAAATTAGTATTTGAAGGAGTATTATAACCAATGATTAATTCTTCAATAGCAGGATGTACAGAACTATAATTTTAAACAATCTTTGCATATCATGCAGTTACTTGACATTTATCTATGCACATATAACAATATAACAATAACAAAAGAAATAATGAATGATTTTATTTTGCACTTATCAGAAAATATTCTTTTCATAAACATAAATGAGAAATTATGCCGGTATAGTTTCTCGGTTTCAAATATTTACGCAATAGTGACAGTCTATATCTTCGATAACAGTTATTTATTAATAACGGTCGGTGACCGTCAATTTCGAAGCTAGAATTTTTGGTTTGCAATGCTCCACTATTCTTTTTCCATATCTGCTATTCCAAAAATATTTAAAAAATAAATGTAACATTTAATTTACAGTTCCTTATAATTTTATTTGTATTTGCTGGGCCATTAGTGTGTTGGCAGAGTTTTGCCTGAAAACTAACAAAAATAGGAAAGTGAGATTTTCTGTACGTAATAATAATACTAATAATAATTATTAATAATTTATTTCCTGATAATTACCTGGAATGTCAAAATGAAAAAGAAAACTATACTCCAAATCACCAAAGATGATCCCTGCGTCATTGATCTATAATTCTATCAACGACATTCAATGAATAATCTCCACATCCGAATAACAAACAGTACCTACTTGTATGACAAGGATAGATTGAACGAAGGTATGTGATTTCTAGCAAAGACATACGGCTCAAGCAATTTATTTGAGTAAGACAAAGACGGGATTATTACCTACTCCGTGATAAATACACACATTTCCGCTTAGTAGTTCTGTCGTTACTCATTGACATTTGACAACATACATTCGTTGATATTTGATGGAATTGTTATTTATTTTCTTTTTATAAATACATATTTTTTGAAATTTATTTTTTCAAAACTATAATGGCAGCAATCACGACAACTCCTTTTAAATTCGTTGCAATATTTTGAACGAGAGAAAAACCATGGTGGTGTTAATACCTATTACATGTGCACATAATATATTTAGATTTTAATAAACCTTTTATTTAGCGAGTGGCAGATGCATTGTGCTTGGGATTAGTTACAGTAAAACGCATTGAAGCTGTGTAGCAGCAGTTTAAATCGTGTACTTCACAATATTGGATTTAAATATAAAAAGGATAATAATCATAGAGCATTAGTGGAACGATCCAACATTGCAGAGATAAGATTGACATTTCTTAGGAATTACATAAAGAATTTGAGTTGTTCTGTTCAGAGAGAAGTGGTATTGCTTGATGAGACCCGGCAAGATAATAATTGGCAGAGTGTGCATAAACCTGAGGGTTACGAGGGAAAGCGATATGTTGTATTACATTGTGGTTCAAAATTATGTTTTGTGTCAAATGCTTCTTTATTGTTTTCAAGCAAATCACAAATAGAAGATTATCATGGTGAAATGAATGGAGAAATGTTTAAGAAATGGATCGATGAATATTTAATACCAAATTTGGAAGAACCGGCACAAATAGTGATGAACAATGCACCCTGCCATTCACTAGTAGTAAAGAAACATCCATCATCGGCTTGATGTAAAAATGATATTATTACATACTTGTCGAAACATAATATATCTTGCGAACTCTATTTAATAAAACTGAGCTACTACCCTTGCTAAAAATTTGCATAAAGAAAAACGGTATCAAGTAGATGAATTGCTACAAAGTCATGGACATGAAATATTGAAGATTGTCTCCTTATCATTGTGAATTTAATGCTAACGCCGTGTAAAGTTGTGCGCAATTCGTTGTGTTAGCTTTACTCTACCCCATGTCCGACACTTTGATTAGTGGCTTTACCTACTGATGATGACAACTTAGTTGTCAAAACACGTATTTAAGATATGACTATTAATTGTGGTAAGGGATTTTATACCTTTTTTGAGTTTTTATAACAGCCAAAAAAAATTATTCACAGTTAACTATTTTCAAAGTAAACAGTAATTGTCCACGAATATAATGCTGATCGTTCCTCGTACGTAGTAAATTCTATTTACATACGCAGTTAGTCGATTGGGCTGGTATCCTTGAGTGAAATATTTTTAATACATACATTCGTTTAGCGAATTTGACCAAAATTCGTATATAACAAAATCTACGACATTTAAATATTATTCAACAGTCCAGTTAGTGTCGTTTTTGTTTTGTTAATGGATATATCAAACGGTTCTTGGCAAAACATTATATTTATAAACTGACCGTGTAATGAATCAGTTTCAAGAGAATGGATCTCAAGTTTAAAATATTTAATCAGAAAGTAAAATATATTAAATATATTAATTAAATATATCAAACACTTCAATTTCTTTAACCAACAACAACTTCTACCTCAAATTCCATATGACCTCTCTGTAAATTTGAACAGGAACTGCCAATAAACAGATACTTAAACGAGTTCGGTCTCGGTATAGTTTTTAATTTCACACCCACAGACACAGGCGTAATAATACCTACTCATAGCCTGCAGATACCACCTGTAATTGAAGTTAATACATGTAGTCTTTGACAGGTGGATAAACTGTCCTGATGCTTTTCTGTTTCTATCGTCTCGCAATGTATTATACGCCTGTAATACTATACGGATTATTTTGTTGAAGTATATTGTCTTACTCGTATCAATGCGACGTGTTAGTCAGACACAAATAATGTGGTGTCTTTCCAAAGTATTCCATCTCTGTGTTCTTCACCCGTTAGCATTAATTATGTAAGTGTGAATATTGAGATTGGTGGCATCACTTTAGAGCCTGTGAACTCCGTGAAGTTCCTTGGTCTGATTCTGGAGCCAGGCCCTTGTTGGACCGGGCATGTTCGTCGCCTTTCGTGTAGGCTCTCATCTGCTTGTTATGCGATTGGAGTGGTGCGTCGTAGCCTGGGAGAGTCCACGGCTAGGACAGTATATTTTTCATTGTTTGAGTCTCGTCTACGGTATTGTCTAGCATTTTGGGGATTCACGACCGCTGGGAATCTTCTTTCGATTTTTAGGTTGCAGAAGCGGGCGATGCGGCTCTTGTGCGGGGCGGCAGCGGACGCCCACTGTCGGCCGTTGTTTGCGGATAGTGGAATCATGACGGTTTATTCATTGTTATTATACGAATCATTGTCTATCATTTTTAAAAAGCAAAGTAATATCCAGCATAGGTCTGATGTTCATTCGTATGACACACGCGGCAACCAACTTCTGAATTTACCAAAGCCCGCGACAAGAGCGAGTCGCGATTCAATATTTTATATGGGCTTGCAGTATTTCAACGGACTGCCAATGAACATTAGGCAGTCTTCAAGCTTAAAACAGTTCCAGGGGAAATTAAAGGTGCTGCTCCTCGGGCAGGTTTTGTACTCGCTGGATGGGTTCCTTGCGGGTTGACGTTGGAATCCCTTGCTTTTATTTTTAATTTGTTTTTATTTTAATATTGCTTTGATCATGTGTTTTTATTAGGTGACATGTATTTGTTTGTTTTGGCAACTTAATCAATTACTGTTATGTATTTATACTATAATTGTATGTGTATATTGCTTACTGTCCACGTACTGTATGTGCTTATTGACAATAAATATTCTATTCTATTCTATTCTATTCATGGTATTTAATATATTCCTTAGTCTTCTGACTGTATTTTGTGCTTATGATTCCGATATTTTGTCTGATCTTCCTATCTATGTTGTACATAAATACTTTTTTTGTTAAAGGTAAGAATTTTAACTAAAGAATATTTAAGTAAGATTCACTAGGAACTATAAAAGTTTGCGAATTAAATATTATTTCTGTGTAGAAATATTTCGATATGGCCGAAGACTTGTCAAAACCCACGGATCCATTTTTCGAGTTTGGCTTGGAAACGTACCCGCGGTACAATTGTCTGAACCAAAGTATATAGAAGTAAGTATGTTTCAACTATTTCACAAGACGTATTAAACGATAATATGGAGATTTTATTAGTAGTAAGTTAATGAGTGTGATAAAAGTAAATATAAATAAGAAAAATAAAGAAATTATTAAGAAAGAAGTTGTATAAACCTATCGTTGTACCTCTATACTTGAACTTAAATTGAACTAGACACTACACACGCACGCACCCACGCACGTACGCAAGCACGCACGCATGCTCGCGCGCGCCCAGAGAGAGAGAGGGGGGGGAGGTAGAGAGAGGGAGGGAGGGAGAGAGAGAGAATTATATATGGAATGCTGTTCAGGCTAAGCGTTCATGTCCGGCTAAAGAAATAGTGTTCTTTCGCTACGATAATGCGCCTACATACAAGTCTCGCGACCAGTGAGAGACCAGCTCTAGAAAATAATGAGTGCTATCTCGTTGAAACGTTGAGATAATGATCCTTCTCGGGATGCATCTTATATATACGAGGGTCTGTCAAGAAGTAGCTTCAACTTAGAACAGATGGCGCTGCCACTTCAAATCCAACAAGAAGCATCTTTCTAAAGAAACCACCGTAATTTTCTGACTGATCCGTCAAATAGTTTTGTTATGACAGCTATTTGAAATATTTTCGTATTTTTTCGAGCATTTTCGTAAAAATGGAAAAAAAGAGAATTTAGTGTGCTCATTAAACACTATTTTTGCGCGAAAACAACCATCGAGCAAACCAAAAAAAGCTTGAAAAGTATTATGCGGAGTTTTCACGTTCGGTTGGAACCATCCACCATTGGTTTACTTAATTTCGGTGCGGTTGTGCCATCGCAAATGATAAAATGATAAAATCCACGATAATAATAATAATACAACAGCAAACCATTTGCAGAATAATAATTAAGATATTTATAAACGGTTGCTATCTACAATAGTATATAGACATAAGTAAAAAAAATAAAAAAATGAAAAACGAAGAATTAGCAAAACACCAAAAAAGAAAATTCTAAATTAATACCAAATATGCTTATATAAAAATTAAAATTTATGTTATGAAAACAGCCTTAACATAGAAAAGTAAGTGTAGCTAACTGCAGAATGGGTTCAGATCCAAGGTGTTGTAATTCCGCATCATGTGTACCAGAGGTGCCTTCTTTAAAACATTTGATCTGGCTGTTGGCAATAGAAACGAGGCACACGAGCATGTAGGGTAAGCCGGCACAAGAAAATCAACCCGAGACAGAAGACCAGATGCATCCATGGAGTTGTTGTCCAGTTTCAGAAGAAAAGTGGCACTTGCTTCTTCCCTTCTAACAGTTAAAGAGCGAAAACCATGTCCATTGAGCAAAGCTCAATATTGGATATTAGATTTGATATTCTATATTCGATATTGGACGATCGGTGAGTGAAGGTGCGCGAACTTGAAAAGGCTCCAGGGATATCACATGGATCAGTGATTTCAATTTTGCATAAATATTTGGATATGAACAAGCTATCGGCACGATGGGTGCCACGTTTGGTCACAATTAACAACAAACGCAAACAAACGCGGCTATGTTCAATCGCAATCCGAATGCCGTTTCGTAAACGTGGACAAAACATGGAGGGAACAGTCGAGACAATGGATTTCTCGTGATGAATCGAACCCAAAGAAAGCCAAGATGTGTCTGTCTGCCAACAAGGTCATTACGACAGTTTTTTGGGATGTGCGCGGTGTCATTCACATCGATTACCTTGAAAAGAGTAAAACGATCACCGGCACAAATTATGCAGAGCTGTTGGATTGATCCGACCGCAAAGACCGCATTTGGCAAGGAAAAAGTTCTCTTCAACCAGGACAATGCACCGGCGCACAAGTCCGCAGTCGCAATGGCAAAATGGCATGAACTAGACGAATTGCTGCCTTGTCCGGCACATTCTCCAGATTTAGTCCCCTGCAATTATTTCCTGTTCCCAAATATGAACCAATGGCTCGGAGGTAAGAGATTTGGGTCTAATGAAGAGGTCGTCGATGAAATAAACGCCGGTTTTGAGGGCCACGAGAAATCGTATTATATCGAGAGCATCAAAAAATTGGAGAAACGTTGGATGAAGTGTATCGAGCTGAAAGATTTTGTTGAAAAGTAAAACTTTTTTGCCGAATTGAGTGTTTCTTTTCTCAATTTTCAGGGACTTATTGACCCATCTTCGTATATACATATATATATATATATATATATATATATATGTATTTACAGGCTGTCCTTGAAACAAAGAGACAACATATGATAAATGAAAAGATGTAATTATGTGGAATATAAATCCAAAATATTGTGACTCAATTACGACGCGAACCCAGAAATTAAATACACCCCGAAAATTGTATTACGTCACGCCTGAATTCAAAATATTTAGAATGTGTATAAATAATAAATACGGTACACATACGTAACCGCTAGATGAGATGAACAATAACAAAACTGCTATTTTTGTTATTGTCAGTCAACTTTAAAATACGTCTTATAATCGTATGAGAGACATCAAAGACATAATTTTTTTAAGTATCATTGTCATTTCTTTCTCGCTTGTGGGAGGGAATTTTGGGAGAATATTTTGAATTTATGTATATTCTATATAATTACATCTTTCCATTTTTCGTACGTTGTCTTTTTACTCCAAGGACAACTATATATATATATATATATATATATATATATATATATATAATCAAATAAATTAAAAGCGGGCAAGCGATCTATCAATTAAAAAACTCATTTATTAAGTATCCCTATATTTCGCAACAACTTTGTTTCTTCTTCCGGAGATAAAAATGTAGAGTTGACAAAATAATAAAGTTGACGTACAAGGACAATCAATTTTATTGTCCTTGTAGGTCAATTTTATTATTTTGTCAACTCTACATTTTTATCTCCGGAAGAAGCAACAAAGTTGTTGCGAAATATAGGGATACTTAATAAATGAGTTTTTTAATTGACAGACCCCTTGCCCGCTTATAATTTATTTGATTCAATATATTACGGTCGATAATTTCGTTTAAATTATATATATATATATATAGTAAATTCAATCAGTTGGCGATTTAAGGTCTGGCTTTACTTTAAAGTATATATATTTAAAACAACCCTACATGTTTCGGCAATGATGCCTTTATCAAGGATATAAAATATAAATGACAGTATACTGTCCTCTTATATTTAATGTGTAATATTAAAATGAATAATACTTATTTTTAATATATAATACAAAATGAATAATATTTATATTTACTGTACATTATACAAATTGGTTTCGCTTATAAGACGAAACATACTTGAAATTTTATTGCTCACGGTAATTCTAGAGTGACGTAGAGTATTCAGCCAACAACCGCCTTGTATAGCAAGCGCCAATTAAGTTGGCGCGAGGAGGGGGTGCGCGGAAACCGTTTTTAAAAACGTCCACCCCCACTACTCAAGTAATTGTCAGAATACATTTGTCATTGACGTTTGACGGAACATAATGTCTTTGCTAGGGGGATCATAAAGTGACACACGCTCAGAGGTTAGAATTATCTGACATTTGATGTAAAACCAAGTACAAATCTCCCCACTACTTTTAATCCTGCGCGAATTTACCCCTCCTCGCGCCAACTTAATTGGCGTTTGCTATACTTGATGTAATAATAAATGTGAATATAAATAAATATAAATATTGTTATAATGGGTAAGTGTTATTTAGTGTATATTCCATGAGTATAGTTTTTAAATGACCCTTAGTTTTATTAAATCGAACCGAATAGAAGAATTATCACAATATGAATATTCCAGTTTCCGAAGAGACACCGTCGGATTTTCAATTATTTATGATAAAGCATCCATAAAACCTAATAAATAAAACATAAATTTTTCTACCTTCTAGTCTCTCTTTACCTTTCACAAATGCCCCATATTTTGCCAATTTAAAAAAGTTCCTGAACTCTTTCCTTAGGACAGGCGCGGCTCATGATGACGTATTTGGGAGTGCAAGTACAATGATACGAGTGCCTCGTGTGTTTTCGGTGTTTACTAAGAAAACGTTACAGTTGGTACACGAGAATACACGAAGCACTCGCATCATTGTACTTGCACCCCCAAATACGTCATCATATATGTATTTTAAATCGGTAATATTTCTGTGATAAAGAATGTGTAAGTTAACGAATCTTATTTTTTAACGTTACTAAATACTAGCAAATAATTATATTTAGATATATTCTTAGGACGTTTCCTAAAATAATTTTGACTCAAAATAGTATTTAAAAGTGAAAAAGAATCAGAGATAAATGTATATGTGTGCGTATTAAGTTAATTGTCATAATTCATAAATTAAACCACCGAATTCTAAACAAAGAACGTGTAATTTATCTCTATAAAAAAACAAATAAATTTTCAAAAATTATATTTGGTAGAAAAAATATTACATTTAAAAAATAGCTTGTTTCATATGTTCAAAAATCTGTAGTATTATATTTTTCAGTTGATTCTATGCAATTCAATCCATATTTCAAAAGGTTTTGTATATAAGTACTTAATGCCCTGGTTAGGCGATGGACTATTAACCAGCACAGGTAACAAATACTTTTTCTTATTTCTTTTATAATGGATGTGTTCTCTTTTATTGTACGTTACACACGCAATAGTGTTACGTAAATTATTTATATGCATATCAAAAGTATTTAAATTATACTCTATTCGCCGAACAGAAAAAGTGCAAAAAATGCGCTCTTTGATTGGCTGGCTAAAATTAAAGAAAAGTCAGTTACAAACGATATAGATTTAGCGACATAACCTAACTTTGTCAGCTGTCAGCTACGTTGTTTACTTAGAATTTTGCCGTGATTATGAAACTATTTGCATTTTATTAAAATTGTATGTATTGTATTGTATGTAGCACACAGCGTACCATCGATCATCAGTGCTTAGTTTGAATTAATTTTATTAGAAATGGCAGAATTGTCACGGAGAAAGCAACCTTTTTTGCAAATAATATTTTTTTAATTTTTAATAATATTTTATATTATTAAAAATACTTTTGTATTATACAAAACTGGTGGGGTTTTACCCACTCATGTATGTTTCAATTATTCTATTGATAATATTGATAAATCGAGTCAGAAGAATCATCCATTAATTTTTTTATCAAAATGAAATTCCTACTTTAAATAAAATTTTAACACGCGTAAATGAGGATGATAATTTGCCAACATTAAATCGGACAATACAACAATTTTAAACCGTAACATACCGTTTTTAGTACAACTTGAACAGAGAATTACAAAAATATTTCCTAAGTCTACAGAAATTTCACCATTTTCATTTTATAATATTTTAAACAACCAGAAGTTGCTACAAATTTACTTTATGGCTTATGAAATAATTTAATTATTTGCTTTTTTACCTGTCGAAAATAACACCGGTACAGCGACATCTATGACCTACGAAATTAACGATTATTTTCATTCTCTCGTTTAAAACCAGTTTAACACGTGCCTGTGTCGTGATCACTCTATCTGTTCGGTGAACAGAGCATAGTAACATATTCAAGAAAAAAATCCACAAACATCAGATACTAAATATAAAATACTTGCTATTCTACAGGAGAAAAATGGCATCGTCATCGCAAATTGCTAACGCCAACTTTCCATTTCAAAATTTTGGAAACTTTCATGGATGTCTTTACAGAAAAAAGCGAATCACTTGTGAAACTACTAGAAAAGGAAGCGAATGGAAAACCATTCAATATATTTCCATATATTACTCGTTGTGCATTAGACGTTATATGTGGTAAGTACATACCGGGTTCTTTTTTATCATTACATATACGTTCCTATGTGTAATAATAAAAAAAAATAGTCAATGTAAGCAACCAATTATACACAAGTGAAATATTTTCCTTTAGATTGCCATGGAAAGTGAAGAAATTAAAAAATTAAAAAAAGTTAATGTCAAATATTTATGAATTTTTGTTCATACATGAATCTTAAATTAAATACATTTGATTGAAAAATAGATAATTTATTTAAAACATGAATAAAGACGAAATTGCTTCCTTTTCATAGCAATGATAATGTGGTACCAGAAGAATAATAGCTTAAGAACGGTCAGAGACATGTTTACGAAGTACCGAAGGTAACCCACCTATTGGGACATTTTAGTAACATGATGAAATAATGTATACGTTAAACAATTAACACCTCGTGGTACCTTACGAATACGTGGTTTATAAAATGGAGAAATTTATCTTAAAAAGCAGTAGTGAGAAATCAAATGGTAATCCTTGCTTCTGTAGGACATTTTGGCGTTCATAAGACACTGGAGAAAGTGCGCCAGAGATTTTACTGGGTGAATTGTTCACGAGATGTTAAAGAGTGGTGCCGAAAGTGTGCTAATTGCGCAGGAAGTATTGGTCCCCAGAGGCGTCGACGTGCACCCATGCGCCAATGCAATATAGGAAGCTCATTTGAAAAAATCTCCGTAGATGCCGCCGGCCCTTTTCCAGAAAGTGATAAAGGAAATAAATACATAATAGTGGTCATGAACTATTTTACTAAATGGGTTGAAGCATATGCTCTATCAAATCAAGAGGCTGGAACTGTACCAGACGTGATTGTGAAGGAGTTCGTCAGCCGTTTTGGTTTACCCCTGGAACTTCATTTCGATCAAGGGCGAAATTTCAAGTCCAATCTTTTCGAGAAGATGTGTGAGGTCTTGGATATTCTAAAGACAACTCCCTTGCATCAACAAGCAGACGGGATGGTAGAGCAACTGAACAAGACCATGATCAGACACTTATCCAAAGTGGTCTCCGAACACCAGAGAGATTAGGACGAACATTTGCCATTATTCCTTGCATCTGTTCAGGAGACAACTGGGCAATCGCCATTTCGAAGCCAGCGAACGTCTTGTTTGACAGGGTACTCCGACTGCTCGGTGACTTGAAGTTTGGGAGCAAGCCTGGTGAAGAGCTAGCAGGGGAAGATAATGTCAGTACTCTTCGACGAAGACAATATCCATGACCAAGTACGACATAATATCGAGGATGCCAGCGACAGAATGAAAGAGAACTACGACACAACGCCGAGAGGGGTGGTTGCCATGAAGACGATCGCGCTTGACTTTACAATCCACAACGTTGACGAGGCCTGTCTCCAAAAATTCAAAAAAATTGGGAGGAGCCATACGAGGTGTTGAATCGGTTTAACGATGTAATATACCGCATAAGGCGAACACCTCATACTAAGCCAAGTCGTACATTTTAATCGATTAGCCCCATACTCTGGAGACAATAATAACGAAACCGCTGACTTGCGCCGATTGGATAGCCACTACAGGATCTGCGTATGTCCAAAGGAATTGGCAAAGAATTTAAAGAGAGATTTGGCACAATCGAAGAATTAAGGCAGGAGGGACCGACAATTGGGGAGAGTCGCCAAATAATAAAGAACAGACCATTTTCTATTTGGTCATGAAAGAACTGTCAAACCTGAAGCCAACCTATCGTGCCTTATGGGAGGCCCTGGTCCATTTGCGTGAACAAATGTTTCGAAAGATTTTGAAATTAGCAGTTCCAAAATTGGGTTGTGGATTGGACCATCAGGACTAGAGAATTGTAAGAATCATTTTAGAAGTAATATTATAACATACTGATATGGAAATTCTGGTATGCAGTATGCAAGATAAGGCCGTGGACTGTTACTTCGATATGACCTCGCAATGCAACAAAGGCCCTACCTGTAGATTTCGTCATCGTTTGAGGGAACCAAAGCATGACATGTTTCGGGACGAAACTTCACCTTTATGATGGGGGCAATGTGATGTGAGTCATCCGACATGTCAGGCGAGCGGATCACACGCCGAATACGTCTGGAATAGCGTCTGGAAGGCTCTCGAGTGCTATACAACTATATAAAGACCGTTTGCAAGGGAGACCATTCATTCAACGAGTAATCAGCATTGTGTAATATTATATAAATGTATACTCATATATAAATACATATTGTGAAATAAATGCGCTTTTTGTTAGTTATTGGATTTTAAGTTTTATAATTTTAAGTTTATTTGTTAATATTGTGTGAATTTAAATTACCGTTAGTTTTATTTAAAAAGAACCCAGAAAGACAAATATTTAACAGTACAATTACATCTTTCCATTTATCATACGATGCCTCTTTATTGCAAGGACACCTGTACAAACACAAACACACACACACATATATATATATATATATATATATATATATATATATATAGATATATAAATAATTATTTCTTGACCTTTGTTAATTATAGTAGATTTAATTAGTCGGCAATTTAATGTCTGTACAGACCTTAAATTGCCGACTAATTAAATCTACTTTGTTATATATTTGCATATACTCTATCTATATCTATCGAAAAGTACTCTAATTTAAAGCAACTGCAATGGGTATACAAGTCGATGCCATGTCTCGAAAAAAGAATACATATGTTGATGCCATTTACGGTATTTGCGACGAAATAATATACAGAGTTGCCAGGATTTGGTTAAGTTTGGATTGGTTGTACTATAGAAGTAATCCCGGAAAAAGATTTTTAAAACACCTTGCAGCTCTTCATAACACGACAACTAGAGTAATTAATGAAAGGAAAAATGTCCTAACAAAAAGCCGAAATTTAGAAGAGAACAATATATCGAAAAATGATTACGGTGAGAAGAAACGAAAAGCATTTCTGGACCTTCTACTTGAACTTTCAACAGATGGCACAGCGTTAACAGATAAACAAATTAGGGAGGAGGTCGACACCTTTCTTTTTGAAGTAACTTTTAATGACTTTTTTTGGTCTAATTTATATTCCTTTTTTTTATTATATTAGGGCCATGATACAACTACAGCATCCATTAGTTGGACAATTTTCCTATTAGGATTACATCCAGATATTCAGGTAATAGTGTCTTCTTTATAATATATATAACAATAAATGTGTCAAAATTACAGGAAGAAACATATGTAGAAGTTTCCCAGATTTTACAAGAAAAACAACCTTTAACTTTCGCAAATTTAAATGAACTCAAATATTTGGAACGAGTAATAAAAGAATCCTTAAGATTGTATCCAAGTGTAGGAGCCATTTCTAGAATTACTTCTCAAGACATTAAGATGGGTAGGGCAAATGAAAACTCTAATAAGCGTATAATAACCACAATTATGTTTTAGATAAATATACTATTCCCACAGGAACGTCTGTTTCTATACTCATATATGATGTACATAGAAATGAAAAATATTTCCCACAACCGGAAAAATTTGATCCCGATAGATTCTTACCTGAAAATTCCAAAGATCGTCATCCTTATGCCTACATTCCATTTAGTGCAGGTCCACGAAATTGTATAGGTATTACGTAAAAATTGAACCAAAGTGTTCTCTAAAAAACTTTTTTTAGGACAAAAATTTGCATTGTATGAAGAAAAAACTATATTATCCTATATCATCAAAAATTTTAAGATTAAATCGATGCAGACCGTTGATAATGTTGATCCAGTTAACGATCTTATACTAAGACCTTGTAATGGAATAAATGTAACATTAGAGAAAAGGAAATAAACGTAATCTCTTAAAATTATTCCTTTAAAGAATGTCAAGATTAATTCGACAATAATATTCGACTATTCTAAAGAACTAGTTCGAAGCCACTACATCAGTTGAACGTTTGAATTATAACTAGTTTCTAATTTGATGTTAATGTTTGTGAATATCTTATAAGTCAGTTACTGCTGTCTTTAATTATTATACTTCGTGTTACCAAATAAAATACATTGCTTTTAGTACACCAGTTATTTATTAATATTTAACACAAGTAAAGCTTATTTTAAGAAAGCTGTAATTGAAAGCATGATTACTGTAAGTAGATATTATTAAAATAAGTAATTAAACAAAGCACATGTCACAAAAGAACTTGAGATAGTAATACAAGGAATTTTCAATAAAAACTATGATATTATTAATATTAAACAATATAATGGCATCTATAATGAAATAACCTTATTGCAATGGTACCTCAATTGTTCAAAGACATGACGGAAGTCATTCTTAGTGAGTTTTCTCAAAATCGCTTAAAACGCCTTTACAGCAGCCAACTCTGCTCGAAAGCGCTGTTTTTAAGGTATTCTTTTACTTAGGAATAGTGAATGCATCCCGCTCACGAAGGACCAAATGAATTGGTCCTTCTTATATCCGGCTATACATAGAGATGTCCGGCTACGAAGGACCATATGTTAGGTTATCCAGCGTCGATAGTTCAAATGATGGTGGTTCTTGTAAATCCCGTTGAACCTTGTTGCTTATTTCACCATGCACGAGTGTAAGATCGTATAAATATTATTTTTTCATCGCAGGTGACAATTAATAACCGATAAATTCCATATAATATACATATTTCATTTCTTTGGTATTTCGTTATTGGAAGGTAATTGTTATGTCGGATTATCGCGCCATCTATAAGTATTTATTTGAGTTATAGCACGATGTAGTAATTAACGATATTGGGTGTTTATTAGCGAAATCTATAAGGGAAGTTATTGTAAATTGGTATTATGTTAACTTTGCTGTTGATGTCCTTTTTGAAAATAATTAAATATAGGGTAATTGAAATATTCTTTCAAATATTGTTTTTTTCGTATGACGTCACAACTGCCCGTTATAAAAATGCGAATCGAGCAAGGTCCTCGCTCATTTTGCTCTTGTTCAAGTCTTAGTGGTTAGTTTATTGCTTTATTGTGATAAATTGTCTTAATGATTAGAATATTATGAAACAGTGTTTTTGTTCGCAGTAGCGATTTATAAATTCTAATTAGTTTGGTGAAAATAACGAGGAATTGTTCTACCGTTGTTTTGTCGTGTATATTCACGGATTAGAGAAGATGTATTTGTCGGCCATGTGGCGAATCCGCCATTTTGTAGACTGCAAAAATCGTTGAACAAGGTGAATGATTCTTGAGAATATCTTGTAGAAGCCATCGTTATTTTAATTAGGCAGTTCGTTTTCTTATATCTTTTTCTCTTTCCTTCTTATCTAACAGAGAAGTTGTTTTGCGCCTAGTATAACCATAATTGAGCGAAGGACGTAATCCGTTCTAGCCGATCTTTGAAAACCCGATAAGCTGAAATTTCCAGTTAATAAAATTGATCCACGAGATCGCCGTTTTTTTTGTTCTCTTCTTGCAAGAACCACGCGCTAAAGTGGTACCATTGTGATTTAATTGTTGAGGACGAGACTTGGTATAATTCAATCTCCAACAAGGGAAATTATCCTGTGTAAAATTACTGCTGCTAATAATACTTAAAAGTATTAATACTTCCGTGATATCTTCAATAAAATAACTTTTGTTTGGATAATGAAAAATTCGTGCAAAATCACACCTATCCCAGAATGAGTGGATGCATTTCTCTCTTGGAGCTTGGAACTTGTCAACACACAGTAACCTAGAGAGATATGATTTTTCACTTCTATACTTCGCCTATATATAGTTAGTATATCGAATGATATGATGATGATATTAAATGAGAACTAATGAGTATTAAATTTCACTTTACATGCAAATATGTTGCGTTTATTTCTACATTTCAACAAACTAAGTTTGTACCAGTATGCAGAAATGCTACACGTCACGACGCTACCTTTCTAGTTGTTAGGATAATGAAAACTTCGTGAAAAATCACACCTATCCCGGAATGTGTGGATACATTTCGCTGTTATTGGAGCTTGTCAACACACAATATTCTGGACAGATATGTGAGATTTAATACTTATTAGTTCTCATTTACAATAAGTTCATTATGGGTTCATGTTGCAAAGGTCTACTACAATTAATTTAGCAGTGATATCTCAGGAAATAGCTCAGAACGTTCATACTGGTGGCCAGCTTGACATTTACACGGACTTTTTCGGCGCATTTGATCCAATTGATCACTGCATTTTATTGGAAAAGTTAAGCTCCTTTGGCATTGGTAGATCCTTCCTTTCATTATTTAAATCTTATCATTCCAATAGAATGAATTAAATTTATTACAATGGCTTCAGGTATCAACTCTTCTGTTCTACTTCGGGAGTACCGCAGGGGTCATACCTTGCCCCACTCTTAGTTAATATCTTTATCGACGTCCTTATCAAATCTATCAACTGTTCTATTTTGGCCTATGCTGATGATATTAAGATTTATCACAGGATTGACCCCTTCGTGGATATTAACTTGTTGAAAACAAATACTGACAAAATTTATAACTGGTATTTACGTAATAACTTAAGATTGAACAAACGTAAGTGTTTCCTGGTGTCTTATTTTAGAAGATTACTAGAATTGAATCGCGCTACACTATTAATAATGTTGAGATTTCTCGCCAGTCTTCGGTTAAGGATGTGACATATGACGAAAAATTTTCATTTTCGGGTCATGTCCTTAGATTTATTATTTGCACATCGACACCATTAAGACTCTTTTCTCTGCTCACGTTCTTTCAAAGCTCGAATATGCATCCATAGCCTGGTATCCCATCTACGCTGCTCAGATTAGTCTACTAGAGCAAAACCAGCGCAAATTTTTGAAATACCTTTCGTTTAAGTATAATAATGGACGCTATCCAGTGCATGGAATTAATTACGACAAATTACTTTAACGACATGGTGTCATCTCACTCTCGGAAAGGAGAAAGACAACTAGCGCTCTATTTATGCGGAATGTCGTTATTGCAACTGACTCTAAAGTTGGTTTTCTTGTGCCACGCTTGGAATCAAGATCAACTGAATTGATTCATATACCTACACCAAGTACGTATAATATTTTTCACAATCTAAGAAAATAGTTTTGTGCCATGCAAATATTTTAATAAGGCACCATACGGTCAAGTTCTAGGTAAATACAAACGCTGGCATGGAAGACAGAGAGTATTAAGTAATTTTTATTCTGTACGACTAACAATAAGTGTTCCTTACGTTTATTTTCATAAAATAGAAACTAAATAGAATTTATTTTATATAATAATTTGTTTAATTAATAATTCTAATTAATTAAATTAAAAATTTAGATAAAAAATTTAAAAAAACATTATATAATCAATATGGATAGATATTCTTTTATTGGTTGGAAATCAAAACCGAATGTAATAATTTATATAGATATACATATCGACGCTTTAATCTTGTCCACTCGTTTCATCACTATCACTTAAATGAATTATAAATTCTTGATTAGTATATATATATATAATCCATGCCCTGTTACCATGTATGGTGTAGGGTGATGTATACTAAAATCTTTCTATTAATATGCTTGTACGAATTTTCTCCATTCTCTTCTGTCTCTAGCCAATGTTAGCCATGTATTTTGGTAGTATTAATTTTCTATACTAGTGTGTGCCGAATACATTGTCTCCAGTCTTCTGGTGTGATATTCCGAGCAGCTTCCCGAATACGATTTAACGTACTTTCGTTAAATTTTGGATTAACGTTATTGCGACAAACATATTTCTTCAGTTGACTCCAGATTAACTCAATTGGATTAAATATTTAATAATACGGCGGCAATCGCAAAACTGTGTGTCCCGTGCTGGCATCCATGTTATCAACGTGATATTGCTTTTCAAATGTCTTTGTATGTAATATTTCTAACAATTGTGCTTCTGTATAACTGTCTTCGCAATATAAATCATTTAATTCCAAAAATGTTGCTATTTCTGGTTTCGTGCTGCTCAATCCTGGTATTTTACTAGCCTGTCATGAATGATATGGAGCGTTGCCCATAACAATAACACTCCACGCGGGCAAGGCAGGCAATAATTTCTTCTGGAACTACTCTTCAAATAATTCTGATATCATGTCTTCATGGTGATCAAGATGAGATGATTTGATATTTTTTGCTGATACCAACATTTCGCCAACCCATCCATTTTCCGAACCACAATGTAAAATAATTATTCTCTTTCCTCTAGAGCAATGGTTCCCAACAGGTGGTCCGCGGACCCCTGGGGGTCCGCAAGCCATGCCAGAGGGGTCCGCCAGATATAATTAGAAATTAGAATAAAAATATATATTGGTACACAGTAACAGATTTTCAGTTTTTCAAGTTTCTGAGCGCTTTAACGAATGCTAACTTTTGCATCTGGCTCCAGCAACAAACGCTAGCACACTCTAGCGCCGTCAATGGAACTAGATGGCCGAATAGTTTTGCTGTATGCCTGCCTCTAGAACGCGCGCGCAGTCTGCTTGTAGCCGACAAGTGACAGCCAACTCGCATTTCAGACAGTCGGCCATTTTAAATGTATTGCTAGTGCCGTCACAGACTGTGTTGTTTACATATGTGTTTTTATAAAACAGTTAGTGTTTGTAAAGCTTTGCTTTTCGTGGAAAGTTACAGTACGCACACGGTAATTAAAAATGGATCGTTGGTTGAAAAGTGGATACTTAAAACGAGATAGGCCTACAGATGAAGAAGAAAAGAATGCATTTGACATTAGAGTTAATAAGTCAGTGACTCTCGAACCGAGTTTGTCAGTGTCTCTTGAACCCAACGCGTCGTCGTCCAACGTCAGTGTTAAGCATACTGCAAAAATTAGAAAATACAACTCTGATTACTTGGAAATCGGTTTCACGTTCACTGGATCTGAGCAGCAGCCTAAACCTCAATGTGTAATTTGCTACGGAAGTCTTTCGAATGAGTGTATGAAGCCAGCAAAACTCCGTCGGCATCTTGAAACAAAGCATCCAGAGCACAAATGTAAATCGTTGGATTTTTTCAAAAATAAATTAGGAGAGCTTAATAGATCTCGTAAAAACATTACTAAACACTCTGATGCAAATGTAAATGAAAATGCAACCCTTGCAACTTATGAGGTATCTCAGCATGTCGCTAAATGCGGAAAAAACCATACAATTGCTGAAGAACTTTTACTACCATCAGCAATAATTCTATGCAAGAGAATGTTAGGCGATGCAGCTGCTAAGCTAATAGGTACTGTTCCGCTCTCTAACAATACTGTCCAAAGACGAATTACTGATATGGCCGATAACATTGAAGAGACATTGCTGGTCAGACTTCGCATGAGTGACATGTATGCTCTACAATTGGATGAAAGCACAGACATATCAAAAAAAGCTATAATGATTTTTGAGGAATGACCAGATATTTGAAGATTTTCTTTTTTCGTGCGAATTACTTCACACAACAGCAGACGATATTTTTACTGCATTAAATGATTTTTTCAATGAACATGACATCACCTGGACAAAATGTGTGGGCTTGTCTACGGATGGAACAAAATCAATGGCTGGTAACAAAACAGGACTTCAAGCTCGTATCAAAGCAGTAAACCCTGAGGTGAAATGGACACACTGTTGTATTCATCGTGAAGCCTTAGTAGCCAAGAGATTGCCTGAACTTTTGCAGAAGATACTTAATGAAGTAGTTCAAATCGTTAACTATACTAAAGCTCGACCTCTGCAATCCAGATTATTTTATTTGTTGTGCAAAGAGATTGGCAGTGAGCATGAACAGCTTCTTATTCATACGGAAGTAAGATGGCTCTCTCGAGGTAGAATCTTAACAAGATTTTTTGAACTGAGAGATGAGGTTCGTGTTTTCCTTATTGACACCAAGAATGCAGATTTCCTCACTGACTTTTCTTGGCTTCGCTCAATTTCCTATTTAGCTGATGTGTTTGAACACTTGAATGTGTTAAACTTAAGTTTGCAAGGGAACAATGTGGACATGTTCAAAGTTGAAGATAGGATTAATGCTATGGTCAAAAAGTGCTATATATGGGGGGCACGGATTGAAAAAGAGTCGTTTACTAACTTCCCTACTTTGAAACAATTCTTGGAGTCTTCAGAGGATAGTTTGCCTGACCAGATAAAGGGCAACGTAGCCGAGCATCTACGCAGCCTTGCCACCACTTTTAGGGAATATTTTCCTGAACCTGACCCTGACGATAGTTGGATTCGAAATCCTTTCAGCTGTCAAGAAATAGAACAAATCCACGGCCTCACAGAAGAAGAAAAAAATCAACTTGTGGATTTGTCTAGCTGTGGTGCAATAAAAAACAATTTTAATGGTGAACAAATTGCCGACTTCTGGGCAACAGCACGCAAGGACTACAAAGAACTTGGAGATAAGGCAATGAAAAAGATCCTTCCATTTGCAACTACCTATCGGTGTGAACAAGCATTTTCCTCCATGTGCTTCATGAAAAATAAGTACAGGAATCGGCTCGACATGATGTCGGATTTCAGAGTGAAAGTTTCAAGTTTGGAACCAAACATTTCAGAAATAATGGACTCAAAGGTCAGATTCAACTCATCTCATTAAGAACTGAAAATTATAACTGTGTACTGATGGACGCACTCTTTATTTCCACAAATAAATCATGACTTTTATAATATTACTGTTTACTTATTTTTTCACATGTTCTGAACAATAATAGCCTAATAAAGACAAAATTGAACACAAATTTTAAGATCCATCTTTTTTCTCAAAATGTCAACCTTAAGTACTTGTTACCAACCATGTATTAGTATTACATTAGCTTAGCCTTAGCGGCTAAGCTCATTATTATTAAAGGGGGGGATGAGAACATTTATAACTTTAGGTTTAAGAATTAGTGGGGGTCCATGTCATTATAGCGACTGGATGAAGGGGTCCTTGGAAAAATTTTGTTGGGAACCACTGCTCTAGAGGAAGGCACATTCAAACTACGCTTATCACTATTATCAATCGAGCCTATTATTTCAGTGTTGTGAGTATCATACCAAGTTTCATTAGATAAATAATTAAACAACCATCTTCTTTAAATTTTCTTATGCTTGTTAATTATTCATAAAAATTTCATAATGACACGCCGTTTATCAATTTGGCCATATTTAAAACCATTGCTTTTTAACGTTCGCCAGAACGTTGTAAAGGAACACTGCATTCCCGTATCGTCCTTAATAAACCTCTCCCATTAACTCGACAAGGTAGGAACTTGATTTCGCCTATACATATTATAATTGTTTGACGAATAATATCGACTTGCCAAATTGGAATCGTCTTAGAGGATCATTTATCACTTCTCTTTTTCCTTGTTTTAACACCATATTTGACAATTTTGTAAATTATTCCACAAGGTACTTCTTCTGTTAACTTCGAAGTCATTTTTAAAATTTTAAATATCTGACTCAGCTGTAGATTCATTTTTCGATTTTAAATTATTATAAATATGTAAAACTATTTACTTAGCCTGAATTCCTAAACAAACTTTTACTTTTTTGTCGTCGTGATAATAATTATCTTTTGTCGGTAAATCAGCATCGTTACTCTGTTTATCATATACTTCATCATACCAAGATCTCCACATCTTGATCAGTTTTTTAAACAGAATAGAACACATTCGCAAACGAAAGAATACTTTCAATTGGAGATATAAATTACACAACTTTTTGTTTTTGTATTATACCGTAATTGACTACGCTGATTCCTAATTAACTTAATTTCAATTTGCCTAAGAAAATCCTACCCGTTAATGGTAATGGTCATAGGGAAATATTTTAAACAGGGGTAACCAAATAGGTGTTTATATTATTCAAATTAATATAACGGGTGTTCATTTGAAAAGTCAATCTAGTAGCATGTGATTTACTGAGAACATTTTGAAGTATTTCGTAAATTAAAATTTACTACTTAACCTACGAAGTCGTATATTTTGACAGTTTCATACATACAAATAAATAACAAATGTGATTGACATTATCAAATGTCATTTGGATTTACGTTTACGGAACAACAAACACATACTAATATATATGCGTCTTATTCTATCAAAATTTCAAAGTAACCTAGATTAATTTTTCAAATGAACACACGTTATATTTATTGAGTTTCACACAAACAAATTACATTTCTGAATTATATATACTTATTGTTAGTAATACTCCGTAAACTTTCTATTACAGTCCTCGTATTTAATGCCGGGCAGGCCACCTGCTTTCTAATTGCTGTGTAAACATACCGTACTTAACCTCGCAATAATATAATAATCCAAACCCTTAGGCGTTTCTGATTACGTGAAAAATATTATACATACCGTGAGTCGTGAGTTTTTCTTATCTCTATACATAGCCTATGTTCAGTTTCAAAAAGAACTAGAGAACTAAAGAAATGCATGTTCATGTTATGCGACCAACATCGCTCAATTATGCGTTTCAACAAATCTCAAAATCAATGTCAGTAATGTGCATAAACGAAATAACATTTTAAATATTTTAGCATTTGACATTTGTATTCACCTAATTTAAAAAGTATGTATATATATATATATATATATATATATGAAAAAAACCACATCCGTCCAGAAACGTGCATATATCGATATTTCACTGTCGTTACAGATCATCAGTACACGATATTCTAACATGGACATGATTTTATTTTTATACTTTCGTGTATATATACGAATTATATTGAATTTAATTGGAGTGAGAAATAGCAATTATTCAAATCTCCTCTCACATGTAATTGTCGCTAAATTTGTGCAATTGATTCTACAATCTAACAAGATTACTCCTGCCGAAGAATGTAGACGCAAACACGTCGCGACGTTAGCCATCCACCTGTGCGGATAATGAAAATTGTATGAAAAAAACCACATCCGTCCAGAAACGTGCATATATCGATATTTCACTGTCGTTACAGATCATCAGTACACGATATTCTAACATGGACATGATTTTATTTTTATACTTTCGTGTATATATACGAATTATATTGAATTTTTCTGGACGGATGTGGTTTTTTTCATACAATTTTCATTATCCGCACAGGTGGATGGCTAACGTCGCGACGTGTTTGCGTCTACATTCTTCGGCAGGAGTAATCTTGTTAGATTGTAGAATCAATTGCACAAATTTAGCGACAATTACATGTGAGAGGAGATTTGAATAATTGCTATTTCTCACTCCAATTAAATTCAATATAATTCGTATACATATATATATATATATATATATATATATATATATATATATATATAAGACGAAAAAATAAAAATTTTGAACTAGTATAAAGCTGGAAACAGTTAAAGGAAAGTACGGGATTTGTTTTCTACTAATATTTTGACAGGCCCATACCATCTATCGGAAAACTTCAGGCGATTACTAGGAAATTTGATTCTGATGGCTGCATAATAAATACACACAGAACAAAAATTAAAACCCCTACATTCTTTCAGAAAACCTAAAATTAAATGTGTTATGTTACATTGAAGAATGCCTCATAACACCATTAAGTAAAATAGCACAACAATTTAATATTGCTTTTAAAATTCTCAAACAGTACAAATACAAATCTTACAAGTTTTCAATTACCGACAATTATTTCATGAAGATAGAATAAGATGTGTTGATTTTTGCGAAACACTATTTAATTGATTAAATAAAAAATATAATATGTTGAAGAAAATACTTTTCACTGATGAAGCGTCTTTTTCTTCGAACACGTATTGTTCCTCGAATTAAAAATTTAGCCATTGAAGGTTCCTGGTTTCAAATGGATTGAGCCCCAATTCATTCAACTGCAGCAATTACAAATTTTCTAAATTCAAGTCTTCCTGATCGATGGATAGGGAGGTTTGGTCCGATAGTTTGGCCAGCCCGTTCGCCAGATTTATCGCCAAATGACTTGTCTTTGGGTATACTCTAAATCTAAAATTTATGGTAATGTAATTTTCTAGATATAATAAAACACAGTTGTATAGTTTCAAAATAATATATATGCACTACATATGTTTCACCACACTGTGGCTTCATCAGGTGGATGAATATACTAATTCAAAATATTAATTAGATCTTATATATATCAATACAAAGTACAGAACTAATCTTATTCTAAGAGGGGGTGGACATGTATGAGTTTTAAGTTTAGTAGGGGGGAGTTATTTATGTCTAGTTGGTCATTTAAAATTATACCTAATTTATTATATTTGTTAATTTCTAAACTTTCTAACATATTAAGTTTTTTACTTTTATCTAGAACATGCAAAGTTTTAAAATTAGTATTGAATTTGTGATTATGTTCTAGGCAATGATTGGCAAAAGTTGAGTCTGTCTTCTTGTCTCTGTGGCTTCTTTCATGTTCCTTCATTCTAATATCAAATGTCCGTCCTGTTTGTCCGACATACACTTTTTTACAATCTTCGCATGTCAACTTGTAAACCCCTGAGTTTAATCTATTGTCCGTTTTATCTTTGTTGTTTTTTATAGCGTTTTGTAAGGAATTGTTGGTTTTGAATGAAATGGTCTCTTCTTTACTTGTTTTTATTAAGTTTCCTACTTTGTGTGAAATTGTACCGATGTATGTGATAGAATTATAACTGAATGTTTTATTGTTTTTTACTGTTGGGTAAATTGAAGATATCGTTTTAGATTTCTGTAGTTTTTTTAGAATATTATTAATTAAATTTATGGTGAAACCGTTATTTAGCGCTATAACGTGTATTCTATTTAGTTCTATATCGAAATTTTCTTTACTCAACGGGACGTTAATTAGTCTGTGAAGCATTGATTGATAAGCAGATAATTTGTGTGTAATGGGGTGAAACGAATTTGCGTGTATAGTTGTGTCTGTATGTGTAGGCTTGTGGTAGATAGAAAATTCATGTTTTTTAGTTGTGTGTGTTATAGTGAGGTCTAGAAAGTTTATGGATTTATTTTCTTCTATTTCAATGGTAAATTTGATGTTTGGGTGAATAGTGTTAATGTAATTATGTAGAGATTTTAATTGTCTGTCTGTACCGTTAAAAGAAACTAATATGTCATCCACATATCTTATCCAGTAAATACAATGTTTGAACAACGGGTGTTGGCTTATTATGTTTTCTAAATGATTTAAGAATATGTCAGAGAGTAACGAACTTAGGGGATTTCCCATAGCTAGTCCCTCTGTTTGTTTATAAAATTCATGTTGAAATTGACAATAGTTTTGGTTTAAACACATTTCTAGTAAATTTAAAAGTTCTATTGTAACAGTGGGATTGGTCTTGTTTTTGTTCAAATTTAAGGAGATTATGTTTATTACGTCCTGGGGTGGAATACTTGTAAATAGATTAGTGACGTCGAAAGATAACAATTTACAATTGTTAGGTAAATCTATATTTGAGATTTTATTTATTAAATCCTGAGAATTCTTAATTGAAAAGTTGGATTTGAATTTAGTATGTTCAAGGATAAGGTTTATTAAATATTTTGACAAATTTCTACATGGGGCTTTTACATAAGATACTACTGGTCGTATCGGTAAATTGTCTTTATGTAATTTAATTAGACCGTATAATTTAGGTGGTTGTGGGTTCATAATAGTTAATTTTGTTCTTAAATTATTATTAATCAGTGCTTCTGACTTATTTATGGTTTGTTTTAGTAGTTTTTGATATTTATTGGTGGGGTCGGATTTTAGTTTAGTGAAGGAGTTATTATTTATAAATTCTTGAACTTTCATTATGTAATCTGTCTCTGGGATCGCTAATAAACCTTATCCTTGAACATACTAAATTCAAATCCAACTTTTCAATTAAGAATTCTCAGGATTTAATAAATAAAATCTCAAATATAGATTTACCTAACAATTGTAAATTGTTATCTTTCGACGTCACTAATCTATTTACAAGTATTCCACCCCAGGACGTAATAAACATAATCTCCTTAAATTTGAACAAAAACAAGACCAATCCCACTGTTACAATAGAACTTTTAAATTTACTAGAAATGTGTTTAAACCAAAACTATTGTCAATTTCAACATGAATTTTATAAACAAACAGAGGGACTAGCTATGGGAAATCCCCTAAGTTCGTTACTCTCTGACATATTCTTAAATCATTTAGAAAACATAATAAGCCAACACCCGTTGTTCAAACATTGTATTTACTGGATAAGATATGTGGATGACATATTAGTTTCTTTTAACGGTACAGACAGACAATTAAAATCTCTACATAATTACATTAACACTATTCACCCAAACATCAAATTTACCATTGAAATAGAAGAAAATAAATCCATAAACTTTCTAGACCTCACTATAACACACACAACTAAAAAACATGAATTTTCTATCTACCACAAGCCTACACATACAGACACAACTATACACGCAAATTCGTTTCACCCCATTACACACAAATTATCTGCTTATCAATCAATGCTTCACAGACTAATTAACGTCCCGTTGAGTAAAGAAAATTTCGATATAGAACTAAATAGAATACACGTTATAGCGCTAAATAACGGTTTCACCATAAATTTAATTAATAATATTCTAAAAAAACTACAGAAATCTAAAACGATATCTTCAATTTACCCAACAGTAAAAAACAATAAAACATTCAGTTATAATTCTATCACATACATCGGTACAATTTCAAACAAAGTAGGAAACTTAATAAAAACAAGTAAAGAAGAGACCATTTCATTCAAAACCAACAATTCCTTACAAAACGCTATAAAAAACAACAAAGATAAAACGGACAATAGATTAAACTCAGGGGTTTACAAGTTGACATGCGAAGATTGTAAAAAAGTGTATGTCGGACAAACAGGACGGACATTTGATATTAGAATGAAGGAACATGAAAGAAGCCACAGAGACAAGAAGACAGACTCAACTTTTGCCAATCATTGCCTAGAACATAATCACAAATTCAATACTAATTTTAAAACTTTGCATGTTCTAGATAAAAGTAAAAAACTTAAAATGTTAGAAAGTTTAGAAATTAACAAATATAATAAATTAGGTATAATTTTAAATGACCAACTAGACATAAATAACTCCCCCCTACTAAACTTAAAACTCATACATGTCCACCCCCTCTTAGAATAAGATTAGTTCTGTACTTTGTATTGATATATATAAGATCTAATTAATATTTTGAATTAGTATATTCATCCACCTGATGAAGCCACAGTGTGGTGAAACATATGTAGTGCATATATATTATTTTGAAACTATACAACTGTGTTTTATTATATCTATATAATGAAGTTTCAACAAGTATCTCCTTCGTCGATTATTAATGTAATTTTCACTAACATTGAAGATTTAAAAGCACGCATAAGTACAAACCGGATATTTAATACACTATTTGCAGGAATTTTATAATCGACTCGCATATTGTACATATTGAACATTTATGAAAAAGTTAAAGCATAGATAAAAACAAACTTTTTTTCAATTTACTCACGGTATATGGTACATTCGCCGCAGAATTTTAATATTCTGAAAATAGATTTGCCTTGATTCCCATATGTTTATTTCATTTCCTTCTTGTGTATGCATTTACTGTGATTTTGTATATATATATATATATATATATATATATATATATATATATATATATATATATATATATATATAGTGTTAATAAGAATTAAATTTCTAATTTATTTTATTGGCCGTGTCTTAATATTAAAATAATAGACTTTTTTATTGGTTTAGCGACCTTTAATGAATTTCTATGTTTTTCTCTACGACGTTTCGACTCTCAAAGGCTAGGGAGGTCTTAGAAATGATCCATATTTTCAAAAACAGCAGAACAATCAACGACCGTAACGAGATTGATGGACTTTCTAAACTCTATTATCCACTCATTAAATAATAGAAGACAACCAATCTCACCCACACACCAAAAAAAAACAAAACAAAATTTTTTTTATTATTTCCCATTGTAAATACATATATTATGTTCCACTAACACATGGCCTGACCATGCTAATTTTAAAAACGAAATAGATAATTTCATTTCTCCAACAAAGACGCTTAGTCACACAAAATGTTCGGAAGAACGCGATCAACCCTAGAAAGGTCTCGGTGCATATCCGACCACATGTACAAAAACATGGTTTTAAAACGAAACAAATCGGTGAGTTTTATATCATTTAAAAATTTTGCCTCACTTTATTATCATTTTAATTTTAATTGTTAATTCATTCATACAAATGTAATCACTTAATTTTCCTTACTTTATTATTATTTTAATTTTAATTTTTAATTCATTCATACAAATGTAAACATATTTTCGTACCTTTCGTTATATTAATTTTTTGTTTCTAGTCACTTGAAAAAGACTTAATAATAAAAAGAGTCGAAACGTCGTAGAGAAAAACATAGAAATTCATTAAAGGTCGCTAAACCAATAAAAAAGTCTATTATTTTAATATATATATATATATATATATATATATATATATATATATATATATATATATATATATATATAGTGTTTATAAGAATTTTATTTTTCTTTTTATTTTATTGGCCATGTCTTAATATTAAAAATAATAGATTTTTTATATATATATAGTGTTTATAAGAATTTTATTTTTCTTTTTATTTTATTGGCCGTGTCTTAATATTAAAAATAATATATTTTTTATTGGTTTTAGCGACCTTTTATTGAATTTTGATGTTTTTACGACGTTTCGACTTTTATTAATTCAGTCTTTTTCAAGTATCTGGAAACAAGAATTATTACAATGAACATGAGAACTGTGTTTGTTTCGTGTGATAGATATAACAATTAAATTAACAATTTTAAATTTTAAATTAGATTAAAAAATTAATTACAAATTAGGTTAGCATTTAACGTTGAAAATTAAATAAAATTAATTTAAAATAGCATAAATGAATGGTAGGGGGACATTAAGGTGATTAACATCTGTATGAATTGAATTGGAATAAAAGGTCGCTGAAACCAAAAAAAAATCTATTATTTTTAATATATATATATATATATATATATATATATATATATATATATATATATATGTATATGTATATGTATTATACATACTCGCGAATTTATTAACTATTGTTTTCTGTTTTTTTTGCACCGTTTTGGATATAATGTGCTTGGCATTAAATAAATTATTGCTATTATTTTGACAATTGTAACAGGAATGTACCAAAAGTTGAATGTAATATAATTTTACAATGTAAATACTTATTAAGTACTGAATCCGTTGACGTCTCTTTCAAATATAAAATAATATAATGGAGAAATAGAACTATAACAATATTCTCGATTAATTCACATATTTCCTTTCTTAAAAAAAATTATTAACTTTCAATTCAATAAAAATGCTATGAACTTGGGTATCCACCAAATATATTTGGGGTCTTAAACAAAATTAACTTCACATATTCATTTAGAATATAATAATATAGGAAAATAAAAGTCTAAAAATATTATCCCTTTACCTTGAAGTTGAATAAATATGATTTCTACAATCCGTTTCTTTTGCTCGAGGTACTTACATATGTACATATTATATAGGTACTAAGTTCAATATATGTCTTGTATTTTGGACTTAGTTATATAACAAATTATCAAATTTGAAAAATGTAGCCGCGTCGATGTAAACAATACTTTTCTATAACTACTCCTATAATGTATCTATGTATACTTCTCTCATACTATAAGTTGTTTCTGTGCAACCACAGGTCATTCCCTGAGGTTACCGTCTTGAGTATTCCAGATAATGGTGGTAGTGGTTTTACATAAACATCGTTCATAAGACGTTTATAAATAGTAGAATAGATAGTTTTTAAATGAATGTGGCTTCTAAATAAGTGTTATTATGGATGTTGTTACAATACTTTTGCTAATTACTCTTTCTATTTTTACAATTCTTTTCATCAAGAAAAATACTTACGATAAAAGATCAACTTTAATCAATCAATTTCCTGGACCAAAAATTTATCCCTTAATAGGTACACCATTCCCGATTTTATGGATGAAAAAATATGGTATGTATATTTGTGGTGCAACTATATAATTACAATAAATATTAGTTTAAATATTTAACTAATTTTATCATATATGATATATACTAATATTCCATTTAATAAATTATACCATGCCTTCCATTCTCATTTGAAATTGCCTGAAATTTTAATATAAGTCAGTGATATTAAAAAATAATTATATTTTTTAAATAAAATTTTCACAGTTGTTATCTACTGTATCTCTTATTTGGCAAAAAAATGTAACATATTATATATGTATTATATATTTCACTTGAAACTAAAAATTTTAATAAATTAACTTTAAAATAACGACTATTATTTTATTTAAAAAATAGTAATATTTTTCAATGTCACCAACTTTACATTCAAATTACATTGGTCAACAAATATTGATTTTTTAAGTTTTTCTTTAGAAACTGTACAATGTTCGTTTCTTTTATAGTTCTAATAACAATAATAGCAACAAAATTTATTCTGGTACGTTAGGTTTTGGAAAAAAAAATTGAAAAGTAAATAAAATAATATTAAAGGTATTATGTAGAGCTGTATGATATCGTCCTGTTTAAAATGTTTTTATTTTCTTTTATACTGTTCTTCGGCACTTTCTGATATAAATGTCCAACAATAATCAGCGAGAATTTTTCTGTCCCACGATAATATCGTATTCTTCACTCGAAACACAGAGTACTGGCAAGGCTTTCGAACGAGGTACTGGACGAGTGGCAGAGGGCAGACTATCATAACTAATATATTTTTTTAACTCTTGTCGGAAATCCCGAAAGTTTTGGTGCAGCAAAAATAGCAATCAATCGAATGAGCCGTTGTTCACACCAAATCATAGTGCTTGCAAATGGCATAGCGCTTTTCTTACCGTTTGACCAGCCCCTCAGAGTAACAGCAGAGCGTGCGCAGCAAATGTTGGGAGCCAATGGCTTGTCTAATGGTGGGTTCATACAGACTTCCTTAACTTAGTATTAGTATTAGTATTAGTCATAATTTTAGAATTAATCTTAAGAAATATATGACCGTTCAGACAGAAATTAGTATTAGTACTACGCTTGCGCATTGCATCCAAAGAAAAGCGTTCACAAATGTGAAATTTACGTAAACATGACCATAGGTACTTTGCATATTGTCGTTCGTTGTGTTACTATATCTATACGAATTCAACATGTCCAAATTAAAAAACGCAGCTTTACTATTTTCCTGTGCTACTTTTTGAGGGCATCACTAGTATTGTTAAGCAAATTAAAAAGGAAGAGGCGTTTTAAGACTCGCCCCCTGAATAGAGGAAGAATAACGGAAGGACATTTTGCAACATTATTTAAAGACATGCAGAATATAGAGCAGATTTTCAGCAGTTTTTAAAATACACAGTCATTATACAGTCATTTTCTTTTTGTTCTTTATTTTCAGAATCAATAATTATAAAAATGCGCTTATAACGATATTTACTTGTGAAGAACAAAAACAAATATGGAGGCAATTTCATTAGATTTTAAAACGTTTCAATCAACGCCTGCGCACTATTTTGGTCTTAGTACTAAGAGTTAAAAGTTTAGGAACTTTCAAGGTTACGTCTTAACGCTGTTAAGACTAATACTAATACTAATTCCTGTGTGAACGAGTACTAGGGTAACCAATAGTTTTACTTCTTTAGACTAATACTAATACTAAGTTAGGACTAAGAAAGTCTGTATGAACCCACCATTAATGTTCAACGATCAAGCCAAAATTGTGAAATTATAACTTTTCTATCAAATGTGTAATATTCCGCTTATGCTGGTGGGCAGTGAATGCTCCACATACATAACAGAAACTGTTTGGATTATTTATTCACGTATGCGACATTATGAAATAAAAAGACGTTCAGCTATCACAAATCGATTTACATTGAATCCATAGATAAACTTTCTAGAATGGCAGCTCTTGGTTAAATTTGTGACGCCAAAATGAATTTCTGCTCCACCTGGTGCTTTGGATCCGCCATCTTGTATAAAGCGTGGTTACATAAAGATGGTCATTCACAGGTGGTTATTGTATTGTTGAATATTATTACTATATATATACATAAAAGTCAATCTAGTAGCATGTGATTTACTAAGAACATTTTGAAGTATGTCTTAAATTAAAATTTACTACTTAACCTTCGAAGTCGTATATTTTGAAAGTTTTATACATAAAAATAAATAACAAATAATAGGTATTTATTGAAAACTATAACAAATGTTGAAAATGTTGTCCTTCAAGATCAATGCACTTTAAAATCCGCCGTTCAAAATTTCTGATGATATTCTGCAACATTACTGGATTGTTATTAATTTCCATGCATTTCTGTTCGATTCTCTGTAGTATATCATTAAAATTCAATATAGGTGTTCGAAATATGTTATTTTTTAGATAAGGCCACAAAAAGAAGTCGCAAGGTGTTAAATCGCTTGATCGTGCAGGCCAAGCAATTTCAATATTTCGACTAATTATACGCTCATCAAAAAATTCTCTTAAATAATCCAAAGATTCTGCAATACAGTGACAAGGTGCTCCGTCTTGTTCGAAATATGCATTTTGAAGTTCATCATCATGCAACTGATTGACAAATGGTTGTAAAATTTCCGTACGGTACCTTTGAGCAGTTAACGTTCCCAGAAAAAATATTGGTCCAATGATTCGCCTTTGGCTTATCGCTGCCCAAACACCAATTTTCCCTGGATGTAGCGATTCTTCATTAATTACATGTGGATTTTCACTACTCCAAATTCTTGTATTTTGTGAATTTAGGTATCCCGTTTTATAAAACCATGCTTCATCAGTAAAGATGACTCTTTGCGAAAGTTCTCCATTATTGTTCATATTTACAAACCAATTACAAAACTGTAGTCTATGTGGGTAATCAATTTCTAACAATTCTTGTACTGCTGTGACACGGTATGGATAAAGTTGCATATCTTTTTTTAATAACTTGTGAGTTGTACCTACAGAAAGGTTTATTTGTTGACTCAAATGTCGAACAGATGTCTGTGGTTCATTTTCCATTATTTCTTCATCATGACTGACAACTTGAGGTGTACGTTTCTTAACTGCTCCGCTGCCTGATTTTCTTAAGAGACTACCAGTTTCAGAAAAAAGTTTTAAAGTTCTATCCAAAGTATTCTTAAATTGTATGTAATCTATTACAAAATGTGGAAACTCAACTTGAAATTCTACCATGCAATCTTGAACTGAAATAAACCATCAATTTTATTACCACTTCGAAAGCCTGGACTAAAAAAATTTTATGTTATAAAGTGAAAGCCATTTTAAACTGAGAAGCAATTTATTTAAACCAGAATCGACGCACGATTATTTTATGCACTAACTGATATTTGATTGATATTATCAAATGCCATTTGGATTTACGTTTACGGAACAACAAACACATACTAATATATATGCGTTTTATGCTATCAAAATTTCAAAGTAACCTAGATTGACTTTTCAAATGAACACAAGTTATATATATATATAAATATATATATATATATATATATATATATATATGGTAAACCTAATCAGAAGGCGATTAAAGGTCTGTATATTACTTCAAAATATATGTATTTAAAAAACTCTACATGTTTCGGCAGTACGCCTTTATCAAGAGAATACAAAATATAAATGACAGGATATAAATGTCAAGTAATTAAGTTGCTATGGTTTAAATTATTCAAAGATACATTCTAGTAATAATAAATCATGCCTTAGTATTCCAAAAAATAGGTAGCAAGGTGTGCTAGGATAGCAACATATGTGTTGTTCGCTGCTAGCAATTTGTGTCTCTTTCTGGGTATGAACTTGTGTGTTGGTTGCTGCTGGCAGCTTGCCTCTCTCTATGGGTGTATGGTTTTGTTGAGAGCGTAAGTGTAGGGTTTTGTATGTCGGTGCGCTCGTGCGTGTGTTTAGTGACCGGTCGCGTGAATTTAGAGAGGTCGGATAACCAGCCGTTGCGTAGGGCCGCCAACCCTTTCCCGGCAACTTCTTTACAATTCCGTGCAGTACTTCGACGGCCTGACCCCCGCCCCAATGAGGCAAGGCGCAGACCAGCGAAGCGCACCCTGTACGGGGTTGCTCATCGCTAACCAAGGGAACAGTCTTAGTGGCTACCTCGGTCGACGATGGTCACACTTGTGCCATCTTAACGTTTTCCGCCGAAGCGGGGGCATAGCACACACGTCGAACGTGTGTGTGCTGTTAACGGCAGCCTAGCCAGATTGCCGCCCAGGACTGGTCCTAGTGGTGTGTGCATTGCGCGGCGCCGTGATTTGCACCGCGTAGCTTGGTTCCTCACCCCTGCTGGATAGGCGGAATGGCACCTGACCGCCCATTGGGCAGACCCCCTAGAGTTTTGTAGCGCATATGCTAGGCTACAACCCAGTAGAGGACCACATCAGCAAAAAACAGAAAACAGGGAAAGGCAGGGAAAAGTAAGACATGAGTTATTATTACGTATGCGCCCGTGGAGCGACTTAAGATGCAAAGTTGTCGGCATTCGCTCAAAACGAGAAGGAAAACCACGAAAACCTTCTCGGACAACTAGACAGGAATCAAAACACGGAACAGTCAGCATGATAAGCAAAAGTATATGATATTTAAATGATATTTAAATAACATAAGGTATATAACAAAAAAATATAATATGATGGTAAATTGTAGATCGTTACAAAATTAAGTTATAGTATATACTGCTTAATTTTTTTATATCATTTCTGTTGTTAATTGAATTTTTTTCCTGTTTAATACTTATCATTTCTTTAATTTGTCTTTTCACGCGACCGGTCACTAAACACACGCACGAGCGCACCGACATACAAAACCCTACACTTACGCTCTCACACAAAACCACACACCCATAGAGAGACGCAAGCTGCCAGCAGCAACCAACACACAAGTTCATACCCAGAAAGAGACACAAATTGCTAGCAGCGAACAACACATATGTTCACACCTTGCTATCTATTTTTTGGAATACTAAGGCATGATTTATTATTATTACTAGAATGTATCTTTGAATAATTTAAACCATAGCAACTTAATTACTTGACATTTATATCCTGTCATTTATATTTTGTATTCTCTTGATAAAGGCGTACTGCCGAAACATGTAGAGTTTTTTAAATACGTATATTTTGAAGTAATATACAGACCTTTAATCGCCTACTGATTAGGTTTACCATATCATACCAAGGTCACGAAGTTATTATATATATATATATATATATATATAACAATACGGCTAAGAAATTATCTAAACACTTATATATATATATATATATATATATATATATATATATATATAATAACTTCGTGACCTTGGTATGATATGGTAAACCTAATCAGTAGGCGATTAAAGGTCTGTATATTACTTCAAAATATATGTATTTAAAAAACTCTACATGTTTCGGCTATATACGCCTTTTTCAAGAGAATACAAAATATGAATGACAGGATATAAATGTCAAGTAATTAAGTTGCTATGGTTTAAATTATTCAAAGATACATTCTAGTAATAATAATAAATCATGCCTTAGTATTCCAAAAAATAGATAACAAGGTGTGAAAATATGTGTTGTTCGAATTTAGAGCTCAACTTTAAACTTCGACTAGTATATAGCCGAAACATGTAGAGTTTTTTAAATACATATATTTTGAAGTAATATACAGACCTTTAATCGCCTACTGATTAGGTTTACCATATATATATATATATATATATATATATATATATATATATCAATACATATAATTCAATATGAACCTGCGCTTCTTGAAACAACATTTGTAAAACTAATAATAACGTGTTTATTATTATATTATATATAATTATATTCTGACATCATTTATAATAAAAATTCAAAATTATAAAACTATTCACAAAACTAAATGTGCATTCATTACAAATCGATTACAATATACAATAAAAAATTTATTTAATATGTTACATATTCAGCAAATATCATGATTAGACGAACACATAACACTTAAGACTAGAACAACTAAATAAAATTAAGTATTTTGGTATACATATCCAGATACTCATAATAACAAATAGAATAATGCTTACAAGAAGACAAGATAATTTTAAAAATAATTATTTAATGCTTCTGAATTTTCGTATATTTAGTGCGACAATACTTACAATCTCCTCTCTGACACAATAATTATAGTCGGCAAATTCTGTAAAATGGTAGAAATAAGAAAGTTACCGTACCATGGCTGTTTGCTAAAAACTACATTTACTTTCTTCTTTCATAAAAAATGTTATAATTACTATTACTATTACAAGTACTATTTAAATGTGGAATTTGGCAAAAAGTGTATAACTAATTTTAAGTGTAATAAGACTACCTTACATTTCTCTTGTATTACTGGTGTGAAAAGCTTTGGCATTGCTGATTTATATAAACAATCTCTTGGACTAATAAACTCTTTCAGAAAATGTTTCTGACAAACTCTTTTTCTTCGAAACACTTAACTCAGAATCCACGTCTTTTAATGTCAGGTCAACAATAAGTCATATACGAAAGATTCTCCTATTTTTCTGGGGACTTGGAAAAGAATATTTAGTGTGATTTCTCTCTAGGCACTTCAAAACTGTACATGGGCGCTATTCGTCGAATATCTGTAATGAAATAGATGGTATATAACATTTACAACATAACTATATCAAAATAGCAAAAATAAACTTTGAAATTAAAAAAAATTACCGAGAAATAATTAGATTTTACACTAAATGAATATATCGAAATTAAAACATTGAATACAAACAATAGTTCTATAAATAAATGATAAAAGTTAATAGTAAATAAAAATAATAAACACAAAACAACACGAATATAAAAATAGAAATTAGTCCTAATAGAATAATAAAAACAAACTCAGTATATAAAATTATAAATACAAAGAAAAACACGCTACATACCCAAAGACCCTAAATATCAAAACCAAAATTGCCATAATCGGAAATGGAAATTAATGGAAATGTCCCAATTCCCAATTAATTTTAACGTGTGCGCATGTGCGTCGCTTGTCGCATGATATGTGGCTCCTACTGGAATCTAATGTATTGACCAGTGTTATAGGTTAAGTAATAATTTAATAGAAGACACGGAAGCTAACATATAAGAGTATACTGTATCATAGAATTCAAAAGACAATGCAAATTTATAACTAGAAATTAGATGTAAAAATTTAGAAAAGGGAGCGAGGTCGAGCAGGTGCAGCCCATATCGACACAAAAGCTGCAGGTATGAAATCTGTAAACCCTTTCCTAACGTCATTTAATATGGATATATATGGGGGAATATCAGAAAATAACAAGACTGGTGCTGTAGTACAAAAATAAAACATTTATTTAGAAAACTTCAACAACTATCCTTCAAAGTACTCTCCATTCTGTGCATTGTCCCATCGCTTTGTTCACTTGTCAGAAACATCGTTGTTGAGCTCTAAATTCGGCTCAAATTTTCGACCCCTCAATTCTTTTTTAACTTCGGGAAACAAATGGAAGTACATGGAACAAGGTCAGGTGAGCAAGGAGGGTGTAGCATAATTTCCACCCACAATTCTTCAAGTGTTCATTGACAAATCGCTGATGTGTTGGGCCGAAGCATTGTGATGCAGAATCCAACCGATGTCTTGATAAAGCGGCCGTTTTTTCTTTAATTTTGCATTTAGGGTTCCTCGAAGTACATTATAGTAGTATTCTCCAGTTACTGTATATTTTCTAGATACAACATGATCATAAATAAAGCCCCATTTATTAAGTACATCATTTTACCGGCGCTTTTCGCAGTTTGCGCCTTCTGCGGTTTTGGACTGCTTTTGTGCTTCCATTACATACTTTGAAACTTTAATTCAAGGTCATAATGATAAAACCAACTTAATATTTTTATTTGCCAATGATTTTTCGATGCGTCTATCACGCTCTGTCGCAAAAATTATCCCTTTCTTTTATGGTTATCGCGTTCAAACGTTTTTTCCTAACTTAATTTTTTTTTAATGTTTCAAAGACTGCAATTATTCCGGAATAAGTATATTTTCGCGAAAACGTTTCCTGTGTTTGATTTTTGGTACCATTTAAATATGAGGATTAATATGTTTCGTTAAATAATGAAAATAATGTTATGGAATTCTTACAAATTGATATAAAAATAAAAATACATACTTAAATATAGGTTTTTATAAACATTTTGAGGCGATTATAATTTACAATGGTTTAGAAATTGGTTTGTTTGACAGATCATAACCAAATTAATTCGTGAAAATTAACTTTTCGGTTCGTTCAAAATACATGGTTGTTACGTTTTCGTACCTTTTAGATTTTATTATTAAATTCAATAATACGAAAATAATATGTAAGGAGGGTAGACTACTACAATATATATGGTTATTCAAAATTAAGTTGCATTTTAAAACTGCTGTAATTTCCTTATAAAGTAAAGTATACACAAATTAAAAACAGGTTTTTACTGATAAAACAATGCGGTTTATTACAAAGCAAATCACTTCAGCGCAAATTTTGAATTTGTCCGCCAGCTTGTTCTTCAACAAGAAGCAGCCTTTCTTCTATACTGTGGACAACATCGTGGAGTAAATTAACTGAAGTAGCCGCCACTTGTGAAATTAATTCTTTGAGCCGCTGGATAGTCGTAGGATAACACTTAAAAAACCTTTTCTTTAAGATTCATAGCCAATAATCTGCCGGATTACTAGATGATACGATTGCCTAAAGTGTTAATTAACAGATTTGTATAGCATAAATATGAGGGGTGCGCCATCTTGCATGAAAATGATATTTTCAATATCGTAATTATGCAATCTTGGGATAACATGATTTTGCAGCATGGTAAAATATCGTTCTCCAGTAACCGTAACTGTTTTTAATTGCCCATTTTGGTTTTCCTCAAAAAAGCATGGTTCTAAAATGAATCGGAATGTGAACCCAATCGACATGGTTACTTTAAAATCATGAATCCCTTGCTGAATGAGAGTATGCAGATTTTCCGACCAAATCCTACAATTGTGCATATTAACACCCCCATTCAGTTGAAAATGCGCCTCGTCGATCTATAGAACGTTATCCAGCCGCTGTGGAGTTTGTTGAATTTGTGCTAATACATGAAGAGCAAAATCATACCTACCTGGTATGTCCGTTTTTTTAAGTTCAAATAAAACTTTTTATATGGATACATTTTTAGATATCTTCTGAAAATTCGCAAAACTGTGGTGTAACTTACTTGGAGACGATTTACAACTTGATTAGCGCTACATATTCCGCAGTTATTATTTCGGACTATTTCTTCAGTCTCTTCGGCAACATTAATATCATTCGCTTCTTTAGGTCTTCCAGATTTTGCTTTATCAGTAACGCAACCAGTTTCTTCAAATTTACGGATTAGCTTGCGGTAAGGCTTTAAACTGCACGACCCGTTTATCGATGAATGCTGAATTTTCTTGTACCCACTACTAAACTTCTTGCATATTCATAGTAGCACTGAACAAAACTTATACGAATTTGCAACATCAAAACCATTTTTTACAGGATGAGTGTCTGTCAAATTTAGTAAGAAAAGCTAAAGTTTCTATTTTTATTAACAAACTTGTTGCCATGGTAACGGAAACAAAAAATATGAACGGCGAATAAAGCCCATTATTTTATAAACACAAATATGTTTTTATTTTTGAAGAAATTACAGCAGTTTCAAAATGTTACTTACTTTTGAATATATATATATATATATATATATATATATATATATATATATGCTAATAATAAATAAAACGGGCAAACGGTCTGTCAATTAAAACTCATTTACTTTTTTTTTTCTATTCATAACGAGTTTGTTGCTTCTTCAGGAGATAAGAATGTACAGTTATAAAATGGAAGTTGCGTACACAGACATATTAAAATTGATTAATTAACAAAGTCGTTGTGAAATATAAGATAATAAAATAAATGAGTTTTAATTGACAGACCGCTTACCCGTTTTTAATTTATTATTAACCAATATAGTACGGTCTATAATTCTTTTAAGTTTATATACATATACATATATACATAAAGATAATTTATTATATATATATATATATATATTATACTCGTATCCCTAGGTACCATTTCAAAAAGTAACAAGAACAAACTGAGTGCACATGCAAGAAACAGAATCGAGGAATGCACAACATAAATATTTTTGTTTGAGCATAACACTTATTATTGTATTTATTAAGTTAATCTTTTGTTTAATTATTTACATTTGATATTTATATTTAATAAGAAATAAAAGTACAAGTTTTGCAAGCAATCTTTTGTAATTATTTATTTATTTATGTAAAGAAATGTGACACTGTATAGTAAAATTGTAACCTGAATGTAGCTATAATGATGTTGTATGATATATGTAAAAATACATCAACATGGATACCGAGTTACTAGTAACACATATTATTTTCTATTTAAAAGATTTCTCTAAAATAATTAATTTCTACATTAGTCTTTCTATACTTCAATTATCAATTTTATTAAAATCTATTTTAAATATTCATAATCATTAGAAACTATGTTCATGGCGTATACGTAAATATCTAAGAAAAAAAGACGATCGCGATGAAAATCCTCGCATCCGGGGGGTTACACGAATATCGCCAAGGCGAGTAGACACTTTTGGGGTATGTACGTAATTGAAAAGTAAAATTGTGCGGAAGTATTCGTTGTGCGATAATTAAAGTAGTGTTATAAGATCAATATAAGGTATCTACGCATTTTAAAAGTTTCGGTGCGACAATATCTCTTCTTGGAGTCGAGATACTTCGAGTTAAAATCAAATCGTCTACCGACTAAATATTATTCCGAGGCTAAATTCTACCAGAGAAGTCCTCCCAGTAAGAAAATTTGGCCGTTTGCAGTTTTGGCGGGAAAAAGTCAACCAGTTTTCCGGCAATTTCTCGCTGTTCGCGCGCGATTGGCAGAACAATACCTGAATTTTATTTACATTATCGTTAGCTGATCGCACTCTTACACCAGAGGATTCTATAAAGGTACATACTTTCTATTTACTCAAATTAAAATAAGTTGAATCATTCGATGGAATTCAACTTAATGACTTTCAGGTGAAGACAGTATTAGAGGTAGTTACTTTTTTAAATTAGTATTAACACTGCTGATAATGACAGCTTAGTTGTCGGTACACGTAACCAGAATTAAAGCTACATTATACTAAGGGTTTCTTTCAATTAACTTTTGCAGAATGTTCTTTTTAAGTTATAACTTGCTATAAATTAACATTGGATGCTCTGTTAAATACTGTTTTTTATTTATAGAAATTTTTCGTTACCTTCGGAGTTTAGCTAAGAAATATGGTCCAGTTTATAGAACATGGATTGGAAATGTACCTAGCGTAAATATTACTGATCCGGAATTAGTAGAAGTAAGTACAATTACAAAATAAGTGTTAGTAACTATAACTGCGAGAGAAATTAGTATACATTTAATTAAATAAATAAATAAAACAAGATAAACTGTATAAAATAGCGAATTTATTTATCTTGCTATTAACTCATTTATACAAACTCAGCTTTAAACTTCACATTATTTTACTGAGTTTGCCGAACTAAAAACTAAATCACGTTGAAAGTAACAAATACAAAAAAAGGTAATACTTTGTTCACTTTATTATAACTGACAACATTACTGCACTTTTAACATTAAAAACAAGTCATTACACTCATTACCAAACGAAATTAAAAATACGTATGAAAAACATAGGTACAATTATACAGGTATACATAAATTACAACGAAAATAATACTAGCCTGAAGATATAATTAATAGGTAATTAAGTGACTATGGGGAATTTCCGAAATAATAGCTACAGGGATGTATAGTACAAAAAAATTTTTCACATTTAATTTTCAAAAACACATTATATAAGTGTTTATAAGTTGACTTAACCAGGATGTGATAGGTTTTACATAGGTCAAACCGGTTATTCTATTGAAATTAGATATAAAGAACATTTACGTTCATTTCAAAATAATAAACCAGATTTTACTTTCGCGAATCATATTTTAGAAACAGGACATCTACCCAGTGAACAAAAGTGTTTAGAATCGAATTAGAATCCATAGAAATTAATAAAGGTATTAAAAACTCCAAAGACGTTATACTTAATGACCAGCTATTAATTCACAACAAACTTAATAATAAAAATCAAAGAAATAGCTTTTTGTGTGTTACTATGATTAGCTATCACAAAGGAACGGCTTCCACAATCAATTTTTTTTTGTTTTTTGTTCGCCAAAAAATTAGATTTGATATTAATAAAATTTGGTATAAATCAAAGATGCAGTATAATTCGTACAATGATTTCAAAATAAATAAAAATAATAAAGTGATATTTAGAATCCATGGCGCTTATTACGTACGTTTCAACCAATTCTAAATGATCACTTTATTATTATTATTTATTTTAGAATAAGTATGCGTATGCAAATACGAGGGAGATTCTTTCAATGGAGACTGTGGTTAAATAAAAATTTAAAAAAGGTATATAACCCCTTACCACAATTATTAGTCGTATCCTAAATACATATTTCGACAACTAAGTTGTCATCATCAGTAGGTAAAAACTACTAATTAAAAGTCGCACATAGGGCACAGTAAAGTAAGAAAAACGCTTCCGCACAACCACTATACACTGCAACCCTGTAAAGACTAAATTTAACATGCCAATCTCAAAACTACGAGACAAACACTTGCCTCTTAAGGAAAAGGTTTAAACATGTGTTAAATTGTCGAACAAAGGAACGGCAGAAATTCATCTCTAAAGGGGGCGTCAACTAAAAACGATTTTTAAAAACTACGATGACCTACTATTAAACTTAAATGAAACACCTTATATTTTCACAAAACACTAGTATATTTAACTATATGTATATTTCATGTGCATTGCACACATCAGTAGTTATTATTTAAACGTATTATTTCGAGTACATGTATAGTAACAATATCTATATTGGGTAGGGGTGTAAAAATTTCCCTTACAAATGGTTAAAAAGTATGGTCGTATATTGAAAAAGCCGAACTCTATTGAAATTCTGAGAAAGACAAAAATTGGGAAGGGGCGTTACATGTGAAAAAACTTACATGTGAAAAAACTGGCAATGGCTTTGACATAGAAATAATCAATAAATTAATTAGAAAAACTAAAATAAAAAATACAATCCGCGAATCCACGAGTTTGATATCCCAAAGTAACCAAGAGAAAAAGTACATGTCTACCATACCACCCTGTCACGAAAAACATTAATAAAGTTGTGAAAGAAAGAGGTCTCCAGGTAGCCTTTCGGTCCGAAAACACCATCAAAAGTCTGCTAGGGAATACTAAAGATAGAATTAATTCCAATTCGAAATCAGGGATATATGAAATTAGTTGCGCGGATTGTAATTTGAAATATATAGGCCAAACTAAACGACCTATAATAACCCGTTTTAAAGAACACATAGCACATATCAATTACAATAGACCGGATAAATCAAATGTCGCAAATCACGCTTTGAGCACACTGCACAATGTACCGATTACAGGTTTGAAATTGATAAAAGGAATTAATAAACCCCACGAACTTGATGCTTATGAAAGTATATTTATCGCGAAAAATAAACATACCTCCTTGAATAGCGATAAATCTCCAATACCGTTCAGCTGTCTATTCACATTTTTATGAAAGAATGCAAAAATTACCTCCTGAAAAATGATTTGCTGAATAAGCACTTGGTGTGTTTGTTTCACGAAATGTAAAATGTTTCGCGTTTTGTGGAACAAATGTGCCGGGTGTTTTGTTTAGTAAATTATTAATCATGTTTCACCTAGAACCAACCGTGAATTCTATACATTATATTAAAGTGCTTAACTCCTTAACAATGACATGTCACCTATTTATAATTAACTTTTAAATTATATACCTACAATATCTAATAATTCATAGACCCTTTTCACGTTAATTGATTCTTATTTAATATAACACAACACAGTCAGATGTCTTGTTTTTTCACATGTAACGCCCCTTCCCAATTTTTGTCTTTCTCAGAATTTCAATAGAGTTCGGCTTTTACAATATACGACCATACTTTTTAACCATTTGTAAGGGAAATTTTTACACCCCTACCCAATATAGATATTGTTACTAAATATGTACTCGAAATAATACGTTTAAATAATAACTACTGATGTGTGCAATGCACATGAAATATTCATATAGTTAAATATACTAGTGTTTTGTGAAAATATAAGGTGTTTCATTTAAGTTTAATAGTAGGTCATCGTAGTTTTTAAAAATCGTTTTTAGTTGACGCCCCCTTTAGAGATGAATTTCTGCCGTTCCTTTGTTCGACAATTTAACACATGTTTAAACCTTTTCCTTAAGAGGCAAGTGTTTGTCTCGTAGTTTTGAGATTGGCATGTTAAATTTAGTCTTTACAGGGTTGCAGTGTATAGTAGTTGTGCGGAAGCGTTTTTCTTACTTTACTGTGCCCCATGTGCGACTTTTAATTAGTAGTTTTTACCTACTGAAGATGACAACTTAGTTGTCGAAATACGTATTTAGGATACGACTAATAATTGTGGTAAGGGGTTATATACCTTTTTTAAACGGGGGAGATTCATAAAGTTAGTTCCGTTCCGCCTAGGGAGCAGAGGAATGGGGATATCGGTGCGATTTCGGCGCTGCGGTGTAGTCTGGTTCAATATGAGCCTAACAGTTCTAGTGAGAGAATTGTTCGGACATTCTTTCGTGCTATTTTGGTTGTTTAAAATGGCTGCTGCAATTAAAATCCCGCCCACTGTGAATTGCTGTTAACCGATTTTTCTATGTGCAAAGAACATGAAGGCTGCTGAGATTCATCGTGAACTTTGTTCTGTTTATGGCGAAAATGTCATGACTGACAGCATGGTTAGAATATGGTGCCGTATCTTTCAAGAAGGACGAACTGATATCCATGATGAAGAACGGAGTGGAAGACTGTTGAAGTGCGGTCGCACGATGAGCGAGTAGTAGTTTGGGGATGTAATCACAAACACAAGTGAGTGTGCCGTCTATAGTCCCAGACGCGTCACATATGCGACGTACATAGAAGTAGTAGTGAACGAAGTGCGCGAGAGCGCGCAGAACATTCATTTCGTTTCGAGGTTATATATATGCGTTATACATTTTGTCTATTAACTGTAACGTTCATTTAAATACATGTATTAACCATACATGCCTTTCTTTCTGCAACCTATCTAACAAAGACCAACTGTTGTGACGAACGAGCTTGTGGGCAACGTCGACAATCACAGAACTGAGTGCCCTTTCCCCTCAAATTTCACATACAGTTTTGTACGAGGTTTTTACGGAACATTTAGGTTACCACAAATTTTATTCACGATGGGTCCCAAAATTTTATTCACGATGGGTCCCAAAACTTCTTACCGAAGACTAAAAGAATGCGATAACTTTTCTGACACATTACGATGTTGAAGGTGAAGATTTCCTCAGGCATATAATAATAATAAATAATCTCTACTGAAATAAACAAAAGGCGAAGTTCAGCAATGCTGATCGACTTAACCCATACGAACAAGAGAAAAAGGATTACATTAGCACATAAATAAGATACAAGCAAAATAATAGTAAGACACAAGTCGCATTTATACCCAATACATAGCCTGCCACAGCATCTCCGTCAAACCAAAGAAAGAGGATGTATCAGTAACATAATTGATACTCAAAAGCAACCGCAAAGGAGAATTATAAGAAGTCATTCCATGTAACATTCCTGAGACAGGTATTTATGCAATGCTATTTGAAAAGTAATTGAATTCAGAAACTTAAGACAAGTAGGTAGAGAATTATATACTTTAGATAAGTATCTGGTATGTAAGCGATCTTTGGAATAGAGAGAGTTTATGTATAGGTACCGTCAATAAGCTCCAGAATCGTAGATTAAGATGATGTACATCCGTTCTAAAAGAAATTTTATTGTGTAAATAAGCAGAAGTTTTATAATACTCTCTAAATCCAAATTTTCGTTTTTTCTCACAAATGCAAAAATGTACGAAGAGTGTCATAAACCGACTAGACTCTCAGTAGATAATACAAATTTAAGTGTGATTCGAGAATGATATTCTCATTCAGAATATCTTTTACTATTCCTTTACCACAGAATATGAAATCGAATCATTTCCATAGACGCAATATAAACGTTGTTCAAAATGATTACACTTCATCATACTCATTATTTTCCTAAGATCGTTTTCCATTTTTATGGTTAATGACCTAATTACTTAATTTATTATCTTGATGTATCTACTTAATCTTTGAACCTATCTATCTCCACTTTGTAACTGTTATTCGTTAATACGAGGGTATATCAAAATATAACGAGACCGGTGCTTTAACTTCTTTCACAACTAGAATTTTATAACACAAAAATAGAACATGAAACGCCCATCTATAGTGTACTTATCCTCAAGTAGACTTTGATTTAGCTTTTGACGTTTATTACAAAGAAATTACTGAATTGTCAGTGTTTGACGTACCCATCGAAAAAATCAGAGGGGTGTAAAGACATGTGATAAAATTTTATGTTCGATTAGGTAAACCTCCAACTGAAACTTTTAAAATGATTAAAACTGCATACCTAAATGATAGTTTACCACGATGTAGAATGTTTGAATGGCATAAGAAATTCAAAGACGATTGTGAATCAGTAGAAGGTGAAGCTCGACGCGGGCGACCACCAAGAGCAAGGATTGATTCAAACATGCAGAAATTGGCGACTTGATCCAAAATGATCGTCGGATTGGCATATATCGAACTTCTGACATTGTTAATTTGTCTAGTGGTTCCACTAGATCCACCAAAAATTGTTCATGAAGATTTAGGGTATCGAAAGGACGCGGCAAAATGGATTCCAAAAGTGATGACCGATGAACAAAAAGCCAGTCGAGTGACAATTTGTCGACAGTGAAAAAGGGAATTGCAACATAATCCACAGTTTTTAAACAATATGGTTACATGTGACAAGAGTTGGTTTTATCATTACGACCCTGAATTAAAGTCTGAAAGTATGCAATATAAGCACAAAGGCAGTCTAAGACCGCAGAAGGCGAAAACTGTGAAAAGCACCGGTAAAGTGACGCGCTTAATTTTTTTTATAAATGGGGCGTTATTTATGATCACGTTGTACCTAGAGAACATACAGTAACTGGAGGAGTACTATTCTAATGTACTTCCAGGAACCCTAAAGGCAAAATTAAAGAAAAAACGGCCGCTTTATCAAGACATCGGTTGGATCCTGCATCACTATGCTTCGGCCCACAGATCAGCGATTTGTCAACAAACACTTGAAGAATTGGGGGTGGAAATTATGGTTTACCCTCCCTACTCACCTGACCTTGATCCGTGTGACTTCCATTTGTTTCCTGAAGCAAAAAAGGGTCGAAAATTTGAGTAGAAATTAGAGCTCAACAACACGGTGATGGGTATACTAAATAGAGAAAAATGGTTTCTCAGATGTTTATGACAAGTGGACAAAACGATGGGACAAGTGTATTGCACAGAATGGAGAGTACTTTGAAGGATACATTTATTTAGATAGAAATTTTTTAAATAAATATTTCATAGTTGTACTACAGCACCAGTCTCGTTATTTTCTGATATTTCTTCGTATTGTATGATTTATTATGACATCCAAATGGAGACATTATGTTTTTCGTTACTTCTTTAAACATCACTGTATTGTTCACTTCAGTTCTCAGGTCTGTGATTAATACATTATTTCCTTTCTCTCTTTTGATCATTTTTCGTATGCTCGTTTATATTATTTCTAATTCGTGACTGAATTTTCTTTTATAAAATCTATATTTAATTTTCTTCTTACAGTCTCTTCCCTCTATTTTAATGCTTTTGGCATACATTACATTCATTAGTTTATTCACTTTCGTATTTAAATATTTCTTTCGGCGGGCGTATTTTCCTCACCAAAAACCCTTTCCTAGCTGTAAAAGCAAGGGTGTACGATAATCTCACAGGTAATTTCCTCACCAAACGTTGAAGTATCGGTGTATTAGAGAAAGTTAGGTATTCCCGAATTTAATATTAATGAATATGGATTCTGGGAATTAAAAGTGGTAGGTAGGTACGTAGTATGTATATATAGTAAATAATAAAAATAAATTAGAACACTTGGCTTGTTTCTCTATGAGATTTATTTAAATTCTCTAACATTTGTTTCGGCTGTTATGCCATTCTCAAAGAGATCTATAAATCTAACTTAAAGACTATCGCACTTGTTCTTATATGTTGTCTGTTCTTGTGTGTAGTGGGGGTGGTACTATATTGTGTATTACGGTGTCTATAAAGGGTGTATTGGCATATTCTATCTGTGTGTTGGTGATTAATAGATTTTGTTTTTTCGCTATTTTTATTTCTAATATTTCTAAGAGGTCCAATCTCTTGCTTTTTGTGATATTGTGTATTAAGTCGCAGTTATCTATATCGGGGAAGTGGTTGAGTTCTATACAGTGTTCGGCAAAGCCTGTGTTTTTCTCACTATATAAAACTGACTTTTTGTGTTCTTTAACTCTGTTTTTAATGGCTCGTCCACTTTGGCCGATATAGATAGCTTCACAGTCTTTACATTTTAATTTATAAACACCTGATTGGTCCATTTTATCTCTTTTATCTTTGTTGTTGCTAATTATTGTTCCCAAATTTGTTTTATTTACCCAGCTTATTTTGATATCTAATCCTTTTACTATTTTATTAGTGAGTTGGGGTATGTATGTAATTTTGTGCCATCTTTGTATATTTTCTGTTATTTTCGGGTATAGGTATTTGTTCTTATTATTTTGTATTTCTTTACGTTTTAACAGTTTATCTACGATTTTAGGGTCATATCCATTATTTCTTGCGATTAATTTAATTGTGTTTATTTCTGTATTAAAATCTGTCTTGTTTAAATAATGGATATGACCCATAAATCGTAGATAAACTGTTAAAACGTAAAGACTCCTAGAAATATTAGAAATAAAAATAGCGAAAAAACAAAATCTATTAATCACCAACACACAGATAGAATATGCAAATACACCCTTTATAGACACCGTAATACACAATATAGTACCACCCCCACTACACACAAGAACAGACAACATATAAGAACAAGTGCGATAGTCTTTAAGTTAGATTTATAGATCTCTTTGAGAATGGCATAACAGCCGAAACAAATGTTAGAGAATTTAAATAAATCTCATAGTGAAACAAGCCAAGTGTTTTAATTTATTTTTATTATTTACTGTATGAAGTTAAAATGTTTCACCAAGAAGTATCTGCAACAACAGCCGAGAATATGTATATATAGTTTCGAAACTGGAATTGAAGTGCCATTTTTAATTGTTGCTCGTGTTAGATTGAGTTTATCTATTAATTTAACTGTATTTTGTGAATATTATAACAAAATGACAACTTCTTTAATTAAAAGCAATCGTGGCAAAGATTTATTGGTTTTCGAAAATTTTACGTTTTATAAAACAAAAGTTTTAAAAAGTGAAGAAGTGTTTTGGAGATGTATCCAAACCAAATGTAGTGCTAAGGTGTTTACTATTGGATCTGATCTTATCGTATCCAGAAGTGCTTCGTTTCATAACCATCAACCAAATGAAAAGAAACTGAATAGGAAAAGTGTTTCAAACTCTTGTAAGCGGAAAGCAGTAGATGATATAAGTGAAAAACCGTCAAAAATTATACGCAGAACACTTGCGAATAATTTGCCAGCCACAATTACGACGACTGATATTAGTTATATCAGAAAAAACATGTACAACTGTCGCCGAAAAGTGATGTCCAGTGGACTTCTTTCCAATATTCAAGAAGTTCAAGAGGTAGTACAGACGTCTGCGCCCCAAACCAGCAAAAACGAATGTTTTCTGTTTATAAATTGTTTAAAAAGCAATATAATTGTATTTAGTTGTGAAACTAATATTCGCGTTTTAACCGAAATGGATATTCTGTACATGGACGGTACATTTTCTTATTGTACCAAATATTTTTTACAGTTCTTTACCATACACGGGTTAACTAATGGACACTATATTCCCTTATTGTATTGTTTACTGCCTAACAAAAACACTAAGACCTACATGGAACTTTTTTCTTTATTAAAATCCAACATATTTGAAGCATATAACATTGAATTTTATCCAAAAATTATTTATGTAGATTTTGAAAAAGCGATACACAACGGTATTGTGCAAATCTGGCCTAACACTGAAATAAAGGGCTGTAGATTTCACTTACACCAAGCGTGGTTTAGAAAAATTCAGTCACTTGGTTTAACCTCAGAATTTAAAACTGATTCGGAAATAGGCAAGTGGCTGAAACATATATTTGGTCTTACTTATTTAAATCCAAAAGATGTAGAAGATTGTTTCGTTTTTGAATTAATGGCATATAAGCCTCAGAATGCAATTTTAGACAAATTCGCCGATTATTTAGTTGAAACATATGTAGATAGTAATGCAATATTTCCCCCTTATTTCTGGGCGGAAGGAAAAGCTTCAATTTCTAGTAGCACAAATGCATGCGAGTCTTTCCATTCACATTTCAATTCATCTTTCTACAACACACATCCTTCTATATATATCTTTATTGAAAAAATTAAAGAATTTCAGGTTGACACTTATGTAAAAATTCAAAGTCGGCATATTGCCAAGCGTATTAAAGATAGACAAGTTCAGCTTAAATTGAAAAATCTCCAACAATTGATACTTAAATATGAATTTCATCAAATAAACAGAATAGATTTTGTAAAATGTGTTTCACATTACAATAAAATTTAAAAATTGTACATACATATATGACAACTTACTGTATATATTAACTCTGCTTTTACTTACAATAAACAATATTTAAATGTACCCAGCGTTTTATTTTGGTCCAGTTTCCTTTTATGTTACTTTTTGGTTATCAGGTTAAAATACAAATTGGTGAGGAAAATACCTGTAAGATTAAGAACGACCCTTAGTTCTGGTGAGGAAAATACCTTACGGATTATCTGACCCGAGCGGTTGGTGAGGAAATTACCTCCGCCCATTTCTTTAACTGTCTTTTTGTTTGCTTATTTGTAATAGAAACATTTGTTTTACTTCTTTTATTTTTTATATGGTTAATCAAATATTCTCTCTTAATCGTAGATCGTGTCTCTATTGCCCAATGTTGTTGTTTTGCTATTAATAATTGAGAAATAAGTAGGTATATTTAAATATAGCCTTATCTTATCAGGCTTGATCTCTGATCTGACTTCATTACATTATCTCCATTGCTATTATTTACTAAATTTACCTTTTTATACTTATTAATAAAGCTTGGATTATATGCATATAAAAATAGCAAAATATATATATATATATAACGAGCCATCGAAAAAATTCATAATTGGAGTAGACTGAAATTGGGTAGAGTGAAATTGGGTTGGTACTTTAGCCACTTCCACATAATGACACATTACTTGATGCTTGACAGTTTCATTTGGTTTCATTGTAAAAAAAGATTATGGCATTGAAATGATATATATATATATATGCCGGTTTAGAACGTTTTTCTTCGTTGTCCGACACCTAACTTCCATCCTCTTCTATCGCCACACTCCTCTGGTGTGAGGTTTCTTTCACTCATGGATCTTTGTATGCTCTTCTGCCATTCCAGTTTCGGTCTTCCCCGTTTCCTTCTCCATCTTGGGCGCCAGTGCATTATTGTTTTGGGTCACCTGTTATTTTGCATTCGTTCTACGTGTCCGTACCAAGTAAGTTGTTTCTTTTCGATGTCTTGAACTATCGTGCCTTCTATTCCCATTTGTTGCTTTATATAGTCATTCCTTATTCTCTCTCTTCGTGAAATTCGCATGGATCTTCTAATGGCATCCATTTCAACCGCCTCAACCTTCTTCCTTTGTCTATCTGCAATCCTCCAGGTTTCGGCTCCATATAGAAGGCTGCTCTTTACCATAGTCTCGTATATGTTAAATTTTCTCTTCTTTGTTATTTCCTTGCTCCATAGAATTCCATTCAGGCATCCGATCACTTTTTTTGCTTTGACTATACGTTTTTCGATCTCTCTCACATCTGTTCCGGTGTTGTCGAAAGTTACGCCCAGATATTCATATTCCTGACATTGCATTATTTCTTGACCATTGTCCACTTCCAGATTTCCGTCCTGTTTGCCAATACATAGATATTTTGTTTTGTTTATATTGACTGTCAAGCCCCATTTTCGATATTCTTCCATCATTTTCCTCACCATGTATTGCATGTCCTCCTTGTCATTGGCCACTATGACCTGGTCGTCAGCAAACTGAAGGGTAAATAAGCACCTCTCATTTATCTCTATACCCATTCTCTGGACCTTCCTCTTCCAATTTCTTAGTGCCACCGCTACATATATCTTAAAGAGTGTTGGAGAAATACAGCATCCTTGGCGTAGTCCTTTATTTACCGTAAATGCATCTGTGAGTTCTTTACCCATCTTAATTCTTGATGTGGAGTCTTTATACAACTCTTTAAGGGCCGTTATATAGTTGTAATTGATGTTAGATTGTTCTAATACCTTCCATAATCTTGATACTGGGACTGTGTCATATGCTTTTTGTAGGTCCACGAACGTGAGGTGGGTTTCCAGCTGTCTAGCAGATCTTTTTTCTATAACTTGTTTTAGGCAGAATACGTTGTCCGTACATGATCTTCCTGCTCTAAAACCACATTGCTCTTCCTCTTCTTTGTCTTGGTAATCTTCTTCAATGAGGTCACGCAGGACTCTACCGTACAGTCTGCTTAGTGTGCTTGTGACTGATATGCCCCTATAGTTATTGCAGTCTAGCTTATTTCCTTTTTTATGAATGTATGATATAAAAGCCGTTTTCCAGTCTTGCGGAACAGGATGTCCATTTAGGCATTTATTGATCATTACTGTAAGACTTTTATAGAGCCTTTCTGTTCCATATTTGAGCATTTCGGAGTATATCCCTTCCGGGCCGCTGGCCCTGCCTGACTTAAGATTCCTAACAGTCTTCTTTATTGTTTCTTCCGATATCTCAACTTCCTCCCCTTGTACCACAAACTGTCTGGGGGAGTCTATTATATACTCTTGTCTATCTTCTTGTAGTAGGCCTTTGTAGTGTTCTAGCCACTGTTCCGGTTTGATTATTCGGATGTTAGCATTGTTCCTTCCTGGGGTTTTAACATTTGATATAAATCTCCACACCTCCGAGCACTTCCTACCTCCCATGTAGTTATTAATTTCTTCGCATTTCTTATCCCATGACTCGTTTTTAGCTATAGTCATGCTATAGTTTAGCTATAGTTTAGCTGAAATGATACTGCAACAAAAAAGAAAACAAATAATTTATTTAATATCGAAATTATTTATAATCACAATTTACATATAGCTACAGAAGTTGTTGAAAATGTTGTCCATTTATAGCCCAAGAGCCCACGACGGCCAGACCTTCGTTATTTGATAAAAGCTGAAAGTTTTTCTGTGCATGTCCCCTATACAGGTAACAACGACCAGCGACTATAGAGTTTGGGTTGTGGTTACTTGGGCAGGTAACAGGTAGTAAAGGTGTATAAAATAGTACCTTAAATTCGTTAAAGTATAAAGCTCAATTTTTTTTTTATATTTTCTTCGGGATAACTTTAGAAATCTCGTCATCCATTGCCGGACACTTATGACAGTTGCTACCCCCTGCCAGACACCCCTAAACTTTAATAAATTATAATTATACTTTCGTTATAGTATAAAAGCTAAATTTTATATATGTTACTTGGGGACCTATAAAAAAATGTTACCTCAATAGCCGGACAGTTTTAATGGTTTTTACATCTTGCCAGACACATTGAATGTCCGCTGTAGGTGCGAGCGCGAGTGCTTAGTCGATTGCGATCTTTTAAGATATCCAATATACGTAGTATACGAAGTAAACGTTGTTTCAGTCTCTAGTTCCTCGATGCCTGATAGCTAATACAATGGCCATATCGATTAATAATATCGATAATTTTCCTACTGCTTGTTAAGCTCTTTAAAGTTATACCTAACATGATGTGCTTTGATGTTTTTACATTACCATTATGGACTGCAAAGCATCCACCTAGAAGAGTAAAGTAAAAGTCCAGTAATTGTGGTGGTATCGAAACTTCTCCTGACATTAAATGCTCTGTTGTTATATTTTTTATCGGTAATTTATTTTTTTCCATTTGCAGTATCAATTTTCTTAAAATTAATGCAGCTTTTTGCAAAGTATTTTCAATTTGTAAGTTTTCAAATATTGTATCGTCTATTGCTTGTAAATAATTGGGTGCTATTATTTTTTTATTCCGAATAGTAAAAAATTTAATATCTTTAGAAAATTTTTTCAAATTTTTACTTCTAGATGGTGTGCAGTAAAAACAGAATTCACTTCAACAGAATTTTCTTCAAATATTTTTTCCAATACATCGGTGTACACTTCATGCAAATATACTAATAAATAACAGCGCCCTTTCTTAATTACGTCTTCCTCGATGATGCCACTTATTTCATTAAAAGCTAATTGGTGATATTCCCGAAGAAAATGCCAATCACTTTTACTGGATGGTTTTTTAGAAGAGGATATTTTATTATTGAAACTAATTCTACATTCTGTATGATAAGATATTTTTGGACCAGAAATTTTTTTCAATTTATTTAATAATTCTGCATACTTCTCTTGACCTTCGATGTTGGGTAGTACACTAGATTTAAATTGGTTAGTATCAGCTTTATGAAGTGGAAACATTTTTGAACGTATTTTTTTATGTTTCCTGTTACAAAACACACAAACAATTTGATAGTCGATAATATTAGCTTCCTTTTCGGTTGGAATATTTGCATCCTGAGTTGAATCATTATCTTCACTAACATCTTGTTCAAAAATTTCAATATTTTCTGGAGAAGTTGTAGATTGAAGTCCTATTGATTCAGAAGTTAAACTTGATTGCAATGTTATTGAAGATTCTGTAGAGGAAGACTGTAAATGAGATGGTTCTGTGGTCAACTTAGGTATCAACGACGAGGTAGTTGAGCTATTGTCTGTAGGTACACTGGCTGATTTTTATTTTTCACTGTTTTTTGTCAAATTTTCAGGTTCAGAATTTAAGTATTTTTTCGTAAGTCCTGTAAATGCTTTATAACATCCCCGGTGATAACCATTTTCTGTATACTCATCAGGCAAAATAATGTCTTTATATTTAAGGTTATGTTTTTTTCTGATTTTCAAAACAGTTTGACATTTTTTTAACGTTTCCTCCGAGAACAATATTATTTTACCATCACTTTTATTACAAATGAAACAAATTAATGTATCTCCCATGATAACACTTTTTACTAAAATTACACTTTTATTTCACAAAAAACTGCACAAATATCAATTATAAAACGTTGGTTGTACCTACGCATAATTGTTCAATACATCACTAAACGACAGGTGATGCGCAGTAAAAGATAGTAGCGACTAAGCACCCTATCTCACTCGCACCCGCTTGAACAGTTGTTACCTCGCGCTCGCACCTACAGCGGACTTTCAATGTGTCTGGGCAAGATGTAAAAACCATTAAAACTGTCCGGCTATTGAGGTAATATTTTTTTATAGGTCCCCAAGTAACATATATAAAATTTAGCTTTTATACTATAACGAAAGTATAATTATAATTTATTAAAGTTTAGGGGTGTCTGGCAGGAGGTATCACCTGTCATAAGTGTCCGGCTATGGATGACGAGATTTCTAAAGTTATCCCGAAGAAAATATAAAAAAATTGAGCTTTATACTTTAACGAATTTAAGGTACTATTTTATACAACTTTACTACCTGTTACCTGCCCAAGTAACCACAACCCAAACTCTATAGTCGCTGTCGTTCTTACCTGTATAGGGGACATGCACAGAAAAACTTTCAGCTTTTATAAAATAACGAAGGTCTGGCCGTCGTGGGCTCTTGCTCTATTACATCTAAGCACAAACCAACTCTTCTCCGCAATCCAGCAAAAACTTTATGCAGCATTTGCGGTGAGTTGTTGATCTCTTCACACTTTTCTGTTATGCGAATTCTCAGTTGTTCCAGATTATGAATTGGCCTTGAATAAATCGAATTTTTTATGTATGGCCATACGAAAAAATCACATATGTTTAAATCGCAGTACCTAGTTGGATATGGGATTTCAGTGTTCCTGCTTATTATTCTGTTATCAAAAAATTCTCTGAGATATTGAAGTGTTTCTCTGGTCGTATGTGCTGTTGCACCATCTTGTTGGAAATACCCATTTTGTAATTCCTCATCATCCAGTTGATTTATGAATGCGCCGAGTATCTCATTGCGACATCGTGCAGCAGTGTACCTTAAAAAAAAAAAGGGACCCACCAATCTTCTTCGACATATTCCAACCCAAACACCAACTTTTTGGGGATGCAATGTTTTTTCAACAGAAAAATGAGGATTTTCGGAGGACCAACACCTCATATTCTGTGAATTAACATATCCGGAAAGATAAAACCAGGCCTCATCCGTGAAAAAACTGTGCTAAGGATATCCTGATTGTGTAGATTATTTTGAAAGCATTGACAAAATTCTACTCGTCTTAAATAATCCACTGGATAAAGTTCATGAAAACATTGCAGCTTGTATGGATGACAATGTAAGACTTTTTTAAGAATGAATTGGCACGTACCATAAGATAAATTTGTTTGTTAGGTCACTACTGAAATGGATGTTTTTGGATTTTCCTCAATAATATGCTGAAGGGCTTCAATATTATCAGCTGTACGTTTAGATGGCCGTCCACTTCCAGTTTTTCGACCGACGCTACCAGTCTCTCTGAATAACTTTACACAATTTGTCAAAACATTGTAAAAATCATTGTTAGTCAAACACTAATTCAGGATGTTCTTCACTAAAATCAGCCATGCATTCCGTAATTGAATACTGCCACTCGCCATTTACTTTCACACCTGTACGGAAGTAACATTCGATAATTTTTGCTTTTTGTTCTATGTTGAATGCCATTTTTTAAATAAATTTAATTTTCTTAATAAGAGTTTTGAAAAATTTGACACAAACTTATAGTTTCAATGTCAAATAATAAATGTCATTGTGTGGAAGTGGCTGAAGTACCAACCCAATTTCACAGTCTACTCCAATTATGAATTTTTTCGATAGCTCGTTAGTTCTATATAGTATTGAAATTACGAAGATAAAATATCTATAGTCTGTTTTTAAACTAAGAGGACGAGCATTTTAAATTAATCCGTAAATTAATTATATCCGTACTTTCATTTCGAAAGAATGTTGTGCTACTCATCATCAATATACAGGATGTTTGGTATATGGATTGACAAAATGATATATCGTATATAAAATCGGATTTTAAATATAAAACAAAGAATAATTTATTTAGATCGGGCTTTGTTTAGGAAATAACGTAAAAAATGTAAAGTTAAGGCAGCTATGAAAATCAAAATGTATTTACTGTTTGACAGTTTGTCATCAATTAAGTATCTGCAATGGACTTTACAAAATCCACACGCAATTAGAAGCAGAGGTATACCATATATATTGATATGGTTCATCTTGTTATCAGAAACTGGAAGAAAAAGAACATTAATGTTAGAAATAAGTATTAGATTAAGAATTACAAATGAAGACCATACATTTATAGTGTAAAATATTAAACAAGTTAATACCGCGTATTTAATTATAAAATTTATTTGGAATAATTTTTATTATTTATGTAGACCATTTTTCAATATCAAAATTCATTAATTTATTTGAAATTCCGAAAATATTTAACTTAATTAATAATAACGGGTGTTCAAAAACATTCGAAGTCAAAGTAGTCCTTGAAAATATGATATCATGTCTGAGATTGATTGATTTTTGACAGACAACAGTTGACATTTAATAATTATTACAAATCAGATACTTAAGTAAAGATATACGATTTTTTGTTCAGAGCCCACTTGACTTCGAATGTTTTCGAACACCCGTTATTAATCTCATATGGATGTCTATTTTATCGACCGTAATACTTTTTTATTTGAATTAACTTACCGCGGGAATCATGTATTATTTTATCTTGTACGCATCTGAAATTAATAATTATAATTAATATTATTTATTGTAACGACAATATCAACTAGTGTGTGATATAAAATAAGTCAAAAAGGACTAATACAAAATTAAATACTGGTAACAAGCCTAAATAAATCATATGGAGGCCGAGGAATAAAATAAACAATAGATAAGAGCGTCGCTTGGGTAATATCACGAAGAAAGTAAAGTTAAATTTTAAATATCATTAAATACAGTAAAATCGAAACATACGTACTATTAAACGTTCTCAACATAAGAAAAAAGTATCCACGCATCATTACAACTATAAAAGGTAACTTCATGCATAAAAGAATTAATGATCATCCTATCAATATTCATTGTTGTAAAACAACTTTGTGGCTGACGTTAAAGAAAGCTAGATTTAAGTTTAGCACTATAGAGGGAAGAGAATTATTATTTATCATGCTGGGTCAGAGAAAGAATGGACTGGACAGTGTCTATTATCTGCAAAAAATGTAAAATCATCAAGTTTAGATTACCATGAAGACATGACCTCATCTTTATTTGAAGAATGGTTTCGTAATTCCTTGTTACCAAGTTTACCAAAAGGTAGTGTGATAATGATGGACAACGCTCCATATCATTCGCGACAACAAAGTAAGGTTCCTACAAAATGTAATACTAAGAAAAGTATTCAAGAATTTTTAGAAGCCAATGATTTATATTATGAAGATCATTATACGAAAACCCAATTATTGGAGATGAAGAACACAAAAGAATATGTGAAGAATTATTATGTAGATAATAGAGCCAAAGAAGCAGGACATACAATTTTACGTTCACCGCCGTATCATTGCGGTTTCAACCCAGTAGAATTGATATGGGCCCAACTTAAAAATACCATAAGGCGAACTAATAAAACACCGAAATTTAGTGAAACTAACATAACATATATTAACAATGCTATGGAATACGTACGTGCTGAAAATTAGAAAAACGCCGTTAAACTCGCAATTACAAAAAAGAACGAATATTTAGACATGTATAATAAGGAATCGTACGTTCAGAAAAAAACAGCCTCAGAGTTTGCCTTGAAATTTTTAGGTATGTCGTAACTTAACCGCACCGTTCTGAATTGTCAAATGTTAATGTCATTCGTGTCATCTAATAAAAACGATAACACCGAATTTTATTTGTTCATGACAGGAAGATTATATCTTAGCAATAAACCTTGCAATTTTCTAAAGCCGTCTGTCATTTAGATGGAACTGTCATTTAAAAAACTCATATTAGTAAAGTTACGACATGCTTTTTGATGTTACTTAGAAATCATGGCTCGCTAGAGGCAGGTTTTGAACGCACAATAGTACCTTTAATTATAATTTTGAATACGGGCTTTTGAGTACATTACTTGGCGCTTAACTACCATGCTCGTTTTTTGCATAGCTGGCAATATGAGTAATATAATGTGCTTGTAGGCACTGTGATTTACACTCGATTATTATAATAGGTTGCCATGGTTGTTATTTAAAAATGTATCTCAATTTGACTTATTGTTAGATAGTTTCAAATTTGATACACTGATACAATTAAGTGTAGTTAATTTTTTTTTTCAAAATGTTACAACGGAACTGAAAACTCAAATTGTTAAATGGTTTTATGGAGGTCAATCGATGAATGAAATCGCAAATAATTTGTTTGGGTTGGCATACGATGTGACAGTAAACACCAGTTCGGTTTTCCATGTTATACATTTGTTTAATGAAACTGGTTCTGTAAATCCACCATGAAAGTCCTCAAAGGAAAGGAGGCCTCAAACTGAAGAAGCTGAAATGCGGGAAATTATGTTTCGCAATATGATAACAGAAAATGACACTTTATCAACAAGTTACCTTTCAAAAAAACCAGAAATTAGTACCGGAAAATCAGAAGTGCATAGGATACTTAAAAGGAGTAGTTTCAAACCTTTCAAAGTTAAAACGACACAAGACGTTTTTCTGGCTGACCATGGTCTTCGAATTGAATTTTGTGAAGATGTGATGGATAGAGTAAACAATTACGAATTTCTTCGAAATATTCTGTTTAATGATGACGAATCGACTTTTCCCGTTACATGGTCGTCATAATCCTTCGGTAGTGAGATACTGGTTTCAAGAAAACAAGCACCGAAGAATAAGTTTGAGAACTCAGTACTCCCAAAAACTAAACGTTTGGACTGGTATTCTGGGGGACACTGATATAGGACCATTTTTTATTAACGGGAATCTGACCGGCCGAAAGTATTTGGAAGTGCTTGAGAATGAAGTGATACCAGCAGTACAAGGCATACAGAATATTGATATGGCTCATATCTGGTATCAGCACGACGGATGTCTCATAATGAGCTCGCGAATATTTAAATCAAATATTTCCTCGTCGCATTATTGCATCAAAGGAGATATAAAATGGCCACCAAGATCTTCCGATTTGTCCACAAATGATTTTTTTCTTTGGGGCTATAAAAAGCAAACAATTTATACCCATCAGAATCTAAGACCTAACAACATGTATGACCTCAGATTAAAAATTCTTGAAGCTATTCAAAATATCACTCCTGCGATGTTAAGAGCAATGCGACAACAATTTTATGATCGTCTGGGATATTGTTCGGCTCAACAAGGAGACGTTTTCGAACATTTAATAAGATGAATGTTGTAACTATTTATTATTTGTTAGCTTAGCATTATGTTTGTTATAATTTAAGTATAATTTGTAATATTAAAATATTTTATAAATATTTTTCACTTTGATTCTCTATTTTACTACAAATCAAATATTACTAATTATTTCCCGTTGCTTAGTGAAATGAAATATTTGACTCAGCTATGCAAAAAACGAGCATGGTAGCTAAGCGCCAAGTAATGCATTCAAACGCCCGTATTCAAAATTTCGGGGGACAACGTGTATACCGAACATGACTTATATACAATTATGTACCTATGTATTTGATATATCTATATTACCACACATCTTTCTTTATATTTCATTTTTCTATTTTACATTGTTACGCTTCGCATATAAGAATATTTTAATTTATTTTTAAATAATATTTTCTTCTTTAAATATCTCGATTAAAATCCTTAACTTAAGACATTTTTCTGTACATATTCGTGTGCAAAGAGAAAGCATTTCTTTTATTATATCCCTAACCGAGAGACCCTTGATCTTCTACCTGGCCCGTCAACAACTGGGGAATTTCTATATACATCGAACAGATGTTTGTGGTTCATTTTCCTTCAACACGATTGACAACTTGAGGTGTACGTTTCTTAACTGCTCCGCTGCCTGATTTTCTTAAGAGACTACCAGTTTCAGAAAAAAGTTTTAAAGTTCTATCCAAAGTATTCTTAAATTGTATATAATCTATTACAAAATGTGGAAACTCAACTTGAAATTCTACCATGCAATCTTGAACTGAATAAACCCATAAACCATCAATTTTATTACCACTTCGAAAATAAGCCTGGACTTAAAAAATTTTATGTTCTAAAGTGAAAGCCATTTTAAAACTGAGAAGCAATTTATTTAAACCAGAATCGACGCACCATTATTTTATGCACTAACTGATATTTGTGATTGACATTATCAAATGTCATTTGGATTTACGTTTACCGAACAACAAACACATCCTAGTATATATGCGTCTTATTCTATTAAAATTTCAAAGTAACCTAGATTGACTTTTCAATTGAACACACGTTATACTGCAGGAATAATAGTGAGAGAATTATCGCCACAGGGGATGCAACAACAGTTTCAAACACATTCAAAATTAGTTTGCTATAAATCTGAATGCACTATACCCTTCTTATAATCACTTTATTCCTTTTATTACTGATATATGTCATATAAGTATTGTAAAACATTGTATTTTATGTAGAAACATTGCTATTTATTTTAATTTTATACCCCACGAAATGTCGCAAAGTGTTTTACCGACTTTCCCGGAACATTTAGAATTCTGGTGTTTCCCATAGCCTGTTATTTTTGAATTGTTATTTTTAAACTTACCCCCTATTAAAATTTTTAGAAGGAAATTTGTAATTTGGAGAAAATATACACAAATATGCAGTATTACATGAAATATGCATCAAGTAATAATAATATGCAAAATATGCTTTTTTAATTGCTTTATTTTATTCAAAAACACTAAATAAACCCATAAAACTCATAATTTTGTTGATGATATACCTTTTAACAGCAAAAATGCATTTTGCATATAGTCGTAGCTTTACTTATTAAATTGTAAATATAACATGAACTTGTAATTTTTGTGCGCCTACTAAACTGTATTTATTTGTAGTTAATTTTAAGCAATTCAACACATATAACAAAGGGATACGGATATAGATTTATATTACCATGGTTAGGTGATGGCTTGTTGACAAGCAAAGGTAATAAACACGAAATATGTTTTGTTTAATTAATACTTTTAATATTTACTTCTATTCTTTAGGAGAAAAATGGTTTCGTCATAGGAAACTGTTGACTCCAACGTTTCATTTTAAAATTTTAGAAACTTTCATGGAAGTTTTTGTGGAGAAAAGTGAGTTACTAGTAAAAATATTGGAAAAAGAAGCCAACGGAAGACCCTTCAACGTATTTCCATACATCACATGTTGCGCACTGGATATCATTAGCGGTATCCAAAAAAAATATATATTTTTTATTATTTAAAATCTATATCTAATACTTATATATTGTTTTAGAAACTGCAATGGGAATACAAGTAAATGCCATGTCACAAAAAAATAATAAATATGTAAATGCTCTTTACTCTGTCTGCGAAGAAATTATATTTCGAATTACTAGAATTTATTATAGTTTTGATTTTGTTTATTATAAATCTAAACACGGAAAAAGATTTTTAGAAAATTTAGCTATTCTTCATGATACAACGAATAATGTAATCAACGATAGAAAAAAAGCCATTCAAGAAAATGGGAAAACAGAAGAAACAAAAAGTGATGATATTGGAACGAAGAAACGAAAAGCGTTTTTGGATCTTTTACTTGAAGTATCTGAAGGAGGTGAGGTTTTAACGCATGAACAAATCCAAGAAGAAGTGGATACTTTCTTATTTGAAGTAATATGTAGCTTACGCACAAATTTTTCGAAATTAATCCTTTCTTGCTTGCATAGGGTCATGATACAACGACAGCTTCCATTTGCTGGACTATGTTTCTCTTAGGCTTGCATCCTGACATACAAGTAATATTTTTCCAAATATAACAATTTAATAAATTATAATGTTTTTGTGTTAATAGGAGAAAACGTACGAAGAGGTATCCCAATTTTTATACGATGGCCATTCGCTAGAATTTTCGAATTTGAACGAACTCAAATACTTAGAACGTGTAATTAAAGAATCTTTAAGACTATATCCAAGCGTGGCCTTTATTAGTAGACTTGCATCTGAAGATATCCAAATTGGTAAATTTAATAACAGGATAAGTATCTACAGTTCACAAAGTGTTTCTTTACAGTTCGTACTGCCCAAGTGTGAACCACAAATTGTTCTTTATCTCTTTATAATATAAATAATTACGCGCTGTAATAGTACACACGTTTGTCATTTTAAGTAAATCGCATGTTTTGAATTTAGTCATGTGACTGTAAAGAAACACTTTATGAACTGCACCACCATATTAATGAGTCATCAATTATTGTATACACGAAATATTCTTAATTTTAAACCAATTACAGTAATATGTATGATCTACTAACTCTTTAATTCTTTTAACCATGTATCGGTTTCTGTAACCATATGGCAACAACTGTTTCAAATATCCGTTTTGTTCTTCCACCGTATATTTAACTCATTTTGGTGATGTTGCCGAAAAGTTACAAATCCCTTGTAAGGAACCATTGAGTTGCGGCATCTGTATGCTGAAAGCTTAACTTACAAAATTGCATATAGCAGATAAATGTAGTAGTATATGTTGAGCACTTGTGAAATTATTACACTATTAAACTTAATTAACACACCTTATATTTTCACAAACAATAGTATATTAACTATATGTACATTTCATGTGCACTGCACACATCGTCAGTAGTTACTATTTAAACGTACCTATTATTTTCGAGTACATGTATAGTAAAAATATCTTTAGGTAGGGCTGTAGAAAACTACAAATGGTCGAAAAACATGCAAGAATCGAAAAGTATGGTCGTATTATTGTAAAAGGGCCTACTAAACTCTATTGAAATTCTAAGAAGGACAAATTTGGGAAAGGCCGTTACATATGAAAACAAGACATCTGACTGTGTTAGTCATTTAGGGTTATATTAAATAACAATATAGTAAAGTGAAAAGGATCTATTAATTATTAGGTAGGGAAACCTGTCCTAAAATGACATACTCCGGTAAAATGACATAATCGGCTTATTTCTTATATTGAACGCAAGATGTGGCAAGCGAGGCGTTTGGCATGTGTCTGCAGTTGCATACCACACATATTTCCAACGGCTGTTGATTTAAACCACGTTTAGTGCTGAATGCGAAGGTTTGTTGTAAACATACATCGAAAAGTTTTGTACGGCAGAGATATTATCGTTAGTTTTCTTGTGAATCTTAAAGTTAATCTTAAAAACCGAAGCGTCAACACGTAAGTATATATTTATGCTGTATTATCTAGTAGATATTTTTTGGTTTTATTGAATAATTAAAATGTATCAGTACTATTAACCTCATCGTGTAAATGCCGGTAAAATGACACACATCTCACTTCGATAAAATGGCTTACTATGTCATTTTACCTGAGCAGCATTTGCAACATGTTTAAATGCATATTTATCAATTTATTTTTTTTTTACATTTTAATTTAATAAGGATGAATCAAACATTTAATTATAAGATCTAATAATAAATTATTTTTCCAGAAACTATACTTCTAATGACCGTGCTAATTTTTGACGAGATTTAATTGGTGTGGACAATACATCGTCTCTTAATGTAAAAGATGTGTATTACGTTCCGGGCAATAATTATTTGCGTTTTATTTTAACATATAGTTTTTAATAATATTTGTTTCTAGTTTTATTATATTATTATCGGAATATGGGTAAAAACCAATTAAATATCGACAAAAATAAATTATTTTTATTATTATTTTTCAGGCTATGGTGGGAGTCTACAAAAGAAAAAGTAATCGCCAGTCATGGGATAGGGAGAACATGCAGAAAGCCATAGATGCTGTAAACAATGGCGAAGTTGGCTGGCTTAAAGCATTAAAAATGTATGGGGTACCACAATCTACTCTGAGACGCAGAGCGCACAATAAAAAGAAGCAAGTTTTGGGAGTGGAAAAAATACTCGGTCGTTTTGCGATCACATTTCCGTTAGGGCTTGAAGAGGAACTAAAGGAACATATAAAATTGCTAGAATCTCAATTGTTTGGGTTATCATGCAATGAAGTCCGTAAACTAGCATTTCAGCTTGCGGAAAAGAATGGAATTGAGCACAGGTTCTGCAAGGATACAAAAATGGCAGGTTGGGAGTGGCTGCGTGGTTTTCGTATGAGACACCCAGATATCTCACTGAGGCGGCCTGACGCAACATCATTTGGCAGAGCCCAAGCTTTCAACAAACCCCAAGTCAGTATATTTTTTACGATTCTACAGGACACCATGAAAAAACATAATATCCATTGCATTAAAATCTGGAATATGGATGAATCTGCACTCACTACAGTGCAAAAACCTAATAAAGTGTTTGCTACAAAGGGAAAGAAGCAGGTTGGTGCTCTTACCAGTGCTGAACGTAGCCAACATGTGACTGTAGTTTGCTGTATGAGTTCATCAGGAGGTTTTATTCCTCCAGCATTAATTCACGCAGAAAAAGGTGGAAGAATGAGCTTATTGATGGAGCGCCAACAGGAACTGTGGGACTTGTACAGGATTCTGGTTGGATGACTGGCGAGCTGTTTCTAAAATGGTTGATGCATTTTAAGGAGTATACAAATCCCACTTTGGAAAACAAGGTGTTGCTGCTGCTCGATGGTCACTCGAGTCATAAGCATGTCGATGTAATATCATACGCCAAAGAACATAGTATACTGATGTTGGCTTTCCCACCTCCCTGTACTCATCGTCTGCAGCCTTTAGATGTTTCCTTTTTTGGCCCGCTGAAGACGTACTATGATTTGGAAGTGACAAAATGGTTGAAATGTAACCCTGGTAGGGTTGTGACCCAATACCAAATTGCTGGCTTATTTGCTCATGCATATGGAAAGGCAGCTACCAATCAACATGCCTTAAGCGGCTTTCGAAACACAGGAATCTGGCCCTGTAATCCAGACATCTTTTCTGACTATTTATTTTCTCCTGCACTGACTACTGACAGAGTCATTGATGGAGTCGATGAAAACAGTCCCAGAGTAGCCGAGAATACAGCCACCACTACGAGTAAAGGTAATACTGCCCAACTCAAGCTCAGAATTATGTAAAACCAATTGACTTATCACCAGTGCCATGTGCTTCTCAGTCCCGGCAAAGAAAAAGAAATCATGAGGGATCTCAATTACTCACAAGCAGTCCTTATTTAGAAGAGCTTAAGGCCAAGGCAGCGGAAAAAAAGAAAGTCGAAGAGCGTCGTGCTGCAATACGGGCTAAAAAGAATTTAGCTGCAATGAATAATGAAGCAAATGATGACGAACCTTATGCAGATGAGGATGATCAAGATGCAGCTTGCCTATATTGTAATGGACTCTACAGTCAATCTAGGTCAAGTGAACTGTGGATGAGGTGCATGAAGTGCTCTTTGTGGGCTCATGGCGAGTGTGCAGGACTATCTGCTAGAGCAAAAACCTTTGTGTGCGAAGTTTGCCAATAGGAAATGTGAATATGTCATTTTACCCACAGTAACTAGGATAAAATGACACACTGAACCTTTTGTTTAATATTAGAAAATTATTATTATTAATAATGTTTTGAGAAATTTGTTTGCAGTAATGGATATGTAAACCATTTGTAATAAAATATTATGTGTCAAGAATGTTGTTTATTAAAAAATAACCAAATTGAAACATTTTTTGTTTAGGGTATGTCATTTTAGGACAGGTTCCCCTACTGGATAATGTAAAATTAATTAAAAAATGTAACAATAGAAATTTAGACATGTGGGAAGCCATACATATGAAAAAATACAAAAATTACCTCCTTAAGAATGACATTTCACCTATTAATAATAAACTTTTAAATTGTATACCAACAGTATCTAATAATTAATAGATCCTTTTCACTTTACTATATTGTTATTTAATATAACCCTAAATGACTAACACAGTCAGATGTCTTGTTTGCATATGTAACGGCCTTTCCCAAATTTGTCCTTCTTAGAATTTCAATAGAGTTTAGTAGGCACTTTTACCATACTTTTCGATTCTTTCATGTTTTTCGACCATTTGTAGTTTTTTACAGCCCCACCTAAAGATATTTTTACTATTCATGTACTCGAAAATAATACGTTTAAATAGTAACTACTGACGATGTGTGCAGTGCACATGAAATGTACATATAGTTAATATACTATTGTTTGTGAAAATATAAGGTGTGTTATTTAAGTTTAATAGCAGATAAATGTTTAGTTGTGAGATGCGCCATTGAAAGTGAAGTGTGAAATATACGGAATATTTTAAGTAAAAAGTGAAATTATTGTCTTACCTTTATTTGTAGTATAAGATTGCTACCTCTCCTTTATTACATTATTTTCTTTAAATATAGATTAGGTCTATAACAAATTTTACTTTGAAATGCATGTAGCCATATGGCAACATTGCCGTTTTGCAATTATTTCAATAATTATTACGAACTGTAAAAATTGTTTTAGGTAAACTTTCAAACCATGACGGACGAATTTCCTCCTATTAGTACTTCAGTTTTCTTTGGCATAAAGAAAAATGTTGCTATCATTCCTGCTAATCCATCTCTGTCAGATCTTTCTAATTGCGAGTCTGAAGACGAACCAACAAATATAAGAAATATAGAATTAAATGAAGCAGAAAAATAGGCAACACCCGATGCTCACATAATAAAGAATGAAAACTCTTCTGATTCTGATAGTACAGTTAAGGCTCAGCCTACTTCTTTCAAGAAAATGAAACGTACGCGACTTCAGTTTTCATGGCTGGAAGATGATATTCAACGTATCCCGTTTGTAGATCCTTTACCCATAGAGGCTCGAAAGGTACTGATGCCTTTGGAATATTTTACACAATATGTCATTTGAAGTAATGTGGTACATTGTGGATCTGAGAAACTAGAAAGGGCATAGACACCACACCTGAAGGAATAACAGCTTTTATTTCAATTCAGCTATCAATGAGTGTTATACGAGGGTCACCTTTTATATTTTTACAAAATCTGGGAAGCAAAATTTTTGGGAACAAACTATTTTATTGTTTTTCAAAATATTCGCCTTTATGGTCTATACACTTTTGCATGCGTACAAACCAGTTCTCAAAAAATTTTTTCTACTCTGAAGGTTGTATCTCAGAAACATGGTTTTAAAAGGCTTCGACTGCTTCTTGAGGTGTTGAAAATCGCTGTCCACGCATTTTTTGTTTCACAGTTGAGAACAAAAAGAAATCATTCGGCGACAAGTCAGGTGAATATGGACAATGAGACATTATTTCGACACTTTTCTCCTTCAAATAGTCAACTGTTAGACGTGCTGTATGGGAACTCGCATTGTCGTGATGAAGAATAATGCGACGTTTTCGGTTGTTCTTCCTGATTTCGTCTATAACTTCTGGCAAACTAATTACTGTATACCATTCAGCGTTAACAGTTTTTCGATCCTCTAAAGGAATTATTGCGATGTGTCCTGTACAGCCGAAGAAACAAGCAATCATTTTCTTGAAAGTGCTCCTTGCACTAACAACTTTTGTGGGGTTTGGTTCGTCTTGGAACACCCATACAGTTTATTGTTGCTTGGTTTCCGGCTCATACGCATATATCCATGTTTTGGCACCTGTGACGATGTTGTATACGGATTCTGCGATTCCTACATCGAATTTTTTGCGCATCTCTTTACACCAATTGACACGAGCTGCTTTCTTTCATTCATTTTATGTGAAATCCATCTGGAACATATTTTTTTACAAATAAATGTTCATGTAAAATCGAATGAATTGCAGTCTGCGATATCCCAAGAGATGCCTCTACCTCACTGTAAGTCACATGTCGATCGTGTTATATCATTTTCCGCACAGAATCGATGTTTTTTGGAATCACAACAGTTTTTGGTCGACCTTTACGTGATTCATCACTCACTGAGGCACGACCATGACGAAATTCTGCGAACCAATTGTAAACTGTCTTCTCTGATGGTACTTCATTACCAAAAGTTGACCCAAGCAATATAATGCATTCTTGTGGACTTAGGCCTTTTTTATAATCGTAAAAAAATATCCAACAAAAACCTTCACGAGTAATCTCCATTATTTCACAAACTCACTACCTTAAAACTGTCACTGTCAACAAACTACAGACTCAATTTCTAAGCTACCGCGTATTTCTCATTGACAAATGTCAAATTTTAAGAATATAGTGATTACATTACATATGTCAAAAGCACCATCTAGTGGTCGATTGTAAAAATATAAAAGGTGTCCCTCGTACGAGTACAACTGCAGATTATTGCTCAACTTATTCCAGAATAACGCAGATAGCAGATATTATATCTTCGAAAAAATTTAAAAAACCTAGTCTTTGTACACTTGATGACAATTCTAAACTAACAGAAACCACTAAGGACAGGTACTATAACATTCGAACAATTTTGGAGAAAGTTAGAGAAAACTGTCAAAAATATTAATTCGGTATACAGTTGGTGAAACGATGATTGCCTACAAGCAGTATATCCAGAATAAACGCCACAAATGAGGATACAAGTTTTTTGTAAGGGCTGGTGTTTCAGGTACATAGCAGACTTTGTACCACACCAGAGATGTACAACATTCAGTAAAGACTATCGAAAAGTCAGAAGTATCTGTCATTTTTTGCGATAATTGGTTTTCAGGTTTAGATTTCTCTATTTACTTGAAGGGAAATTTTGGTATTCTCTCCTTAGGAACCATAAGGTCCAATAGAATTGCTGGTTGTACTTTAGAAGCTTATAAAATATTGTCGATACGAGAATAAAGTTCCTATAGTTATAAATCAGATGATAAAGTAGAAATAAGAGTAGTGTGGTAGGCTGACAATAAATGCGTACTTTTTGCGGGCATTCAGCCAATAAATTATGTGACAAGATATTCAAAAGAAAAAAAAGAAGGTAAACATACCCTGTCCTGCTATTATAACCCACTATAACAAACATATGGAAGGAGTGGACAAAGCCAACTCCCTGTTAGTCTTTACAGAAGCCCAAGCCGTTCTAAAATATGGTATTTTCCAATATTCACGTGGATTCTAGATATATGCATAGTAAATGCGTAGATACTGTACAAAAGCGACTGTCAAGTACACAATGAAAAGCCTTACCCGTTAAAAAAGTTTAAAATAGAATTAGCAGCTTTTTTAGGCCAGACACGAAAAGAAAGAAAAAAGCGCGGTAGGCCATCGTTTTCTAACATTGCGGATAAAGCCCAGTATGCAATTGCTCATAGATCTGATGGAGCAACACGCAAAGACATAGTTGCTCACTGGCCAGAATACACTACCATAGGAAGGTGTAGGTATTGTCGCACAAGGTTATCGTGCAATAAATGTGATGCACGCTTGTGCCTAACACAAAATAAAAACAAAATACGTATCATATTTGATTTTTTGTTCATATTATTTTATTATTTTAGTTAGAAAGTAAAAATAATTTTTATTGTTTTTATAATATGTATTTTATGTATCTAGAAAAAATGTTTACAATGTCTTTGTATTTTCTCATCTACTTTGGCATTGTAAACGTGCAGTGTTGCCACGTGGCAACGTCCTTCTTTCTTTTACCCTGGACATCATTTTTATTGTTTTTATAATATGTATTTTATGTATCTAGAAAAAATGTTTACAATGTCTTTGTATTTTCTCATCTACTTTGGCATTGTAAACGTGCAGTGTTGCCACGCGGCAACGTCCTTCTTTCTTTTACCCTGGACAGGCAAAGTTGCCTTTTGGGTACAATTTCAAAAGCCTTTTTTACACCATTTTATTGGTAATTTCGCACGGCAATGTTTATAGCTGATTATAAAAGCTATGTTTACGAAAGTACAGAATTCTTAGATGCGTTTTAAGGGTACCGACCGATACAGGGTTAAATACATAATATATCTATACTACCGCTCACAAAAGTTTAGCCAACTAGGAATACTGCGAAAAGAAAATAACTATAAAAGAAACGAAGTTCAAATTTAATCTTTAAGTAATTCTGTAAATCCCAATAAGAAAATATAATCTTATTGAATCTTTTGAGTACCCGTATCTTATATATGAAAGCACCCTATTTATCGGAATTGTTTAATAAGTAATTAATTGTTCCAAAAATGTATTCCTTTCTTGAATAGAAGCATAGGTCGCAAAGCAGGAAGTAGGTGACAACTTTATTCTGAAAGTGATTTTATACTATACTACAGTGCCATTCTTACTATGTTGTGATTAGTTTGTAACTATCTTCACTAAACTTCGATTTCTCTTAAGTTTTTAGTAATAGTAAATAATTCGATTTTTAAAACTATCGTGAATAATGCCGAGTGAAAAATCAATTGGTGAAAAAACGACGCGCTATTATTGTATTTTACGAGGAAGGCTACACGAATCGGTAATTTAGTGAAAGTAAGTATTTCTGAATCTACTGTCAATAATACTATTCATCGACATCAAGAAACCAAATACGACTGGTTGGACAACATCGGCCAAGTTTCGTCCCAAACCTAAAAGAAGGCCTATGATATTGCATTATACCAATTAAGAAGCATGGCGTCTTGTCGGGCTTATTTTTCGAAGTACCCGACATTCCCCAAAAAATTTATAGAGTAATGCGTAATGAAAATTATCGTATGCTTTTAAAAAATTCTGCAGATATGTGCTTAATTCGGCACAACTTCACATTTCTAGACGATAATGACCAAAATCACTTTGCCAAAATATGAAACGATTATTTGACACAAAAACAAGATAATATTTTGCAAATTATAACTTAGCCGCCACAAACCAGAATTTCAATCCTATCTAGTTGCCGAGGAACGAACTCGATATAAAACAAAAAAAAATTAAAAATGCATATAACAATATACCAAACAAAACAATCCGAAAGTTATTTAGCAGAATGCTATGTGTTCAGGCAGTTCTCAACTCAAAATAAGAATTTTTCGATGAAAAACGAATTTAATTAATAGAAGATCTTTAATAATTTCATTATTTATTTATTTATAACCAGCTGACCCGGCGAACTTCTTACCGCCTAACAGTCAATAAATGTCGTGTGGACTTTTAGCTAAACTTAATTTAGGATTTTATTAACAAAATAAAATGAATAAAAAAAATTTACTAAGTTCAGTAGTTTATTAGGATAATATAACGTGTGTTCATTTGAAAAGTCAATCTAGGTTACTTTGAAATTTTGATAGAATAAGGCGCATATATATTAGTATGTGTTTGTTGTTCCGTAAACGTAAATCCAAATGACATTTGATAATGTCAATCACATTTGTTATTTATTTGTATGTATGAAACTGTCAAAATATACGACTTCGTAGGTTAAGTAGTAAATTTTAATTTACGACATACTTCAAAATGTTCTCAGTAAATCACATGCTACTAGATTGACTTTTCAAATGAACACCCGTTATATAAAGAAAATAAAAATAAAAATCAAGTATTTCAATGGCGTGTCAGCAAGACATTTGCTTTATTGAAGTTATGTATTCTGCTGCATGGGTTACACTCGGGTTGATTCTCTTCAGTGAAGGATCTTGTGATATACGACATTTTTCGTTTTGTTATCAGGCGCAAGAACAAATAAAGTGGATGGTTTGCCAACACGTGCACATGCTGTACGTGGCATTGTTCATGAGGAAAACATGAAATTTCTAGATTCAGACCACAAACACTCAAGGAATAGCCTTGTGATTTGTTAATCGTCATGGGGAATGCAAGACGAATTGTAAATTCGTTTAAACTCAAAGGACATATCGGTTAGGATCATCGAAATCCTCGGAATGAGAACTTCATCACCTTTGAATTTTCCTTTGGGTATCGTCGCATGAATTACATTGGTCATTAGTTTTCTTATCACCAAATGCGTTCCATTGCATAGTTTTGGTTGGTTTAGATTTCGAAGCATGATGACTACCTAGCCAACCTTCAGTTGTAAATTGTGCGGTGGTAAGCCAGGCACATCCAAGGAGTTTAAAAATTCAGTTGTATAGTTGGTTGCTTCGTCTTCGTTTGTTATCCAGTCTTTTTTCAAAACAAATCACAGCCAACATGAAACAAAAAAAATTTACAATTTTGTCACTGATTTGCAGTGGACATCAATTGCGGAAGATGGCGGAGTTCCTAACCTAATTTATTTAAAAATTAATTTTCTGTATAATTTTTCAGATATTTTATTCTGCTATTCGGGGCGGAGACGAATCCAACAAATCAGAGATCATTAAAATCGGTCCAGCCGATTTTGAGTTATAAATGGTGTAACTAACCGGACTTTGTTTTATGTATTAAGATTATTTTTCGTTTTGTATAATGTTATGATATACATACTTTTGAAAAAATATATTTTATTTCATAGTTTAATTTCTTTTGTTAGGTCGAACTTGCGTGAATGTATTTTGTTTTAGCTATATTTTTAGGTATATGATATATTTTTATAAATCTTGACAGCTAACTGAGAACTTCTATTTAGTCTATTTATAGTTGAGAACACACCTAATAAATTTTATTGCATACATTCGTCTCTAATATTCTTAAAACGCTCTCAAACGATTTTTTAGGTAAATATACAATTCCAATTGGTACTACAATTGGGATCCATATTGTGGATGTTCATAGAAACGAAAAATACTTCCCAGAGCCTGATAAATTTGATCCGGACAGATTTTTGCCAGAAAATACCAAAAATCGTCATCCTTACGCTTACATACCGTTTAGCGCTGGTCCCAGAAATTGCATAGGTACCATTAAACACAAAATATACGAAATTTCTTTTAAAACATTTTGTAGGTCAAAAATTCGCTTTATATGAAGAAAAAACCGTATTGTCTTATATTATTAAGAACTACAGAATAAAATCAATGCAGACTGTGGATAACGTACATCCAGTTAGTGAACTTATTGTAAGGCCAGAAGAGGGGCTTATACTTACTTTAGAGAAAAGGATATAACTGTTATTTAAGAGTATTCTCAAAAAGTCTGTAAGTATGCAAGTTATGGTATAATCCAATATTTCCAGGAATTTTAAATAAAGACTTGAACTAATACCACCAAAATTTTAGTTATTAATCTTAAACAATGACACATCATATAATTTTCCTGTTGTGCAATAACCTTATCCAAACGGTGGCACAATTGTTCAAAAACATGATGAAAGCCTTTTCTTGATGGCTTCTGCAGCTTAACAGTATACAATTATGTTTAAAACCACCGTTCTTTAAGGTTATTTTTTGCTTAAGGATACACAGCGAGAGAGAGAGAGAAGTCTCATGAAGCCATAATTAAACACCCACTTGCCAATCAGCTCAAGTAATTTTCTGAAGATGTGATCCTTCATTAAATGACACAAAATTTCTTTATATTAATTGTAGTTACTGTAGTTACCATATGGAACTTTATGGTCCCCTTTTAATCAAAAAATATTATAACAGTAGATTTAGCGGGCAGGGTTTTATGCGCGTACTTTGTTGGTGGTTGTCATCTTTTTTTTCAATTGCGTACTCTGCTGGTTCATCTTCGGATCATAACAAAACTTGCTAGTTTCGTCCGCAGTAATCATCGTCTTCCATCATTCTTCGCCTTCTTTGTACACGACAGTTGTCATTTTGCAAAATAAAAGGAGTCTACTTGGATATTTTCTGCCTTTTAGCGTTTTGTAGCTCATCGTACGGGATCGTAATAAATTTAATCCTAGTTTCTAGTACCTGTATATTCTGCATACAAAATAAACTGAAGAAATCTGTAAATCAACCTTCATATAAAAAAATATGTAATTATTTTTAACGTTTCGGATTATGTAAAATTAAATGTAAGTTACAATCCATTGATTATAAATAAAATGTCTCTATCTAAAAAGGCAATTTAAACACTAACGGCCGGTTCCATAATCTATTTTAATTGATTCATGAAGCTTAAGAGATAATTATATACCAATATCCGGTTCCATAATCGTCTTTTTAGATGTAACGTTCCATTAGAACTAATGTACCAATATTCTCCAATTAAGTCGTTAAAGTATCATGTAACTGTGTTCACTGTGCTCGACAATTCAACAAACATAACCTATATACCGACACCGATGAACACGTTAATAAATCATAAATGATTTTACAACGAATACGAATTATACATTGATAAAAATGAATAATTCCGATACAGCTGATACATCCAGCACCAGTTCGTCAGAAGAAGAGATGAAGTAATAGGTAGTTGTTAGAAGACGTAAAATTTACAAAGAACGCAAATATTATTTTAAACTACTCGATCTAGAATTTGTTTGTTGTTTTACATTCTATAATATTTTTGTTTTTTTCCTCCAGTAATGATAATTCCTCCTTCTTGGTAAAGTTTGTTAAGACCCATCCTTTTTGTTGTTGGAGTACACATTATTATCTAATATTAATTGTAATATTTAGAAATTACCATTACATTATTTCATAATTTTACAATTTTATCTTACTCTTTCTAACAAAAAATATTGGTTACAAGAAACTTTAACAAAATATAAAATTTTACAAAACAATTACAACAAAATTTTAAAAAAAGCCGGATTTTTCGCACCAATTGTCAATTTGTATGAGTAAACGTAAAAGGAACTATTTTTCAGGGTAGCCAACGTATAATAAATTTACAAATTGAAACTTTAGCTAAAGAAGCCACTATCATTGATTATGGAATGTCGGTACCTACATTAAATGCATCCCTAATTGGTCCATTACGGTAATTGGTTCATTTCGTAAAAGTACTTTTAGGGGGTGATTATGCAACCGGCCGTAATACCCTAGTGTAATTGTTTGAAAGTGAGCTGCTTTAACAGTTCTGTAGCATATAACTACGTAAGGTACTGCGCAAAAAATAATTATATTTAACAACTTGCAATGTCCCACGATATATGATGAGATAATTTATTAGTTCTGTTACTTCTCTTTCTACGTCTGCCGTATCGTTACACACTTCGTTTTACCTATACCTTCCTTAAATTTGTAATATGTAGATCTGATCCTCTCTCTCACCTTAACAGAACTTGGAACCCTTATGTGTGCCTACAAAAATTTAACATTAATATTATTTTTTAGGGAATATGCCGTAGATTGTAAAATTGGATGAAATTTTGAAAAAAATCAGTAGCGTAACATTTTTAACAAGTGTTTAATGATAGCAATGTATCAGTAAGTGCCAACGTAAAATCGCACGGAGCATCATTATTGCCCTCACTGTATAGTAAATAAAATATATATTTGTTTCTTTTTATAATTTTTAAAATTGAAATAAAAATTTGTTAAATTAAGCCCACTAAAACACAATTTTTTGTAATTGACCCTAATGAAATACACTTGCTGAGCAAAATCTCTCCGGGTTTACTTATGTATGAAAATTTCGGGACTTTAGGTACATAATTTATTATGTTATACAAGAGATTCAATTTTATAGATTTGTAATTACATGTATTTTCTGTGTATCGAGTAATTGATTCTGCAGGACAAGCGCATTACAAATCGGCTTAAAATGGTTATAAAATAAAATATTTATAATTTACTTTAGAAAAAATACAAAAATTCCGTAGAAACCAAACCTTTTTTGGTAGATATCCATGAAAATCGGTAGACGGAACTACACTGGTGATGCTGTAATCTTTGTATTATTACTATGATTGTATAATAAGATCACATCGTAGTACTAATCATTACCTATATCTTTAACCTCCAAAAAAAAATGAGGAAGAGTTCATTGAAACGTCAGAACACCAAGAGCACAATATAAACTTAAACAGTAAGACGGTAACCCAAATTATTGAATAAAATGGTTACAATCACATGCCCGGTGCACGTATTCTTTCCTTTTTTTACATGCAGGTTGCAAGTGAGAGATATTAATCCACTGGATGGCTTATTCAAAAAGTCAAAGAGTCTAATATCCCTTACGCTTACAGTAGCACATGTTTAAGAGATAAAGAGAACATGCGAAAATACCCTCATGCATTACAGTTTCATTTCAAAAGATCAAAGGTGCTGACACGAAGGAATCTTACTGCTTAAAGTTTATACTGTACCAATAGTCCTAAGGATTGTCCCTCAACGCGGTAAAATACTCAGAAGATCATACACACACACATATGTATGGTGTTTTATGAGTTAACGTTTCCTTATTTTCTTCTTAGGCGCCCTTTACATTCTTCAAATTGCCAATGAAACAGACATGCAAATATACACGTCTGTATCTGATGGACATACACCTCGTATTTTAGTATTTTCCAACATTTACTTCTACCTAAGACACGTGTTTCTGTCATCAACTATAAGAGTTCATCAGTTAGGCTAGAGAAGTAAAGCTTAATGAATCGCCTCATAGGTATAGCAAATTTTGTCGTATCAGGTGGCATCATATAATATCTAGTGACATTTGACGGACAAAAGTTGCCGAAAGTGGCAATTTTCTCTTGGCCGACTATGCCGGTACATAAGAGAAAAAATACGTATTAGGTATAAGTCCCTTAACACGATGCCAGATGGCAGTAAATATACCATAAAAGTTCGAGTATATCAATACGTTAAGCACGTATTACGCATTTGTTACAAATGAAACAGACATGCAAATATACGCGTTATATGGTGCCACCTGATAAGACAAAATTTGCTATACCTATGAGGCGATTCATTCGCTAGCCTAACTGATGAGGTCTAATAATTGATGCAGAAACACGTGTCTAAAGCCTGTTCTACATGGTACTAGATACATACTTTTTCTGTACTAGATTCTAGTAACTAGAAAAAAAGTCTCGTTTGGATAATAAATTTATATCCAAGTTTCAAAACTAAACTATATACTATACTACTTTAGAAACTAGATCTTGTCCTATTTTTCATACTAAATTAATATTTATTTTATAATATGGCAAAATTCTTAAATGGTATGGAATCTTCTAACTTTAATTCCTTTTCTACAAAATTGCAAGCGTCCAATATTTTTCAAATATCTATTTATCAGCCACTGTCTACTCCACAACCTCTTTCTTTCGTCACATTTATACATTTTATACAATATATATATAATATATATTAATTTTCTTAACTTTTTTACTTGGGTCATTCTCGTTTAAATTGTTTGTAAATTTAAAATATCACATCGGACATAACCTTGTCTATTGTTGACAAATAAATGTCTTAATTACATGGAATTGGTAGTACTGTTTTAACCTAATGTGGCTGATAAGTATGAAAAATGTGGAAACTATTCATTCATAAGTTTGAAACTTCAAGGTTAGAGTTTAGTTATTAGAATCTAGTAAAGAAAAAAGTATGTATCTAGTACCATGTAGAACGGGCTTTAGTCATACTCATAAGTAAATGCTGAAAACACGAGGTGTATGTCCAAGTGTACAGATACAGACGTGTATTATTTGCATGTGTGTTTCATTTGTAACAAATGCGTAATACGTGCTTAACGTATTGATATACTCAAACTTTTTTGATTCATCAAATTGTGTAAAAATTGCCTCCAAGTTAGAGAAAAATACTTTTGTCGACAATATTTTAATCATAATGAACAATAGTAAACCAATTAAATTATCCTTCGTATTGTATGATATATATATATATATATATATATATATATATATATATATATATATATATATATATATATATATATAAGAAACAATTACCTTTTATAATCATTTAAGAATAAATTTCTAACAGAAATAAATAAATAAATATTAATTATCGCCACATATTAGTTTTTCTAGGCAATAAAGATAGTATTTTATTTAGAAATTATGGTAAATAAAATATTTAATTAGTTTAAAAAAAACCCACTAGTACTTTGAATTTGAACCATATTCTAAAAATTAGCAAATCGATTTGTCACTGTGACTAGGTACTGCAACTAATCAAAAAGTTAGTACAAAGGTATTTTTAATAATATAAAATATTATTAAAAATCTGGTGTGAAGAACACAAATACAGGTTCACCATTAATATTTTTGTGAACGTGTCCGAACATATCCCTCCCCAGAGACGTAGACGTAAAGTTAGTTTAAATATGATTTTTAAATTCCAAATATGAATTTGACTTTTAAATCAAATCAATTTGGCACATGCTTATTGTAAATTAAATATATGACAAACATCCTCTAGAAGAATGATCTGGCGGGAAGTGAGACCAGACTACTAGTACCATCTTTCGTAAAACCTTGACATTATATTCTAATTATGCTTTTCTAATGGTGATACCCGAAATTTAATTAATTTCTAAAATTATATAATTTTGGTAAAAAATTATTCTAAAGCATATTTTTTAGTAACGTTGTACAGTTTGAACCATTACTAAGCAATATACATATAACTAAAATATAATGTAGGTAATTAATAATATGTACGGTCGCGGTCACATAAAAGCGACCGGCACTTTTTCCTATTGTATACATCATGTCACTTAATAATGAAAAAAGTCAAATATTATTTAATTTGTCATTAGTGTCATTACTTACAAAGCCAAAATTTATGAAAAAAAGCACAAAATGTCAAATTAGTGGTCGCTTTTATGTAACCGCGACCGTACTATTGTGAGCAAAAAAAAGTGGTACAGTAGTGAAGTTATATGTAAAATCAATTTTTAAACATTTTAGTATTGTGACGTTGCTAAGGTACTTAAAATCGTAGTAACGTGCAAAAGTCATTTTTGACACTTACACTTATCTGTATATCAATGTAACGGGTGTTCAGAAACATTCGAAGTCAAAGTAGTTCTTGAAAATATCAAGTCATGTCTGAGATAGATTGATTTTTGACAGACAACAGTTGACATTTAATAATTATTACAAATCAGATACTTAAGTAAAGATATACGATTTTTTGTTCAGAGCCCACTTGACTTCGAATATTTCTGAACACCCGTTATATGTTATTTGATACTTATAGGTTATTTGAATATTTAAATTTGACGCGTACATCTAATATATATCTACATTCACGCAGCCTAATTTAATCCGATTAAAATATGACTGTACCACTTTTTTTTGCTCACGATAGTACCAAGAAATACATCAAATTCATTTTCTTCCTAAATATCACACTCATTAAAAAAGACGAATTGTCTTCTAATTTCTATTATTTCAAAGTTTTGGAATGGTATTTTATTAATACCAAATTTGATTTCAGGATTCCAATTTCCACAATTTAATTATGCTTACCTACATATTGCTATGAATAGTTGTTTGAAAATTTAGCACGCCACCATCCACAACTAGTTTTCCCAACTAGGTTTCTCAGCCGGTGAATTTTCAAATATGAGACTTCTAACTTCTCGGGTTCCACTTAGGAAAAGCGTGTCTACAGAGTAAATCTAGCGCCAGTGAAATGTTCACAAAAATTTAATTACTTATATAAGTTATGTTTAAACAGCAATATAGGCATGAGTACAATAAATCAAACACAGGATAAAATTAAAATGAATATTTAATACAAAATAAAAAAAATAAAACAAATCTATCTTTACAAAGTACTCGTATAAAGATGCTGTATTATACAAAAATACATGAGGTAAAAACATTCATTGTAAATTGACAGCTAAATGAATGGAAAACATCCTCTTTATGAATCCGAACAAACTTATCTAAAAATAATCAAGTCTACTATTAATTTCTCCCCAGAGGACCACACTGTATAAACAAATTCTGATACACGTTCAAAATTAACACGTGTTCAATCGACACGCAGAAAAAACAACCCTGATTCCCGTCGAACAAACTTTTAAATTATAATTTTAACAACGAAATGTTAATAGTAAGCTTTATCATCTATATTTATAATAATTAAATCTCTTAATTACAAGCTTCAAAACAATGGAAATATAATTTAAATATTTATGACATCATAAAAATTTAATACTTACAAAAACTAAAATGGAGACGAAGAACAAAGAAGGTGCATAATCAAATTTAATCATCAAATAACATACGAGAATTTAACTCTATAACTCTCTAATACATCTATAAATCACTTATCAATCAAATAACCGAATTAATTAAATATATGTACAGTGCGATTGTAAATGATTCAGGATAGTTTGAATTTAGCGCCCATATTTTTTTTCAAATGTTGGTCACACTTAGTATCTGCTTAAAATTTGCTTCTATTTCTAAAATTTGCTATTATTTTTCTTCAGTGGCGTTTCGTATTAGAGGGTTCACTATTAAATAAGAAATTAATTTGTTTTAAATATTGCTATTACTACTAAATTCATTCAAAATTAATAATATTCTCACTATAGATAATAATATTAAGTTAGATAGTAACTATTATTAACAATTAATGCATTGCATTATTCAAACAGATCAATGTACATCACATTAATAATTAAGGTAAATATAATCAAAAACACAATTTGTAACATAAAATATATTAAGTTAGTTCCAGAGATACAATATATCTATTACATTTATTTGACAAGTAAGTTAGAAAGAAAATATAAATATAAAATTATCTACGAGTCATTTACAGAAAACCATATAATAGCATTTTTCAGTAATCTTGTGAAATTGAATACATACAAAGACTAAAATGGAGACGAAGAACAAAGAAGGTGCATAATCAAATTTAAACATCAAATAACAGACGAGAATTTAACTCTATAACTCTCTAATAAATCTATAAATCACTTATCAATCAAATAACCGAATTAATTAAATATATTTAATTATATTTCACCAAGCAACCTTCTAGTTCAAGCTATCATTTTGGTCTCCCTTAATTTTTACCTCGGCCTCTATAACACATTTCAATGCACGCCGGGAAAAAGCAGTTTTTCTATCTAGTTAAATTTAAATACATTTTGAATATACAATTTATCTCACCAAATATGTACATTTTTAAATTAAATTATTTTTAATTAAAAATCCATAGCAATATGTATATTAAACAACTTGTCTTGTGTTTTAAAATCTATAGATATTTGATATTTAGGATATTCAAGAATTATTGAAAGTATAGTAATAATAATATATCTACTCCACAAAACTTAAAACATGATACTGTAATGAAAAAATAATTTTGCATTTACATACATCTACATAATTACATTAAATTTAACATTATTTCTAACCTATTATGTATTTTATATTGTTTCTTCTCGCAATAAAAACATTAACTATAGACATTGGTAGATACTATTGAGGATTTAAACTTTACAACAACTCTACACTATCTTTTTAAATAATATATTAATAAGCAAACGTAAAAGGCAAACGCATTAGGTAAACGTGTGTAGGAAAAAACAAACTACCTGTAAAATGTAATACAATGTCATCACAGATAAGTTTCTCGGGAAAGGCTATCCACATGGTCCCCACAAGGGTGGAGTTAGGCGGACCCCTGAGTCCAGGGCTCGGGCCTAGCCTTACACAATTTAATGTTTTTCTTATAATTTAATACAAACTAGAAAAAAATATTTTGAATATTTTTTGATCCAATGAAATTTTACAAGATTCTACAATTATAGCTTAAAATTTAAACTATATATTTATATGATAAACCGTTTGTTATAAGTAGGGAACGGACATTCTTACCACATGACTCGGCGTAATTCAATGAAGTATTTGTTAGACTTACCCGGCCATCTGGTCCGCAGCGTTAACAATGCACAAGCCCGCTATTGTATTCGGAGAATATATTCCATTAGACGCAATCGGCAATTGGAAATGTTTATAAACTTCTTGGAAATGTTTATAAACTTCGCTCAGAACATCCCGGCGTAATACAATGAAGATTTTGTGTTTGACTTACTCGAACACCTGCTCTCGCAGCGATAACAATAACAATATAGTCATGTGGTAAGAATGTCCGTTCTCTAGTTATATGCAATTTCAAGCAATTTTTTTGAACCTGGGTAGATACTGCAATTAGTTTTTTTTGTATGATCCCTGAAACAGTGTCTACGGCTGAAATGTATTTTAGTAGACCGGCGAACTCTTTAAAAACTTGGCAAAGGAACACAACAGGCCAACGTCGCCTTATTGAGAATAAATTAGTCAAGACTCTTGACTTTTTCAACGTAATTAGTCGGAAGAAAGCTCGGAAGACTATTATTAAGGAGTCTTATTTTGTAGCTACTGTTTATGACTTACCTACATAGATCCAAATTTTACTTTTTGTAAATATTTTTATTTTAATCTTAGTGTGTGAAATAAATAGGTAGGTATATCTGTTGTGGTCATTTTTAAGTAAAACAATTTTATAAATAAAGTTTAGTTTGGACTTACAAAATGGTTACCATAATTATATCCTGTATAAGTTAAATTACATTCTAAAAAGATTATGGTAATAAATAACCATGCAATTATAACGTAGCACGCGACTGTCAAATAGGGGGGAGGGCATCTCTGATCCTGGGTCCAGGGCCTATAATCGAATGTGGGGACTATCATGCAGGCGCGGCTCGTGATGACGTATTTTGGTTTGCAGTACAATGATACGAGTGCCTCGTGTGTTTTCGGTGTTTACTAAGCAAACGTTACAGTTAGTACACGAGAATACACGAAGCACTCGGATCATTGTTCTGCAAACCAAAATACGTCATCACGAGCCGCTCCTGCCGGACTATGGCTATCCATGTTTTAGATTGTATGTAGAAACTTTGTAAAAGTAAAAGCCAATGATCGAACTCCTTCTCCAATCAACAATAATTTTACCTTTTCTTTAAATTAAGTTAATCAGAGAAGCTCTAAGAAATCTTGGTTGACATTTTAAAACTAAAGTATTCAAATAATTTTTTTTAGAAAACTATTTTGATCAAGTTCAGTTGTTATACCATTCCAATTTGTTTTTGTTTTATACCTGCTTTAAAAAGTGTTTTGATTGTCAGTTTTACTATTTTACATCTAAGTGCTCTAATTGTGAAGATCCGAAGGATCCTTAATTACACTGAAACAATTTCTTACCTCTGTAAAACAAGAAATAGCATAGGGCTATGCTCTTGATTGGGTAGGGCTACCCAATCAAGAGTTCCTGTTATCTATCAGCACAGTTTTCAACTTCAGTAGATTTGATACAATATATTAGTGGGTATGTTGCAAGGAATATGCAACCTGCCTGGAAGACGCACATTTTCACACTGTTATCAAATTAAAGGAATATGAAGGATATTTACTAAAAAGTAATGAAAATTTTATATTTTAATTAAACTTCATATTTTTAAGCGTTTTCTCTGCAAGCACTTAGTAAATAATTTAAGTGGCTTTTTATACCTACATTTTTTTTTTGTTTTAAAGTGTGAACATTTAGTAGAATTAGTGTCCACAACAAAATATTTTAAATAGTTAATTGACGAAGGAGATACTTGTTGAAACTTCATTATAACGCTAAGAAATAAGTAATTAAACTTCTAGTTTCAAAAACTCTTTTATTGTAAATACCACTCAGGCGCGGCTCGTGATGACGTATTTGGGGGTGCAAGTACAATGATGCGAGTGCTTCGTGTATTCTCGTGTACTAACTGTAACGTTTTCTTAGTAAACGCCGAAAACACACGAGAGTATCATTGTACTTGCACTCCCAAATACGTCATCACGAGCCGCGCCTGATAGAGTAAAATTACTTTCGGATGAGACTGAAGATGCGCGAGCGATGACATTACAAAAATACTGAACACCTTAAAAACATTGAGCAGTCGGCAGCGGGAGCAATGTACGTACAAGACCACTACGAAACACACAGGTCAAATGCCTGGTATCGACTGACAAATAATCGATAAACGTTTGTGGCTCGTATAGTACACGGATTTATACTACTAGCTGTTGCTCTCATTTATGAGGTGGCTCTCCTTCTAATTATTAAAATGTGTTTCTGCGCCAGTCTCATCCGAAAGTAATTTTACTCTACCACTACAATATTGTTTCGCCATACAATGGCTTCATCAGGTGGATGAAATACAGTATTTCATCCACCTGATGAAGCCATTGTATGGCGAAACAATATTGTAGTGGTATTTACAATAAGAGAATTTTGAAATTAGAAGTTTAATTACTTATTTCTTAGCGACAAAATATTTTATTTAAAATAGAATTCAGACAGGAAAAGATCAACTTGATACAGAAGACTTTCAATATAGATTATATAATTATTATTAAGAAACCTTAAGAAAGTAAAATACAAAAAGGTTTTTTTCTTATACATAAACAAAAAAGAACTTGGGTTTTTGTGTATGCAACCAATGTATCTCTAAATGCGGTTCTATAATTTTGTTTTGAATTTGGTTACTTATCAGCTAAAATCATTTTATACATTGACAACATATAGCATATTTGATACTATGAACATCAAATTTCTTAACTTTATTTCTGCTTTAAATTTATTTCAATTAAAATATGACCAGCACGATGGCAAGACCTTTAACTGCACTAAAAACTCAACACAATTTAGATTCTAACAAAAGTTGTCCTACAAATGCTTCTAAATATTTATTAGATAAACATTGAACAAACTACATTAGTTGTATAAAGTTCCATTTTTTCTTCACATCAAGTTACGTTGCATTATATTAAAGAAATAAAATAATAGTATGTCATAACTATATACTTTACAGATGCACATAATTAATGCATGCAAGTTTTAATTAAATTATGAATATACATACATCTAAGCAAAAGAAAATAAATTTTCATGAACTTAAAAAAATCATATACACGGTAAAATGAAAAATTTATTTTTACGAAATAGTTTATAATAAATTTAACACTTATGGTCTTCTATTGAATGCATTTGTTGTTGGCTGTGTTAATTGCAATCCTGTAATGTTATTGAATTCTAACATCTTTAACATTTCCTTCGTTTCTGGATCTACTTCGATAATATCATGTTCAAGAGCCGAAACTTCTGGTACATAATTATCACGTCTTTCACGTTCCTCTTCTTGAAGTTTTATGGAAATGCCTCTTACTTGAGAGTGACGAAGGCGCTTCATTAAATGTGTAACAAAACCGGCAATTTTGTTTCTTAGAGGTTTTGTTGGTATAACAGCAATTTCTTCACATATTCTTTTATTGGTGTGAAAATCAAGTGTCAATCTTGTATAATATTTTTCGATAATCACTTTAGATGCTTTTTTTACAGTTTTCGTACGTACACGACCCATCGCTGTAATTTACACCTATATATATACAATTATTAATAATTAATAATATTAATATTGGTGAAATAATGGAAAAAACTTACTTGTTTTTAATATTTATCTGTTCCAAAGAAACGTGGTCACCACAGATTTTAAGCAAAGAGAGAAAGTAGTCACAATCGAGCCAAAAAGTGTAAACCGCGATTATAAAACATCAAAAAATTAAATTCCCTACATGAAGTTTTATATCTATGTAAAATATTCCAAAACATTTATTCCAAATAGGACGAATATACGTATATTGAATTTCTAAATGTATATTGCAATAAACAATTCTGCATATTTATTTTCACTTAATTTAAATTCACTATTAACTTATATACATTATTTTTTTTAATAATATTATAATCACATACAATCACATACTTTTTTTAAAAGACTTCTGACGCATGAGGGGTGGATGGGGTGCATAAATTGTAGTGGTAGTTTGAAAATATGGCGGTGACGTTAATTTGACATTAGGTTGTGATTTGTTAGAAATTACAAGAATTAAATTATTTTTAATAATTACAAATTTTAAATGACGTCTGGAAAGGACACTATGGGGTAAATAAAATATTTATGTTCTCGTTCGTAAAATATTTATTAATTTTATATCATTAATAAAAGGAGTTATTTACAATAAAATAATATCTAAACAATTGTTAACTTTTTAATATTTGCATTATAAATTCCATTCATTCCATCTATTTGAATTTTTCTCAGATAAAGTGATAAAGCATATTTGAGTAATCTGCTTTATCTTGCCACTCCTATTCTCTATGATACAAGTTATTATTGGAAACTTGTTTATGTAGAGATTAAAAACTGTTTGGTTATTTGTGATCATTTGTTCTAAAAATAAGTTAACAATAAATTTTAATAATGGAAACTATTATGTTTCTTTCTAGTGAGCAACCTATTTTTACCTGTAAAGCTCATGTGTTTCACATTGATCCGAAAACCAAGAGATCATGGATGCCAGCATCCAGTACAGCTGTAAGTGTTTCATTTTTCTATGACTCTACTCGAAGTTTGTATCGAATTATAAGCGTAGAAGGTTCAAAAGCTGTTATAAATAGTACTGTTACACCAAATATGACTTTTACAAAAACATCTCAAAAATTTGGTCAATGGTCAGATGTAAGGGCAAATACTGTTTATGGTTTAGGATTCTCATCAGAATCAGAATTACAATTGGTAAAGTGTATAATTAAATATTTAGAAAAGTATTTAATTTTACCTGATTTTAGTTTATTAATAAATTCAACGAAGTTAAAGAAGCAACCAGAAATGCTATTACAAAAGTTACTGCAAATGGTGGTTCAGCAGTTACACCTGTTACTAGTGCAAATGCAAGTCCTATTACAACTAGGGCAGCTACTGCATCAAATGAATCATCAGATAATCTTCTAGAACCTCCAGGTTAGTTTTATACTTATCACCACTTTTTAAATTAAGCTACAGTTATATTTCTAATGGAACTGTGGACTTTAAAGTTATTCCACTAAAAAATATTACATGCATTACTTAAAAGTATTCTTTTAAGTTTCAAAAAATATTTATATCACCTCGCTACTAAACCCTGTTATTTGTTATTTCTTGTAAAGTTATCTGGGTACCAAAGTGCAATCTTCTACAATTGTTTAATTGACAAACAAAGACCATAGACTGAATTATTATATATAATTTATAAAGTAAGTATAGAGATTGTGGCTGTCTAACTAAAGTGATATAAAATAAAAAAATGATTTAAATCTTTATATTAATTTCCATTTATTAATAAATGGAAAATCTGAATAAAATACAATCAAAACAAAATATAAATTTTGAATCTTTTAATTCACATTCATCCTTTCATAATAATAGTTAGTTTTTCTTTACAGTGGTAACCCTACCATAGTCAGGTAATACTGGGCCCACTCCCACAACTAAATTGAAAATTGCAAATTTTAACAGTCAGTTGTATTGATTAAAGTTCTTATAAATAACAAATGAAGAAAAAAATATGAATTATTATTTTATTATCCTGTAATTAGTGCAAATTACACAAAAACAGGTTTAGCGATTTTGGGCATACCGCAACAAAATATTTTTTACAGAAAAATAAACAATTTTTTTTTAATAAATTGACGTATTTATAAAAATATACATGTAAAACTAAGTAATGCATATTATAGAAAAATGTCAAAAGATATTGTAGTAAAAATTACAATGCGTGAAGTAACTGTAAATTCTGCTTACAGTCTTGACATATTTTTAAAGAGCACTTACAAAGTCTACTTGGACAAGAATAAGAGGTTTTACGGTTAAGTCTTTCAACTGATACTTCAGCCAAGTATTCTTCATCAGGAATATTCAAGACGCTGCAAGTAGTAGATCGTAATTAATTAATCAGCTAATTCTTTGCGTTAATTTGTTTCGTTGATTATTTTTGGACTATTTTAGACACCTCATGAAGTATATGAGCATTTACACCACTAATATCTAATAATCGAAAAAAAATTGCCATTGACCATCTTTTCGTCCAATGCAACGACGCCTCCTTTACTTGCATTGTAGTATCTTTTAATCTCAGATTTGCCTGAATTATTATCATATGATTTAGGGTGGTGCAAAGAAGAAAGTGGTAGCATAGCTTTTGGCTTTTTTTTTGGTACGCAAAACAAGTGTTACAACTGTTCGATTTTTGTTGGCTAGAAACTGTTGTGGAATTTCTCTTTTGTTTTTCTTGTTAGTTCCTACATATGTCAGCTTCTTTTCTCTAGGTTTTTCCACTAACTCTACACTCGTAAACCAGCTTTCGGCTGTATCATTCCAATTTGTATTTTGTACTGACTGAATTAATCTTAGTACTGCTTCTTCTTCTGTTTTGGGTTGGACGCCACCACGTCCAGGCACTTGAGCACACTGCTCTTTGTACTATCCCCAATAGATCTCTCAATTCCACTCTGTTAGTCTTGTGTCCTCGATAAAAGCCACTATCATCCTGAGGGGAAATTTGAGTACACTCGAAGGATCCAATAGATCTCTCCCGAAATATTTCTGTCTGAGTTCCTTCAGTTCCTCACACGTGCATATTACATGAAGGCTAGTTTCCTCCTATTTTTCACATCTCCTACACCAGGGCTCGCTAACCAAGCCCATGGTGTACAAATGCTTCCTTAAAGGACAATGTCCGGTTATTAACCCGGTAATTATTTTAATTTCTCTTTTGCTAGTACGAATTAGGTTGGCTGAAAACTTTTCGTCCAGCCCCCTTAGTAGTGTTTTGGTATGGAGTTGACCTTCCGTTAACCTCCATTTATTTTTATGTTCTTTTTCTAGCCATAACCAGATCTCCCTTTTAGCGGAATCCTTAGTGATTCCACATACAGGTTCTGGTCCTATGAAGTTCCTATTAGTACCTTCTTTGGCCAGTTTGTCGGCTATCTCATTGCCTTTAATTCCCTCATGTCCTGGTACCCATATCAGCGACACTGTATTGTCTTGTGCCAGGTTATTGAGGACCTGTTTACAATATTTCACCAGCTTAGACCTGGTAGATGGGTTCATAATGGCTTTAATAGCCGCCTGACTATCAGTCATTATGTTAATTTTTTTTGCTTGCGCAGCCGGGTTCCCGAATTTCATCGGCGCAGGCTGCGACTGCTAACAATTCGGCCTGGAAAACCGTAGTATGTTTCTCCAGACATATCGATATCTTCCTTCTAGGGCACATTCCGCATATGCCTGCATCTGCCCCCTGACTAGATTGTGATCCATCAGTGTACCAGGTGCCGGCACCACAATCGATCGAGCGACTTTTTGCCTGTTCCCTGGTCGGTATAAGTAAGTTCAGCTTAGCTGTAAACATAATTTCAGGTGCAATACTGTCCACCGGCATTTGAAATATCGGCTCTTCCAGTATAGTTCCTGTGATATCTGTATGGCTCCCTACAACCTTATTAAGACACCATACGTCATTGGCCTTCAGCCTCAGTATCGCAGCCATTGCCTCCGCCCTTATAAATAGTTCCAGCGGAGGGAGACCCACGATGGCCTCCATGGAAGCGGTTCCCATGCTGTTCATGGCTCCCGTGATTCCCAACAGGACCTGTCGCTGGAGAGTCGTGAGGAGCCCCACCGACGATGTCCGCTCCGTCCTCCTCAACCAGACAACTGCCCCATAGGTAATCGTTGGTCTTATTACTGCTGTGTACAACCAGTGTACCACATTTGGTTTTAGTCCCCAGGTCTTGCCAACAGCTCTTCTGCATCTTCAGAAGAGCTGCGCCGCCCTGTCTGCCACTTTGGCTAGGTGTCTGCTCCAATTCAGTTTCGCATCAAGTCTTATGCCTAGATACTTCACTTCATTGGTTAGTTCTAACTCTTGTCCAAACAGCATTACGCTCCCCAGATCATTTAGTTGTCTCATGTTGGTAAAGGCTACCAACTTGGTTTTTTGAGGATTGACAATTAATCCCTCCTCAAGGCACCATCTTTCTACAATTCGCAGAGCATTTCGTATGATGCTCGCCACTGTCCCCGGGAATTTCCCCTGGTACACTATGACAATGTCATCGGCGAACCCCTGCGTCCATATTCCCTGGTCATTTAATGTCCTGAGGAGATTATCCACTACTAGACTCCATAGTAGTGGTGACAATACGCCTCCTTGAGGACACCCTTTTGTTGTCCTCATGGAGATCGTTTTGTTTTGCATTTGGGCATGAACTACTCTGCTACGCAGCATGTTATGACCCCAGTTGCATGTGGTGCTTTTTATTTTACGATCTCTTAAAGATCGAATAATAGAAGACATCGAGGTGTTATCGAAAGCTCCGTCTATGTCTAAGAAGACTGCAAGTGCAATTTCCTTGTAGTGTAGGCTCCTTTCGAGCCCTCTCACCAGGCTATGCAGGGCACCCTCACCTGATTTTCCCATCTGGTATGCCCATTGCAGTGGGTGTAGAGGAGATCTATCCAGAGCCCCTTCTTTAATATTTAAATATATCATTTTTTCCATAGTCTTCAACATAAAAGAGGTAAGACTAATTGGTCTAAACGATTTAGGGTGGATATATGTTACTTTTCCGGGCTTCGGAATAAACACTACCCTAGTTTCTCTCCATGCCCTAGGGATATAACCCATAGCATGGCTAGACCTGAATATCTCCATTAGAGGACCCATAATTTCACCAATTCCCTCTTGAAGGAGCTTGGGAAACACTCCGTCTGGTCCTGCGGATTTATATGGTTCAAACGATCCTATCGCCCATCTAATTAAATGGGGCTTGAAGATCTCGTTTGATGTCTCCCAATCATTCCTAGTCGCCCTCCAAGAGGTGACAACTTGATTGGTATCACAATCATCCATACGCTCCGAACCTGGAAAGTGTACCCCCAGAAGATACTCTAAAGTCTCTTCCACGGTAGTGGTACACCTCCCGATTTTTGTATAGATCTAATTACGTTGAAAGGATCTTTTTTGAGAATTCTGTTTATTCTGGCCATGTCAGGAACACCTTCAATGTCCTCACAGAATTTTCTCCAGGCCTTCCTTTTGCTCTCTTTGATTTTATCATTGTATTTATTGAGGAGAGCCTTGTACTGCTTGTGTAGGTTTCAATAACTTCTTATCATTCTCTTCATGCACATTATTTTTATACCATACTTACATGGCTTGTTTGACATGTACAATTGATGCCTACATTTACCTCCGAAGGAAACAAGCATCTCATCAATGCACATGTTGACGCCAAGAGTATATACTGGCTGACATTGTGCCGCGAACTTATTCAATATTTCGGAAATAGGTGCTAGTGGATCGACTTGTTGTCTCTGTAATCTATCTAAGGTGTTGTCAAAACGCAAATATACAAGTAACAGAAAGACAAATCGATTTCTACTCATCATACACCTAAATATTTCACGTCCAGTGGCAAAAATTCTCTACATTTTCATGGCTTGAAGTAAATATGGCTGTTTAAGATAATAGATCAATAAAAGCTTTTAATTTATCCATGTCTACAAGTTCAGATCTTGAGGTATTTTTATACTTTTCTCTCATCAATTGAGTTTTCGTATTTACAAAATATCTTCTGAGAACAATAAACTCCATACAGAAATATGTTCTGCAATTGGCCCTAATTTAGCTGAAAGGTTCAGACCTGGTTGTTGTATCACAGTATTGTATTTCCGGGTTCTACTACTTCTGAAAAAACTTTGATATGACCATTTGTACTTGTTTTTGCTATAATAGCTTTTAGCTACACTCAAATTATATTCGCTTACACCTCCATTTCGTCTCCTTTAGGTTCTTCCTGGGCATTCATCTTCAAGTGTGTCTTCATTATCCTCTTCTGCTGAATGAATCGTGCTCACTTATTTCGCAATGTCTTTCATCGATTTCTTCTGCATCGCTGTAATCGTCATCACACTCGCAATAGCTTTCATCGACTTCTTCTCCATCGCTGTAATCGTCATCACACTCTTCAAACCATTTAAGAACGGTCTTTTCTGACTCTGGGTCATTGTAACATATTCCTTTCGATGGTTCTGGATTATAACTTACTCATTTTCTTTGTGGATTTATAAATGACAAAAAAAATAAAAACCATACTGCGGTCACCGTGACCGCTTCAAAACTTTGATGGATGTTTGGTTGAAATAAATATGTGCACATAGACACCAGCTACATATTAAGTATGACGTCATTTGAAGATTTGGGAGAGAAAAGTGGGAGAAGAAGCTATAATTAAACATTGCTGGCGGTCACCACGACCGCACTACGGCGCTTAAGGGTTAATGTAACACCACTTACTATGCCTCCAATTAAATTCTTATTTGAAGTGGCTTGTGATATAATGTAAAGTTGCTGACATTGAAAAATAAAAAACATGCCTTCAAAAACTTTCCTCATTAGAGATGGCTATGCTTTTTTTTAATGGTTGGTGACAGTGCACGTATCCTGTCACAAACGTATAATTTTCATAGTTTGCTTATGTCATGTAAATATGTCTAATAATGAGTAATTTAGTTTTTCAAAGAATTTTTATTACAATAGTCAAAATTAAAAGAAAATAATACTATAGCAGATGTTGGAATTGTTGACCACTATTTTAAACACAAAGTTGAACTCTACGCTTCATGTTTTCCAAGCCATTTATTAGGATTTTTTTGGTTATGTCAGCACAAGAATTCACAATAGCATTACGAAGCTCTTCGATGTGTGATGTGTGATCTTGAAAATGGTATTCTGTAAATATGGAAAAATAAAACAGTCTAAAATTGTTAAATCTGGAGATCTTGGAGGAAAATTAATAATTCTTGTATCGAAAAATTCTTGCTAAAAAGCTATTGTTTCTCGAGATTTGTGCGCTGGTGCATTATCATGCTTTAAATATCCTTCCGTAAGTTTATCATCATGAAGTTCATTAATAAACGGCTCTCATAATTCATTTCGATATCTTTCAGCAGTTCTGGTTTGATTAAAAAATGTAGGCCCAATAATTCGTCTTCTTGAAACTGCTAGCCAGACGCCTATTTTTTTGTGGATGTAGGGTAGTTTCCACAAATTCATGAGGGTTTTCTGCAGACCAAATTCTCATATTTTGCTTGTTTAAATATCCTGAAAGATAAAACCAAGCCTCATCCGAAAAGAAGCATTGTCGAGAATGTCATTATTATTTATGCTATTCAAAAACCATAGATAATACTGTGTTCTCGTGACAAAATCTACCTGTTTGAGTTCCGAAACTGTTTGAATTTTATATGGAATCAACTTCAAGTCCGTTTTTAAAATAGTATGACATGTTCCCACTGATAAAAAAAACTTGTGATAGTTTTGCGATTGGTTTTTTGGGCGAGCTATCCATTCGACGTCGAATATCCTCTTTGCAAGTTACTGTTCTTTTTCTAGGTGCTCCACCTCCAGATTTACGAGTTATTACCCCTGTTTCACCAAATTTAATAACACAAGCTTGAATATGTTTTTGCAGGTGTGCGTAAGTAACTGGCAGATTAGGATACTGTTGCCGGAAATCCTGATTAGTGGAATAAACCTAATTAAACTCCATTTTCTAATTTTTGGCCAGTTTTACAGTAACTTTAATTAATAAATATTTTATGTTGTAACTCTAACATTATAATAAAATAATTTAAAAAATTTAAGCGTTTATAATTTGAATTTATGTTAACAACTGTCAGAATTTGATGTTTTCTAAAACTTCGCATTACACCAATCTTCGATTACTTAATTACTTAAAAAACAGTCTACTATAATGAGGAAGGTTTTTGAAGGCACGTTACCAATGTAAGTTACAAACTAACAATGGTATATATGAATGCATTTAGGTATACTGTTGTTAGTTTGTAACTTACTTTAGTACATACCTGATGAAGCAACTGTCTGGCGAAACAATGATCATATTACAATTGTATATTAATAAAGTGAAGATTAAACTATTAATTTTATTTCCATTTCGAATTATTAATCATCATCAAGTAAAAGCCGAATCTATCCAAGTAATAATATTTTTCAAGTAAAATTTTCTAATCTACCATTTCTAAAATAACTTTCAGCAATAAAAACTTCGTATTGTAATTCTGACATGATAAATATTCTACTTGAAAGCACAAACTTTAATGAATTGATTTGAAGATGACAACTGTCATTATTTTAATTAAAAAATATGCCAATGTCGCCAACTTTATATTGAAGTCATAGGCTACTATGTAAAGTATACCATATCAGAAAAAAATAATGGGTGACTATAAATGATTGAAACTTTTGTTGTTAATCTGGCAACAATTCTGCAACTTTATGTTGACATACCTGATTTTTAAATTCAAATTTGTCGCAAGTTTGGCAAAGTAAAAGCCAAACAACCATCTGTCGTAAATATTCTAATTCAAAAAGATAAGTATAGGGCAAATGATCAGGCAAGCCAATTTCTCACGGTTACTAAATTAAATTTTTACTTCAATCATTTATAGTCACTCGAAATTTCTTTACTTTTAGTTATTCATAATCACGGATGACTATAGATGATATATTTTTTTTTCTTTTAAGCTGGTAACGATTCAACTTTATATCGACATACTTGATTTTTAAATTAAAATAAACTCAAATAAAACTAAAAAACTTTTTTGTTTAACCTTATATCTCAAAAAAGATGACATTTATTTACACTTAGAGGGTCTTAATATACCTAATATTTAAATCAGACAAACTAATTTCTAATGACGCTTATTTATCAGACATAACATTGTTATTAAATATTTATTAGCAAATATTTAGGTTATTTACATAATAATAAACTGATTCGGTGTATTCGTCAATTCTACCTTGAACCAATGTAATCTACTGTGGGTATAAATCACGTCGTATAAACCTGAACAGTTTGTGACTAAAAAGTATTTAAAAAATTTTTGTCACGCCACTGTGCACCCAGTGTATAATAAACAGTATCGGAGACGATATCTTAAAGCTCGGTGACAATGCCAATAAGAGTAGTTTTGTTATTGTCGGTCTCGCTTTAAATTTCGTTCAGTTGTCGTTTGTTACGCACGTTCGATACGATTTACATTTACGTCTTCGATTAAAGATACATCATTACCAAATATGATGTTAAATGCCCGTAGAGCACACATCTTACATGTTCTTTTGATACATCTTTAAAAATTCACATGCAAGTATAAATTTTTAACAGCCGGCGTTTCTCGAACCGTTAGCACACAATGTTATCTTTTAGAGTTTTTATAAACATAAGCATCGCAGTGTGTAAATTCAATAGCGGCATTCTGAATCCTCGTTAATATTTCATATTGAGTACTTCTCGTAACAAAAAAAAATTCACGTAATACATCTGAAATTTTTAATAATTCCCTTGAATAGCTGATTTTGTACGAGATTATCGACCTTAGAATACAACATTGTTATAGTTTTTATTACATCGACAGCTGTTACGTATGTAAACATACGCTATAGCGTATGTGTGTGTGTAACTTCAATAGAGGTGTTTATTATTTATACGCATTCTGAATATTTTGAATTTATAAGCGGAACATGATACACTTTTCAGGGTTTTTTTAAATTTTGGGGCTCGCATCGTGATTAACACAATATTTTGAATTTATATTCTATATAATTACATCTTTCCATTTTTCATACGTTGTGTATTCATATTTTCAGGAAGCGCAGCTATGCCATTAACACCAAATTCGATAAAACAAGAAGATGAAGTACCACATTTAAGAAGTCATTCCGTGTCAACTTTACAAAGCAACGAGAGTCCCAGTCATCAGCCTAAAGGCGAAAAAAGTCCATATACGTTAACTAGTTCCACAAACTCCAATCCAATAGATATGCAGCTAAAATACGAAAACGACCGATTAAAATTGGCTCTCGCACAAAGGTAAGTTCCTATCATTATTCATTAAAAAATCGATTGGCAAATATTTTTGCCATAATACATATATTCATTTTCCTACATCTAAATCTATGTATGCACCCAAACTTCTCAACAGTCTAGAAATGGTGCTAACAAAATGACTAGTACATAATTTGGTTAGAAAAATATAATCACGTTCAAAGAGAAGTAATTGAGAATAATTGTCAAAAAATTTGGATTAAGAAAGTATATTTCTTAAGCTAATAATACACCATCATAAATTACATGTATTTATTGAACAATGTCCCTTGAAGCTTGTATTCTTCAATTTTGACGAAATAGGTCCTGTTCTATATTTAAAGGTCATTCACCTGTAATTCTAGTAAATTCTAGGGATTTATAGTTTTCAATAGGTTTGTTACAACTCGCTAAGAAAACCGTACATATCGGTACATGCGCACTGCAGAAAAAGCGTTCCAACTTCATTTTTGACCGTACATTGAACGATACCGAAAGTGTTCCAACTAAATTTTAATCGTACACAAACCAGTCACGGGACGGTCCATAGATAATTATAACAAGTATAGAATGAAAGCTTCATTTCCCTAAGTGAATCTGTCATGGCGTCAAGATTGAAATTATCCTTAAACGTAAGATGACTCTTATTTAGTAAATACAGAATTCTAGCGGATAACTTAATTATGTGTGCGATGGTAACACAGGTGACGCGTTATTTCTGTAGCGTCCTTTGGTTAGGATCAGTAATTTTTACATTAGGCAGTTATTTCGCGTGTTTTTTAAATTTTTTATTATTATTAATATTGTAAAATACTTGTTTTTCTGCGGGTTCTAAATAAAACTAAAAGTAACTTAGACACACATAAGATTAATAATAAAAACGAATAACAATTTAAAAACTAATTAAAAACAATAACCACATGTATGTATTTATATTTATGTAATTTCACTCGGCGATGATTTGGTATGGAATGAATAAATCCCTTCCTCGGTGGCTTATATATCGGCCGTCGAACATCTCTCGAGTTTTCTATATCTATCGCGAAGGTGCCAAAGGTGTGATACGTGACGTATCGTTGGAAGAGTCATCACTAGAGAACGGACACGCTTACCACATGACGCAAAGCCCAGTGCAGTACTGACGAAAGGCTGTATTTCTAAAATATTTAATTTTATTTATATAATTGGAAAACGAACGGGTGGTGATCTATAAAATTACGAAATACATATTTATTTGTTGAAAAGTTGTATGTATTTATAAAGTTTTTAATTTTATTTATATAATTGGAAAACATACGGGTGGTGATCTATCTATCTAAAATTACGAAATACATATTTATTAATTAATTTTATTTATATAATTGGAAAACAAACGGGTGGTGATCTATAAAATTACGAAATACATATGTATTTGTTGAAAAGTTGTATTTTTAAAGTTTTTAATTTTATTTTTATAATTGGAACATTTTTATTTGTTCATTTTGTCGTTCAAGTTGAGTAAAGGAGTATTAATATTGACTAGCAATAGTTTCTCAAGGTTTTCTTCTGTCAATTTTGTTCTCTTTGAATTAACTACATCCTTATAAATAGAAAACGTCCTTTCTACATCGCAACTGGTTATAGGTGCATACTGGAAATATTCTTTTATTTCTTCATATTTAGCCGTTAGATTTTGTGGAATTGTCTCCATACATAATTGCTGCAATGTAATTAAATCTGGATTTCTATTAAGAATTGCTTCAAACTTTTGCCGAAGGCCACATCCGAAGTCACTTGGAATACTTTTCAAATTATTAACAGCCACATCTAATGTGGTTAATCCGTCATTTAATTTGAGATTTCGATTTTCAAAATAAGTGATTAGTTTTGGCAGTTTTCCAAAGTGTTCGTGAAGAAAGTACAACTGATTTTTTAAATTTGGGATTTGTGTGAGCTCCTTGCACTCACCAATACTTCTAGCATCCTCCTTTAGCAGTGTTACGAAATGTTTTAGACTATCGAAATTCTCAGCATAATAACTAGTAGCTTCCAGCTATGTTCCCCATCTAGTTATAACTGGAGTGGGAGGCAGTGACAGAGATGGAAATTTTTCCCTGAAAAGAGCTACTCTCAATGGTGCTTTTCTGAAAACTTTTTTAAAAGCTGATACAAGTCTATCAACTTCCGGAAAAGTGTCTCTGATATATTCACAGATTCTGTGGAGAGCATGTGCTACACAAGTAATATGCAGCATATTAGGATATGTTTTCTTCAATAGTCTGCCTGTTTTTAACATATACGCAGCACTATCACTGACAAATAAAAGTATTTTTTCTTTGTACGTGGCGTCCGAATGAAGCATTTTCTGCATATTCTCCTTAATGGTTTCAGCAACTGTTTCCGCATCAACTCTATTTATAACACTTGTTGCTATTACATATGAGTTATAGGGAATAGTTGGATGTAGTACACCAGCAACAACATTTACCACACAGCGTCCTAACATATCCACCGTTTCGTCGGCGCTTATCCATATGTATTGATTTAAAAGATGGCTTCTAATGCGTTCTACTGTTCTCGTATAGCACCTAGAAACATAATATTTGCGTAAAGTTGATTCATCAGGAACATTTCGACCAGTATATTTTTTCAGAAATGTCTTCAAAATGGGATTGTTCAATTTAAATAATGGAATATTAGCTGCCTAAAAGTTTCACAGAGTTCTTCGTTAAAATTGTCAGATTCCAACGGGTTCAATTTTTTTTCGTGCTTTAACGATCCTACGTGACGTTTTACGGTTGATTTATTGCAATTTTTCAATAACGTTTCACACACTTCACAATAAATTTCGGAATCACTGGAAATGTACATACAAACAGTATGGCCCTCAATCCAACTCGCCATTGTTTCACGATGCCATTCTCGACGCTCTTCCATTGTCTGAAAAAGTAAGAATATTCTAGATCCAAATAAACGAAATTAAATAACGAAATTTTATGCACACTTACGTGAAAATAATTGGAAGATGTTGCTTAAATGAAAAGAAAAGAACGTGCTATTTCTCTTACGAAATACGATAAACTTATTTATTTTATCTACGTACACGACACCACTGAAAACACTATATTCTCGGAATACAATAGCTGGCTTGTCCATTGTTATCGCTGCGAGACCAGGTGGCCGAGTAAGTCAAACAAATACTTCATTGAATTACGCCGGGGTGTACTGAGTAATATTGTGATGACTCATCACAATATTATTTTCATCATATCATATCATAGCTAATAATACCTACCATATAAAACATACTGCAGTCATAAGTAGTAAGTAAAATATTGTTTTAGTGTTTAGTTTCTTAAAAAATTGTTTCCAGTTTTCAACATGAGAAAGGCTGGTTGTGTCGTATTTAGATGCGTTTCTTAAAAATCAGATTCTTGTCATTGTTTTCCCAACCCTGCAAAGTACGGCGAACTGTAGAAAGTGGCTATCAGTTATAGGAAACAAACAACTTCTTGAACTTACCGATGAACATGTTTATATGCACTATAGAATTTGTATAGGTCTTTCACGATAACAGACGAGACATCTCTCTATTACGTGAATGTATTATGTTACCAGAACTGAGCATGGTTGTCAGCGTGGATTCTGTCAAATGTCATTCGAATAAGTTGTTTACAATGAGTTCATATTTAGAAGTTCCTATCTATTTCATTTTATTTATAAATCGATATTATATATAAGATCAGTTATTTTCACAACTAAATCATACCTAGACCGTTAGGAAAACACGCGAACGAAATCATTCGATCATTAATAGAGTATTTCGAAATAGAACGAGATAATAATGGGCCATTACTCCCGCTTTCTGGCGTTCGACAGGTAATATTTTCTATTATTTATATTATAAACCCTTATAGAAGAACCCTCCACAATTGTTTTAGATAATGCCAGTTATCAGAGCACTATTAAAAATAAAAGTCCATCATTTTCTAATAAAAATGATATTCATACATGGCGGACCAATAATAATAATATTGGTTATGACAGAACTGCCTTAAAAATACAATTAATGGATTTAGTTGAACGGTTAGTACATATATATTTAATTATTTTATTCAATAATTTCATTTATATCTTTACGTAAAGGTATAAACCACCAACTATATTTGAAATTGATGATTTAGCAGAAAAATATGGGCATGTGGTTCTTCGATTTCCACCCTACCAATGTATATTTAACCCCATAGAACTTATATGGGGTATAATAAAAACATATTACAAAAATAAAATAGGAAAACATGGTAGGAAAGAAGAAGAATGTGTTAGATTATGGAAAGAGGCATTAAATCAAGACATTTGCATTAACCATTGCGAAAAGGAAATTAAAAAATGGTGGGATAGGGAAGTGGGTTTTCGAAAGGCAAGACATATTACCATTTATAATCAATGAAAGTAATTCTGATTCTGAAGACAGCGTAAATATAGAATACAATTAATATTTCATATTAATATCGTTTTCTTTTTCTTTATATCATATGTTTATAACAATGTTACACAAGCCCTTTAATCTTTGTATTTTGATTTTCTGTGTACTATTTTTGTATATGCAGTCTAAAATAAATAAATTCACATAGACATTTTGATTTTGATTGTATTTTTTTGTGTATATATAATAGCAACATAAAGCATATTAATAGGAGTTGTAAATATTTTAAAATTACATAAATCTAACCTAAAAGCAATTTAGATTTGTCAACCCTGTTTTGTAACTACTTATCACGTGTCTCATCTGTTATCGTGAAAGACCTATAGTCAACATTTCTTGAATACTGATATTGGACCTACTAGAATATTTAAAAAAATGGTTTAACCTAACTGTTTCTAACAGCTATTGAATATACCGCCTAATTCTGAGCAAACGCAACGATGCGAATGTATGAATATTTCTCCCGCTCCAAATAGAATTCCCCTGAATGCTGTAGGCGTGTCAACATCGATGTTATATGTCATACATACTTACATATTATGGAGCCGCGTAAGAAAAATTATCTGATTACCAAATTACTATTAAAGGACTATAAATTGTTTAGTCTTGTGTTATTGTAATGATTTTATAATAAATAAATTGCAATACGTTATACTGACGATGGTCACACAAAGCGTAATAAAGTTATTAATAAGCGGTCAAGAAAATTGCAAATAAGGCATCAAGAGATTAATAAATTAAATTTTAATAATAAAGGTAACAAAAACTATTCATAGTAAACTAAATAAACTTCAGAAATAAATAAAAACTAAATTAAATTCTAGTAATGTAAAGAAAAATTTACTCTTACAGATAATAAAATAAATTGTTCATAATGAGAAATTAATTATATAATAACGGAAATTCATCCGTTTAAACTCATCACCGTAAAATAATTGATGATGTTTGGAATATTTATAATTACGAAAACCATTTAATTTTAGTATGCGGTTAACGGAAGAGCAGCATATGCCTAAATCGTTGGAAATATCGCTATGTGTCAAATTTGAATTTAGTTCTATTGCAGCGCATACTAAAATGAACGTATCATTAGGAACTCCGGCAAATAAGTCACATATTCTTTGATAAGAATTATCAGCGTGGTACCATTTTATCATTTCGGCTTTCTCTTCTAGTGTATAACGCGGCATTATCACTATTCAAACGCTTAAGAGACTCCGTATAGGGTGACAGTGGTGACACTAATTTGTGACATTAATTGTCAAATCGTTGCGCGACAGACTGTTTTGTGATTGGCTAAACGCGTTCAGGGGATTTGTATTCGAAGCGGGAGAAATATTCATACATTCGCATCGTTGCGTTTGCTCAGAATTAGGCGGTATATATGTATGTATGTTAATTAAATCATATATTATGCAAGAACTACAAATAGAGACTAATTATTATGAAAGTGAAATTAATAAGTTTTACAAAGCTGTTGATCTTTAATTATGCAAAAGGTGCAAATAGAATACACAATGGAAAGGATCGCAGACCCAGTACCCAGTAATGTTACCAGTTTTTACAAATAAGCTTTTTCAACTAACAATATAAATAAAATTAGATAAAATAATATTTGTTTTTTATTTTATATTTACTTTTGCATTTGTTTTAAATTAGTTTCATTGAAATGATTGTAAACAATACAAATTTTTAACATTCAAAAATCTTATTAATAAGTAATTTTTTTTTATAACTTTGTTGTAGATGTAGTGTCACTCACTCACTATATTAATTTTATTATAAAAATATATTGATATTAATTTTATATGTTGTAAAAAGAAGTTATGCAAAAATATAAAAAAAAAAATATTAATAAATTCAGAATTCAAATTTTCCTGGGAAACGTTCTTCTTAAACGGTTGATGGCTCTCTTTATGGTTTCACCATTTATAATGGGAGCTTACATCCTATACTTGTTATAATTATCTTTGGGACGGTCAAAGTAGTTCACGGACTGAAGCATGTACCGTCTGTACTGACATGCGCATTACCTTTCTTCATCTTGTGAGAACTACAGTTGGCAAAAGCAATATCATAGGACAGAACAAAGTTAATTATTACAATTATTACTGTTGGTAATACTACAAAATAGATTGCTAACCAAACTATCAGAAATACGTTCCAATTTCTTTATAATTATTACTGATCCAAAAGCAGCGCAAAACTAACGCTTGCGCATAAAGTGATCACTAAACGATACGCGTACCGCGTAACGAAACCGGTAGTTGAAACAAACCTAATATTGGTTGAAGACCGTTAAGTGTTGGCATTAGGTTAATGACATTGTTTATTATAGTAATACCAGCTACTGCATCAGATTCATTATTTTTTTTTTATTACAAGTCTCACATACTCACAATAAGTTTTAAAAGACAACACAAGAGAAGTTATTTTAAGTTACTGTAGATACTGCCAATATTTTTTACTATCTATTATCAACAAAATGTCATTCCCCATTGTCATCCTAGATTCTAAATATTATAGTGTATTGTGGCAACGAGCGCTTCAATTTTTACATGTATTCCTATGCAGTTTTACCTATTCATGTTCATTTAAGCGATGATATAATATGCTAGTTATTTGTTAAAAAGTACAATAATTTGTAGAGTTTAATTGAAATGATGGAAAACAGTCAACATGTGTCAATATTTAAAGTAAATTACAATGTAAAAGGAGGATTAAGTAACTTTAAAAAAAAGTTCTGACGTATTTAGATTTGGTGACCAAATCTATTTCTATATTTTTTTGTCAGCTGATAAACAACTGGTTCTAAATTTATGTTGGCATAACTATGTATATACAGTGTTAGTAAAAAGTATGGAACCCCCTAAGTATCTCTGAAACGGTTCATTCATTTTATATACCTTTGTAAAGAGATTCAAGAATTCCAAAAATAATATCAGATTTGCTGTGTCACTTCCGGTTATACCGGAAATACATATCCAATTTTTTATTTTAAATGGAACACCCTGTATACTTTTTACATTTTTGAATGTCTTGTTAAATTCTGGATATAGTAAACCTCCACATTGCTATTGGGATCAAAAACATTACTTCCTGGAAATCAGTTTTCATTAATAACATCATAAGCCATGAATGAATTCGTAAAATAGCTAATTTACAAAAACAAGGATATACGAGGTGCTACACAGAAATTCCAGGAATTTGAATGTGACGCGCGGTAGTACAGGAATGGTAGTACAGATCTATAGCGCTTGATGGTGCGAACTACGTCTATACTAAGTCCGTTTATCACACGGTACTTTGCTTGATAGTCACAAACAATTTTTGTGTTTATATTTGTTGAGTTGTGTTCTGCGACACTACAATGTTTGATGTGAAAGAGCAAAGAACGTGTAATAAATTATGCTTCAAACTTGGTTAAACGGCAGCGGAAACTCTGAAAATGCTTAAGCAAGCGTTTGGTGAAGATGCTTTAGGCCAGACTCAAACTTATGCACTCATAAGTTTGGTACTACTGTTTTAAAAATGGACGCGTGTCAGTTGATGATGAGCGTTCCGGTCGAAAATACGCCACAAAATTTGGCAAAAGTGCGTGATGCTCTATCCAGCAAGACCCAAGGAGAGCAATCCATGACATTGGTAACATTTGTCGACTTGTACGGCGTTTGTCAGTGTATTCTGTCCGGCGAACTCAACATGTGGCGTATTGTTGCGAAGTTTATGTCAAGGTTACTCACTTGTATGTCAGTTTTTAGCCTCAACGAAGGCGGCAGTACTACTGTACTCTCTCTAATCTCCGAAACTTGTCCCTTTATGATTTTTTTTTTTATTTCCGAAGTTGAAACTGAAGCCTAAGGGGCGCTGTTTTCAGACGATTGAGGAGATCCAAACCAAATCGCAGGCAATGTTGAACACGTTTACACGCGAAGACCTCCAGCACTGTTTCCAGTCATGGACAAGTCGTTGGGACCGGTGTATTCATGCGGAAGAGGATGGGTAGTGAATAATTTATAAGAACAATTTATTGTTTTTTTTTTCACATTCCGGGAATTTCTGAGTAGCACCTCGTATTAAATCGCTGTTTAGTAAATGACTAGTATATTAGTAATAATAGTTCCCAGTAACAGGCCTTGAGAGTTGATAGGTATGTTCCAACCATCCAGTTTTATTACTTTTCGTTGAAGAACTTATTATGTAATAATCATTATCTTATCTTATTTTGCTATTAATTGTATGGTGTTTAATATTAATACTTAATATTATTAGAGAATCTTTTGGTTTAAATAACGGGTGTTCATTTGAAAAGTCAATCTAGTAGCATGTGATTTACTGAGAACATTTTTAAGTATGGCGTAAATTAAAATTTACTACTTAACCTACGAAGTCGTATATTTTGACAGTTTCATACATACAAATAAATAACAAATGTGATTGACATTATCAAATGTCATTTGGATTTACGTTTACGGAACAACAAACACATACTACTATATTTGCGTCTCGTTCTATCAAAATTTCAAAGTAACCTAGATTGACTTTTCAAATGAACACACGTTAAGAATTGTTAAGATAGTTTTATTTGCATTTTTCAAATGTTTGCAAAAACTATGGTAAAATTAGTCACTGCAATCGAGAAGGTTATATCCTTGAAAAACCTAAAGCGAAATTCCTATATCACTTAATATTTTTTATATTAATAATTAGTGTCATTTCTTTGATAAACTATAACCACAATTTACTTATTTATTTTTTACTAAAAAATGTATATAATACAAATTGAAAAATTAAGTAAGGATACATTCAACTTATTATGCTTTACATAAGCATATTTCTTACCCTATAATAAAATACACATAACATCTACGTTTTTAAGTTTTAAAAATATAGTGTTTAATTTTTATAAATTTGGAGGTAAAGTTCAACAATTTCATATTTATTCAAACAGTCCATGTATGTATTATATGCATATGTATTTGTATTCAATATAGCACAGGCGCAATTATGAAAAATATCACATATCACTATGTATTTATTATACTATTCATCCCTAATAATGTCCGCTATAGCCACCTGCATCACCGTAATCACCAGCACTTCCGAATCCTCCAGCCCCTCCACCATGTGTTGGTGTACCAACTTTGTGTACAACTGCTTTGAATCCATTATGGCTATCCGCCTGATATTCAACAATACGTGTTGTGCCATCAGCTTCTTTAACAGTATAGGTTCCCTTTACTTGATCGCCATCGCGTTCTTCGTTATGCTGTTTTTCATCACCAGTATGAGGGTCACTTACAGCATAATTGAAATTGTACTTCGGGTATGCCTAAATATTTAATATAAATCATTAATAGTTCAATTAAAAAATAGAGATCTTCACGATTTTGTTAAATCGGTCACTGAAAATGCAATAAAGCATTTTAGAAAACCTCAAAACAAACAAGAAAAGTCACAACATAACTAGTATTAACACATTTTTAATAACAATTATTTCACACCTTAAAAATTGAATAAATAGTGAACAGCTTTAAAGAAAGATGGATAATTGGGTTAATAACATGTATCACTGACAATGATATTGATGTTAAGTGCGAGAACAATAATTTTTTTTGGTTTTTATTTATTTTTCTTAAATATATGTATAGTTTAGTTATTTAGAATTAAATAATGTTCGCTTCAAATTGACACCCTGTATACCGAAATTCTAATTTTATTTAAATTATAAACCTTACCTCTATTCTAAAAAGCGACATGCTTTACATTTACAAGTTTATTACCCTTTTTATTAGATTATTTCTACCTTAATTTATTATTGAATTATTGAACGTATTCAATACCCAGTTTTTAATCTCCTTAACTATTCATAATTTCACGTTTCATAATGAACAGTAATAAAATTCATCAAGATGAATCGAATTTAATCTAAACTTTGTATAGCAAACGCCAATTAAGTTGGCGCGAGAAGGGGTAAGTTCGCGCAGGATTAGAAGTAGTGGGGAGATTTGTATTTGGTTTTACATCAAATGTCAGATAATTCTAACCTCTGAGCGTGTATGATCCCCTAGCAAAGACATTATAAAATATGTTCTGTCAAACGTCAATGACAAATGTATTCTGACAATTACTTGAGTAGTAGGGGTGGACGTTTTTAAAAACGGCTTCTGCGCACCCCCTCCTCGCGCCAGCTTAATTGGCGTTTGCTATACTTGGGTTTAAGATTAGGACTTAATTAGCATAGTTTGAAAGTATATTCCTGGGTATTATTTCTAGCAGGTACCATCTACCAAGACCTTCATCATCTGGCCGTAAAATCGATACGTTTCACATTATTAGTTATATAATAGTTTGTGGGGGTAATGACAAAATTTGTCTGCTAGTAGTATTAAAAAAAAAAGTAAGAATCAGAGTCTCATTTTAAAATATTTAAAACTAATTCCTTCAAGTTTAATTTGTTGATAAATTTGTATATGTAGGATTATAAAATCTGTAAAAATAAGTAATTTATTTTGGGAAGATGTTATTTCATAGAAATGTATGCTAATTATTATATACCGTATAGCTTCATTGCACGATAAGACATATAAGAGTAAATATTATTTCAACTTATAAATGAAACCATTAAACGTTCTTCAAATAAAATATTATTTCATATTTTTATAAAACAAAAAACTTTAATCCTTATGTTCTAAACTACAAGAAAAACAAAACAAGAATAAGAAAAAAAGGTAGTTTTGCTTATTTAAAACAAACGCAAAAGTAGTCATTGTTAAAGTAAATTAAAACTAACGATTATAAAAAAAGAAATTATTAGCTTTCCTATCTCATTCTTAAATATTTATATTATTATTAGTACGTATTTAACTTATTCATTTTATTTGTCCATGTATAACTAATACTATAGTATTTTTTAAACGATGTTATGGTAGTTTCTAATGTATGTACATGCGGCAAAAATTTTACATATGAGTAGACACATTGCATGTATCTACTACATCGTACGCATGTACAGATATATAATAAAGCTAGATCCAAATTACAATGCGATTTAATTAAATAATGTATCATGGATTTCACTAGGCGACCAATTAAATATTGATTGAGTATATTGATTAAGTAAAAAATACAAAAAGTTTGCTACAACTTGGATTATCATAATGTTCTTCTAGCCTGGTATCAATTTATATAAGGTGTCCCAACAGGAACTTGGCGATTTAAATTCTAAATAACATGCGTAGTATTTAGAAATTCAACGATTTATTAACGTAAGCATAAAATAGAAACCCTAAAATTATATGTGGAACAAGATATCGGATAAATGTCCACCGTGACTTCTATTGCACACAGCGATTCTTTTTTTAAAATTTTCAATGACTTTATCACACATATGCAAGTTAATCTCGCCAATAACCGCACGGATGTTATTTTTTAATTCATCAATTGTCTGTGGATTATTTGTGTAGACTTGATCCTTAAGGAAACCCCAAAGGAAAAAGTCCAGCGGTGTTATGTCGCAGGATCTTGCAGGCCAATCCACGTCACCATTACGAGAAATCACACGGCGAGGGAATTTCTCCTGCAGTAAATTTAGAGTTTCCCTGGCAGTGTGACAAGTGGCCCCATCTTGTTGAAAGTAAAAATTGTTGAGGTCCATATCTTCCAAACGAGGCCATAGAAAGTTATTCAACATCTGTCGATACCGCTCCCCATTTACAGTTTCTGCTTCTCCATTCGAACGACCATTTTCATAATAAATTTGAACAATTTGGATACGTTCTTCAGTCATGAAACGTTGCATGATAACTTTTACAAGTTTATAGATGACATATACCAAATATTAGGTTGCTAAGTTACCTTATTTGAAAATAATGTGAAATTTAATTCACTAAGTTCCTGTTGGGACACCTTTTATATATTAATACCAATGGCGGTTCTTGATAACCGCGACTAATTAATAATACGTGAACATATACGAGGACGGGTTAATTTATTCGCGCAATCCTACAGAAACAATGGAATAATTTAAATAAACAAACAATATTTTTCTACATAATCTCCTCTTAATTTTTTAATACATTTAATCCATCTGTGTTCAAGCTTCTTTATTCCGTCTCGATTTTCTTCTAACCTCGCAAAATAATCGCCCACTTTTGAAGTTAGCTCTTCATTTGTGCAGATTTTTTTGCCTCCGAGAAAATCTTTTAATTTAGGAAATAGATGAAACTTAGATGGTTCTACGTCTGGCGAATATGGAGGGATCCGGTACTAATTCGAACCTTAATTCTTCAATTTTTTGTAGCAACCGTACTGGAGCACACATGTGCATTATCACGGTGAAATCAAACGATCTAGAAGATGCATAATATTCGCAGTTTACGGTCTTGCCCTTTTGAAGATAAGCTATCAACAATATTCCTTTTACATCCCAAAATACCGATGGCATCACCTTTCCCGACGATACAACTGTCTTGGCCTCCTTGGGAGTTAGTTCTCCACGTTTGATCCATACTCTTTCAAATTCTCAAATCTCATCGTCTGGGGTTCAAAAAAATCGCGAAATTTTCAAAACACCATACATTTCTCTTCCGATCGCCGCGAGGTTTAAATTAAAGTACTCGTCACGAGGATTGAAACGAGAATATAGAGTGCCATACTAACACCAACCGTTTGGCTGCTACGGCGATGCGAATTTTTGCAAAATTGGCATTTTTTATTTCGGTTTTTCGTGCAAAATATAAAGCACCCATTCCTTTGAAATGCTCACTCTCTCTGCTATTTATAACGCTTTCAATCGTCGGTGACTTAGCAACAAATGATGGATTTTATCCGTCATTTCTGGACTTGTAGCTGTTTTCGGCTGTCCACTGCGGGGCTCATCTTCTAACTGTTCGTGCTAAGCTCGAATTAATTACCTCATTTTCTGACGCGTGTATGCGAACGACAACCCTTACCCAGTGTACCTCGCATACCATCATGGATTTCGAAAAAGGACAGGCCTTTCTTACTTAATCACTGCACGATGTTCAAAATTATCCATTTACACTTAATTAGTAGCAGGGTAAAATTTAAAAAATTGCCTACGAAACACGCTTTGTCACAAATTTATCAAACACTAACAGTAAACTGACGGTTGTCAAAATGTGATGTTTTTTTATTTCGCGGCCTACTCTAGGCGATCGTGCTAATAAGTCAATCTACTAACTTGTAATGAGATATAGATTTTTGTGCAGAGCCGGTTAAATTGGGGAATTTCAATATTATTACGCATTAATGTGGTCATCTAATATAACTTATTATAGACACGTACTTTTTACTCTTGTCCAAAAAATTAAGTAGTAATTTTTTGCAATAAGTACCTAGTATTTAATATTAGTTAAAACTAGTTATTAGTCATACTAAATGACCAAGTTAAAGCATCCCGCTTTTAATTCCCCAATTTAACCAGCTGCAGTTATAAAGTATCTTTTAAGTTCATTAATATTATATGTTACGCAAAATCTTGCAACTATTGAATCAAAAAATGTTTTTGGTATTTAAAAGTTCTTCATATTAATTTTAGTCGTATGTAATTAAAATTATTTGTTTTATGATCATCCACACTTATGACTTTAATATAAATTTCAAGAACGAATCTGCTATAGCAATTTACAGAGAAAAGTGAAACGGTATTTTCTACTTTCAGAATAAATTCTTAAATATTTTTTTTGCGCTAACATAACTTCCTATAATAGCAAATTTAACAGATTTTTATGTATAAATGATCTAATTCAAGAAATAAAAATCGATAGCTTAATCGTTTTTTTAAATTTTTTAATATATGTAATAAGATTCATATACACATATTGTTGTTAATAAATGAAAGTAATCTATTAACCTATTTACTAATAAACATGAAATCTTTGAATGTTTTCCATTTTTATGCGTTACATAATTGACAATATTAATACTTTACCTCTTCCGGGAAGCAATTAATAATTGTTTCCGTGATCTTTCCATTACGCAGGCTAAGTATATGTATTATATGAGTAGTAGGAATACATAATTCTGTTTTTCTTATAGCAAATCATTTAGAAATTTTAAAATTATTTGCAATTGTTTTAAACATATAATCACAATTTTGAATTATTTAATATAATTAACAACAAAATTAGAAATTATTAGAATTCGATTTAAGGTACATCAATTTTTAAGAGAAATTTAAAATTTAATTTTCCAAGTACAGCTGCGGAATCATAAATCGTGACAGTCAATTTTATCAATATAAATGCTGTTTAAATTGCAATACCTATAGTAAAATGTATTAAGTACGGGAAAAAAATTATTGATCAGAACTCTTACTCAATATTGTGCCATTCTACCGTTTGCTTCAATAACTGCCTGTAAGCGTTTAGGCATTGATAGAATTAGATTTCGTATATAATCTTCATTTTAGGAGTAATTTACAATAAGCAAGGAAACAGCAATGACGAGATCCAGGAAAGAATTACAAAAGGTAGGAAAACTATTGGAGCACTCAATTCCATACTTTGGGAAAAAAAACCATTAGACGAGACACAAAACTTCGCATTGTTAAGAGTATTCGACATATGGTTCAGAAGTATGGGATTTGAGTAAAACTAATAGAAGGAAGCTGCTAGTCACAGAAATTGATTTTTTAAGAAGAAGCTGTCGAATATCGAGACTCGAAAGGATACGAAATATAGAAATAAGAAGAAGGATTAACATCGACAGGGATATTATTGACGACATAGAGGAAAAACAATTGACTTGGTTCGGACACACAAAAAGAATGGCTTGATACGAGATGGCCAAGGAAAGTGTTAGAATGGATACCTCCAGAAAAGCGAAAGAGAGGAAGACCAAGAAGAAGTTGGAGAGATGACATTAACGATGCTATGGATGCAAGAAATTTAGAGGAAGACATGTGTTACGACAGAAGGATATGGAAACTGGGGACGGAGAGGCGGCGACAGCCGTAGATAATCTGTATATATATATATATATATATATATAAATATAATAACTTCGTGACCTTGGTATGATATGGTAAACCTAATCTGTAGGCGATTAAAGGTCTGTATATTACTTCAAAATATATGTATTTAAAAAACTCTACATGTTTCGGCAGTATCGCCTTTATCAAGAGAATACAAAATATAAATGATTATATTATAGATTTATATTTTGTATTCTCTTCTGTATTCTGGTTACTCGTAAACTCCGAGTTTACGAGTAACCAGAAGCAGAAGCACACAGTTATCGCAGACCTGAAGATAGCAAATGTGATTTTGCCGAAACGTCGTCCAGAAACCAGCACCGGTCTTTACAAAGACCAAACAATGGAAACGCGGAAGAAAACCCGGAATCCAGTTACAACACATACTACTACCCGCGGAAACCTGAAAGAAAACATATATATATATATATATATATATATATATATATATAATCTTCATTGATATTGTTCCTCTATTGCATTTATTAAATTCTCATTATTTCTCGGTTGAAAGTGTTGAGAATATTTTTTTTTTTGAGTAAACCCTAGATGTTCTCGATCAGATTTAAATCCGGACTTTTTTGATGCCCAAAGTAATTTATTAATATTATTGTTTATGAAACAGTCCTGCACAACACGGGATGTGTGGATTGGTGAGTTGTTTTGCTGGAATATAAATTGTGCTGGATGTAATATGCGAACAGATGGTAACATTACATCTTCCAAAAGACTGGAATATACTTGTCCATTTAGTCTACTATCTATATGCCATAATACAACCACACCTTCATAACTAAACCACCCCCACATATTTACTGAGAACCGGCCACTAGCGTTGACATTATGAACATGTTTTTCATATCGGCAATTTCCTGATCGATACATCCGAAGACGTTTATTGATATATGATTGGAAGATTTTTTTCATCCGAGAAAACGTCTTCCAGAAGTCTTCGTCTCTATTCAAGGACTCTTGGCAAAATTAAACTCTGAAATGCTTGTTTTTTGTTTTAGACAAAAATGGTTTCTGTGCAGCTGACTGACAAGAAGGCTCGCTATCTTTCATTCTATTTCGTGCAGTTCTTACACTGGCTGGAAAGTTAGTAGTTGCACAAGCACTCACTACAATCTTGAAAGGATGTTCTTTCAAATAATTGATTAGCATAATATCTTCATCATTAGTGTGCCCATTTGTCACCCTGTTCCGTTTTCTACTCACATTTTCTATTACTCACGCTCTGTTCTTGATCCCATTTTTTCTTTATTCTAAAAACTGTGGTCTTACTAATATCCAAACGTTCTCCAATTTGTCTATAAGACCTAAGATCTTCTAATGCATGTACAACTCGCTCATTTGACAAACTTATTTTGACAAATTAAATTTGATAGTAGGTGACACCATGACATTAATTATTATAAGTACCTACACCTTACATTAGCAAAAAAAAATTATAGAATTTATTCATAAGACTTGTCCAGCTTTATGATTCCACAGCCGTAATTCCTCTAAATGTATTTAGTACTTAGAATTTATCGCGAGTATATACGAATTTTAATGTGAAGTACAATAGATGTCTAGATATATTATTTTACACTCTACGATCTCAGTTTTTAAAAAATGTGAAACTTATTTATGACTGCGAATAGTATCTACAAGAATGCATAATCTAGTGTTATACCATTCTATAAAGAACGAAATTTTTCTGTCTAATTTTTCAAGTAATAAGCCATATCTCTGCCTAGCGCTTTTGCAACACAAAATTGTGAAGTGCACATCACTTCACAATTTTCCTTTCAATTAATAAACAAAAATAAATTAAGTATTTTATATTAGCTTACAAATTCTAGAACCGAATTGGCAATTGAGATTGTAGTCAGTAATCATCGGTATTTTTTATATTTTTTCTATAATTTTTGAAAATGTATATATCAAATAATAAATTGGCTAATAATTTTAGTTTAGACATGCATTCTCTCAAACAAATACCAGAAATTGTTTATTTAAGACTGCTTAAAGGTATAAAAAAATTTTGCTATAAGAACATACGACGATGCCAGTGTAACGCTAGTTTTGGAGCGATTTGTCAACCAGTTTGTTTGCAGTTGCTGGTTTTGTTAGTCGACCCAAGTGCGCTCTGTGTGTTTTTAAAACGCAAGGCGCAGTGTGCTTCAAATTTTGTAATACTAACCAAATTTGTCTTGATGAATCCTTGAAAATGTTGTAGAAAGATCTACGATTCGTCAGCTTTATCAAAAACACGAAGAAAGCATTCAAAGAGGTTCGTGAAATAGGTTGCTAAAATACGCATTCTGATCATCGACCAAGCGCCCTACTCACCAGATATGGCTCCATGTGACGTTCTTTTGTGTTCTAAACTAAATTTTCCACATCGTGGAAGATATTTGAAATCTTTTTAAACCTGTGAGAAAATCCACAGAGGAGACTGAAAACCATACCGAAAAGAGCCCATATAAAATGTATTGACGGCTGAATTATTCGTTGTGATAAATACATCAAATGGGGCCTATTTTGAAGAAGAGAAAAAATAGATTTGATTGATTTAACCAGTATCTTGTGTTTTATTGAAGAATTTATCAGAATTGCTTGATTATTATGCCATGAACAATGAATGTATTTTCTTTTCACAATTTACTAATTATAAGACGGATTAATAAAAATTGATCAATCGCATTTGAAACAATATGCATTCTTTCATATATTTTTTCAATAAAATATATGAAAAAGTAACAGTACAGTCAAATGAGAAAATCTACGATATTAAGATGAAAACCGACCAAACCCTTCTCAAACTGCAAGAAAAATGTTGAAGTGTAAAAGAAACAAAATCACAAAAGAAGTAAACGCAATTAGATCAATTTCGTCGAAGAGGAGGCGAAGGCTGTCTAGAAAAGTTTACGAAGCCAATAAAAATTAAGGAAGTGACGTAATCAAACATGTAAGTTATAAAAAATCCGAAAACAAAGATGAAATAAGATGTTTGGCAGAAGAAATTATTAAATCGAAACAAGTATGAACAAAGAGAAATGAGAGTTGATAGTGCAAAAAACAAAGGAAGATATCTAAAAGGTGCAGAGAAACAATACACGGAATAAACTAGAAGTATGTAACGTTTATACCGGGTGTCCCAACAAGGGTAACGAGGTACGGTATTAGGGAAACGGATGTACCTAGAAATTTGAAACAAAAAAATTGTTGAGTAAATCGGCTAAGAGAAAATGCTGGAAATTATTTTCGAGTTTCTGAAATGGCCTCCAGGGGGCGTAATTGCCATCCTGAATTTTAAACCCCGTTTTCTGCAAAATTTTCTTATATTAATGATAGTCATAGTGAATACTATTTTAAAGCTGAGACAAATTCAAATATTTTTTGTTAAATGCTTTTGCTCTATCTCTGAAAAGAAAGTAGTGGGGGGCGCTAGAATATTTTCGGAAATAAATGTCGATAACTCTAAAAAGGCTTAACGTATCTTAATAAACTTGGAGTCGTTAAAAAGGGGGTTTCCTAGACTATCAATTGAACTGTGAGTGAGGTGATTGTGTTAGCTTACCTTGCCGCCAGGTGGCGTTTTCTGACATAATCGCATAAAAATTAACTTACAGCAAAAAAATCAAATGCAATGATATCACTTTTTTTACGTCATTACATAGTCAATCAAGAGCATAACAAGCCAGTGAGAACCGCATCTCAATATCTTTATCCTAACCTAAGATATGAATAAAAGAAATTTATACTAAAAAAATAATTACATTTTGGGAAGCATTTCCACTTTAAGGTTTGTTATTAATGTCTAATTATTCCTAATTTACCAAATAAAATGATAATTTATTATTTGGGATGCCAAACGATATTTTAAATCGAAATAAAATTTTGATATTTATCTTTATTACTTTTTTTTACAATACTTTCGAAAGCCAACAGGCCAAAATAATTATAAAATAATAAGTGTGGGAACAGTAAGGAAACTAACTTAAAGTCCAACGAGCCGCAATGCTTATAAAATAATAACAATAAATTATGGAATCTATGAAACTAATAACTTGAGAACGATAAAACACAACAAGGTTGATTGAAAGGAAAATCAAAAAGTGTTTATAAATGTTCAAAGTGCCTTCCGTCATTTTCTATGCAGAAATTTATCCTGCGTCGTGTATTTAATACGGCTGTGCTGATTTCAGCTCTTGAAATATTGGCTACAGCATTTCGGATACGATCAATCATGTTTTCTGGGGTAGTAGGGCGAGTCTGATAAACAATATCTTTTATTCTACCCCAAAGATAAAAGTCAAGGACAGTAAGGTCTGGAGATTTGGCAGGCCATGGAAACAAACTGCCCCTTCCTATCCAACGGTTTGGATAAGCTTAGTCTAAAAAATTCCTGACTTGTTGAGAAAAATGTGCAGGACATCCGTCGTGTTGCAGCCACATATCTCTTCTCGTTTGTAAAGGCACGTTTTCTAATAAAATTGGCAAGTGATTTCTTAAAAAGTCCAAATAAGTTTCGCCATTAACATTATTATTAAAAAAAAATGGTCCTATAATTCGATCGCCTAAGATACCACACCAGACGTTCACATAAAATTGGCAAGTGATTTCTTAAAAAGTCCAAATAAGTTTCGCCATTAACATTATTATTAAAAAAAAATGGTCCTATAATTCGATCGCCTAAGATACCACACCAGACGTTCACACTCCAACGATTTTGATAGTTTATCTCACGCATCCAATGTGGATTTACTGGCGACCAATAATGCATATTATGCAAATTGACTCCTCCATTGCTTGAAAAAGTAGCTTCGTCGGTCCATAATATTCGAGATAAAAAATCGGGATCCTCATCTATCATAGAATTCAACCAATGACAGTGGTCTAATCTCCTATCAAAATCAGTTTCCTAAAGAGTCTGATGTAGTTCAATATGATAAGGGTGTAGATAGTGATCTCTTAGGATTCGTTGTACCGATGATTTACTAATTCCTAAGTCCAAACTTATTCTTCTTAAACTTAAATGTTAATGTTAACATAGGCAAGAACATTAATGACGTTTTGTTCGTTCCTAGTGTGTCGATTTCTTCTAGGCACTGGATTAGGATGAACTCGTCCTGTTTCGCGCAAACATCTTCTTAAGCGTCTAAATACCATTCTAATAAAATGTCTTCTATTGGGATAATTTGCTGCGTACACACGCTCAGCCACACAGGCGTTTTGATGACACTGGAAAAACACGTCCAACATGACGTATGCTTCCGCAGTTGAATAAGGCATTTTTAATGCAATAAACACAATCACAGTAAGACAATTAATTTAAATATTAAAATTTAAACCGACTATTTAAAACAGGATATCAAAAGACTTTCACACTTTGACAAGCATCAAACAACATGAAAAACGCGTAGAGTTATGTCAGATATAAACGACATTTGTTTTCATAGCAATCTTGATCATTACTAAAGAATGATTTCTGTCAGAGGATTTTATTACTTACATTACGTCAATAATTAATAAAATTGGTACTCAACAATCGATTATTGACTAAAAACCTAACATTAATAAAAAAGTATGTGATAATACTAAATATTTGAAAACGGGTGACAATATCACAACGTAGTACTAATATCATATATTAAACACTATGGTGTCCTTAAAGGCATTGTAAAAAAAGTAATAAAGATAAATAACAAAATTTTATTTCGATTTAAAATATCGTTTGGCATCCCAAATAATAAATTATCATTTTATTTGGTAAATTAGGAATAATTAGACATTAATAACAAACCTTAAAGTGGAAATGCTTCCCAAAATGTAATTTTTTTTTTAGTATAAATTTCTTTTATTCATATCTTAGGTTAGGATAAAGATATTGAGATGCGGTTCTCACTGGCTTGTTAGGCTCTTGATTGACTATGTAATGACGTAAAAAAAGTGATATCATTGCATTTAATTTTTATGCAGTAAGTTAATTTTTTTGCGATTATGTCAGAAAACGCCATCTGGCGGCAAGGTAAGCTAACACAATCACCTCACTCACAGTTCAATTGATAGTCTAGGAAACCCCCTTTTTAACAACTTCAAGTTTATTAAGATACGCTAAGCCTTTTTAGAGTTATCGACATTTATTTCCGAAAATATTCTAGCGCCCCCCACCACTTTCTTTTCAGAGATAGAGCAAAAAGCATTTAACAAAAAATATTTGAATTTGTCTCAGCTTTAAAATAGTATTCACTATGACTATCATTAATATAAGAAAATTTTGCAGAAAACGGGGTTTAAAATTCAGGATGGCAATTACGCCCCCTGGAGGCCATTTCAGAAACTCGAAAATAATTTCCAGCATTTTCTCTTAGCCGATTTACTCAACAATTTTTTTGTTTCAAATTTCTAGGTACATCCGTTTCCCTAATACCGTACCTCGTTACCCTTGTTGGGACACCCGGTATGAACATAAATAATGTACAAGTCTTGAAATAAATAATGGAGGACATTAAAAGAAAAGAAAACTTACGAAGAAATAATGTTTTTATAACATGAGAGCAAAATGAATTGAGGTAGTAGGAGGCTGCGGTTCGCTGATCGTATTTCGTGAATTATAAAGTAAATCAATCTTAGTGACAGCACTTAAATATCTCCTTGATACAAATTTAATTTACAACTTAAAATATTTATAAAATGTCATGTTTTATATTTTATTGAAAAGTTTGCAATAATTGTTGAAACTGTTGTCCCTCGGCATTCAAACATAAATTTACGCGCCGCTTCATGTTTTCAAAAACCTTTTGTAAAATAAATCCGTCTACTAACTCGCACTGTCGCACGATATTATTCCGTAAATCGTCTATTGTATGCACTGGATTTTTAAAAATAGAGTTTTTTAAGTATGGAAATAAAAAGTAATCCAGAGGAGTTAAGTCACACGATCTTGGCGGGAAACGGTCAACACTAATAATTCTTTCATAAAAAAATTCACGTAAATAATTTATTGTTTCACGGGCAGTGTGTGTGGTCGTGCGGAATCTTGCTGAAAGAAACCTAACTGTAACTCGTCATCATGCAGTTGATTTATGAATGTTTCCAGTATATTATTACGATATCTTTCCCCATTTATAGTTCCTTCGAAAAAGATCGGACCAATAAGCCTTCTACGTGACATGGCACACCAAACCCCTATTTTTACAGGATGCAACGTTGTTTCCCTATAATAATGCGGATTGTCTATTGCCCACATACGCATATTCTGAGCGTTTATGTAGCCGTTCAGGTGAAACCACGCTTCGTCGGTGAAAAACGTTTTATCCAAAACATCGCCGTCGTTAAGATTTGCATTAAAGAAACGACAATAGGCAACTCTTCGAACGTAATCTGGCGGCAATAGTTCTTGATACAATTGAACCTTGTAAGGATGCATACCAATATCGCGTTTAAGAATACTGCGGCAGGTTCCATAACTTATATCCAGCTGTTGTGCCAGTCTTCTGACAGATGTTGTAGGTTGTTCTCTAATTGCGTTTCTTACATTATTAACAACATTTTGGGTCCTAACTCGAGAAGATCTTCCCCCTTTCCATTGTCTTTTTACAGACCCAGTTGTTCGAAAGTTATTTATAATTCTCAATAGGTCACGAGAAAAGTTCTTATTTACTAAAACAACTTCAGGAAAACGTTGTTGGATTTCCTCCTTGCACATTTCTATTGAATAATACCATACGCAGTTTGGCAAACGTCGACCTTTACGAAAGTAACATTCTAAAATGAACACCATTTGTTCTTGAGTAAACATTCTGAATGTGATTATACTGTTTTTTTAAAAAAAAATTGTATTGAAAGAATTAATAATTCACACTGACAGTCTGTCATTAAATGTTTGACAGAAAAATATAGTGAATATAATTCACGAAATACGATCTACGAACCGCAGCCACCTACTACCTCAATTCATTTTGCTCTCATGTTAGATATTGTTAAGACAATAAAAAGTAAATAAATAAAAGTAAAAGTGATGTGCTGAAAGTTACATATCGATGATTAAACAAAAAAAATGGGACTCAAAAAAGCTAAAATCGAAGAATTGGAAAGGTAGACTAAAACTAAAGATCTATATAATAGAACATAAACCAGTACCAACCAATAAGTAGAAATTTATAAAAATACTACTACATACATAATGTAAGAGAATAATTGAAAAAAAACGAGTATCAATGAAAACAAAGAGTGAAAGGAAAACTACGAACCGAAATGGGTTCAAAATGTCAAAATTCTATCAAACAGATGCAATTCTAATAGCATTAATATCAACACTTTAGGAGATAAATATATGAATATACTCGTATATCTAAGAGGCTATAGATACACTGAAAATCTAAGATATGATATACAAGAGGTCACTAATTGTAATTAAAAAGAAATTATCAACCAATCACGGTTTAAATAAAATAAATTGGTAGACCAAAATAGATATTTTTGTATCTAAAACGCGAAATGGTACTTTTGCGTTCAAGAATGGAAGATATTTTACCGAGCTTTAGCGAGGCAAAATATCCATTCGAGAACGCAAAAGCATTTCGCGTTCGAGATACAAATAATATTTTTTCGAAAACTGCAATGCACAACAATTTAATTTATATTTAAAATCGTTTGAACCGTGTTTGAATCAAGACGGTTTAGGCGCGGTGACGATCGATAACGATAACAACCTAATCAACAATAACTATTTTGTATCTAGAACGCGAAATGGTACTCTTGCGTTCAAGAATGGAAGATAGCTTTAGCGAGGCAAAATATCCATTCGAGAACGCAAAAGCATTTCGTGTTCAAGATACAAATAATATTTTTTCGAAAATTGTAATAAAATAAGACACTTCTGTTATGCACAACAATTTAATTTATATTTTAAATCGTTTGAATTAAGACGGTTTAGGCGCTGTGACTATCATAACGATAGCAACCTAATAAACACTGCATATTAGTTGTTTGAAAAAGTAGTTTCAGAATTATATATTGTAATTCATATTCTAAAAGTGTTGAATTCAAATCGTCCTGTTTATAATAGTTACTGTTTTGTAATACAAAAGTATTTTTAATAATATAAAATATTATTAAAAATCTGGTGTGAAGAACACAAATACAAGTTCAATATTAATATGTTTGTGAACGTGTCTGAACATATCCCTCCCTAGAGACGCAGATAGTACGTATTTCATCTTTCTTCAGATTCATCAGTACGCCCCTGCTGAAGAAGGATATATTCAGGCACATTCACAAAAAGAACCACTTCGCTATCTCACAGAAGTTATTAACACCGAGCGTAGAAGTACATTCAGCGCTGCATATTATTAGACGACCAAAGTACTCGCTCTGTCTACATAACCAATGCAGAACAAACGAAGTGTTTCCAAAGATGGTACTGCCATATCTCTAGAAACTGTATTTTGTTTGTGTCTTCACTTCTCCATACGTGATGTGTAATGTAACAGAATAAATTGAATTTATTCTGTTACTTTACTATTTTGTATTGAACTGTTATATTATTTAAAATGTATATTATTTAATTAATAAAATCATAAATAAGTTTCGAAAAAATGACAAATTATTTTGACGTTTGTTTTATGTTCTAGAACGAAAAAGACTTTGGCGTTTTAAAACATAAAAGTATTTCGCAGCTAGGTGACAAAAAAAAACTCACTTTGTCAACCGAAAATTTAACGAAAATGTCAACTTTTGGTACTTTCGCGTTCAGGAATGGAAGTTATTTTGCTGAGCTTTAACGAGGCAAAATATCCATTCGAGAACGCAAAAGCATTTCGCGTTTGAGATATAAACAATATTTTTTCGAAAACTGCAATTAAATAAAACCATTGAATTATATATTGTAATTCATATTCTAAGAGTGTTTAATTCAAAATGAGCTCGGAAAGTGAAGACGAGCCAGTTTACCAGCACCAGAAGTATTGGAAACGGCACAAAGTGCTGTTTCACAATTAATCCCTAAAAAATCATAAATAAGTTTCGGAAAAATGACGAATTATTTTGACATTTGTTATATGTTTTAGAACTAAAAAGACTTGGGCGTTCTAGAACATAAAAGTATTTATTTTTGACTAAGTATTATTTGTTCATTTCACCTTGGATACGGTTACCATAATCACGGTCATATCGCCCGTTAGAACAGGACGATATGGCTCATATTGCCCGCTAATTTATTTATAGTTTTTAATGTTGTGTAAGTATAAATAATGCCCGAGAAGAAAGGATATACATTTTGCAGAACTAATAATTTGAATTTTTAAGAAAGTCTAAAGAAACAAGCAAAACTTTAGCATTCTTTATTAAAATTAAGAGTATCTAAACATTGACAACTTCAAAGTGTCAAACTGTCATTTAAAATAAAATTAAGGTTAAGTCGTTGATTCAAGGAGTCATGTTACATTCGTAATGATACGTAACGACTGTCAACGACATGACAGTTGACAGAAATCTCGCAACTTTTCCAACGTAATTTGAATTTTCCGCTTAAGGAATTAAAAAAAAAAGTGAAAAATAAAATCTTGTATGAACCACTGGCGTTATGGCAATTATATTGCCCTCGGGCGACATTCATCCCTCGGTGAATTAACGTCGACCTCGAGCAATATAATACCCATAATGCCCTTGGTGCATAAATAACTGTTCACAGCTAGGTGACATAAAAGACCCACTTTGTCAACTGAAAATTTAACGAAAATGTCAACTTTTAATGTCAGTTTTCGAAAGAAATATATTATTATTAAATCTGAAACAAAAAAAACAAATGGTGAAAAGAAAATTATGAAATTTTAAAAAAATGATATATAAAAATAGCGAAAGAAGTTTGTGAGGAATGAAAAGTAAGTAAACTGAAAAAAAAAACAATATCGTGGAATAACAAAGTATTCAAGATAATGAAAGAAAAGAACGAAATATAAAAATACATCGCCCTGGAACACAATATAGCAAAATAGATGTAAACAGAAATAAATTAATCAAAAGTAGCAATAACAAAAAATTAAATTTATTTATTATCATTATTATATTGAATAAATAAGATTCTAGAATTGTATAAAAGGTGTGTGATAAAAAATGTAAGTTAATCACTAGGAGTATAAGAATAAATGAAATTATAAATTATAAAAGGAACAGAGGAATTATCACGGAAAATTTGGAGATAGGAAGATAACCTCAGAGCTCCAATATATGAAGAAAAAGGTTAATTACAGCAATTGTATAGCGATATGCCAAATATTTCCAATGTTTTAAAATGCATGCAGGAATAGTGGAAAGTAATCTAAGAAAAATGAATTATATGAAGTAACTCAAGAGACAATCCAGCGATAGTACATTTATAAGAAATCTAAGAGAAAGAAAAATATAAGAGATTATAAGCAGAATGAAGGTCAATATAGGAAAGTATGAAGTAAGAAATCGCAGGAAGGAAGTTAACCAATAACAAACACACAAGATAAGAATAAGAAGAGATGAAAAAGTCAAAATTTTCCAATTTCGATACCTTCATTTGATAAATACATATATCAATTTAGATATTAGTCATCGAGTGTTATTTAAGCTCGACTAATGACGTAAATTGTGTGTTGGAGAACTGAACTCAAACTACATACGCAATACGATAACTTTCTTGGTAAATAACGCAGCATTCCAAAGAACAACATATAAAGTTAGAATTAGTCAAAGCAAAATTATATCGGACTTAAGATACACATTAGTCAATACCTACCCATCAATAAAGCAAATGTGTAGCAATAAAAATCTTACGATTTCATACTTAATACTCACATTATAATCTTTTCCACTATCATCCCCACCTCCATATCCACCATAGTTTACGTCACTACCACCATCATATCCGCCATCGAATCCTCCGTAATCTCCTCCAATATCACCTCCTCCCACATAACCTGCTTTGGCATAGATGAAACTCAATACCAAGACAAATGCAATCTACAAATAATACGTATACATAATAGTTAAATCACTGAAAAACTTGTTACTCCAAGAACACTTGTATCACCAAAACTCACTTGAGTAAAATTCTCCATTTCTTTGCAATACCAATTTTTTCAATGTGATTTTGATTAATTTACTATTCGTGTGGTGGAGGTGGGACTGATTGTTCTGCTAGCATAAAATCTCTTTTATACATAACTGCCACCCACCTCTATCGATGACCATTACAATATAGTGTTTTATATCCCCGTAACTTATGGTCAGGACCATTAATAAACTTTCTCTACATCTATGATTGATAGACGAGCTTTGTTCATTCATTGAAACAGTAAGCTGCGATAAGAATAATTCTAATTTATCTCCCTGTAATGCTCTTATATGAATAGTTGAAAATTAAGCTAATTTGTATATTGTTTGTATTATTTATAATGCTTAAAATTTCGATAAAAAATGAATCGTGTTCTATTATATCCTTAACCTTTATTCTTTAGTATGTTTACTCTGAATCCTAATTACACAATTTAAACATAGTATGTAACTTGAAAATCTGTTGTATGTTTAACTTCTAAATTACTAGCAAGAAATTATAAAGAAATAACATAGTGTATTATTATTTCACGACATCTATTAGTGTAAAATTACTAAATTCCGACAAATTTCTATAGGTGTTACACCAACATATAATGGATGTTTTTTTAGAGGTATAGACTTTTAAAACGAAATAAAACACATTAAAATGATGGTAATAGCCACAAAATTGGCTTTATTGAAAAGATAATTTTATGTCATTATTGTTTGAATATGATTTCGGGCATATATGCGTCGCAGCTGACTCGAATGAAACGCAATCTGGAAGTCCAACTTCGGACCACTTTTTCCAGCAGCTGAGGCCGTCTATCGACAATAACTCTGCGAATGTTGGCTTCCAAATAGTCCAATGTCTCTGGTTTATCGGCGTATACCAACGACCTCGCATATTCCCATCGAAAATAATCCAAAGGAGTGAGATCACACGATCGTGGAGGCCAATTCACAGAACCATTACGCGAAATTATGCGCTCATCAAATGCTTCCCTCAATAACCTGATTGTGTCGCGCGCTGTATGTCATGTTGCGCCGTCTAGTTAAACCAAAGGTGTTCTAAATTAACGCCATTTAATTGGGGAACAAAAAGTCAGTAATCATGGACCTATAGCGCTCTCGATTAACTGTAACGTTCTGACCGGCATCATCTCTGAAGAAATATGGGCCAATGAGTCCATCACCTCATAAAGCACACCAAACCGTGACCTTTTCTAAATGTATCGACGTCTCAATAATGGCTTCTAGTTGTTCTGCGCTCCAAATACAGCAATTTTGTTTGTTGACGTTCAACCAAAAATGAGCCTCCTCGCTGAACAAGATTTTGCGGCAAAAAAGATTGACAAGAGGAATCTTGTTATGGGCCCATGCCGAACGTACAACCCGCATCATGATCACGCAGCTGTAACTTTTACGATCTGGATCTTGTAAGCTCGTAAACCAAGATCTTTTTGTAAAATCTTCCATAGAGTGGATGGACAAAGCTCTAATTGCTGTGGACGACGCCGACTAGACTCATTTGGGTCTTCCTCTGCAGCAGCAACTTCGGTATTCACTGTACGACGTCTCTGCGGATACATATTATCAATTAGAGTAGCTCGAATAACTTGCTCCGATGGATGATTATGTCGACCGTAAAATGAACGTAGCGCATGGTAAGTTTCGCGAACTAAACCATGATTTTCAAAGTAAATGTGCACAATTTACAAACGTTGTTCTGGTGTAAATTTGTTCATTTTGAAATGACACCCAATATTTTCGATATAGTTAACACTTTCAAATGTTCTTATTAGATTAATATCCGACAATTTAAATAGACCAATTTGAAATTTTTGTATTATTTACGGGTATAATATAACTAGTGTTATGATTATCATCGGTGATAGCGCGTTTCTATAGGTTTTAAGGAGTTGTATCATCGTTGATTAATCATAACTTCATAACACGTGTTATATTTGGTGAGAGAATATAATGAACAGAAATTTAATTTTTAGAAAAGTCAAAAATTTTAAACGATCTGTCAGTTTGGCAGCAAATAATTACAATTACAGGATACTCAATACAACAATTATTTATTTATTACAATACATATTTTTAACGTTAAATGTACAGTTTTGATACAACATGTGGATTACGCATTCGGTATGGGAAACTGAACCACTATTAGATATTTCAATCCCTCTCATCTTATTTATTATTTCAAAATGTAGTGTTTAAATAAGACTTTAAAGATTTTGAATTATTGTGACCAGTTATTTTCAAGACTTTTTGCTCTGGTATATCTGCGTTCGCCAAATGGATTACAGTTGTTGATCTATCAGAATGATTTATCACTTTTTTGTTGGTGGTATCAATTCCCACTTTTGGAGCGGCTGCCTTTGTACATTTGGAGATAGTAATAACACCTACAGAAGGTTTTTATACCACGCTATAGTACTTCCTAACCTCCAATTTTTTTTGCGTCAGAAAAAACTTATCGGTCGTTACATTATTTGATCATTTTCCCATTAGTTTTAGAAACAATCGAACTGGACACACATCAGGATCTACTGTGTTAGGTATTAACCATTTGCTATCACAGCAAGTTTTGCCCCTTCCTTGATTCGTTTTGTTAAATACTGGTTTTAAAAAAGTTCAATTAATAATATTTTCGAAATGTCCACCTCCTTGTTGAGACGTAGACTAAATTTTTTATGTACCCCATAAATAAAAGTCAAGGGAATTAAGATCGGGTGATCTGGGTGGCCATGCAGCAGGGCCACCTCGACCAATCCATCTTGGATAATTGACGTTAACCCTATTTCGGACAGCAATTCCGAAATGTGGTGGTGCCCCATCCATGTGAAACCACATGTCTCGTTGAACATTCAGTGGGACATCCTCTAAAAGACCTGGCAGTTCGTCAATAAGAAATTGAAGGTAATTGTCCGCATTTAACCTACCAGGAAGAACGACAGGACCAATCAACAAGTCATCGATTAGGGCCGCCCAAACGTTAATACAAAATTCATGTTGAAATTTAGATGTGCGTATAGCTTTGGGATTTTCTAATGACCACCTGTGCAGGTTTCTCAGATTTGTAACACCACTTCTCGTGAACGTAGATTCATCTGTCCAGAGGACTGTTCTGCAAAAATTAAAATGAAGCCGTGACTGTCTTAATATCCAGGTAGAATAAACTAGACGAGCATAATGGTCTACCTCATGTCCCCTGCGATAATGATATGGATATAAGCCCTCACGTTTTAAAATTCGCCAAACTGTCGTTCGTGGCACTCCTAATTGTCTCGCGATTCGACGTACACTGAGAGTTGGATCCCTTGTAACAATAGCTACTGCTTCTTCCTCTAAGTCTGCTAGCAAATTTACTCCCCGAAATTGTCCGTGTACTTCCAGAAACGATCTGTAATGAGGGATGCGCCTATCGGGAAACCGATGTCGTTATTCAATAACTGCTTGACTGCACTGCCGTTACAGTATCCATACACAAAATGCATGTCCGCATACTCTTGAGAAGAAAATCGGTAAGACATTTTGAATAAAGAAAACGTGTCCACTCACTAATAAGCTGTTGTATGAACTGAAACGTAATGTAATCCTTTATTAAAAAATGCAACGTTAACAGTCATCTGAACATTTGTTTATTGTATAATATTCATGGTTCAGCACTTACGAAATAAGTAAGAACCTTCTTTATCATAAATCAATTTCCAGTACACTTTTTTGTAGATCTCCAAGAAATTACGGTATGCACTACGACACGTGTTTATTTATTTTAGGAAAAGATTTTATTATCCGACGTTAACAATCACAGGCCTGTTATTGATTCTCATATAAAATATAAATTATATTTTATATTCCTTGAAAAAGGCATCATTTGCTAAAACATATAGGATTGTTTTAAATATGTATATACATTTTGAAATAAAACCAGACCTTAAAGACCAAGAAATTGAATTTACTATATATATATATATGTACGAGATATATATATATATATATATATATATATATATATATATATATGTATATATATATATATATGTATGTATATATATATATATATATATATATAATAAATTAGAAGGAATTTCTTATTTTCTTGGATCGTAATTATTATATAAAACAAAAAGTAATTGTTTCTAGGGAGTAGCGGACAGGTAATTAAAACAATATTTAATTTGTGCTGAGGCTTCGGTACTATATATAGTGCCTTTTTTAAAACTGTACTTTTCAATAAATATTATAATTTTGAAAACAGCACTATAAATAGTACCAAAAAGTCAACATAAATTAAATATTGTTTTAATTACCTGGCCGCTACTCGCACGAACCAATTATTTTTTGTTATTTGTCCGAATATATAAATAAATTCAGTGACGCATATTACAATTGTTAATAAAATCGTTGATATTTACCTGGTAACGAATACATTCCCGTGCCGATTCTAACAGCAGTTAAATTAACCGATGTCGATAGATTACATAACGTAGATACATCGTTTTGGTGTTCGGTGAAGCGTGTCAAATTGCTAATACTGTACCTTTTTCTTGTTTATCTTTTCCTGAGCGACCGGAAAGAAATCCACTTAGATGCTTTCCCGTTTCAAAATGAACATTGTTTTCAACACGAGCTCGTAAACCTTTTCTCTCTAACATTCGAAAATAGATTGTATTAGAATCATTTTTGTTTTCATTTTTAATAGTGAATTTTTAATATATAACACATAGAATATTATTACAAGATATTCTTGGATAATATGACAAATTGGACAATTTCATTTACTTTTTTTTGTTCTGATAGTTTCTAGTCCTGATCACCAGATAATTTGTTTTTAAAGGATGGTAGTACCTCCACTTATACAATATGGAAATGCTATTCTTATTTTGTATTTCTTGGAGCGTTTCAATCTTAATATTTTCTTATTATTCATTTCAAAAAATCAAAATAAGAAACTATTAAATTTCACAACGATTCACAGTGTAAAATGTTAAGAAATTGCAATAAAATACTGATAAAAAAGATATGTTTAACATAAAAAAGCATCCAAATACAACAAATTATAGAGAAAATATTAAGAACTTCGCCACAATATACCGGCTGTCCTTGAAGTAAAAAAAGACAACGTATGCAAAATGGAAAGACTAAATTATATAGAATGAATACCAAACATATTTTCCCAAAATTCCTTCTCATAAGCGAGAAAAGAAATGACTGTACGACTGAATATATCATAAATACTATCGGAAACGATATTTTAAAGCTGACCCACAACATAGTTTTCTTATCTCGCTTAAGTATTATTCTGTTGTCGATCGTTACTTACGTTCAATACAATTTTTCGATTAAAGATAATAGATTGTAACTTAAATGCCGGTGAAGTACACATGTTACGTTCCTTAATATATCAGCTTTAAAAATTAACAAGTATAAATTTTTAACAGTTGACTTAGGTTATCAATCCCTTACCATAACGGTTTTATAAATATAAACATTGCCGCCTTTGAATACAATGGGGCATTCGAAATCCGATATTCGTATTTTATATTTTTTACTTCAAACAAAAAAAACATTCTCATAATACACATGAAATTTTAGTATGATTTTTAAAATGGGTTTGTAAATGAATCCAACACACATCTTAATTTTTTATTTTGAATGTATAAAAGGCTGATTTCGTATGAGGTATTAACTTTAGCATACAAGATATTATAGCTTTTATAACATCAACAGCTGTACGTATATAAACATTCAGTATATTGGAATTTTAAGGGGTTCGCGTCGTAATTGACTCACAATATTTTGGATTCATATTCTATATAATTACATCTTTCCATTTTTCATACGTTGTCTTTTTATTTCAAGGACACTCGGTGTAATAATATAATCGAGAAATAATTAGAAATAGCATAAATAATAAAATTAATATACAAAATGAATAGATCGTAACCTCTTCTTAATACGAATATATTTAAAACAATTAATAAATAATAACACACCCCCAAAGAAAACAATAAGAGGCATAAACAAAAAAAAACCCTTGAATTAATAACCATAAACGATCATTTAGAAAATGTCGCTCACATAAGATGTATAAAAAAAGAAGCCTGTGCGTTTTACACGAACCACCCAAATATACAAAAACGCAAACAATTTAAATATAATTTTAAGGTAATAATATGAAATTACCTGATAATTATAGCAATTTATGTAAATTAAGAAATATTATTTTATTTTATAGCACATGAAGATGCAGTTAAATAAACTACAAAACGTTATAAAATATGTATATTTTTTTTAATGAAAAATAATTATTAAAGCCGAAACGCCCGAAGAAATACAACAATTTATCAGCGAAACATTCAAAAACGAAACGAAAACAAATATGAAAATGAAATAAAAGCCAAGAATTATTGTTACAATGATACCTTGAAATTGCTTTGAAATAGGTAATCAGTATAATATTCGTATTTCCTTATGAAATGCTTAAGATTATGTATTGATACTGTTGGTTCAAACCTAATGTATTTGTGGCATTTTTATTATGAAGTACGAGATGCCAAAGTTAGAGTTGAACTTTCTTAATAAACAACCAAACAGAAACAAGAAAAATTGCTAACCACAATAAACTAATAAACTCTGAATACGTATTTCGGCTCCTGAGTTACCATCTTCAATAGAATCTGGAAAAGAATGATTGTGTTAAACGTAGCGTCTTAGGTTAAGGCACAAGTTTTCAAAATATGCTCTTTACTAAATCGCCAGTAGAATAACACTGAGTATTATCTCGACGCTCCTAACACGAAAAAATTGTTCGACGTAAACCGATCGCAAAGCAATTTTGTCGTGTTTAGAAAAAAGAAAAAATGCAACTATGGAGAATAAGAAGGGTGGGCAAAACAAGTCGTATCATAAGTTTACCAGTTTTGCTATGTCGATTGCAAACATATAAGTAAATGCATTATAATGGTGGAAAAATGTTTTTTTTCTTCCCCAAGTGTCATTGTAATTGAAACCTGATATAGTTATAACAGTTAAGGTTACTTAGCTGAAATCACAACTTTATTGTACTTTATTTTTATTTACCTATGTATTTCAAATATTTGGAACTAGTCGATTTTAAATTAAAAGTATAAATAAAACACGTATATTTATTTATTTATATATTATTTATATTTTTAGCGCTAGGGCTCATCTAGATGCAACACTTATTTAACAATTTCTTTCCATGTCCTTTAGGTCCTTTTGCACCACATTGATCCATTTACTGTCCCTCTTTGTCTTTACTTCCTTGTCTAATATTTTCCTTACTCCTCCGTCTGAAGAGACTATCATTATATGTCCTGCCCAACGCTTTCTTTTTCCCTTATTTCTTGTGTTATTCCTGATTTACCAAGTAAGCACATTATTTCATTTGTCCTTTCTCATATGTTTCCAACTTATTTTTAGCCAAAAACCCTGTGCAGTATCTTCCTTTCCCATATTTCTAGATTTTTTATATGACTTATTCAAGACCGTAATTAACTACAGTACAGAACTTTTCAAAGATATATTGATCTTTTTCTGTGCCTATGTTAGGTGTTCATCTTGGTGTGGTTGACTTTTTACCCTATTTCACCTACGCCCGGTTTAATCATCTGAAAACGCCAACAAATTTCAATTTGGTTCTAATCACCACATCATCGACATATCCCAGGATCTGGTGCTTGTGTTAATATATAGTACCATGGGTGTGTATAGCAAGCGCCAAATAAGATGGCGAGCAGTAGGAGTAAGTCCGCGCAGCTTTAGAAGTAGTGGGGAACTTTGTATTTGGTTTTACATAAAGATGCAACTACGACCCATTCCCCCCCCCCCCCCCCCCCCCACGACATCTTATCTGGCGCTTGCTATACCTGGCTAGACCTTCAAATTTTCTACAATATAATATTAAAAAGTATCTCTTTATCTCACTCTGCCATTTGCCATGAAGATTTAACATGTTTGTCCATTGATCAAAACTTTATTTACTGAATTTTTGAATGTTATTTATATTAATATTATTCATTTATATTAGGGTTTTGCCAGAATTCATAAACATTAGTGGTTTTGATAGCGTCATAAGCTTGTTTGAAATCTATAAGCATTTATGTAAAACGCCATTTTGTGTTTTATTCGCTAATAGTTGTTTCATTTTAAAAAGTTGGTCAGGTACACTTCTATTTATTCTGAAACCGCACTGGAATCACCAAATACGATAATTTAATCGATCTTTCATGTAACCTGATCACCATTTTTATGAACCGGAACCAATACTGTTTTGATCACCCCTTTGGCAACCCGAGTAACATTCGAATTAACATAAAAATTAAATTCTCAACAAGAAAAAATTTCTTGATCCTGTATATATGTATCGGCCGATAGCCTAGTGCAGTGATTCCCAGCCTTCTTAGCTCCGCGACCCCCAAATAGTAAATGAAAATAAATATATTTTTTTAAATTTTTAATGCGAAATGGAAAAATTTGTGAAAAACGAAGTGAGCCATCTACATCCAGTGAATCGGTTGGTAAAAAGACAAGGTTGTATAATAACAGTTATTTATGTTATTATGTTATTTATGGTTTTACCTCATTGAATGGAAAGCCACAGTGCGTTGTTTGCTTTCAAGTTCTCTCCGATGGAAACATGAAGCCATCAAAATTTGTTCGACACTGAGGAAACTAAACATCCGGCTCATAAAAACAAACCCTTCGAATTTTTCGAAAGAAAATGACATAACTTAAGAAATCAACAAACTTCTATTTGTAAATCAAGCCATACTAATAAAAGTGTACTTGAAGCATCTTATCTCAAAGCATTAAGAGTAGCTAAGATGTCCAAATCCCGTACAATCGCCGAAAACCTCATATCGCTAGCTGCAATTGATATCTTCAGTGTTTTGAGCAAGTGAGTTCAAATGATTTTTTTAGTATTCAATTTGATGAATCAACTGATATAGCAAACACGTCTCAGTTCTTATGTTTTATTTGGTATGAATGTATTAGGGACACATCAATCAAAGAAAATATGTTGTTATATAAAACAGTACCGGGTCATGCAACAAGGCAATGTCTTTTTGATGTTTTTTATGAAGCTAGTAGAAATTATAACATCGATTGGAAAAAATATATTGCAGTATGTAGAGCGATAACAGGAAAGAACAATGGATTAATGAAAATATTAAAAGATCGTCTTATACCAAGGGCGGAATGGACGCATTGCTTCCTTCACAGGCATGCACTTTTCGCAAAAAACATGCCGGAAAATCTAAATAAAATTCTTTGTGAAGCTGTAAAAATGGTTAATTTTATTAAACCCGTCCGTTACAGAACAAGCCGTTTGCTAAACTATGTAATGAAATGGGGAAAATAAAAAATCTTTTCTTTTCCATACAGAAGTTATATGGTTATTGCGAGGGAAAGTGTTAACCCGGGTATTGGAATTGCAAGATGAATTAATAATATTTTTCCAGGATAAAAAACGCCATTCTCATTGTTTTTACAAAATAATGAGTGTATGTTGATGTTGGCTTACTTAGCTCATGTATTTTCGCATTTAAACGACTTGAGTGTGAATTTACAAGGACGTGATAAAATAATTTTATTAACGACAAAGTTCATGCTTTCATTAAGAAGCTTGAAATCTGGTTTATTCTCCTCAAAGCAAAAATTTGGATATGCACTCTCGCTATATTGAGAAAATTTTAATGACCAAGACACTATTATTCATGGATCGCATGAAGATGCATTTGCGGAAGCTAAAAATTCAATTAACGGAGATTGAGAATGATTGCTCGAAGAGATTATAGGAGATTATAATAGATAAATGATTTTTTTCTCGTAAAATGAGTTGTCATTATTGTTTAGGCTATTTCGTGACCCCCTTTAATATCACCGCGACCCCAGGTTAAGAAACGATAGCCTAGTGGTAACGCACTGGCCTATTATGCCGTGGGTTCCGAAATTCGATCCGTGGCTCAGCTGTCCAAGAAGGTTTTCGTGGTTTTTCTTCTCGTTTCGACAGCTAAACATCTTAGATGGCTTCGTTAGCGCGGACGTAATAATAACGCATGACCTACCAATGCCCCCTATAATTTGCATTAAGTTTATGATTATTGAGTATATACATTATTTACATTTTTTTATATTTTGCATCTGAAACTAACTACACTTTTAATCATTTCGTATTCTCATATTAGTATATTAATCAAACTTTGGAATTTACTTAGAAAAAAGTAACGTTAATGATTAAGGAGTCAAATAAATGCCATAATTATATTTTATGAATAACTACATTATATATCGTTAAGCCGACTGAATGCCTGAAAATAATGCTCTTATAAAGGAATAAATTGCTCAACATCTTCTAAGTCACACTTCATATAGTTCAATTTACTTTGTAATTATTTATCAGTAACAAGCAAATCGTGTTTCAAAACAAATTTCATGAGTGTTACTATTAGCACACGAGTCATATCTTTAACGTATTTCAAATTAACAACATGATTACACTTGCAAACCAAATTATTTCTCGCCACGCTAATACAATTATTGTATTTTTTTTACAAACGTCCATAGTCTCTCAACAAACTTCGAATTTCGTCATACACGCCTTCTCAAACGAAGAGCAACTGTAACGAATCGATTGCACAAATTTTATATTTTTTCCGTTCATTTCTGAACGGGTTTTAGCAGTAAAACGATCCTTTCGAAGGCAACTAAATTACAAAAAGTGCTAGAATTGCGTAAATTTATATTCTCATAGCGTATACGGAAAGAATCATATTTAGAACGGCTTCCTATTATTGTCCTAGTATGAAATTATCGCATTTACAAGAAGCTAGTTAAATACGACATGATCTATTTATAGATATCTTTTAATTTGTTGTAATTAGACGAACAATAAATATTTTACCAACTGTATTTCAAACAATTTTTTCTATATGTGCACATTTGCATATCAATTTTACGCGTTCTTGGCAATAGATAATTACAAAAGAGTTAAAATTTCTAAACAAGCAATAACTTGAAATCATTCAGTAATTTAAGCTGCAACGATAATACATTGAATAATAAATACATTATGCAATACATATGATTAATGAACCAATATTAAATTTATAGCAATAGTTATCAAATTATTACTACCAATATACATACAGGCTGTTCTTGAAAGAAAGAGAAAATTCATGAAAAATGGAAAGATGTAATTATATAGAATATAAATCCAAAATATTGTGAGTCAATTACGACGCGCACCCCAAAATTAAAAACTGAAAATTCTATTACCTGCCGCCTATGAATTAAAATATTGAGATTGTGTATAAATAATAAATACCTCTCTTGAAGTTACGCACACACATACGCTACAGCGTAGGTTTACATACGTAACAACTGCCGATGTTACAAAAACTGTAACGTTATATGCTAAGGTCAATAACCTCTATATTTACGTACAAAATCAACTCTTTGTACATTCAAGTGAATTATTAAAAATGTGTGTTCTACGGGGCATTTCACGTTTTTTAGCTGTACGATCACTTTCGTTAGATTATTTTGTTTAGTTGTACTGTTTTTTTTTTTTTTGCTCTTCATAAATACTATATTACACAAACTTAACATTAATTTACAAGCCCATTTTAAAAATCATACTAAAAATAATCTGTGGACGAAAACTTTAGAACTGCCCTAAATCAGCTTCATTTCATGCGTATTACGTGAACGTTTTTTTCTTTTTTTGTTACGAGAAGTATTAAATATAAAATATTAATATGGATTCAGAATGTCTTAAAAAATACTGCCATTAAATTTACACTGTAATGTTTATGCTTATAAAAACTCTAGAATATAACATTGTTTAGACAGCTTTGTATGCTAAGTGTTCGATAACCTGTTGTACGAAAAGTCAGCTGTTAAAAATTTATACTTGTATGTGAATTTTTAAAAGAAGATATATTAAAAGACAATAACAAAAGTAGTCGTTTTGTCATTGTCGGTCTACTCGTTTTGTTATTGTCGGTCACCTTTAAGTATCGTTTTCGATATTTATGAAATCGAATGTCGGTCGTACAGTGACGTGACAAATATTTTTTAAATATCTATGTATTTTTTTTCTCACTTGCGGGGGGGATTTGGGTAAACAGATCTGCTCCATTGTAAAGTTTTTATAACAGGGACAGCCGTCTAAACAAGATTATCTTTTAGAGTTTTTATAAATATAAACAATACAGCGTATTTTTTATGGACATTCCGATCCATAAGCGGCACATAATTTTATTTTCAGGGGATTTTTAAGTTTGAGGTTCGCATCACAATTGACTAACAATTTTTTTAGTTTTATGATCTATATAATTACATCTATCCATTTTTCATACGTTCTCTCTTTCTTTCAAGGACACTGTATAAAAAAGTATATATCCAATAGTAATATTCCAGGACAATATTGAGATATATCGAATTTCTGTAATTATAAAAATTCTATCAAGCAAGAAGCAACAATCGTTTTCATAATAAGGTGAAATTTCAATCAGCACATTTTGCGTTTTTATAATTTGGTTAGGCTCTTTTTAAATGAATTTTTTAAATTACCACATTCAAAACAAGCTGTTTATGAACATATGTATTTTAAAATCCATTTTGATAATTTTGACCTGGAACACACTCCATAACTTTGATCGTACCTCCTAAAAATCTTATCACACAGCCAAGTTAAGTTAAATAAAATACCAATTTCACATATTAAGATAACATACGAGGGAAGGTCAGTAAGTACCCATGTTTGAAGACAGGTGGGGCTGCTGAGGGAAGTTGGCATTACCGTCGTGTACTACCATCTGTCAGACAACACCATAATAAATTTCAGACTGATTCATAGGTTAGTTTTTATTTGGCAGCCAGTTGTATCACACGTGCTTCGTGTTTCTCGATAAAATGGAAAAAGAGCAATATCGATCCGTAATTCGCTTTTTATTTTTGGATGGAAAAACATGCAAAGAAATAAAAGCGAAGTTGGATGCTGTCTATGGGGACCCTTCACCATCTATGACAACCGTAAGATATTGGTTCAACGAATTTAAACGTGGTCGTACATCTGTTTTTGATGAGGAGCTCCCAGGCCGCCCGGCAGACGTGGTTACCGAGGAAATCGTTGAAAAGGTCCACGACATGATTCTCGCTGATCGCCGAACGAAAGTGCGCGAAGTAGCAGAGGCCGTAGGCGTGTCGTACGGAACGGCAATTAATATTTTACATGATAAGTTATCGGTGAGAAAGGTGTCGGCCCGATGGGTGCCGCGATTGCTTACGGTGGACAACAAGCGGATACGGTTGTCAATGTCGAAGCAGTGTTTGGACCTCTTTAAGAGAAATTCGCAGGAGTTTTTGATGAAACCTGGATCCATTGTTATACGCCAGAGTCCAAGCGACAGTCAAAACAATGGATTTTTCGGGGTGAATCTGCTCCGAAGAAGGCAAAGACGGTCCCATCGGCCGAAAAGGTCATGGCAACGATTTTTTGGGATTCCAACGGAATAATCCTCATGGACTTTTTGCAGAAAGGAAAAACGGTCACGGGGCAGTACTACAGTGAATTATTGGACCGATTCGATATAAAATTGGAGGAGACACGGCCCCATTTGGCTAAGAAAAAAGTGCTGTTTCACCACGATAATGCATCAGCACATTCATCCAGAATTGTCGCGGCAAAGTTGCATGAACTGCACTACGAATTGCTGCCGCACCCACCGTACTCGCCTGACTTGGCTCCCTGCGACTTCTTTCTGTTCCCCAACATGAAAACTTGGCTCGGGGGAAAAAGATTCAGCTCAAACGAGGAGGTTATCGTCGAGGCAGAAGCGTATTTTGCAGAGTTTGACAAATCGTATTTTTTGGAGGGGTGTTAAAGAAATGGCAGAAACGTTGGGAAAAGTGTATTGTACTAAAAGGTGATTACGTTGAAAAATTTTAAAAAAAATTGTGAAAAACTTGCGTCTTCTTTCCTAACACGGGTATTTATTGATCCACCCTCGTATATTAGAAAACACATATTAGAAATATGGAATTGCAACTCTTCCTATTAAATTAAATTTTCATGAAGGATACCTTTGTTAAGCAAGGAAATACATTTTTTTAAATTTTTTCAGTTAATTTCTCAACATAGTCACATTTTAACTAGATACACTTAGTCCGACGATTTTTCAACTTCGTTAAACCACTCAAGAAATATGATTTGCCGAGCTCTGAAAGATAGGCCTCTCTTTCGGCGATTTCCTCTTAGTTTGAAATGAACCGGTTTCCACCAACACATTTTTCATGTTTGAAAACAAAAAGAAATCGCAAGGGGGCAAATCTAAGAAATACGACAGGTGAAGCGTTATGGCGATTGAGGTAATGCATTATCGTGGTGGAAAAGTTTCTTCGCCAATTGTATCTGCATTCTCTTTAATTCAGCGTCAAATCGGCCTGATAAATTAACGTAGTACTGCCCGGAGATTGTCCTGTCCTTCTCCAAGTAGTGAAATACATAATATATAAGACATAACTTTTCCGATTAAATAGACCGTCTTTCTTTGGTGCACGGTGCACTTCACGGAAAGAAATCCTATTGTGAACTTCCATTTCTAACGAATAGTAGTGAACTCCTGTCTCATCAACATTCACTTAACCATGACCAAACATCGCGTCGAATTTTTTTTGCACCCATAGCTTTTTCATGTTCCAATTCTTTGTGGAGAATATTTTGTGCATATTAAGTTGATATGTTTGCAATGTAAGCTATTTCTATTATCTCCAGCCGGCGGTTTGTTACAAGACAATATCATGAATTTGATCGGGCATATGATTCGTAGTCCCCTCAGGAAGACGGCCTGAGTGCTCTTCATCAAAGATGGATGTTCGGCTACACTTCATCGAATTCATCGAATCAATATCTGATATTAATCATCGAAGGTACAAGGTTCTTCTAAACCGCATACAATTTCTCTTTAATTTGGTCATCCATTTTCCCATCTGAAAAAATAATTCAAATTATTGACCGATATTTAACTTTTTCCCTAGTTTTGATCAAATACAAGTTCATTCACTTTCAATAGCCGCTAAAACGAACACTACCGAAATTTTTAGTTGTTTGAAGCCAATTAAACAGTGGTATACATGCATGAAAAGTACCTTTCATACCATCCTCGTATTAACTAATTTTTATGCAATAATATGTAATTGGAAAAATGTGTAAATTTATTTTATTTTAAAGAGTTCACTGCCCAAGTTATTCTTTAAGAATTTAATTTAATTGCAATCGGGGCTTTGTGATTAAGCTGTCTCTATCACGTTGAAAATGAAAACGACCCCGCAAATTTATTGTTTCGAATTTTCTTGTAGGAATATCTAAATATTAATGTCAATATAGAAAGTCTCACTTTTTTTAAAACACAAATTTTCTGCTATTTGAGTCAGAAATCGAAAATATAATTGTATTCAGAAGCCTACGATTTGATACGAGGCTTGTCCGGAAACTAAGTCCCGTTGTACCGCCAACGCTATTGTCGTAGTTCCGTGCATGCACACGTGTCTCTCTGGTTCATAGTCTTTCCGCTGACGCCATTACAGCCGGATTGTGTTGTGTTTACATTTGTTAGCGATCGTTCAAAATGTTTAAGACAATTGCTGAGCCCGCCGACTGACTGTTAAGTGCGTTCTGTAATACGGTTTTTGAACGCAAGGAATATTAAGCCAGTTGAAACTCATCGTCATCTTGTAGAGATTTATGGTGAAAATGTAATGACAGATGGAATGGTGAGAAAGTGGATTAGACAATTCAATGATGGACGCACCAATATTCATGACGAAACACGGAGTGGACGGTGTTCTGTTGTCAATGATGGTTTGCTTGAAAAAATGAATGAGAAAATTCGTGAAAACAGACGATTCACAATACGAATACCTAGTGATGAGTTTCCACAAATTTCAAAAGCTGTGCGCCAACGACGTAAAAAACGGTGTTCTGCAGTGCCTGTCTTCACTGGCGGCATCTTTCTATAAACAGGGGTGGTTTTCCGCTATGACAAATGTCTTAACAATGATGGCAACTATGTTGAAAAATAATTTAAGAAATGCTCTTTCATATAGAAATAAATCTTGTATTGAATAAAATGTTTTTATTAATTTTTTTCCAAAACGATACTTACTTTCCGAACAATCGCTTGCGTCCATTGATTTCGCTACAAGGGTTTTTTATGAAGCAGTACACATCCACTAACCGTATTTGCGATAAGCATTTTTAATGGAGTTAATTTTTGCATGACCATTACACAGGCCTGCAAATTTGGGTCCATGACGTCCCCTTTTGAATTCGATTACTGATTCAGTATTTTAATGCGCTGATTACGAATATGTATTGAATTTTTCTCCATCCCGTTCAGATTTTTCAGAATAGACATAGGAAGAAAATATCGCTATTATGTATGGAAACGGTCAAGTATCTCCAGAACGATTCGAAATATCTTAAAAACATTTAGTACACGAACATAAGGAAATGTTTGGATCTTTTTGGCTATATTTTTATTTTTTTTCTTGTCGCATATTTGAAATCCAAGGCTAACTTGATTTTTTTTTAATGGCAACTGTCTTTGAATTTGGCATCTTTGGAAAGATCATTTTTTTCCGAATTCAGGGATGTAAATATGGTATGTCTATTTTTCAAAATAGTTTAAAAGAAAACAGATAAAAGTGTTTCGACCTCTTTTGGGGTAACAACAATAAAATAGTATATTGTGTAACGATTGAGGAAAGTAACATTTTTTTAAGTGAGAAAACAGTTTACCAAACGAGGCGAAGCCGAGCTTAACAAATGATTTCGACGAGTTAAACACTATACTTTGTCTACGACCTCCTTATGGCATTATAACAAACTTAAAAAAATTATGTAAACAGATACTTTATTTTCAATTAAAAATTACAAAACTGTAGATCGTATTTAAATGAGTTATGATGTAAACATTGATACATAGAATATGTAGACCATAAGGTCGATGGTTTCAAATTTCCCGACAATTTTGCAAAATATGCAAGCAGCACAATTTCCGAATATGAATTTATGCTATTATCAGCCCTCTATTTAATGAATTTAACATAGACTTCTTCATACCTCTTTCTCGATTTTTCTCGTAATAAGTCCGCATAGGTTTCCTCAGCTTGATTTACTACCTATTTCTGGTGGTGTATTTGGGAATATCTAAATAACTTTCTAAATCAGAAATAATGATAAAGCTACAAACAGCACAAACTGACGCTATTTAAAAATGATACGATATAGCAACAGCAGGCAACTAGACGCATGTGAAAATTAGTAGATAATTTTCGTCACTAGGGACCAAAGTTAACGTTATGGGAGTTTCTCTCGCTAGTGATGGAAATCAAAATTTCGCTGCAGTATTCAGTGACTAAAATGTGTTTTTATAAAGGGTCGTAGAAAAAAATATTTATTAAATAAGAAACTATTTACAAAAGGTGTTCGAAGTGTCCACCATTAACTTCCTAGCAGTAATGGGTAGGTCGAATGAAACCTCGAATTGCGTTTTCTCACCAAATCAATGGTATATCGGAAATTTCTTGCCGAATTCGTAATTTGAGATCTTTGAGATTTTCTGGAACCCAACTTTTTAAAAACCCCCATAAAAAAATCAAGTGGTGCCAATTCTGGCGACCTTGTGGGCCATTCGATAGTTCCTTGTCGGCCGGTCCATCGGTTTGAGAAAGTAGCGTTGAGAAAATTTCTAACGTTAATGTCATAATGTGCTGGTGCACCATCTTCCTATAACCATATTTCATGGTTTTGATTAAGTTGAGGGTAGATATTTTCTTCAAATAGTCCTAAATACTTATCTGCGTCAAGTTGCCACCAATGAAAAAAGCGTACAATATTGTTGCTACTAAATCCCATCCAAACATTTAATTTTTGGGGATACTTTGTGCGAACCTGATCCATCGAGTGCGGATTTGTATCAGCCCAATATCTACAGTTGTACCTGTAAACATGACCATTTAAATTGTTGCTTCATCCGTGGAAAATATATTTGAAACAAAATTTGGATTGGTATTAATTTTTTCCATAACTTCACAAAATTAAATCCTACCATTAAAATCATCTTCACTTAATTCTTGCAGTGATTGTATTTTGTAGGAATAAAAATCTTTTTTTTATTATTTTTTGAACTGAGCGTCTATACATGTTATGATTTAAAGCTAATTGTTGACAGAAATCTTACCATTGTCTATTACATCTATAAAGACATTCAATAAATTTTCGTCATTAGTTTTGATTTTTGTCTCCCTAATTTTGGACGATTGTTAACGCTGCCTGTATCCATGTGTCTTTTCACCATTTTTGAAACTGTTAATTTATTGGTGTTTCTATTTAGATGTATGTATAGCAAACGCCAATTAAGTTGGCGCGAGGAGGGGTAAGTTCGCGCAGTATTAAAAGTAGTGGGGAGATTTGTGTTTGGTTTTACATCAAATGTCAGATAATTCTAACCTGTGAGTGTGTATCACTTTAAGATCCCCTAGCAAAGACCTTATATTCCGTCAAACGTCAATGACAAATGTATTCTGACTATTACTTGAGTAGTGGGGGTGGACGTTTTTAAAAACGGCTTCTGCGCACCCCCTCCTCGCGCCAACTTAATTGGCGTTTGCTATACTTCATTAAATAATCGACAAACTTCAGCATAAGTGCGTTTTCTGTCGCCGTAAGTCAACCATTGGTATTATTAGAATTCTTTCTCTTTCAGTTAAATACATCTTAATTCCATATCTAAAACTTACAGATGGACGCTAACTGTCGTCAAGTGTAATTAAATACTTGATCCGCTGCACATAAATATAATAAGCAAATCTTTATATCTTATAAAATATTTCTATTCGATTAAACTTTCGATTCGATACAATTAAATATATAGGCATTAGTGTATGTATTTATATGTATCATACGAGAATTAACAATTTTCTATTTAGTTTTTATTAATATAAATTTATTTTCAGTTCCGCAAACGCAAAAAAATGGGAAATTGAATTGGCAACGTTGAAGAATAACAATGCACGGTTGACTAGCGCACTTCAAGAAAGCACTGCAAATGTGGAAGAATGGAAAAGGCAGTTACACACGTATAAGGAAGAAAATCTACGAATGAAGGCAAAGTATCAGTTGGATCCTGAGAACAGTAAAGGTAAGAAACGACAATACTTAAATATATTTATTTACATCCGCCATAATTAATTTCTATTGAAGACAGCCTTTAAAAATGGTGTAAAAACCACTGTAAACAGTAATTGTGTAACAGTTGACATGTGGTAAATGCAATTTTATGCCATTAATTTATCTTATAATACATATTTATCTAGATACCTAGAAGCATACATATTAGATTTGTAATCGATGCATGTATAGAAACTAACCGACGTTATATATTAACAAGATTTTTGCATGAAAGTCTGTAATTAATTGAAGAAAAAAAAACGAAAGTGGAAAAATAATCTTCTAATGAATATATGGAACTCGTGTATAATTAATGTTTTAAAAGTATGGATTTTATATATAATAATGATTTTCTGTATTAAAATGTATATATTTATTTGAAGCAATTATTAACATCACTCTCTTTCAACTCTCGTTATTTCAATGTAATGTAATTAATAAAGAATATTTGAAATAAAATATGACATTGTATGCGTTGTATGTAAACTTTGACTGTCAACAGTATTGGGCATATTTAATTTAATATTGGCTCTAATAATGTTGCTGCATTTAACTATATGACCAAAAAGAAAATGTTATTTATACCAATCTATTCCCTAGTTTTTGTATGAATCTGTTATCCTTATTTACTATTTATTCCCACTCCAGACAACATTTACAGCATCTTCAGTATTTATTTGTTTCGCAGAGATAGTTTTGTTTAAGCGTTGACTCAGTTGTTATTTTCCTTTAGATAATAATTACTACACATAAACGGAATTTGCGGTGCAATTTGTTGTTGAGAGATTAATTTATGCATCAACCTTTCTAAATAATTTGTAAAAGTTTCATGACATTTTGCTCACTAGACGCCAAGGTATAATAAATGCGTTATATCTTGGCGTGACAGTAGTTTGTATATGTTGGTCGAAAAATTAACAAAGACAAAGAATCAGCATTAAGTTCTCTCTTAAAATCGGTCAAGGTGCTATGGAAATACTTTAAATGCTTATGAAAGTAATTATTTTTCCCAAATGCAAGTTTTTGAATGGAGAGAGGGCGAACAAGTAGGTGTAAAAGGGGCTGGACTGTCCGAGAAGGTTTTCGTGGCTTTTCTTCTCCTTTAAGGCGATGTCGACAGCTAAACATCTTAAGTCGTTCCACGGAGGCGAGCGTAATAATTAACTCATGGTCTACCAATGCCTTCTATAATTGCCTTCTAGCTGTTGGGGATACGAAGGCGTGAATAATAATAATAATTATTATTATTAATTGTTAGTAGCATAACATAACATATATTTTGCCCCATAGATAACATTTCAATAATCTTTATGGTGAATACAACTTTAAATTTTATAGAAAAATTTGAATAAAATAGCGTCGTAAAGTGTAGAAAGAATATTTACAATTAAATTACTTCGCGAAAATGCAATAAATTTGTACAATTGCCATACTACGGGCAAGATATATTCATCTGTTTCCTTTGATGTAACTCAAGGCATCCCCATAAAAGTTTCTAATTCACGCCTTTAACAGCTCAGTGGTAGAGCAAAGGTTCGGCAAGCCAGAGGTCGTGGGTTCGATTCCTACTTAAGGGCGAATTTTTTTCTATGAAAAATTCGAATCAAATAGCGTCGTAAAGTGTAGAAAGAATATTTACAATTACATTACTTCCCGAAAATGCAATAAATTTGTTCCAATAAGTTTTTTAATTTAATCATTAATTACATCATTAAGCAACGGTATTCACTGTCGAGTGACAATTTACTGCTTCTGATCAGGTGACCTGGAATTAATAAGCAATGTTTTTAATATTATGCATATGAACCATAATGAAAATATGAAAATTGTGGTAGAGTTTTACGTATTAATTTGATCAACTCTATTTAATAGAATAATGAAAATATACAGTTACACGTCCATCAAAATTAATTTTTTTATACAAATTAAATGTAAACCATTACTCTCTTAAGTTAAATTAAAGCTTAGTTTTCTAATTGTTACTAGTAGAAAAATGTTAGTTTGCTTGATATAGAACTATAGTCGTGTTGTTATGTATATTTTTAAATATCTATTGAAGTTTAATTTTATTAGAAGGAGGAGATATAACGGAGGATCTGAGAAAACAAAATCAAGTCTTCCGACAGCGAATTGAACATTTGGAATCTGAACAGGAAGTTAAAAACAACGAAATCAAGCAACTGAAAAGTTCTGATGTTGTGCAGGTTAGTTTATTAATTTTCTCGTTCATAAGTTAAAACATAATATAAACTAGTAGAAATTTTTGAGGAATGTAAATACCCTATATTTTTTCCAATTTTATTAAGAATGTTCGTGCATCCTAATATTGTTCCAAATTGGTGGAAACTGTAGCTGAAACCTGAAACAGACAGAAACAAAAATTTCTAACCACAATATAAATTAATAAACTCTAAATATGTTTTTTGGCAACTAACTTGCCATCTTCAGTACAACAGTCTGATAAGTTCTTCTGATTGGTAACTAGTTGCCGAAAAACGTATTTACGAGGGTAAGGCGAAAAATTCTCGGCCTGACACAGAGATGGCGCTCCAATCAGCGAAAATTTATGATTCCTGTCTGGATGCACCTGTCATTAGTTCGTGTGACAAATTTCAACTTGTTCTGTCATGTAGTTTGTTTACACGAATTTTCGCAGTAGACGTCCTGCGTGTTTGTCGTTAAAATGGATAAACTTGAATATTGTGCGGTCATAAAATTCTTCCTTTTGAATGGATTAACCCCTAAGGAAGTTCATCCGAAGTTGACAAAAGTTTACGGGGACTCTGCTCCTTCATTTTCAACCGCTAAAAAGTTAGCAGCTGATTTTAAACGTGGTCGGATGTCCCTCGAAGATGACCCACGTGAAGGACGGCCAAAAACCGCAACCACACTGGAAACCATCGAAAAGGTGCACGATATCGTGTTGGACGATAGGCGTGTGAAGGTGAGTGAGATAGCTGAGGCCGTGGGGATATCGGAAGAAAGGGTGCGAAACATCTTGCACGAAGAATTAGGGACGCGAAAGCTCTGCGCAAAGTTGGTACCGCATCTGCTGAATGCCGATCAAAAGCAAATCCTGCGCAAACGATTTTCGCAGCAATGTTTCGACCGATTCAATAGGGATCCGACCATGGATGAGACATGGGTCCACCACTACGCGCCGAAACGAAACAGTAGTCGAAGCAGTGGGTGGAAGCCGGTGTTTCAGCGCCAAAGAAAGCGAAGTCGATCACATCTGCCGGGAAGGTCATGGCCAGTGTGTTTTGATATGCAAAAAGGGATTCTGTTAATTGATTACTTTGAAAAAGGCAGAATTACTCCAACCTTGACTACCTGGATGCCAAAATTCGCGAGAAGAGGCCTGACCTGAAGAAGAAAAAAATCACGTTTCTCCAGGAGAACGCATCTGCTCACAAAAATGCTTTGGTAATGGGAAAGCTGCGGGATTTGGGGTATTATTTACTCGGCCATCCCCCCTATTCTCCTGACTTGGCACCCTCAGACTTCCATCTGCTCGCAAACTTAAAGAAATTTGTTGCTGGTAAGCGCTTCGCGTCCAATAAAGAAGTTGAGAGGGCCGCAGATGGATATTTTCACAGCCTTCCAGACTCTCACTTCCGGGAAGGAATACTAATGTTGGAGAAACGCTGGACCAAGTTTGTTGAAGTCAAGGGAGATTATGTTGAAAAATGAAATCATTTTTAACAGAATATCGCAGTATTTCATTGTCAGGCCAAGAATTTTTCACCTTACCCTGGTAGAGTTTGTTAATTTATATTGTGGTTAAAGATTGTTCTTGTTTCTGTCTGTTTCATTCTAATATTGATTTAAAAATGACCCAAGTCATGAAACTAAAATCGTGACTTGGATGGAGTATTAACAATACATTAGAAACAAAGAACGGGGCTTGAGTGATTAAAGTGAGATATACAGGGTTAGGCAAATGTATGTATCTATTCAAATATCTTTGATATGGCTACTTAGATTTTAATAAGACTTTCCACAATTTATTAAATGCAAATTGGAGATTCGATGAGTATATTGATATCCGAATCAGACTTCCGGTTTAGCCGGAAACGATGTTAAGTTTTTTATTTTAAATTAAATATCCTGTATATTTTTACGAATTTCAATAGAGCTCTGCTCTGGAAGTTCAGCAATAATAAGGTTTAACACCCTTTTGTTTAATAACGACAGATATTTAATTAAGCCTGGTATTTTAAAATCATGTTCATGCTTGGTAAGCATTTGAATTAAAATTCAGTACTTGACTTACACTGTCAGAATTAACTTTGCAGACGATGGTTCAATTAACTGAAAAAGAACGTATTGAAATTCTGATGATCATTGATTTTGGTGACCGCGTCAGAACTCATGAAGAAGTATGCGATTTATTTAACAATTTACCTCAAAATCGGCATCCAATATAGCGAACTGCCGTTGGTAAAACTTTGAGAAGGTATAACTTGACCGGAAATGTTAGAAATTTACCGAGAAGCGGACTACCAAAAGTCGCAACTCATGAAATGATTGCTGAAGATATTGCTATAGCATTAGAAGAGAAGAATGATTGGATTGGGATCATGATCGTAGAACTGAATTTTGCGAAAGAGAGATCTGCAAAAACGACCAACATTTTACTGTTTTCCGACAAGGCTACGTTTTGTTTGAATGGCACCGTTAATCGCAATAATTGTCGATATTGGTCAATAGGTAATCCTTATTGGATGCTAGAAACGCATACACAACATCCGCAGAAATTAAACGTTTGGACTGGTATTTTTAGGAACCATATTATTGGTCCTTTTTTCATTCATGGTACACTAACTGGACAGTGATATTCAGATCTTTTACGTGATCAGGTCGTTCCTAATATTGAGGAAGATGAGGAATTATCTGTAAGTGTTTGGGTTCCAACAAGATGGATCACCCCTCACTATGCGCGAAATATTCCCAAATCGGTGGATTGGTCGTAGAGGATTCATTAAGTGGCCCGCCCGCTTGCCAGATTAACTCCCCTAGATTTTTTCCTTTTAGGTCATTTGAAATCTGTGGTTTATACTAGACGACCGCATAATCTGGACGACAATTAATTAGCGAGGAGGCTTTGGCAAATGTCATTCAAGAATTTGTTCACAAACTTGCATATTGTCAAGAAGTGAACGGTCATCATTTCGAAAACTTTCTTAACTGATATCGATTTTGTTTATAGTTTTATCAATAAAATCTGCATTATTAGATTTAATTAAATATTTCCATCGTTGTTGAACAAAAGGGTGCCAAACCTTATTATTGCTGAACTACCAGAGCAGAGCTCTATTGAAATTCGCAAAAATATACAGGATGTTTCATTTAAAACAAAAAAGTTAACATCGCTTCCGGTTAAAGCGGAAGTCTTATTCGGATATAAATATACTAATTGAATTTCCGATTTGCATTTCATTAATTGTGGAAAATTTTATTAAAATCCAAAGCCATATCAAATATATTCGAATGGATCCAGACATTTGCTTAACCCTCTATAATATGGCGCACATCCTTTACCCCGTATCCACATACTTGTCGCAGTATCATATGTCGATTAAGAACAGCATTACAGATGTATTGCGTGCGTGACTGAAAATCATTTTAAAAAGTATGTATCAAACTATTAAAACGATACGCAATCTTAATTTACAGTCTGTTAAACTAGAAGAGATCCAGTAATATTTCAAAATGACTTAATATAAAACAAAGAAAAACAGAAAAATATACTCTAACATTAGTATTATCTCGATTGATGTTAATAAATCGCCCAGTCGCCATTGTTGTTAATTATCGCGACCACCAAATTTTTGGCATATACCGCATGTGTCAAATATCATATCATTAGGCATAGGGAATACGTATGAGTAAATACGATGTATGTATATGTATATAGAAAAGCCGATCCAATGCCGGCGAAGACCGCGACGGCCGGCAACGATTGTCTCCGATTGTTTTGCAAATACAAGTTAGCAGTAATCATTTAACCATCGACATAGGTACTTGTAATGCGTTCTAAAATAACATTTACGAATTGCAAGGGACTTGCTTTTCTTATTTCTTTCAGTAGATGCAGGAAATTATTAAGCTGCCGTGCGTCGCATAAACAAAAGCGTAATTCTAATAAAATTAAGGAATAATCCTAATAAAATAAATAAAAAAGGATTCTAAAAATTATAATAAATTATACAAGAGGTTCAAAAATTCCTTATTGCACAGCAAGACATTGTCCTAGGCGGTCGTAGAAATTAGCTCTTACATTTGCTGAGATGTCGGCAGTTAATGAATTCGCAGCCTCAGTTATTTTTTCTTTCAAGGCAACTAGATTTTCTGCTCTACCAGCTTCATGAGTATAAACAATATTTTTTAGATATCCCCACAAAAAGAAATCATTTGGAGATAGATCAGGAGATTGCGCGAGCCATTTAATGTTTCCTGTTCCAGTAACAAGACGGTCAGGAAAAGTATTTCCTAGAAATTCCTTTACCCTCACTGCATTATGTGCTGGACAGCCATCATGTTGAAACCAAACGATTTCCTGATTTATTCCAATGGTTTGAATGGCCGGAAGTATTTGATTTTTCAGTAATTCGAGATACTTGTCGGCATTTAATATACCATCAATAAAATAGGGGCCTATAGAATGGTCACCTAAAATACCTGCCCAAACGTTTAGTTTTTGAGGATACTGAGTGCGATTTGCAAAATACCGGTGTTGATTTTCCGAAGCACAATATCGAAGAATAGAGGGATTGTGCTTTCAGTGTAATGAAAAAGTTGATTCATCGGTGTAGAAAATATTTTTAACGAAATTTTCATCTCGATGCATCTTTTCCATAACGTCTTGACAAAACTCCATTCTCCGGAAATTCTCCTCGAGAAATTTTTCTTGAGTTTTCGAATATTTGAAACATTTTAAACCATTACGTTTCCAAATACGTGAAAAAGTTGTGTTACTTGTACCCAATTCCTCGACAGCACTTCTAGTAGATCTCGTGTTATCAATTCCCACAATACTACAAATTAATACATCCCGCCGTTCTCTTTCCTCAATTTTTTGTGGTGATACCTCTCTTGGTTTGCATTTCGTACAGTTATTGAGACAGAAACAAGGTTCAAATTTATTTATAATATTATAAATTGTTTGTCTGCAAGGTACAGAACGGTCTGCAAAAGTCAGCGCAAACAAATTCATGCACTCCATTGCAGACTTGCCAGCATAAAACCATTTTACTAACTGAAGCTTTTCAGTGGGTGTATAAAGAGCCATTATACATTAATTTTATTGTACGCTTTCAAACTGTAACGGCCGCAGCTAGACTGAATGCAAAATTTCCAGTCAATCGGTATCGGAGACAATCGTCGACTGGCTTTCTCATGTACGTATACATTGTATGTACTCATACGTTGATTCTCTATGCCTAATGATATTTAACACATACGGTATATAATACGGTATAGATTCTCATATTAAGCAAATTTGTCGAAATAATGCTTAACTGTCGTCAGACTATGAAACTAGTTTTTATTTGGACTAACATACGATTTTAATCTACTATAATCTACTACATAAACTACTATCTAAACTAAACTATTGGATTAAAAACAATAATTTTGTAAATGACTTTTGAAATAGATAGTCTTATCAATAATATATTACCACAAGGCATCATAATTTTATATTTCTTATAATTTGCAATTTATTTATTAACAAATTTATCAATTTATGAAAAATATGTAAACGAATTTTCACATTTTATCATTTTTGTTTCATAATTAGTTCAACTCCTTGAATAACTCCATTTTTTTTCTAGTTTATATGCGTTTTAGTTTTAATGAACGCTATTGTGATGTCGTCTTTATCTCTCAATATATTTTCTTTCAGAATTTACAGAAGGAAAACCTAGAATTACAAGCGAATGTTAAATTGGCACAGAGTGAATTGGATATTGCACTGGGCGCACATGAATCTCAAAAACAAGTTTTATTGACTTTGAATCAACAGTTAGCCAGTAGAATTCAGGATTTGGCGACCATACATGATGAAATTACTACAGCTTTGCAAACGTGAAAGAAGTCTGCTCGGACTTACAGATAACGTCAACACTAATGCAATATTAACGTACTTTATTGCATCTATGTACGTACGTAAAAATAGATATTTTGCGTTATCGTCAACAGTATATCATTTTAACTTCGAATACTACATTATATCATCATACACACGGCTGTGTGGTTGTATGTTCACATGTGTAAGAAGCAAATTTTTGACGCCTTCATACAAAGTATTTTGGTATTACTGTTGACTAACATTGCTTCATTCATACATAAATCACTATGTTTAAATGTATAAACTTCACTTACTAATTATCCTAATGGTGTTTTCGAAAAGATATTTATTTCGGTATTTATTTTAGTTTAGCTGTGCGATATGAGATTATGTATTTTACAATGGTCAACTTGGATAGTGTTCCTTTTTAAATGGTTTTTTACTTACACACAGCAACATACGGAGTGATGCCATAGTTTGGAATATAAATTATACCTTACTAATATGTGTAGTATAATTAAGAATATAAAGATTTTTTTATGATACACAAACATATCAAGATTTTGTCGTTTTTTTAATATATAAGTGTATTTTTAAATGTCATACGATAACAAGAAAATATACATTATATAAAAATGTACATGTATATAGTAACTGTTTTTATTTATGTGAAAGTACCTTGTGCATATTGTTATTCAAAAGATATTACCACAAAAGACTTAATTGTTTAATGCGCACGTGCATACGTCTTACATCCTCTCAAAATCATAGATGCCTAATAATAGATTCAATATACACTCCTACTCATTAAATACAAACCTCCATTAATTAGTTTAGTTACTATTCTCCCTGATTTTTCCGTTAATATTTTAGTTATAGTATTAATAGCCAGAAAACTAGAAAACTCATGTAAGTTTCAAGGTATACCTAAAGGTAGGAAACCAATGAGGATATTTGTATGATAGAAAATTAATACTAGAAAAATCTACAAAGTTTCCTTAAAAAGAGACGTAAACAATCCATGTCGAACATTTACTTGTTTCAATCTTACTAATCACAAAATATAATTGTTTGCTGTAAGTTTGGACCATTCACATGTAGAGTAAAGTCACCTAATGTTTAAAGTAGAGATGGTTGCTCTGAACAGAACCTGTTCCTTTGAACCTAGTTCGCGTGCCGGAGCAGGTGCACCTAGTTCGCATTTTCCAAACGAGTAGATCCGATTGAAACGATTCCGAGTCGTACAATTCTGATTCCGATCGTTCAAGTCGGAGCGCCCGAGAGTTGATCTCGCAGTTGCACCTACATATTCGCATCGTATTATGTAAAAGAGTAGGTCCGCCTGGAACGAGTCCGACTAAGCGAAGCGAAATGTGAGAAATAAACGACGCAACTACTCCTATACCTATGTATAAATAAATACAACTGGCAATTGTAGTTGCTGCGATTCCGAATAATTGTATATAGAATTGTGCAACCAAATATGTATATTTATTTTTAAATAATTAGTATGATTTCTAGTCATAAGAAAAACTAAATTTTTAGCTACACAAAAAATATATAATAAAAAGTAAAAATAATAAGAACTAATACATAAAAAATAGTTTTAATTTTTGTATTTAAATCTAAATGAAATCATCGTCCATATTCAGGAAAACTAGTTTTTCTACTTTACTCGAACTTAACCGTGTTCTTCTTTCATTTAAAATATACCCCGCTTTAGAAAAGAGTCTCTCGCATGGAACTGAAGTAGCCATTGCACAACATATTTCCTTTACAACGATACTTAGATTCGGGAATAAATATTCACTGTCCTTCCACCACTGAAATGGATCCTGATTTCGATCAGCCATTTCACATTCTAAATATCGTTGCACTTCCATTATTGCGCGAGAATTTGCAGACCCTGGGACTTCAGCATTAGATAACATTTTATCTATTGAGGTATTATTGGTATTATTTTTGTGATTAGTCTAACGAATGTTTCTTTTTTTCTAACTTTAAACATTCTTTCTAACCGCCGCCGTCAATAAATTAAATACATTCAACACATTGCATATTAGAATGACATGGGATTTTCTAGTGTTGCATTGAAAAGCATACAAAAATTATTTTAAACCTATCTATGTATGTATATCGTATGCACTTTAATTAAAAAAAAAAATCTATAAATTGCAATCTGACACCTCATTTAAAATGTAATAATTTAACTGCTATTTGTATATCCAAGCTGTGTGCCTAAGTAAACATAAAGATTACCCTGACTGATCGGTGATCGGACGCAAAATATGACTCACAATCGGTCGGAGTCGGAACTGATTTGTGCACCTAGTTCGGAACTGGAATCCTGGTAGGTGCACCTACTCCGCTCAAGGAGTAGGTTATATCATCTCTAGTTTAAAGATGGCAAATTCGACACATGCCAGCGACGTATGCATGCAATTTAATTTAAATTATAAGAAAAACATTATAAAACGTGCCGCATTATATACACGACATGACTGCGTACTAATTTGCAATTCAAGGTTCCTTTCATTCGCACGGCTAGCTGCCGATATCAAATCCGATAACGTGCGAAATATCTTCGGCTATGTATATGGCATCAATATCTCTACTAATGTTGAATAGCATTTTATTTTATTAAATGGGTTTAGATCTTTTGTATAAATATAGGTACGGGTATTAGAGATACATAGTTCATGTCATAAAAATATATAAAAAATTGAAAATATAAAAGAGCACTTTTTTAGATCCTCAAAAATGGATTCCGAATGTGGAATACCTATGGCCCCAGTGTAAAATATCATTAATTAATTATAAAATTTTGATTAAAAAACGTTTTTTTTTTATATAAAGGCTGTTTCAATAAGAGCGCAAGATTTCAGTGTTCAATAAAACATGGTTTTCTGTAGCAAAGTATTGAAATATTTATTGATTTAGAAAATATACATTTGGGAATTATGTATGAAACAAAATATCTTGTAAATGGCCGCCACGGCTTTGCTGGCATATGCGTACCCTTTTGACGAAATTTTCAATAACGTTATTGAATACATGTGGTGGTATTTCATTGATACAGCGTCTAATTTCGGCTTTCAATGCTTCGATGGTTGCAGGCTTATTGGCATAAACTTGTAACTTCAGATAACCCCACAGCCAGAAGTCTAAAGGCGTTAAATCGCAAGAGCGTGGAGGCGAATTCTGGTCACCAAATCGGGAAATGACACGACCAGGAGCAAACTCGTGCAAGATCGTCAATGTTTCACGGGCGGTATGACATGTGGCACCGTCCTGCTGAAACCACATGTCGTCAAGATCAATAGCTTCCAAATGAGGTACAAAAAACTGTGTTACCATAGCACGATAACGTTCGCCATTCACCGTTACTGCATTACCTTCTTCGTTTTCGAGGAAAAACGGTCCAATTATTCCTCCATACCACAATGCACACCATACAGTGACCCGTTGTGGATGCATTGCTTTCTGATGAATCATTCGTGGATTTTCTAAGCCCCAAATGCGACAGTTTTGCCTATTAACGAAGCCATCGAGGTGAAAATGGGCCTCGTCACTGAAAATGATTTTGTTTGCAAAATCAGCAGGTTGCTCAAGGATCCAATTGGTGAATTCTCTTCGCTGTTCATGGTCTACTGGCAGAAGTTGTTGAGTCAGTTGGATTTTGTAGGCATGCAGCTGTAAATCTTTAGTGAGAATTCGCTGAAGGGTGCCTGTTGAAATGTCCAATTCTTGTGCCCGATAGCGAATTGACGTCTCTGGCCTTTCTGTCACACTCGCGAACTGCCGTGATGTTTTGTTCTGAACGACCTCTACGAGCTCGTATCGTGTGTTTCACATCACTAACCGAACCGGTACTTTCGAATTTTTCGATTATTCGTTTAACCGTAGATGAATTAGGCACATTATTTCGACCGAACATTGGACGCACTTTACGAATAGTGGCAATTAAACTTTCACCATTTTCATAATAATTTTTGACAATCAGGACGCGTTGTTCTACCGTGTAATGCTCCATGTTTACTAACTCCCATCTGTCAACTTTCGATCTGCCACGTCATAATCATGTTACATTATGACTGTCAAACATGGCGCGCAATTCAAATCTTGCGCTCTTATTGAAACACCCATTATAAGAAAACAACGAAATTGAAATAGCAAATGTATTTAATGAACAAAGATACAAATTAACACAAGTATTCAAAGAAAACTTAAAACTAACGGTGCTAACGGCTAACATATGGTTCTTTCTTCGGAACTGCACACTCTTCATGTGCCAAACAGTTACATAGCATGCACATTATCCAAATTTCTCCTCGATTATTGCCTGAAAACTTATCGTCACAAATAAGGCAATAAACGTCTTGATCAAGATTTGATCCTTGTTTTGAAAAGACCTCTTCGTCACCTGAAGAATTCTGCGTAGAAATGCTTGATGCAGAAAATTATGTACTTGATGAAGCATGCCTACGTTTCTAAGCTGATCTACAACCTGAATTTTCGGAAAAAAATTTTATTTAGTGTCCTTTTTTTTAGTCGCTGCTTTTGAGTTTGTAATTTTTATAGAATGCTGAAGCTCTTCTTTATTTGGTGTCGGAAGTTATTTTGGCTTTTCCTGGTTTTCTTCCTCAAGTACTTACTTTTCTATTTAAGTGGGTATTGCTGCAATATCTTCTGGACTGACAACTAATGATACACTTGCATTTAGGTTTTCATGTTCTTTTTCTGCGGTGATAATTGGCTATGGGGTGGGATTATTGGCTGTTGGAACAACATTACACACCTCTTCTTGGTGTTTAACAGCTAGAAAATCCTCTTCTTTAAAAATATTTCTCTAAGTAGGATAAATCCTTGTGATTGCAAATCCTTTGACGGCTCGTTCTGCCGATCGTGTCTTTAAATAGGCTTGCCCAAAAAATTCGCACACATTTGAGAAATGGGACGTTGATTGTTCCTTAATTGAAATTCTTGGTAGAAAATATAATCATTGAAGGAACAAATGTTCCATCTGCGCTCATACACATCGAAATGGTTATTAGGGATTCCCGTTCCGCAGAAATAATAATAATTTACCCTTAGCCTTTCATTGCTAAAATTTGGAGGCATTTAGATTGAACGATACATATGCCACATTCATCCACATTGAAAACCTGCCTAGGAGCAAATTTTTTTTCTTCCATGATGTTTTCAAGTTTTTTAAATTAAAACCGGCAGCTTTTACGACTTATATTCCTGTTGGCCTTTTATGCTTATTTTATCGCTATGTCTTTTCAGAAATCCGTTTTGCCATTTTTTTCGTGCAGATTTCTGCAATGAAAACTTATTCGGAATATTATTACGTCTCGCTAACTGAAATGAAAAAAAAACGTATGTCTCCCCTCGTTAATCCAAAAAAGTTTTTTTTTTCATTTTACGAATGTAGGTCTTATGTTTAGCTTCTAATTCTTGCGATAAAATGGGGGTTCTTTCAATGGTTTCCTTCTTGATATCATTAATATTTTTGTCACTTTTGCAATATCTCAATAATGTGGCACGGGGTACGTTGTAGTGTTTGGCAGGTCTTAAATAGCCCATCGTATGAGTTCGTACTGCTTTTACGGCATTATTCATATCTTGCTCCTTCCACTTATGCTCTTGAATGCTTTTACTGGGCATTTGCAATAACGAAGGATTTTAGAAATAGTCTCCTAATGTGTATATTTCATATTAATATAATCGAAACCAAAATTGTTTATCTGAATCGAACATTGACCATATTTCGAACCTTCCAACAGTCTGCTTTATGCCCATAAAGTATCTTACCTTCAACATCAAAAACAATGCAGATACAACACTTTTTATTGGCACGTCAAAAAATGTTGCCCGTGACCGAAACTGCGTTTGCTTCGCTGTCATTGAATAACTGACGCTGGCCGTATTAAAGCGTTCTACATACAAAAACATTTTTGGAGGGGCGTTTGATGGGTTGGCTTGTAAGTAGATGGCACCTATATTTCGTCGTATAACAGCGTATCTCACATTTGGAACCTATACCACATTAGGCGCCTCTACTCTGTACATATAAAAAAGTGGGGCCGAATCGCGAAATCCTGATCAAAAGTCCTAAATATTGATATCGGTCTGAAAATTTCCAGAGTGAAGTTTTCTGCTTCGCTGATTACGAATTAGAGGTAAAAAAAAATCAAAAACAAAATCTACTCTGATTCTCATGTCTCGTTAAAGCTCATTTCTTACCTTTAATGTTTTAGTTAAATCTAGCCGCTTCGAGCGCGCTTTTCTTAATATGGTTTTTAGAATATGCCCCTATACCTGGTAGTGGGTACATGTTCAAATGCGACAGACGCTTCCACTCCGCTTCATTTGCGTATTTTCAATTGGTTTAGCATCAGGCGAACAAATTTTCTGGGATGGGCTATCTAATACTGGTATCCTATCTTTAAGAGTTTGCGTAGACGACTCTGGTATTTTAGGTCATTATCTTCTCAAAATATTCAATTGGAGAGCGTTTGGCTGAAGCTTGCTTAACCCCAAGAGTGCCTAATTACGCCTGCCATTCGATCAGGCATGCTCTTGATCAAAGTGGCAAATTTCTCTTGAGGAATTTGGTTCCATTCCGCAAATAGGGCTTCTTCTAGCCTGTGCAACGTCGGAAACCCCGCATGGTTGCTGTGGACAGGCCATCCCGACATGTCCCATGCATATTTTGGGATTCAAGTCAGCTTCTTGGCGGACATGGCAAGAACGTAATGCCAACTTCTTCTAAGTAAGCCCGTGTGACCCTTGCAATGTATAGATGGGCAGTATCTAGCATTAAACGAAAATTTTCGCCAACAAGTGGCGCAAAAGGCTTTACATGTTCCTTTAAACATTGTTGATTGTAGCGGTCGGCAGTAATTGTCCCATCCCGAATTTTCACAAGCTCTGTATTAGCAGTCAATGAAATTCCCGCCCATATCATTACACCACCTCCACCGAATGGCACTCTTGGCGACAAGCAAGCTTCAGCCAAACGCTCTCTCCACACGATCGCGACCATCTGATGTGTATAGAGTGAAACTGGACTCACCAGTAAAGAGCACAGCGGACCATTCTTTAAGATCCCAATCAGCATGTTCCCGTGCGAAGTGGAAACGCTGCCGCCGATGCTCTGCAATTAAAACAGGACCTGCTGCTGGTCTTCTGGGACACAATCTACCTTTGTTTAAACGCCTGCGAACTGCAAATATTGACACGATGTTGTTGTGGACATCGTTCAACCCTTGCACAAGAGTAGATGCTGTCACCGTGCGATTACGTAACGCATGCATTTGAAGAAACCGATTAAATTTGATATTTTTGTGTACCTTGTTTCGGCCTTCTTGTGTGTTCTCTCCTGTTTCCCGAAACTTTGGCAGGGCCTCTGAGACGGTACTTCGGTGAATTTCTATGACGTTTGCCATGTAACGCGCACTTTGTCCGACACAACTTGAGCAACTGTTCTGAACCCATGCACCTTTCTTGTTTTTACTTTTCAAAAACAACAATTACTCAACAAATTGATCGCGTTACTACGCGAATAACTTTCGAAAAGTACGAAATAAGGCAGCAACAGTTCTGACGCAACTCTTATCTGCTGTGCAGATAACACTTAAAATGCAGAATTACATACGCAACATCGAAATATTTCGAAAAATTCATGTGTCCGGTTAATTTTGCACCTCAGCTTAGGTCTAGCTTGTGTGTGTTGTAAGGGTTATTTTATCATTTTGTGATGGCTGCCTATTAGAGGCGTATTTAAGTATTATATTAGTGTATTTGTCAAATTATGTTTCTTAGAAATTGCTTTTTTATTTATTTAAATACTTGGAACTATGTGAGATTCTAATGGCTGAATTCAATTAACGCTTTAGCTTCATTGACCATTTAATAATTGCTAAAAAAATTTATAGTGATCCGCCTTATTTATCTGCGACCCTGTATTGTTACATAGGCATTTGAAAATTTTGACCCACGCAATATTATTCTTCACGTAATACTTTTTATTAAAGTTAAATCAAATAAGATATAAGTAAATAAAAGGCAATTAATTATATCTGAAGACGCATTATGTAATTTGGACCATATAACAGCAGAAATAATAAAACTGCTTTTAAACAAATAAAAAATGAGGTATATTCTGATCATATGTATTAAAGATATTTAAAATTATAGTGTGTGTATGATTAGTGTTAATAAATGAAAATATCAAAAAAAGCAATAAAAATGTTATATATTAGAATTTTAATATACTTATTAAAAATGTTATTAGTTGTGTTTCAAAAATGTAGTTATAGCATCCCATTTGGTTATTTTTTGTTTTCTAAGAAAAATTATAGAACATTTTAAGAAACTTTGTAGATTATTACCAAGAAATTATGGTATTAGAACATATATTACAAAAGAAAACAATTTTGCAAAGCTATATCCAAACATTAAGTTCGCTCATCCCGTATGTTACAAGAAATAAATGTTTAATAGTTCATAAATCACATACTTGTATTATATATAAGAATTTGTAAAAACAACATAAGCTTGTGATTTAAAATTTTTTGTCAGTATGTACAAATATGAAATCATTCTTAAATATAAAGTATTTTATTTTACATACATATACGATACAATTAGTTTGGCAAACTCTTATAAATTTACAATATAAAATGTATTTGTGTATAATTACCAAGAAAAGTATCTGTTCGTAATTACAATCTATATAATGTCTACATTTAAGTGGTTTTTGTTTTTTAGAAGTCGTCTAAATGCTTTTTTTTATAATTTTCTACGCCAAAAATATATGTGTTTTATTAAGTAGTGAGTAGAAGATTAAACTATTTGTAAAATCCGTACTAAAATTTTAAATGAGCAAATTATAATAGGCATCAATTTCATTAAATTGCCTTTTACTCGATTATCACGTTGGTGGGCATCCACGAAGGAAGTTTAAAATATGAAAAAGCACACGAACTTATTCCAAATTAAAGATATCAAATAGATCGAATAATATATATTGGATAATCCATAATCTCTTTATTTTCAACTATAAATTAGCTTACTAATAAAACGTCTCGGAGGCTATTTTATTTGCTGCTAATGATCTGTTTTCTATAAAACAAGTTCATAAAATCCATAGGCAAATAATAATTCAATCGCGACCACCTAATTTCACAAATTCAATTAGTTATATTTTAAAATAGCATGATATCTAAAACTAAAGGAACATAATTCTATATTTGAACCTTTATTCTAAATATACGAGGCGTGTATAAATTAGGGTACTAACTATACGTGCCGACGTTCTTGTTCAAATTTGGGGTTAAAAATCTTAATACTAAAACGGTATATCATGCTTCCTGTAGTTTCAGAAAGAATTTGAAAGAAACATACATTTGGCAACATTTGTGAATCTTACATTCTAAATCGTGCACATGAAGTAAAAGCATTTCCGTAACAGAAACCGTTTGTCATGTACATATCGGCATATTCATTGAACGTAAAAATCATAATGAGGAGACAAAACAACATGGAAACACAAAAACTAATCAAAACTATACAAATAAACACGAAAAAACAGAGATTACAGAAAAGTAATCAAGTCGAATGAAGTAGGTAGGTACCATCGGCTGGATAGAAAAGTGGTACAGCAAAAAAATCTATTTACCCGAATATTTGTAAATTTTAGTTGTGTAAGAAGTCTGTTTGTTAAGTAACATGGAAACTGGCGAGCTTGGGGTCCTGGGTTCTAAATAAAAAACTTTGAAGCAAACTGAACACTTATTTATTAATAGACGGAACAAAATTATTATCCTGGTATGAGGCACTCTTGTGCATCGTTACAACTCAATAAATTGTCAGTATTTTGGCATGTCGCCGTTATTATTATTTATCACATTCTGTAATCTTCGTGGTATGGAGGACACTAGCCGGTCAGGGTATTCTGGAGTAATATGCTGCCATGCTTCAATAATTCTCTGTCTCAATTCATAGCTATTTCTTGGTAGAAAACCTTCCTGATACATAGTTTTCATAATTTGTCCCCAGACGTTTTCTATGGCATTGATATTTGGGCTCTTTGAGGCCCATTGTAAAACATTTATTAGTCGTTTTTCAATGAAATTTTGTCCTTGCTTGATGAACTGGACTATTATCATGCTGGAAGTACAAATTTGCTCAAAAAACGAATTGAATGGAAGGCAGCAATACTTCCTCCTATACTCTCCTATACACAATAGCAGTTAGTCTCTCTTCCAAAACGACGCAAACACCTCGACCTCTACGGCTGATCCATGACCAACGACCACTTTCGTTTGTTTTTCGAGTACAGTTATGGCACGACTGAAAATATTTTTCATCTGAGAATACGACGTTATCCCAGAAATCATCCTCTTATCTTATCAAATCCTATGCAAACTGAAGCCTTGGTTATTTATTCTCCCACATCAGAAAAAATTTCTTGGCGGCCCAGCGGCTTCTTATCTCAATGTCACGAATCCTACGCCATGCAGTATCGGATGCTGGAAAATCAGTTTCTTCTTTTGCTCTGATCGCCGCCTGGAATGGATTTTCTCAAAGATAATTTACTAATTGGTTGTCCTGCTGTTGAGTTGTTACTCTTCTACGGCCTGTTCCCTATTTCTGTCCTATTACACCTGTCTCAAGAATTTTTTTCTTCGCGAATACGATGGCGTTTTTACTAACGCCGACCTCGTGCGCAATTGCCTTTATGTTGACCCCATCATGCAGCCTATTTTGAATTATAGCTTTTTGAATCTCGTTTATTTGTTGCATATTAACCTGACAATATATGACAGATATAAATAACATTAAATTTAATTTTGACATGCTACAGCGCAAATCAATCAACCCAAAACTACATAATTGTACCAGTTTTCTGTGCAGCCGATGGTACATAAGTGTCAAAATTTTACAGAAGTAATGCATTTGACTGGAATAACATTAGACTACCTAGTTGTGGCTACTTATTGTTTTTACAACATTGTCAGATGTGTTTTTCGTCAAAATAAGTTAATAAACAAATATTAAAAATAAACCTGTAAAATCAAAAAGAAAACTTTAACGAAAAAATTGTAATCATTATTTATTCTAAGTTGTATCTCTTTCTGTCAACAAATATCGATTAATAACGCTTATTTAATCACTGAAATTCCGAAATTGAGGAACCTTGTACCTTGTGTGAAGCATGATACAACATTTTGGTTTTAGGATTTTAGACACCAAATTTAACGAAGAACAACTATATAACTGATTAACTTCGTTATAAACTTTCTGTTACTTACTTCTAGAACCATGTATAGCAAGCGCCAGATAAGTTGGCGAGCGGACGGGTAAGTTTGCGCAAGATAAAAAGTATTGGAGAGATTTGTATTTAGTTTTACAACAATTTGCAAGATACCATAAATTAATAATTTTTAGAGTAAAATATATAACGTGGACCCCTGCGCACCCCCTCCTCTCACCATCTTATTTGGCGCTTGCTATACGAATATATTTTTTCCATTTCATATTCCATTTTTTGTTATTTCCATTGTATGTTCCTCTTCTTAAGGGTAAACATTCCCAAAAATATCAGCGCTATAATTTTTTATGTATATAAATTATAATATAATTAGTGATTCCATATTAAACAAATATTAGTTACAGAAATATATGAATCAGTGGCAGCAAAGGAAATTTATGATAATTAAATGTCTATCTAAATAATATTAAGTGTGATAAAGTTACAAAGAAATTATAGACAATGTGTTTGGATTAGATTATTAACAATAAAATATGTATATAATTAATGTTGTTTTATGAATACTATTTGGAATAAATGTTGCTCGTTCGTGTTTTAAACAAGCCTAAATTAATCTATATTTATCATTAGATATAGTATGTTGTAAGGTAAAAAATGTACAAAAGGCAGCTAGTGTTTAATATTAGCATTTAATTTTGCCCATTGTAGAATAATGTACAGTAAAAAATTATATGCTAGAATCATCATCTAGTTATAAAATAATGAAAGAGTAATATTGTAGATGTGTAGATTACACTGCCTGTTGAAACGTACATAATTTTATTAAAAATATAACTTGTATAATTACTATATATATAATAAAACGAACGTTCAAATAAATTGGTCCATGAAATATTAAAATATATAAATGATTCAACTTTTTTAATTTTTATAATTTAATTTAAATTATATTGGATTTGTTGAGGTCATATATGTTACAGTTATTTGAACGTTCTCTTATAATGGATTTTCCTTAAATGTGTATGGGGGAGCAATTAAATAAAAAATGAAAATTTGCGTATATATTCCGCTTTGAGACTTGTTTGAGTAAAATGTTAACGATTACCATAATTTACACTAGTTCTTAATATCACAGAGAGAATTTATGACTTCATTTCACTTACTCACATAATTTCAATTAAATTAAAGACATAACAAAAATACTATGAAAGCACAACGAAGTATCTTTATAATTAATTTGATTTTATTATTTTTCATAAATATTTTGTTTTATTTGTTCATAATTGACTAAATTCGTGGCAAATTTACTAACCATTAAGGGACCAATAAAAGGGAAATATACACCTTTCCTTTGGGTGAAACGTTGGGAGCAAATAAGTTCTTAATCGAATCGCTTAATACTGATACAACCTAAGTCATTTTTTGCTACTTCACAGAAAATGAAAAAGTAGTTTTATACTCTAATATCACATAAAGAGGCTACCTGACAGTCGAGAAGCACAAAAATGCATTCAAAATATGTTGTAAATGAATATTTTTTAAAAAAGGAAACAGATTTAGATTGTTTCTGAAATAAATGCCAACTTAATTGAAATACGTTTATTTGTAATAGTTTGTTGTCATATAATGCACAATTCAAACTTAACTATCTTGTTTTTTTGTTGCTTCTTAATACAATTCTGTATAATATTCTGATAAAATGGATGGTAGGGTTCCAGTAATGTCAGAGGGTGCTCTGTCTTAGTTTCCAAAATTGACAGGTTACTTGCATAATCTTTTCGATGGTAGTACGGGTGCCACGTTTGGGGGTTACACCCGACCGTAGGAAAAAATAAAAACTTACGCAAACCATCACAATGTTTTACAACGATAAATTACTTAGGTTTGAAGTCATTTTAATCAAGTTATCCATACTAGATAAATTAATTTATCAATTGTGATCATTTGTAGATGCTCGTAAGCTATAAATGAAATAAATAATTATTTACTGCAGATTTAAATGTTTACAAGTGGCAGTTATACAATTACATACTACAGTTTTACGATTTTTTTAATAATTTTAACAGTTTTCATTTTTGGGGTGACACCTCAATACCCACACCGGGTGCCACCCATGCGCCACTGGATGGTAGTAGAGTTTCTTTCTTGTCCGCTTTAAAGAATGTTTGGATTGATATGCTTCTATGCCAACCCATTGATAAACTCGCAAGCCTTTACACATCCTAGATTCTCTTTGGAGTAGACATAGTTATAAAATTTAGAAATAGCGGAGTGTATTTTTAATCCCTTTATAAATTTTCAGTTTCCATCGATACTGCTATACACTTGTAGTACTTTTTCCTTCAATCTATCATATTTTTTGTCAAGTGTTTCAACTTGCTTTGCAAAAAACGCTTTTTTTACTAACGGTAGTGTTTATTTCTGTGATCTTGTGAACATAGTAGATTATATCAAAACGACACAAGTTCTTTTTTATCAAGTGAAAATCCCGAACACATGGCAGATATTAATGACCCCGTATAGGAAAGAAATTTTCAACTTTCTTGAAACGTTCAGTGTCAACTTAAGCAGTGCACATTCTCAGGAAACAATGGTTCTTGTGCTGTCCTAGATAGTTATCACAATATAATCATAATTCTTGTATGCTTGGTTCTAAGTAGTTCTCTATGTAATGCATTAGGAATTTACACACTTCATTAGGCCTTTTCGCAGCTACTCTTTCATGGTAAACAAAGAAAAATTAAGTTTTAGATTTAATGTTGTGAATACAGAAAATGCTGACTGTCAGCTGAGTTAAGTAAAATAAATTTTGCAAAGGTATTTATGACAATTGCCGCTTCTGAATATAATCGACCGCGAGAACAGCTATACCTTCCCTCTCTTTACATTCTTGAGCAGCACGTTCCAATTCAGTGTAGAACTTTGTAACGCTGCGACTGTGAATGATCCTTTCAGCTACACCAATTATTGACGATGTTTCCTAAATTGGAACTTTGATTTTCAGAATTAGGTCTTCATACGTGTTACATATATCTACGTGGAGACGGCCGAAATGTACATAATAATTTTCGTGGAAAAACTGCATAGAAAAGCTGTACTTTGCCATACTTCTGGGTGTTTTTCTTTGAAAAGGTTATAACTAGCAACCGGACACATCAGGCTGAAATGGACATCATTACGACAGACGATATAAATAGTCTACAACATCTGTAAGTACATCACGCAGTTGTTGAATAGCACTATTCATTCGGTTAACTGCACATCTATTTTTTGTGTGCGTTTAACCGAATGAATTATGTGTCCGGTCTCTAGTTATAACATAATTTTTATATTTAGACGTTCATCAAGGTACTGAATTCTTTACCAAAATAGTACGACTCCTTAACCGGAAAAAAATCAATGTGATTTCTAATTAACACCCCGATTTATTGGCCTCTTCTGCATTATCTTTACTATTCGTGCCTCGTTTGCACTTTGGTATTTCGCCTGCTTCTAATAATTTCATAATTCTTTTCAGTGTTTCACATGGGCACAGCTTAAAGTTCTATTTGCCTTGTAAATAAATGTTTTGGTCGTTTTTCGTACTTAACACATACAACTTCTCGTACAAATTTGACTTCATTGTTCTTCGTTAATCTAAGTGGAACATTTCATGGGGCATCTCAATGAGAAACATAAGTTAAAACCATTGAAATATATGTACAAACACAGTAGATATCTCACCTACAACTTTCTCCAATCTGCTTTAATCTTCTTATAATAAATATTCTCTTGTCCACAAACTCTAGCATTCTTGATTCTTAATCCTTCGCGTTTTTTAGTTTTCTAACGTCAGAATATGTATAGATGAATTTTGTGCTAACTTAATGACAGCACAAGGCTAAAGTATTGTTCTTCCACCTCAAAATAATCAGTTTTAAACAACTATTATTCGATTTACTTCAAAAGGTAGACCAAAAAGATCATGATGAAATACTCGAATAAATCTTGCGGAGTTTTCTTAAGTACCCGATTGCAGGAAGTAAATTCTTTTGAATCATACAATATAAACGTGTAATTTTGATAATAAATCAGTAATGTGTGAATTTGGAATGAAATATTCCAAATATAATACTAACATGAATGAATATGGTTGGAGTATATAAGTGCTGCCGAATAAGTCAATTTATTTTGCAATAATTATGGCAAAATAATAAAATGAAAAACATTATAATTTATAGAAGAATGGAGATATATTTTTTGCAAACCAGTCAGTCTTGTTAGACTGTTAAACCTAACAAAAATGATCAACCTATTCTATAGCTAGTCACACGCCATCATAAATTACATGTATTTATTGAACAATGTCTCTTGAAGCGTGTATTACAGCAAATTTGGCGTCCAGTTTTTACATGTATTTCTGCATGCGAAATATATCCTGTCCTAAGTTTCAACGTCATTCACGTGTTCTTCTAGTTAATTCTAGGGATTATAGTTTTTAAAATTGGTTGATGACGTAAGTGTTGGTATTATGACATTAGCATTATCACATGGTTTTGGGATTTTGTTTTTATTTATTATCTACTGCATCAGATTCATTATTTTTTTTTTAATACAGGTCTTTCAAAAACCCATAATAAATTTTAAAAAAACAACAGTTATTTTCTAATTCCAGATACAGCCAATATTTATTTACTGTCCTTGCCATCCTTGATTCTAAATATTAACATGTATTGTGGCGTTTCAATTTTTACTTGTATAGCAAACGCCAATTAAGTTGGCGCGAGGAGGGGTAAGTTCGCGCAGGATTAGAAGTAATGGGGAGATTTGTATTTGGTTTTACATCAAATGTCAGATAATTCTAACCTCTGAGCGTGTATCACTTTATGCTCCCCTAGCAAAGACATTATGTTCCGTCAAACGTCAATGACAAATGTATTCTGACAATTACTTAAGTAGTGGGGGTGGACGTTTTTAAAATCGGCTTCTGCGCATCCCCTCCTCGCGCCAACTTAATTGGCGATTGCTATACTTTTATATGTATTTCCATAATAGTGTATTAACAGCTTTAAATAGGGTAAGCCAAAAGTAGGTTATTTATTAAATATCTGACCATAGTAATAGTTTTAAGTTTTTAAAATTGTCGAAAATCAGAAATGCAAGCAATAACTTAGTACAAGAAAATTAGTGTAAATCGTAAACATTTTCTTCGAACTGACATTATGATGAAACCCAAAAAGCAAATTCTTATTTCTTTATCTTACTCAGCCCCCCTTGAACTTTTAATTCAAACTATATTTATATGTGGCCGTTTTTCCTTGAAGTTATCGTTTAAAGTCACATTCGGTATTATTGAAATTCTCTTATTAGAATATAATCTAATATGAAATGTCAACTTTCACAAAAATTTTCGACAAATTATATGTTCATTAATTCCCTTATTTTTTCTTACTTTAAAAAGAGATTTTTGGAAATCATGTAGGGAAAATTGAATTTTGAATTCCTTGCTTCAAATCTTTTGTTAAACATTAACAGCTAAAATTTCATACATTTTTAAATAATGTGGATATTCGCGATTGTTTAAAAAAATCTCAATATATTCTTCGAAAATTGTATTGGAACCTTGGTTTTATTTCAGCATAAAAGAGGATAAGATAAACAAAGAACAGGTGTTTTTATTGTATGTAGATTCCAATTTTTTGTCATAATAACGGGAACATTGTTTAATCCTTGCAGTATAACCCTTTTTGTCAACCTCCTCTAATATTGTAATGTAAGCTACATGAAGTGTTCTACCAAATAATTATAAAGAACAGGCATACACGAACTATTTGTACTGAAATTCATTGTCCTTACAAATTAGTTTTAAAACGCATGTATTTTAAGCTTATCCAAAAAGTAAATTGCGTGAGACAATAAAAATACCCTGAATATATTTTGAAGATAATTTTATTGTATCATATTATTTTTCTACGTATTAACCACCGTTGCTTAGACGTTAGTCATAGCGAGACACTATTCACTGAATCTTCTCTGTAAAAGAATATATTCTTTCAGATCGTTTTTATTGAACTATTGGCCAAAAATAACGTATTTAAAGTGCAAAAACTGATTGAAATGACTTAATGCGAGGTATAAACTGAAGGTTAGTGGTCAAATTCGCCCCAGCCAAGGATTTCTCTTGTCAAATTTGCACGCAGTGCGTGGACAAGCGTTGTCGTAAATGAAATCCATGTGTTATAAAATCTACTAGCAAAACCCTGTATCTGTCGCAAATCACTGCATATATTCCTTCGAAGGGCTGATACAGCTTAGATTTCATCTTTGCCAGCGATGAATTGTCTCTCGATAGATTGTCGTTTTCATGAAAATATCCAGACCTTATCTGCAATGAGCTATCACCACCTTCGTTATCTGAGTCAAAGAATCAAATACACTGGCCTGACCTTCCGTTTATTGCTATAAAAATTTTTCGTACCCAAGAGCATTGTGAATCTTCGTTTTTCTCGAATTTTCTCTTCGACTCCACTATCCAAATCATCAGTAACCAAATATGGGCGCTCACTCCGTTCTTCACACACTTTGTACGTGTTTACGTTCTTCATGAAACTGTCGTACCCATATCCACATTTAATCATCCTCACTAAGCGAATATAGTACTCAGCCGATTCAAACTGGTGTCAGTCTCTTAATGAGTCAACGTAACCACAGTATTGTTACTAAAACGCTCTTTGGGGTTGGACGGCGTGCTAACAATAAAGAAAATTATTTAAAATAAATAATTGGTGATGATGATGAGCATAAAAGGTCCAGGACGTGTGTAATGTACTGAAATAACTATATTACAACTTATTAACTAAATAAAACACAAGAACGTTGTCCTTAAACTTTTTATTTAATATTTACAAGAAACTCAGCGTCGATATATTTTAAAGTAATTAAATAAAAGTAATATATACAAGGAAAAGGAACGTTGAATAAGTAATTAAAAATTAACTTACAAAAATTACGGCGAGGTGAGGCAAGAAAATATTAACATCAAATGGGTGTTTAATTACTTTAAATTACAAGGCAGGGATTTTGTTACAGGGTTTCAATTTGGCATCCATCACTCTCAATGCACTTATGGAGTCTGTCCATTATCGTTTGTAAGGCCCTCTGGGCCATTTGGGTAGGAATTCCAGCGATGACGTGAGTGATGCATTGTTTCAAATTGTCCAAGTTGCGAGGTTTGCTGGCGTAGACTCGATCCTTGATCATGCCCCACAGCCAAAAATCGCATGGCGTCAGGTCTGGTGAACGTGCTGACCATGGGAGAGGACCGCCTTTACCAATCCAGCGTTTACTGAACTTGTCGTTTAGGTAATCCCGAAGCATCAGACTGTAATGGGCGGGGGCCGTCTTGCTGAAAGTACCCTCGCTGGAAAATGGCAGTACGTTCTTCTCCGTGAACGTGCTTGAACATGGCAAGGTAATCTTCTCCCCTAACCGTCTGTTCTGCAAAAAAGAAGGATCCAGCCACTCCAAATTTGCTCACGACACACCAAACGTTCACCTCCCGAATGTGCTCTCGAACTTCCTTCGGGTGCTCGGTCGCCCAGATGACACAGTTGTGCTTGTTCACACGACCGCTGATGTGGAATATTGCTTCGTCAGAAAACATGAATAGAATATCAGGCACCATTTCCCAGAGAATTCGTACAGCACTCACACGTGTTTGCTTGTCCGCGTTTGTAAACTGCTGCACAATCTGCAAGTGAAATGGCTTCATTCCTAAATGACAATGCAAAATTATAATCAGTAACCTTTGCGAAATGTTAGTTTCTAGAGACTGTCTGCGCGTGGACTTGGTTGGGCTGGCTACCATCGCTCCCTGGGCGATGATACCTATATTAATACTCGCGTACGGAATTAAAATTTGTCGTTTACGGTATACAAGAAATTGCGACGCGGACGCAATCGCGGCGACAATCGGAAACAGAATATTCTGGATGTACAACGTATAATTCTTTGTTCAAATATCCCTCATAGTACTCAATATCATAATAATAAAAAATTACATTATACTTTCTCTAATTGTGATTTACATTACTCTCGCTCCATTTTTGACTCGATTCTTACGTCATTTTCCCATTTTTACAAGAGAAACCAAGAACCTGTTTTTATAAATATAAAACGTTCAAAAGCAGCCAATATGTCGAAAGTTTGATTTATTTCAGCTAATACTTATAAATTTCTATATTTTTTTATTTAAAAATCAGCATCATATCTTAATTTAAAATTGTAAATATAAAAGGTTTGTTCTAGCACAGAATCCCTGGTAGTTTGATGTACTTTTGTAGTGCGCATGTGCAAGCAACTTATTAATTTGAAATTAGTTTGCTATTGAGATGCTAGAACAAGCGAAACATTCTGCGCGACATCTGACCCAAATGTGTGATACTAAATAGCAAAAGTATATAATTCCCGATTATTAGGTATTCTAACACCATAAGCAATTATATATGTTATAAATATTATCATTTTTTTTTTTTAATTTTTAATCAATTTCAACCACTATTCCCGTTAAAAAGAAAGTGATATCGTTTACGTTAATACACTGGAATTGACCTGAAATACACCTCACCTGTTACAGCGTTATGCGCATGTCCCAAATTTCAAATTTTATTAAAATCCAGGAATTGTTTGGACGATCCACAATCAATCCGTAACTACAATTTTCGCATGCTAGAACAGCTTGCTATTAGCAAGAAATTAGTAATTTCACTTGCCAGAACACAATATTAGTATTACGCATGCGCTATACAATACCTAATAGTTTCTTACTGCTGCTAGAACAAACCTAAAATAAATTTGAACTGATTCAATCATTAAAAAATTTTGTAAGGGATTTTACCTACGCTGTTGACGAACATACTTGTGACATATGCACATTATGTAACTCATCAACTGTAACGTTTTTCTTGACTTAAAAAGACAATAAATATCGTGTCCACCTTGTTTAGCGTGATATTATTTTGACGAGTGGATATCTATTTATTATCTGCCGATGTATATCAATATATAACAATCTAACTTCAAAGAATTAAACGACCCATTAATTTCATCAAAGAATGTATTCAAAATACGTATCAGTATTTCATATATTTATATTATATATGAATGTAGGTTATATTCATTGTACTTCGATATTATACATTTTCTTTGCAATCTATTCATATTTTATGCCTAAAAATGTGTATAAAATGTTAGTAGTATAAGAAAAAAACTGTAGAAGACTGTATATCTAGAATATAAAGAACGTCATTTAATTAAAATATTCACTATTCCTACAACCTTGGATTCATTAAGACACGTTCAAAACTTACGCATCCAAGTACAATGTTTTAACTTATGTATGTTATTAGTATTAAGTGAATTAAGATAGTATTATTGACTTTTGTTAGGAAATATTTAATACGGAAGCAATTATGATTGTATGAAAATTAGTACCTGAAACAATAACGAAAAGCGATAAGCTTATACTAACACATCTACACTTTAAAGCAAAAACAGACTACACAGACTTTTTCCAATAGACATGCATAAATAATAATAAGAGTTTAAGCCAATAGAATTCCTAAATATGTTGACTATCCTACTATCTTAACTCACTATGTATTTACATTTATTTATTTACTTTTGTCGTTTTGAATCTTTTAAATGTTCTTTATATATATCTTTGTATTTAATACATGTATAAAATGTTTTTTTTTAATTCAGCGATAATTGTTGATAAATAGGGCGCACATTAACGCTAAAGTGTCATTCAATGAAGCTTAGTTTTGTTAACTACATATTATTAAGTGATAAGATCAAATAAAACGTTAGACTAGTTTAAAAATTCGAATTAGAAAGAAAAACTGATGTATATTACATAATATATTGTAAATAACATGTTTTTGTTGGACAATACTGACATATACTTGTAGTATTGATATAGTGTTTAACTGATTTACTTATGTTAAGTGAATGTTTGTAATTGTTTTTCATGTTATATTCATTTGGTAACTTTATTTTGTACTAATAGAGTGAAATATTGTAAACAGGGTCCTTTTGAAGGATGCGCACTATTAAGACACCAATTTTATTTTATTTTACAATTATATATCAGAGAGGGAAACATGTTGGGAGAAAAAATGTATATAAACGTAGCTAGTGTCTACAATTATAATTTCCAACACATCTCCTAAAACAAGGTGTGTCCTCTTCAAGTGCGACAGCATGCAAAACCACTTACCTCTCATCATTTATTTAACTTTGATAAATGTTCGTGTTAAATCATACAATGATATGATCCCAAAGTGATACTAAGTGAATCTTGCAGAGAGAGGTTCAAACGGAAAGGAAAAGAACAGATGTGATAAATAGGTACACAATATTGCAACGACTGTATCATGCACACTACTAAAATAAAAGCTACGTTTATATAAACTTTTTTTTATAGTAAACCAAACTATACATATTTTTTTCTCTTCTGGTTCACCCTATATATATATAAATACGCTTTTATTTAGATTAATCTTTTAAAGGACTTTCTGTAAAATATATGTTATGTTTTTACATATTATGTATCAATAAAGTAAACAACAATATAGACTCTTTTTTCACTAAATTATGTAGACATATCGCCCTATTGTGACAATGCAATGACAATATTAGTGTATTATAAGCAGAGAGCGGACTCGAACGATTGATGTTTCATAGCCCATAAGCGTCTGCCTTGTATTCGCAATAGATTTGTTTCTGTAAGCGATCCGTGAGTTTCGAACAATTTGATACTTGTGGTGAGATACATAAGTGGCAGATACCTACCTACATATGCAGTTAATATATATCTGTCAATGCACAACAGAGCGAATGTAATAAACGGTTTGGTAACCGACAGCAACTACTGCTGAAAGAAAAGTAATGCCGACAAACGAATTGCGTATCGAATTTTCAATAAAAATAATTTCCAAAAAAAAAAACTCAAAACTATGTATTTGCTATGAACAACTACAATTTGTTCAAGGTGTTCCTGTGTTAAATTAGTTCTTTTAGATGTTAAAACGTCTTTAAAAATCGAGAATGTCCGTTCCACATCACAAATGGTGATGGGTGCGTGATTAAAATGTTACAAAAGTGCTCTGTGCAGAATTGATCTAATATATTCAAATCTGGATTTCTGCTAAATATGGCATCAACTTTGAGAAATATCTTTTAAAATGATGAAACTAACTTATCAACATTTGGAAAATGACCCCTGATGTATTCACATATTCTGAGTAGTTCATGTGCTGCACAGGTAACGTGTAGCATATTGGGATAAGATTACTTCAATAACTTCCCTGTTTTTATAAGCTGCCGCATCAGTCAAAAATAATAGCATCTTGTCTTTATAGCTATTATCCGATGACAGAATATTATGAATACATTGATCAATTACTTCTGCAACTGTTTCACCATTTACGACTGGCAATATTTTAGTTGCAATTAAGTATGGTTGGTATGAAGTTGTCGGATGAAGAATACCAACTACATTTAACACATCGTCCCATTACATCCGTTGTTTCATCTGCACTTCTCCTAAGATGACTAGATAGGTTGGTTCGTATTTTTTCAATGGTTCTCAAATAGCATTTTGATTAGTGGTATTTACGTAAAGTAGATTCATGTGGTATATGACGATCAGTATATTTTGTAAGAAACCTCTTAAGGACTGGATTGTTAAGCTTTTTGAATGAGATATTGGCGGCCATGAAAGCTTCACACAGTTCACACATGTTATCTTGATTACTTTTCGGAGTAACAGGCCTCTCCACATTACACTTTTGTGGACGCCTTAAACTTAATGAATATGCCCTGCAATATATCTCGGTATCATTATGAATATGCAATCAATCTGTATAGCCTCTAATCCATCCTATCATGGTTGCCCCTCGAGAATTCTCCATAGTTAATGAAAATAAAGAGAAATATTAAGAACAGAAAGAAATGGACTGAAAAGAAGAAACGAAAACTACTCCAAAAATAAGGTAGTAAATTAAACTTAATATTTATAAAAAAATTGTAGGATAAATATACAATATAACAATATAAAACGGATTATTTAAAATACTAAACGTTGTAACCAAAGAACACTGAAAGAAACGAAACCAGAAACAATCCCTTATAGAAGAGAATAAAAAATATACTATCTCTAAAACAATAAATACATATATGTATATGCATGTAAGCACGAGAATACACTGGAAATTAGCGGATATAATTTTTTAAGCGATTATTTCAACGAAGTCACGAATATATAAATGTATATTCCGTCTTACACGCCACTGTTGAGTTGAATTTTTGAAAGAATACACACAATGTGCTATTCATCACATGCATACTATACCTGATACCGCCAGAACGTTTTTATCGGGGCAATTGGTCATTCAATCGCTTCAGTCAGCTCTCTGATTATACGTAAGGATCGGCACTCAGAGGTGACTTAAATAATTTTGTAGTAGGCCGACGTATTTAGTTATTAGTTTGAGTTCTTTTGCGTAAATATGTGATGGACAGGGACACGGGCAATAGTTACACCTCTACTTGCATCATGCTATCTACAAAAGGTGCAAGCAATAAACATCCACGAAAAACTGACTTGTTAAAAGCTCGCTGGGACTTATGGGTGGGTTGAACTTAAAGTGACAAAGCAGCCAGCCAGTGCCAACGGCGTAAGCTCAGTGAGATGATCCGCGATTTAAGAGTTGCTTCTCGTAGAGATTATACGACCCGCGGAGTTCGTATTCGTGCTAGCGAGCCCGCCACAGACGGACTTAAGTAATTGTATAAAGACAAAAAAATTATCAGGAGGTAATATCAAATAAATATCAAAAAAAGAAAATGTTCCACATTAAATAAAAAGTTTATTTGAAAAACGTGATGAAGCTGAACAATTCTCCAGTTATACAAACAGAAAGGAACATGTAAATGATGTGCCACAAGAATTATTAATGGGTGAGGCCCTGTATATAGATATTAAATTAATTAATAACAAATTTAAATGAATTATTTGAATACAACAGAAATCAAGTGCAAAATTTTAGCGTCCAAAACTTCTGATCGGATAGTGTATATACAGATTTTAATATAAGCATTAAACATCAAACAAAAAAAGTACTAACAAATTACAATAATCGGCATACGTGTACATAAGATCTTATGTAAAACAAAAAACTTTTCTTTGTTTAATTACACAAACTTAATAATACATATTTAATAACGCAATTAAATTATAGCACTAACAAAGGAATATGCCCCAAACTTTTGAAACAACTGAATTTTACAAATTTCCAATTACGCGAAAAGTCCACAATAGCATTTATGGTAAATTAATCTGATAATTTAAAGGTAATGCGAACTAATTTAATAAAAATATTCTAACATAAAAATTACGGTCAACAAACCAAAAAAAAGTAAGTGAGAAAAAAACGAAGGACTTGGCGAATTTTAATATTTTACGTAGCTAGTTTGTTTTTTTTCTCTTATCGCCTTATGGCTCGACGCAAGTTTTTGTTGTTTGTTTATTACTGTCCGATGTTGCTTCCCTGCTGCGCAAAGGGTCCCTTCTGGAAAATTGAGTCGGATCCGGAACAGGTGGTTTCCACATCATCTCGACCCTTCTAGTGTTACAACCGCTCAGCAGCGAGACTCAACAGACATCTAGAGTTACCCTCCGTACAAAAATGGTACCCAGTAAACGGAAATTAGGCGGTAAAAGAAGCGAAATACGAAAATGGAGTCACATAAGGTTCTAAAAAGACCAGTTAATTTACTTACCTTCAAATGATCGAAGGGTACAATTAATATACGGCCTAATCAAACACGACGCACCAACATTTAGAATTTCGGTTAAACAAACTCCGCAGACAAACATATTCAAGCTGCTAAAACGATATCGTGTACGTACACAGGCAGAGTAAAATTACTTTCGCATGAGACTGAAGATGCGCGAGCGATGACGTTACAAAAATACTGAACACCTTAAAAACATTGAGCAGTCTTGACAATATAGGCGGCAGTTTTAAATTTAAATAATATTTAGTTATATTAGACCATAATAATTATGTTTTGTGTCGATTTTAAATAAACTTATTACTTCGCGAAGAATAAAATAATTATTAAATCAATAGGTATTATGTAACAAATTTTTTACAATGAAATATTTCTTTTTATAGTGCTTTCACATTTAAGTCTTTGTATTTACAAATTATTATTATATTAATCCATATTTTGTAATATGGTTTTCATTAACCATAATTTTGGTTTTTCTCATTATAATTTTACTCCTAACCAAAATCTCACTTTAGAGACATTAAAAGAAGATCAATACACAAGCATGTGCCTAGAAAAATTTTTGTATTTATTAAAACAAATATACATACATACAATGTATAATCAAATATTTATTTTCGCTGATGACAAAATTAATATAATATATTTTGAAACATTTAAAATCTTCAGTCTTCATTGCTTGAAAAATCGTAGAAATCATCTTCAGAGTCATTATTGACATTAATAATAAATTCTTCACAAAAATCATCCATTATGTGCTCCTTTATAATGTAATCTTTTTCTACACCTTCCACATGTCGACAAGTTTCTGACCATTCCTCTACCTTGATGTTTGAAAATTCTTCTCTCGCCAATTTTTCAACATCATTTATATGAAATGTAACATTTCTTGATGCAACCCGATTCTTTACAATGCCCCAGATTTTTTCAATCGGGTTTAGTTCTGAGAGTATGGTGGCAATCTCAGGACGGTGTGGCCTTTTTTTGCAAATATACATCTATGCTGTACCGTATATGTTTTGGCTTGTGAAGTTTTACTAAATTGTACAACTCCGGTTTAGTACAATTTGCATCGTAAGTTATGCCCCTTTCTTTTAGCCACTGTATCATATCACACTTTCTACTGGCTGATGTTGGATGTTTATATGACATAACATTATGGTAGCTGGCATTATCCACAACAATCACAGAATTATCAGGCAAATTAGGAATTAAAGATGTTTCTAACCATTTTTTATAATTTATGAAGTTCATGTCGTCATGGTAGTCGCCACTTTTTTGACCTGATTTGAAAATTAATAACGCATCATTAACAAAACCCTCTGCAGAACCAGCATGAACAATTATTAAACGCTTCCCTTTTGAAATTGGACACTTTAATCCTTCATTAGATTGATCGACCCATCCAAAAGGAGATGTATGCCCTGCATGTATGTAAGTTTCATCTAAAAATTACTTATGTACTAAATAGATTTTCTAAATGCTTTTTATACCTGTATATATTATTGGACATCCTTGGGTACGATAATTTGTTATTTTGCGGATGTAAGAACACCTCAGCTCTCTTATGTCAAACCGCTACATTAAAATCTTACGGTTATCAGTAGTTTTTTTCCATCTAGCAAATAAAAAGTTTAGAGTGATATTACTAAAAATAATAAAAAAAGTACCTGAATCCTATTCGCAGCAATAATTTCCTAAAAGATGATAGCCCTCCTGGAAAACCTGGAAAAAATTATTTCACGAGATTGTTCAAGAATAACTTTTCTCTTTTTCGAACAAGGGCTCACTTCCTCCAGGACAGAGTTTGTTGCCATATCAGACATTTTACCCTGTGTAAGTAAATACAACTAAATTTTCAGGAATTTTATGATAAGTATATTTCTACTTACAAGAGGATGCATTCTTACTCTTGAATAGCTTTGAAAAAAAAATTAATTAATAGATAAAACACAACAATAATATTACAAATAGGAAAATGTACTTACAACACCACTACGAAACACACCGATCAAATGCCTGGTACCGACTGACAAATAATCGATAAACGTTTGTGGCTCGTATAGTACACGGATTTATACTACTAGCTGTTTCTCTCAATTATGAGGTGGCTCTCTTTCTAATTACTAAAATGTGTTTCTGCGCCAGTCTCATCCGAAAATGATTTTACTCTAATACCACTAATTTCCCAGAGGTCTACAACGGGTGTGCGTAGAATATCGTGCGCATCTCTTTCTCTAGAATTTTTCCGCAAAAAGCTGATGACGTAGCGATACGTTATATTAAAGCGGAATATACCAGGGCCGACCAATATATCGCTAAAAGCTTGTAATAATCTAAAAGATTCGAAACAACTAATACAGAATTTATATCACGAACGCAACTTGTTTTAAATCGCTGTGGGGTGAAAAGCACGATATAAATAAAGAGAAAGTATTATTATTTGTAACAGATAGCGGCTGGTCGGCTCTTACAACAAATATACAGCAGTATGACGCATATAACATGTTTCGCACATGCTCTTCCTCAGGTATCAGGAAGAATTTACTTTGTGAGAAACACTACCACAAGTGCCACTACCACTAGAACCTGTTAGACCGCGCTGGGGTACATGGATGGAAACAGTATCCTATTATTACATGCATTTTGACGACGTCAAAAGGATAATACTGCTGGATCCAAACGATCCTGTTTCTATTTTATACACTCGACAAGTATTAATAGACCCAAATATTTAGGTAATTTAGCCAATATTCATGGACATTATTCCGGAATACCGGTAACCATTCGCCATCTAGAGGTTACTCAGACCAACCCATAATATTCTATAATTAACGCCATGAATATTGTATACGATCTTCGTCAATTTCTTTCCCAATTACTTAGAGCTGCTGCCACTGATATTGTTAAAAAAAAAATGAAGCAGCTCTAAATTACAACCCAGTATTTCACACGCAGAGAAATGCATTTTTAGAACAAGAAAAAATATTGTTTTACTACTATTTTCTTGGAATTAGAAAAGAATTTGTTTCCTTTGAATCTGTTTCCTTATATTAAGAAAAGCAGTATTTCTCCAACAAAACTAAAAATTTCTTGAATAAATGTTTCTATAAAGAAAAACATCTATTTGGTGGAAGCAAACTTATTATATCATTTCTATTTTTAGCGATTGCGAGTTTACGTATAGGCCCGATCAGGGGTGCAATGTTAGAGGTCTTTGTACACAAGTAACACAAGTTCGCTGAATTTGCTACCTTTGTGTCGTTGTTTATGTGTATGGATTATTATATTAAAGTGATAGTTATCAATATGGACGAATTTGTGATTGATATATTAAGAAAGTGGGAATTACCACAATTACAAGAAAATTTTGAAGGTAAGTAATTTGCGATTAATTGTAATGGATGATAGATGGAATATATCATGTCGTTCACAAATTTTAGACCTATTAATTTTACTGTTCTTCAATAATTGCTCTAGAAATATTTTTCTATAGACTATTCAGCCATGTATTATTTATTGTATAGTTATAATTAATGATCTAATATAATTTTGTATTGATTGTTTTATTTCAAATACTTTTCAATTATATATTTCATTTGTGTTTAAGATAATCAAATTGATGAAGAAACCTTTAACACCTTAGAGGATGGTGATATAAAAGAGCTTATTCCAATACTTGGTTTAAGAAAAAAAATTCTCCAAAAGTATAACGTCTATATTAAGATTAATAAAGTAAGGCATATCTAAGATCACATATTTATTTGATGTGTACATGCTGTACATGGTTTTAATCACTTTTATAATTTTAATCATACACACTACAATTTCTGGAAAAAATCTAATGAATGATTTCTAATCAAGAAATAAGCAGGGTCTTTTATATTTCCAAAAATATCTTCTATCAGAGCTACATCTGTTTAGCTTGTGAAAATATAGTAACTTTTTTTGGCAACAATTATGGAAAATAAATTATCGACATTACAAAATCAAATAATATAATGGACAATTTTTAGTAATTATTTGTACTGCATGGTAAATTATTTTATTGTTTCACTCAAGAACGTTATATTTTACGAAATAAGTGGAAAACGTTTCCAAATGATTCAGGTTTTTAAATTGCATATCATAAATTGAAAATTTTGACTAGGTACCAATACAATGAAAAAACTTAATGGTTGCAATTTTCAACTCCTTCTGAGAATAACATCAATAAGATGATTGGTCTTAACCCATTCGCTGCGGATGACGCCAATTGGCGTCATTCTCCCATATATGAATAACGCCAATTGAAATCATCCGCAGCGAATGGGTTAAGGTATATTTGAAATTACATTATTTTATGTTTCCCGACGTGAGTCTTTCGAGTGGTGTAACTCTCATACAAGAGATTTTCGAAAGCAAATTTTTATGAAAGACCACTCATTTTTTTTAAAGGAATCGTCCCATAGAGTTGCATCCATAAGTGCTTATATTGTATCCCTATATTTGTATATAAAGTATACCTATATGTAATTCATTAGAACATTTTCCGTTTTTTAAATAATATATTACAATTGGAAGTAATGAATAAATATTACTAGTCTTCGAAAAAACTACTTGTACTATTTTTGTTTGTATTTCTCTATCGCATTTTACTGTATTATTATTTAATGCCCAGGTTGAAGTTATGACTCATTATTTTTAAGTTTTGTATTTTATTTAATAATAACAAATTTAATTGACTATTTGGCAATGTTCTAGGACACGAGTGATGATAAAAACTGTGGTGATAATTCTACTGTAAGTAATACATCAGGAAACTTGTCGATAGTTTCTCTGGAATCTGTAGAGATTCTGGAGAGCACTTTTTCTGATGCGACCGAAACAAATACGCATTCGTCTCCTTCATCAGCCCTATACCATATTCCAGAAATAAATCAAAGTACGTCTTTTTCTGGACTAGAAAATATCAGCGACAGTTTGGGTAACAATTTTCCTAAGATTGAGCTGAAAGAATTACTCGAAAACAGCGCATTAGGAAAAAGCGTTTTGAATTTTTACAAGCAGAAGTCCATTTTGGACAACGCACGTAGATCTATATTAGGCATAATAATCAAATATCTCTATAACTACGTTGCCAAACAGTAAGTATTAACAATGTATAAAAGAATATTTAAAAACTCTGATTTTGAAGCACGATCAATACTTACTACTGAGTAACCAAATCGTTGAATTATTTCCTAATGAAGCATCCTCTACTTATTACATTCCGTATACTCCAAAACGAGAAAGTTACACCGGAAAAGGGATTCTAGCTAAAGGCAGGTTGGTAGATAAAGTGAGAAATATACTTCATCTAAGTGGAGATACTGTCATGTATAAAAATAAACATAACTTAGAATCTGGGAAAGAAGGAATTTTAACTGAAGAAGAAGTCCAAGAACCAAATGGTAAGTAGATGGAGTTAGATTTTAAGTTATAAGAACATTTTTTTATTTTTTTAGATGGTGTTAAACAATCCATTTTATTCTTAAAACATTTCACTGAACCATGGGATGATGTCATAAAGAACTGGAAAGCTACAGTCTCATATCGTCAACAAAGCAAAAAGCGAAAAATTCATAAATTCTTAAAAGAATGGCCTATACTCAATTCACGAAATGCCGATAAATTAATATGTATAGAAATAATAAAATATTGTCGTATATTTATATGTATAATTTTCATCTCTCCTAAACCTTGGCATTTTAAAAATTACGAAAATAAAAATATTAGCTCCTTTTTATCAGAAAATTATCATTACAATGCATATATTGATTTACTAAATCAATTCTGCATTTAATAACGGTTTTATATTAATAATAAATTTTTTAACATCGATACTTGAAAATTTGATACTTTTATTTAATTCATACTTAACTAGGAATACTTATTGTCGGGGAGCTCTCAATTAAAAAGTGGAAGGCATTAAATTTGCATAATAAATAAATATAATAGTAATAAAATACGTCTACTATTCATTATATAATTTTTAAAGTTATACGAAAACTATTTTTAACGTATCCTCGTATATAAAAATCAAAACAATTTGGTAGTTCTATGCAAAACATTCACATTCTCACATAAACAATATTTTCTTTCATTAAGAAAACGTAGCGTCTTGCCATAAGAATATTCTGCGACAAAACATACTTCAAGTAAGAATACAATGGATTTGATTTAGGAATATTTTTCTTAAGCAAACATATTTTATATGTTTTATTCAAATAAGAAATAGTTTTGAATGAAGTAAATAATTTTAAGAATATATTTATCTCTCCACAAGATAATATTGTCTTGTGGATATACAAAACAGAGAATTTCTTGAGTCAAAGTAGATTTATTTGATACAAGCATGTATTTCTCTGCGTGCATACTGTACGCAGAATTATTGACTTATTTGATGATAAAAAACTAGATTTTTCCGAACCGGAGATAAATGTGCCGTCACTAAAAAACTTAATGCACTTTCAATATGCCCCTATTTCATCGATAAACGTTGAACTGTCGTTTTCAATGTATAAATGGATTTACGGTGATTAGCGTATGAGCATATGGAACAATTATTGGTAATTTACTCTGATTGAACTCTGGATATGAACGGTGAACAGTCAGGATGTGTGATATGGTCTATAAACCCTGCACTATCCCTTCTGGAGAAGATGTATTTAGTAAGTACTTGTTTATACGTATTTTGATTCGGATGTGAAAAATATGAAATCGGTATTCATTATGTCCTCGCTTCGTCCCTGCACTGACATCATGTACCCCTAACTGCCGATCCTTAATTATACGTAACTATAGTGCAATTGAAGAAGGAAGTGTACGTTATTTTGTCACAAAGTAAAGAAAACTTAAAAAAACCTATAGTGTAAGTATTAAACCAAGATACGTGCGGTGCTGCAAAAGTTTTTAGAAAGCTAGCTTACTACTGAAAGTTAATAGTATGATTTTCGTAAAATTTGGTATTTTTGTAGGTTTAAGCCACCATTAACAGATCAAAAGGAAATCAATTAGTTTCATTTATGCATTGTATTAAAAAAGGTAATGTAAAAAAATTAAATTTTCTCATGAACAATTTCGATGATGATTTTCTGTGCGGGTTGACAACAATCGACCAACCAATTTCATCTGGTTTTTGGAGAGAAAACGTCCTCAAATAGCACTGTTTACAAGTGATTTGCAATGTTCCAGCGTGAATGTAGAAATGTTAATTATAATTTTACTTAAAGTCATTCATCTGATGCCGTAAAAGAAATAATACGGATAGACCACAATATGACATACCGTGAGAATCACATCCATAGATGACATGAAACTAAACACATGAGCATTTGGCTGTGAAAATGCTTTGTGCTCATTGGATTTCGTACAATTTGACCTAAGGCTCTTGCTAAATAGAGCAAAAAATGTTCAAGAAATTCAACTGAGGTTTCAAATTCCGTTCATACTTAACATCGCAACTAATGATGATATTCATAGATTTATTCTATTTGTTCGAGTGTTCGCAATAAGCATAAACTAATAAAAGTTCGTTCTCGCAGTTCTTCAAAAAAAGATCGCTATATTTTATCGGTTAGCCACTGTCTAAAGAATCGAAGAACTGCTAATACTGATTGATATACAACAATTTGATTGGAAGAAGTCATTGATAAATTTTGCAAAATAAAGCAAAATTGCCGTATCATTATTCTTCATCGTGACAATGAGAGCTCTCAGCCGGTCAAACATTTATAGGCGAAGAATATGAAATTAAGGTATTATTACTGTATAGTTTTGATCTATCACCCTGCGGTTTCTTTTCATTTCTGTTTGTCAAAAATAAAATGACGCGTTTCCATACATTTTTCTGAGGTACCCATTTCTGAATAGAAATGTTTTTAGAATTAGTTCGACCGCAGGCAAAAGTGTGACTTTAAAAGCAACTACTTTGAAACACAACTATTTATATTTTATCTTCACCTTCTATTATTATAATTAAGCTCTTAAATACATTAACATGTCTAGCAATACATATTGCTATGAATAGTGGTTTGAAGATTTGTTACACCGCTTTCCACAACTAGTTTTCCCAACTAGGTTTCTCAGTCGGTGAATTTTCAAATATGAGACTTCTAACTTCTGGGGTTCCACTCAGGAAAGACGTGTTAAAACTAAAATGAGTTGAGCGCCAGTGAAATGTTCACAAAAATTTATATACTCATTTTATTAACTAATTAACAATAATGGAGTGAGTAAGTAAAACAAACGCAGTTTAAAATATGAAATAAAAATTTAATACAAAATAAAAAATTAAGTTAACAAAGTAAGTATAAAGATTAAACTTAAATAAAACACCTTATATTTCACAAACAATAGTATATTAACTATATGTACATTTCATGTGCCCTGCACACATCATCAGTAGTAACTGTTACTACTGATGATGTGTGCAGGGCACATGAAATGTACATATAGTTAATATACTATTGTTTGTGAAATATAAGGTGTTTTATTTAAGTTTAATAGTGTAATAATTTCACAAGTGCTCAACATATATACTACAAGTATAAAGATGCTGTATTATACAAAAATACTTGAGTTAAAAACATTCATTGAAAATTGACAGCTAAATGAATGGAAAACATCCTCTAAATGACACCGATCAAAACTTATCTAAAAATAATCATATTTAATATTAATTTCTCCCCAGAGACCACACTGTATAATCAGATACTGAAACACGAACAAGAAACTTACACGTGTGCTATCGACATGTACAAAAACCCTTAAATCCTCTCGAACAAACATTTGAATTATAATATTAACATAGAATTTGAATATTTAACTTTATTATCTATATTCTTAATAATACTTAAATCTCTTATCTATAAGCTTCAATACAATGGAAATATAATTTATATATTTACGATGTCAAAAAATTTTATATACTTACAAAAACTAATGGAAACGAAGCAGATGCTTACTCAAATTTAATCATCAAATACAACAAGAAATTTATCTTTAAACATATCGAGACTTTAATACTAATATAACAAAATCACTTTCAGTCAATCAACCCGAATTAATTAAAATATATTTAAATATATTTCACAAAACAACCTTCTTGTTCAAACTATAAATTTCATCTCCTTGAATTTACCTCGGCGTCTACAACACATTTCAATGCACGCCGGGAAAAAGACAGTTTTTCTATCGTTAAATTTATATACATTTTGAATATACAACTCTATCCAAAATAATTGTACATTTTTAAATTAAATTATTTTTAATTAAAAATCCATAGCAATATGTAGGTACTAATCCACCTTTTATGAGAGGAACACTGAAAATTTTTAGAAAGGCAAACAGGGATTAGTTTTAAAAATGATTTTAGTTTTTCATAATATTCCCCAATAACATCAAAACATTTTTGCATTCGATGAAACCAGTTCTTAAAGCAATGTTCCGCTACTTCATCTGATGACGTAAAAGTGATTCCACGCATTATATCTTTAATTTTTGGAAACCAAAAAGAAATCACAAGATACTAGGTCAGACCTGCAGAGGTAGAGGTAGAGGTGCAGTTGTTAGTTTTGCTTTATTGTCATAGTGTAAAATTATTTCCTTTTGGGCGTTTTTCAAAAGTTTGCGGTAAACAAACATTTATGTACCAATCGACAGTAACGATACATCATCTTCTAATGTTATGGTAGCAATATAGCCTGTTTTAGAAAAGAACTAGCAACCATCTTCTTACCAGCACTTCGAATTCGTCGGACTTTCGTCCTATACAGCTTTGGTTCTGTTTCAAGTTCAGGAAAACATCATAAACCCCAGTCAAAGTCCTTGGGGATCACCTGTACACACAGTGAATAAGAAATTAGACGCAAGCGGTGTGAGAAAAACGAGAATGGTATTCTATTATAGAGCAATCAATGAGAAAACGGTCAACGATCGATATCCAACACCGAATATAGAAAATACATGGAAGGTGTCAATACTTTTCTGCATTAGGTCTCGCTTCAGGGTATCACCAGATTCAAATGAAGCTGGAATCGATACCGGTGACAGCATTCAATACCGAACAAGGACATTATGAATTTTTGCGTATTCCGTTCGGACTGAAAAATGCGCCATCGACATTTCAGCTCGTAATGGATGATATATTGAAAGGTATTTTAATAATTTTTGTTTAGTTTACCTAGACGATATCATAGTATTTTCACCATCATTAGATGAACATATAAAGCATCTTAAAATCGTATTTGATAGATTCAGAAATGCAAATCTCAAATTACAAATTGATAAATGCGAGTTTCTACGCAAAGAAACAGAATACTTAGGACACATTATTACACTCAATAATATTAAACCTAACCCACAAAAAATCGAAAGCATCACAAAATTTCCAATACCGAAAACACAAAAAGAGATAAAATCTTTTCTTGGACTGTTAGGCTATTATCGCAAATTTATAAATAATTGTGCACATATTACGAAACCATTAACCAAATTTCTAAAAAAAGGGAGAAACTGTAAGACATACACCAGAATTTGTGGACGCATTTGAGAAATGTAAAAGTTTGCAATGTAATGACCCAGAATTAAAATATCCCGACTTTCAAAAGACGTTTGAACTAACTGTGGATGCATCAAATTATGCTCTCGGAGCAGTATTGTCACAGGAAGACCATCCAATAGCTTATGCATCAAGAACTTTGAACCCAGCGGAGGAAAATTATTCAACTATTGAAAAAGAAATGCTTGATATCATCTGGGCATGTAAGCACTTCCGACCGCATTGGCGGCCCGTGCTAAAAATTTTAAGGTGTTCTGCAAGTTTTACAAAAAAAATTACCTTGCACGGGCAGTAAGAGGTTGTCTCCCATCCATCTTATCGTGCTTTCTTCGCCTTCCGCACTGAAGTAATGGATTTCTGGAACGATTGTCAATTGTCACACAAAAAAATAAGAGTCACTAAGCACTACTTTACTAACAAATTATTTCTTATAAATTAAATCTATTCTACGTTCTTTTCGATTTGCAAATTTTGTTATCACTTTGTCATTAAAATTGTCTATTTCGGAAATAAACTTTTTTTCGATAGATAGCATGGAAAGAGATGTTAAACGATCTTCGGTCATTGAATTTCTGAGAAGCGTCTTAATTCGATTTAGTGTTGAAAAGCATCGTTCGGCCTCTGATGTTGTCATGGGAGTTGTTATTACAATTTCTAATAATTTTCTAGTCTCCTTCAACGTATCTCCCAGATTGTTTTTTATTAAAAATTTTAGAAGAGGTAGTGCGCCTTTTAAAGATCTACAATCAGTTCTTGAGTAAATAACAGACAATTCAGTTCGTAATCTTTCTTTATCAAGGGTGGGATAATAGGAGCATGCGGAAATGAGTTTGTCCTCAGGAAATTTACTGCAATACTCTCCAAAGCATTCCGAAAAAAAAAGTGATACCACTACTAGATGCTCTTTAAAATGAAATCGATCTTTTGCACAATTTAGAATAACATCACACACCTCTAAAGCCGAAATTCGATGATTAAATCTGCTGTTATTTGGACGTTTGCGTTTTTCTGGTGGTGGCTCATCGCTTATTAAATCTGATGCTTCACTTATGATGTTGTCAATATTATTTCGAACTTGGCCTATACTGCGTTCAAAATTTTCGATAGCGTCTATTACTAGAGTGGGTTCTGTTTCAAGTTCAGGATCATAACAATAAATCCATGATTCATCACCAATAACGATATTCCAAACCGAATTTGAAGTGCCACCTTGGAATTTTGCCAAGGTTTTTCTGCACCATTCAATGCGTTGTTCTTTTTAATTGGGAATCAGTTGATGTGGAATCCATCGACCATAGCTTTCTCATGTCTAACTATTGATATAAAATGTTTTGTATTTGTTTTGTAACTGTAAATAAAATAATAAATACGTATTTCAAAGTACATTTTCTACGAAGAATGAACCAAAACATAATTGTGAGATAAACGGTTAATGCAGGCCGTGCTTCGAACAATACTTCTTGGATAAGGTAAATAAAGGTACACCATAAAATTATGTTTGACGCTGCCATAAACGTTAATAACGGGGAATGCCGTGATCCTTCTAAATAAAGTGTATAAATTTGAAGTTATAAGGAAATCTTGCCTAAATAAAATTCAATATTTTAATCAGAAAAACTTATTAATTAACAACATTGTCCAGATATCTGGACAGTATCTATTACGCCTACTCTACATAGACGTCCAGAGTATACTTATGTCCAGTCTTAAGCATTAATGTTGTCGACAAAGCGAATTTTGACTCAAACATAATATATATAACATATAATAAAGTTTTTTTATTTGACAGCTACTTTTTAATGTTTTGCGAGTTGATTGCCGTGTTGTTCTTCGATTTGCTTGTTGTTTGTTAATTATTGTGATGAGTCATCCGACTATACGTCAGTCATCGTCTAGAAAAATGTCGATGCGGATGAATCGAGAGATCGAACATACGAGAATTTTCCCTTGAATATAAATAGCACTCAAGAGGGATTTAAGCCATTCCACACCAAATCATCGTCGAGTGATCTTACATAAATATAAATAAATAAATGTTCTTATTGTTAGTTATTAGTTTTTAAATTATTTAGTGAATTTCGTTTTTATTGTTAATATAGCGTGTGTTTAAATTATCGTTAGTTTTATTTAAGAACTTATTACATTATGATAATTTAAAGATTTTGTGTTCATCCAAAAATGAATTTGACTAGAGAACATTTCCGGGGTATCATTTTTTACAATGCAATTGCGAAGATCGGCTTAGAAATGCATTTGGCAAAGGCGCCCCATCTAAGGCAACAATTTATAATTGGTACAACGAATTCAAAAGAGACCAGTTTTTTCTTAGTGATGAATTTCGTGAACGACGCCCAAGAACTGCTATTACTGATGAGAATATTTCCGCTGTTCGAGCAATGCTTGGTAAAGATAGCCGGGCATCATATGAATGTATTCGGGCGACATTGGGCGTTGGTATAAGTCAAATACAAAACATTTTATATCAATAGTTAGACATGAGAAAGCTATGGTCGATGGATTCCACAGGCCTTTTTCTATTTGTGTTGTTTTTACTTTAAGGTGTGGCCGCTATGGTAACATCAGTTAAGTATTGTAATGTTTAAATTGAAGGCTTGCCGCCTATTGTTATAAACACGTAGTTGCCTGTTAAGCCACACGGATTTTCTAAAATTTTCATTACGGCCACATTTTCTTCTTTTGTATAAAAGTATTTCGGACACACAATTTAGCCAAGGTCGAGTCTGAGTAAAACCGTATGTACCTACCCCATCTATTTATCTATTCCATACAATGTAGCGATGTTAAGTTTATGTAAACTTATGTACCTATTCTGTTTCGACCAATCATAAGAAATAGGGTGGAGTTTTATGACTGCAATTTCTTTACCTGGCTAATATTTTAGAATTAAAAGTTTGCTAAGATCTATCAACGAAATCACAAGTGCCATTCCGAGCAACTTCAAGCGTTACTAGATTTAGGAAATGTAACCAAGTTTTATAATAATATGTTCTGCTTGCGGCTTATGTAACATTGTTTTTTTGTATTTACTAATTAAAGAGTGTTGTGCCTTCAACAAGTGTTGTTATTTTGCGAACCACTGAGCGAGAGAAGACCTTCTTATTCACAAGTTGAAGCAACGACGATTCAATAGAAACTAATAATCGGATGGATTTACGACCCGGGATTCGAATAAGTTCCAAATCCAGCCACATACGCCCTAACATGGCCCTTCGGTCCGGATATTACGTCAGCCAAGTAAACTGAATCGTCCAAAGGTACATACTCCGCCCGAGGAAGAGGAGCGACTCACGCCAGTCAGACAGCGGCGTCCAAGTAAGTCCCATTTTATTATTTCTATTTAACCTATTTGTCTTTATTTCTGCTATCTATTTGTGTCAATATTTCGATGTTAGAACTAGAAAAATTAAATAGAAAACGCGATACCATCAAATCGCGGTTAACACGTTTTACTAAGTATGTTGAAGAATTGTGTGCAAACGAAGCACGGCAAACGAACGATTACATATTACTACGCAAATTTGATAAACTAGATGCGATTTTATTCGATTTTAACGAGGTTCAAAATAAAAAATTAGGCTTGCTCGATGATGACTTGGACGATCACGAACAAGAAAATGCGGACTTCGAGGATAAGTTTTTGCCGCTCATACACTAGCCCTCAGCTTGTACAAAGCTCAGCTTCAGCAAATGCTGAAACCAACACGCTGTCAGCTAATTCCTCATCCGCTACACCTATCTTAGCTAAATCAAACAAGGCCATGAAGCCATCTATTAGTTTACCTATATTTGCCGGGTCCTTTGACAAATGGTAGGTACCATTTCCGCGATTTATTTAAAAGCATGATCCACTCCGACACTTTGTTAAGCAACGTGGACAAACTCCATTATTTGAATATATGTCTGAAGGGCGATGCCGCGACAATTCTAAATTGAGTATCAATCTCTGATGACAAATACGCTGTAGCCTGTGATTTGCTCAATGAACGAATTGAGAACAAACAATTTATAGTTGACAGTCATATACAAGCTCTTTTTAATATAAATAGTATCAAGCGCGATTCATATAAGACATTACGCAAATTGTTAGACAATTTAAAGTGGTACTGGCGATCCTTGGAACGTTTGGGATTGCCGGTAAAATGATGGGACGCGCTCATTATTTATTTAATATCCACGAAACTACACACCTCGTCAAAGCGGGAATGGGACGCCGAGACATCTAGTGAGGTTAACACACTCCCAACACTTGACGCCTTAAAATCATTCTTAAATAAAAGATGTAGACAGAAAAATCGAATATTGACATTGATTCTAGTTCGGGCAGTAAAATCAAAATTAGCAGTTTGGTTTCAACAGGTCACGCTATTTGCAATCACTGTGGTAACCCACATTTATCTCTAAATACGATTCGTTCTTAAAATTAAATACAAATAACAGAATTGATGCTGTAAAGAAAGGGCATTTGTGTTTAAATTGCTTAAGTAAGGGTCATAACATTTCATCATGTAATCGAAATATTCTTGTAAACGGTGCAACAAAAAGCATAACTCTCTATTGCATATCGATGAAAGGATGACTACCATTAACAATGACACAAATACCTCACCATCCACGTCAAATGCAACCATAGTGGTACACGCAGCGTCAAGTGAAATCAGTCAGAAACTTTTATCCACTGCTTGTTTTGGCGTCGCCAGTAGTTCCGGCATCTGGCATACTTGTAGAGCTATATTGGACAATAACTCCCAATCTAATTTGATTAACAATAAGTTAATGTGACCGACTACAGGCAAAATATTAACATCTGCTTCCTTAAAGTAATTGAGGCTTCCCAAATGTATTCGAAATCACAGTCCTTGTTTGCTCAAGTGGCAGAGCGGTGGTGCGGCAAACCATGGACGTAGGTTCGAATCCTGCTTAAAGGTGAATTTTTTTCAATTAAAAATTCGTATGATTGGCGTCGTAAAATGTAGAAAATAATATTTTCATTCACATGACTTCGCGAAAAAAGCAATTAATTTGCAACAGAAGGCCGACTACAGGCAAAATATTGACATCTGCTTCCCTAATGGGATTAGGGCTTCCCAAATGTATTCGAAATGACAGTCCTTGATAGCTCAAGTGATAGAGCGGTGGTGCGGCAAGCCATGGACGTGGGTTCGAATCCTGCTTCTTAAGAGCGAATTTCAATTAAAAATTCGAATGATTGGCGTCGTAAAATGTAGAAAATAATATTTACATATATGTATATATATACAGGCTGACTGAAGTTTCATTTTGTTTTTTTTGGGATATATTCTAAAAAATATAATAAATAAAATAGTAAAAATTTTTTCTAATAAAAGTTGTCTAGAAACGCAAAAAAAAATTAAAAATTGAAAATAAAAAAAAATTTTTTGGCGTTTCTAGACAACTTTTATTAGAAAAAATTTTTACTATTTTATTTGTTATATTTTTTAGAATATATCCCCAAAATAAAACAAAATGAAACTTCAGTCATACTGTATATATATATATATATATATATATATATATATATATACAGTAAATATATATATACAGTATGACTGAAGTTTCATTTTGTTTTTATATGATAAATCAAAAGATATAGTTACGTAGAATATAAATCCAAGATATTGTGACTCAATTATGACGCAAACCCCGAAATTAAAAATTGTATTACGTGACGCCTATGAATTCGAAATATTCAGAATATGTATAAATAATAAATATCTCACACATACATACGCTATATACATTCGAGTATGTTTACATACGTAATAGCTAGATGAGATGGACAATAACAAAACTACTCTTTTTGTTATTGTCGGTCAACTTTAAGATATCGTCTCTGATACTTTTTATAATCGCACAGTGGCGTGACAAATTATTTTTTTAATACCTTTGTCATTTTTTTCTCGCTTATGAGAGGGAATTTTGGGAAAATATTGTTGATTTATAATGTATATAATTACATCTTTCCATTTTTCATATGTTGTCTTTCTATTTCAAGGACAGCCTGTATGTATGTATATATATATATATATATATAAATAGGTATATATGACAGGACGTTTGTATTAGTTTTAACAATATGTCTAATAACGTGTAATTTATCTGTATACATAACTACCTATTTTACTCAGACATATTTATAATTGATTTTTTTTTAAATGGTAATCGCATTGAAAATAATATATAAAATTGTAAACAATTGCAATCAAAATTCTTGATTTATCGCATTTCTTATCATTTAGTGAAACTATATATGACTATTGTTATCAAAAAACGAAATTCTGTAGAAAACATGCTCACTTTCGCATTTACGTAGAATGTGATAAATTAGGTGCAGTAGTATGACTTAAAATGAAAAAAAGTTCCGTAAATTAGACTGAAACTCCCGCTTCATATACAATATGTATGCTAGTAATCAGCTGCTTTAAACTAGCAACCATCGTGGGGGAAAATTTTACGTCAATAGCAGTATCTGGAGCAGCTGAAAAGTTATTTTTGCACGACGAGTATTCACGGACGGTCGTATGCTTTATTTAAAAAAAATTACCTTGTAAATAAACGATAGATAAGTGATAGAATATGCCCAACATTATCAACGAAATTAAGTTGGATTTCAAAGATGTTCTCTTACGACCGAAGCGGTCTACACTCAAGAGTCGAAATGATGTAAGTTATTGATTTTACCTGAAGCACTTAGTAATTATTTATTTGTTCGTGTTTTATCACAGCATGTGATTGTATGACTTTCAATATTTTGTGTATAGATAATAATTATTATGTCAGACACAATTTAATACCTGATCTACTCCAAAAGATAATATTTACGAGATTTTTCATTCACGCTTTTATTTTTGTTTTATACATGCGTGACATAGGTATGTCTTCATATTTTATTTTCACTTAATACCCAGCGAAATTACAATAAATTAAGTTTTTCTACGAAAGCTAGCTTTTTGCAAATGATGCGATATTGTTCTTGAAGCGGGTATTAATTTTATCTTGACCTTAGCCTTGCTTTCTTGGCAGTACCAGTTGTCTGAGAAAATAGTATTTTGTGACAAGTATTGGTGATCTTCAATTAACATGCAGGCATAGACGTCCTTATAACATTCATCGTCTACTATATTTCATTAATAATGCAAAAAAGCATTAGAAAAAGAACATAACATTTTCCTGTTTATATATATGTACAGGGTGTTTGATAACTGGATTGCCAAAATGAAATGTCATATAGCAAAACGCACGATGCAATACACTTTCGTCATCAGCCAAAAACAATGAAGCCTGTATTGCCAGTCTCATAACAACGAAAATAATTGACTTATATAATACTAAACTTATAATTTTATTAATCTGGAATATATTATACCTATGTATATATGATAAAATGCACGAAGCAATCCACTTTCGTCATTAAAAATAAAATTTACAGGATATATTTATGTCTAAATTAGGTTATATTTACGTTAAAATTGACAAAATTTTCTAAAGGCAAATTAAGTACATTCTTATTAAAAATAAGTAATAAACTAATGTATTTGGTGACTATATAAGTAAATAAAACTACATTTTTAAGTTCACTATTTTTATTTAACGAATTATAAAAATAAAAATCAAATTTAGTACTTTTATTTTTAAATGATCGACTAAAGACTTAAAACAACTTTTAGGTATACAGGTGTGTATATTTGAAGAAAAGTCCCTTTCAATCATTCTTCATTATTTAAAATTGCTTCTTTAAACTTAAAACTAACTATAATTGCCGATAAATTACATAATTAAAGTCTAAAATATGTTTGCAGCAATATATTGCTGCAAATATATTTTGCTTAGAGATTTTACTTGGATCAATTTTTCTGTATATTAAATGAAACATGTCTTTCCTATTTCAAGTTATAAACATGCAATTTTTGCTGTATAATTTTACTTATGGTATATTACCTTGTAAGGTAAAACCATGTTTCTAAGAAAGTTTGGTTTTCGATTACGATTTAATTACATAAATATAAAAAATTTCTCAAAAAAATTGAATGTCTGCTTTTACATTATAGCAGAATTTACATAAATTCTAGATCACTATTAGTACTATTTTCAGATTCGGAATTTTGATTAACGTTTATAATAAATGTTATTACTTCTTCTCTATCAAGCAGCAATTCTCGGTGCCACCATTTCTTTATTTCGCTATTAGTGTGCGAACAGTATTTGCCCAAGTTTCAGGTGTGATTAATTCTAAGGCCTTGTTCCACATTTTAATAGCATTCTTTGCTCCAAAACCCTCTTCTCTAATATGCTTACTGTAATATGCTTTCGTTATTCCCCAGATTTGTTCTATTGAGTTGAATATACAGTAATATGATGGCAGTAGTAGAACCGTATGTCCATATCTTTCAGCGATATATTTTTTTTCTGACTTATTACTAAAACATAAAAATGATATAAGTAAGTAAAATATACATTTCTAAGTGCATACCACTTGACTAAAATTTAATAATTCGACCTTTAATAAATTATCCGCAGCTGGTATCTTATGACTATTTAGCCACTCTCTTATTTGACTTTTTTCCAAGAATTATTGGGTCATTTATCAATACAAATCAATACAAAACACTATGATAATTGGCATTATCCATGATAATCACAGATGGTTCTTCTAATTTCCAAAGCAGTTGCTCTTCAAACCATTTCATAAAATTGTCCCTATCCATTTCTCCATGGTAATCGGTATTACTAGTATTTGAAGAAAATATTAATGAGGCACTTAATAAAACCATTACATGTACCTGCATGAATTACAATGGACCTAAAACAAAAGCAAAATTGGTATTTATAGAAAGTTATTTCTATTTAATGCAGAGCTGGTACTTCTTGCGGTCAACTTTCAATTTTCGCTCGCTTTTGTGACTATCATCTTGCCATGATCTTATTACACTCCCATTTTCGAATATCCAAGTCTCATCCAAATATACACATTGCATTGAATTATCAGCTTGTAAATTGTTCATTTACCTTCTTAGAAAATTGGATCGAGCAAGGGCAACATGTGTTTGTTCCATTAATCCTCTTCGTGGACAATCTTTCTCGAGAGAATCAACAGAACCCTCAAAGTTAGTACTGATAATAACGATGCTCTTGTAAAGTGTTGCTCTAAAATTACATTGATATCATTATATTAATCACTTTAAGGTGTTACTTACTGTTTATAGATCGTATGTAGTATCACGTATTGTTGCTTTTATTGCTGGAGTGACATCACGTACAGGTTTTTCATATGATATTTTTTTTAGGACTTCGAAGAGACTCATTTTGTATCATTGTTTTTGCAATATTACTGACAGATTCAACGCATATATTTAATGCTTCTGCAACTCTCTAAAATTACAATAACGTTATTTGATGCAATTACAACAAAATGTACACACAACGGTAATAGTGGTTCACCATTGTCCTGTTCACGGTTAAAGTATGAAATCAAAAGAGCTAATTAGCTTTTTGACAGGTTGCTGAACAGCTTAGGCAGCGCTAGTTCTAAGAAGTACTGGTACTTAAAATACTTCTGTAATAAAATAGGAGTAACAAAGATAACGAAAACACAACCAATAACAACCATCAACCTACTGTCAAATAATTCGAATTCGACAGTATCATGTAATAGTTTTTTCATGATGACCAACATCTAATGTTAATATCCTAAATAAAACTAGTTGAAATGACGCCAAAATTATAATTTTTAATTAATATTATTCATCTAAAAAATTCTTCAATCTAATATTTCATAGCAACCAGCATCGATTTAATAAATTAAACTCGTCAGCTGTTATAAATTAAGGGTTTATATAGTTTACTTTTTGCAATTAATTTAAAATGCTCGTCCTCTTAATTTAAAAAAAGACTATAGATATTTTATCTTCGTAATTTCAATACTAGAACTAATTTCATTTAAAAAAAGAATTAATATAATATAATAATAAGATTATGACAGGATATACAATTTTCATTTCAGTTAATTAAAACAGTTACATAATTGAATCAGTTGAATATACGTCTCGCATTTATAATAAATCAGACTTAACAATAACAGGATATCAGTACTTCTTAAAAAAGTATTTCACAGTAAATGTTCGAAATGTCCACATGTCCACCATTGGCATCTAACATAACACAAATGAAATTTTTCTTAACACTTTCAAATATGCGTTCGAGCGTTGGTCGATCAGTCCTATCTATTTCATTTATGATGTTTCTTGTAACTCTTATAAACTATGACGTCGATTTTGAAAAACTTTTGATTTTAGATAACCAAATAGACATAAATCTAATGGTGTCAAATCAGGTAAACGTGACTGCTAACGATCCTTACTAATTTGTCTATTATCAAAATATCGTCAGAGATATTATAAAGTATTATTAGGAATATGTGGTGGTGCTCCGTCTCATTGGAAATATGTAATTCATCGTCATGTAATTGATCTATAAAAATCTGCCATATATCAGTGCGATATTGTTCTGCAGTGATGGTGTCATTAAAAAATATTGGACCGATAGTTCGACGTCTTGACATTGCTACCCAAGCAAAACTTTCAGGTGGATGCAAACTGCAAAATGATGTGGATTTTCAGTTGCCCACGTTCTGTAATTTTGGCTATTGATGTACCCCGATAAATGAAACCAAGGCTCATCTGACATAAATGTAACATTTAGAATATCAGCATTATTGAAGTTTTCGTTGAACCACTGACAGTATTGAACTCTTCTTTGATAATTGACATCCAATAATTACTGTGTAACAGTTATTTTGTTGTACGAATGCATATTTGAATTTTGAACCAAAGCTTTTCTGGTAAAGCCATAAGAAGCCTAAAAAGAGCTAATAAAATTTGTAATGAAAACAATAAATTTACATACCTGTTTCGCCGCTAATTTTCGAATGTAATCATTGCTGGCTTGTTTATTTTTGAGATAGCGCCAAAAAAAAAATCTAATGATGTCAAATCGCATGATATCGGTGACTAATTGACTGCGCTGTTGCGTGAAATAATGTGATCTGCGTATTTTCATGCAATAAGGCCATTTGAATTGGATGGAGCCGTCTTTTTGAAACCGCATATTGTCCACATCCACAGCTTCCAATTTGGGCCATACAAAGTTTGTCATCTCACGAGAGCGCTCACAGTAACAGGATTTCCGGCATCCTATTTGAAGAATTAGTGACTTCCTCAACCCAAAATCCACACCAGACAGTGACTTTTTGCGAATGTTTCTTCGGTTTCTAGATGATTTGTTTTGGATTTTTATTATCCCAAATGCGACAATGTTGCTTATTAACGAAGCCCCTAAGGCGAAAATAAGCTTCATCACTGAAGATGCAAACCGTGCAAATTCAAAACTTGCTTCGACGCAACGTGGCTGTCGAGAGGTTCAATTCCTGCGCACAATGAGAAACTGAGTTGCTTGGGCTCTTGGCCACATTGTCGCGCACTGCAACAATGTTTTCGGCTGAACCGCCTGTAACGAACACGCACTGGTATTTTGACATTTGCTTTCGACCCAGTTTGATGGAATTTTTTCACTATTTTGACAATCGCACTCTCGATTGGTTGATTATGTTGTCCAAAAAAATCACAAAATGCGCGCGATATGCTTCTTATTTTAACGCCTATATTCATAATAGGCTTCAATAACTTTTACACGTGTACCTATCCATAACTAAAATTGCCAAAGGCTAAACATACCAAATGACAAAATAATGTGAAAAATTAATAGACGTTTCAGCCTCATTCACAGTTAACATCTGCCCATGCCATTATCTTTCGTATTTTGATAGAGGCAATTTATGTTAGCCTTCTTGCAATCGCTAATATAGGACTTTTAGACCCACGGTTAATCTGGAACTAAAGTTAATTATATACACAAATCCTTTTTACATGCAACCTCGATAAGAATAACGATTTTAATTTGCCTAATTTTGCAAAAAAAAAATATTCTTTTGAAAAATAATTTATCAAATACGATGCATCTACAAATTTTCCGATTAATTCTACTTGGAATCGACCATTAATTCTATAGACCACCGTTTCTCAACCTGGGGAACAACGAAAGAATTCCATTGGAAAATTCACTACTTCACTTTAGTTCATCATGGCGTCAATGGATTTGTATGTCATTGTTTCACCTGCGATTCTATTTAGAATGATTTTATTCATATCGTGTACGTCGACAATCAATAATTTCTCCTTTTTTTCATTAAAAACCCAGCTACTTGTTTAATTGTTTTTCAAATATCAATATCATTAACATTTTCGCCTTTCCAATTTGACAATTGTGTGTCACAATTTTTTTTAATAGCATATTCCTGACATTTACATCTAACCTATACGCATTATTTTAAGTTTTCATATAAGACAATTCATTCAAGATTAAATCAAAGTTATTTTCGTTTTTAACTATATGTTAGCGTAAATAGAGTATAAGATTAGCAAACGTCAACTTCTAATAAAAAGTACTACCAAATCAAATATTTGAGAAATTTTTACGCTACTTATGTCGAAGCGCACCGTAGATTTTACCGGTGCGGGAAGATTTTTGTTGCGCTGTTTAAAGAAAAATTTTCATTTTGCTATAAAAATACTCGCATATTCAAATGCAAATTTGTGTCAAAAGTTCAAGTGAATCGCCCTACTACTTTTCGAGTTTTGCGAATACAAACATACGCAGCCTGAATTTTTACCAATATAGAGATTTACATGAAAGAAATTACGCTTTGAAATATATTAAAGAACTTAAGTGAAAGATATACAAGGAACGACGAATAAGTAATTGAAAAATAACACATCATAAATACACACTGAAAAGTAAATAGTTATTTCGTAAATTAATACCTTGGTGAATGTAATTAAAATAACCTTTTTATTGAACAATACAGAAGTATTGAATGAGCGATTGGATATGTGCTTAACTGTGGATGCTTGAACAAGCACGTGTAGTGAGAGATGTTCACCTCAAGGCAGTTAGGAAATAAGAGAGAGTTTTGTGTAAGAAAAAATCGTGGTTGAAAAAAGGTCCTTTTATAATCTAGTTTAATGATAACCAATCATATTGCAAATAAACAATGTCTAAAGAATTAAAAATTAATTAATGACGAGAACGGAAGGGTTGCGATGTCAATAAAATAAAAATTATTAGAATATTCCTTGCGAAAAAGGTTTTGAAATGATATCTCACATGATATGGATTAGAAAAAGTTTACAATAGTGATTTAAATGTGGCTATTAAAATTATATCAATTTTACGGAGTCGGTATAATTTCGACATGTAGAAAAAATAGTTCAATAATAAACAAAATTTCTAATTAGAAATAATTCGAATAGAAATTGTATGTAATTAATTAATTAATAACTAAATCAAAATTTATAATGAGACGAAAGGAATTTGAATACTTATGTTGACCGTTCGATCGCAGGTAGATAAATTTCGAAAGGTCGTTTGTATGACCAGTGCAATACAAAAGAAATACGTTCTCTTGCAAATACGTATAATATCAAATATAACACAAAATGTCAGGTATTATAATTGCTTGAATTTCCTAATTAGAACAATTGGGAAAGCCAAGAGTTGTCATTCAGTCTAAAACGCAAGTTTTTACTTTATATGAGCCTTTATTTGGTAACAAGCATCAATATAAATCGCATAAAAATTTAAACGCAATAATGATAACTTACAAAAAGATTTTATAAATACATAAATGTCATTTGTATCTTGCATGGACTCTTTAGGAGAATGACGTCAAATATTTACCAATGGAATAGCATCGCTATATCTAAAAATATTTAATCAATCTTACAAATGCTGGTACATCCTTGTCAAAAGTAATTAAATGACCAAAATAGAAAAGGATTTATAGCTCGGTTACGTAAATACACGAGAAAGGGAAATAAATTTGCTGGCAAAAGGGAAAATTATCTTAAGCACTTAATGTATTCTAAACACAATATAATTAAATTACAACTTCATGTAAATTATACACAGGCAACCTATCTATTATTATCCTATTTGGTTTAACATTTACCTTAAATAAGTAGGTAGTCTAATTGAATATTTTGTAAATACCGAGTATATCATCACAAATAAAGTATGATAATGTTAAAAAGAAAAGCATATATTTGCCAAGGATGTTATCAAAGCATTAATACTTCTTTTACATAACATTAGAAATAAGTATGATGATTAGATGTGGAAACAGAATTATTATTCTATTGTGAAAAGCAAGTAATTCAGCACTTAATATTAACTGTACATTATTAGAAAATGACACTAATTTTCATAAATAATAATGCAGATTCATTATAATTATTGCCTCATACGTTGTGAATAGAGTTGATTATGTATTTTATAACGGCTTTTACTTTTACCAATTCATTTCAACATATGGTGTGCCTCAGGGCTCTAATCTTGGACCTCTTCTTTTTCTGCTTTTCATTGATGATCTTCTCACATATTTCAATTGTTCTGTGCTGGCCTACGCTGATTACACTAAATTATACTTATCCGTCGAATCAGATGTCTTGCAAGATAATATTAATGTGTTTGCGGATTGGTATAATAGAAACAGGATAAAGATTAATGTGAACAAATACTGTGTTGTATCTTACACGCGTAAAATTTATAAATTGGAATCATCATATAGCATTGGTGACCAAAAGTTAGTGAAAAGGAACTTCATCAGTGATCTTGCCAACAAATTCGACTCGGATATGTTCTTTAACTTGCACCTTTCGGATACCATCTCGTCTGCTTCTAGAATGTTGGGCTTCGTTAACAGGTCTACCAGTCAGTTTCAGGATTTAACTATTCTGAAATTGTTGTACCAGGCTTTTGTTTTGAGTAGATGTATGCTTCGGTAATGCGGTCTCCATACTACTCGACGCATGACTCCTCACTGGAACGGGTTCAAAGGAGATTTCTGAAATACCTTTCCTTCAGATGTGATGGCAGATATCCCGACAGAAATATTGACTACAACCGCCTTCTAGACAGACATAATTTCAAATCTTTAAAACATCGTCGAGAGGTTAATGCTGCGCGATTTATGTGTAAGTTGATTGATAGTCGAATTGACTCGCCTAATAGTTATTTATGTACCAAGTCAGTAAAGTGATACTTTATTGAACGAGTCTGAGATTATGAACCGAGCGAGCGAGGCGAGTAACAGGCGAGTTCAATAAAGTCACTTTACTGACATGGTGCATACAAAGTTTTATCGCCAACCGTAAAAATTTATATTAAAAAAATGGACATTGTAACTTATCACATTTTATTATGACAAAGTAAGCACAGAAAAATAACATAATAAAAAACAAATCTACTTATTACTTGATATATTAAAAGTAAACGAACAACCTGACGCATTATAAAAATTAATTGCTGCAGTGGAAGAAGTTTTAATTGAACATGCTTGAGGATTATTATATATGTTAATAACTTGTAAACTATTGTAGACTATTGTAAACTAAAGTAGAATTATCATTGGTAACTGTGCTGTTAGTTTGACTTTCACCTAAAATCGTCTTTGCAATTTTCATTTTATTGAGCACAGATTCCTCAACATAGGACTCTGCAATCGTGTCGCTTTTCCATCCTCCGTGGCATTTTAAATTTTCCTTACTACCGCCTGCGTTGGCAATGAGAGTGGCGGACGTTCGACGAAAACAGTGTCCCGTATAAAGTGATGGCTCTGGCAAATGTAAATAGTTGTCAATTGGTACACTTCCAAAAGTATGAATTAAAATTGGCTGGACTGTGCGTTTTCCATTTCTATAAGTTGAGAAAAGTCGGTCGTGGGGCGTCTGCTTAGGACGCAGAGCTAAATATTCTACGGATTTTACTTTTCCTTCAAACTCTGTAGTGATCACAAACAATCGAGGCCTATTGGTCTTTGTTTTACTTATATGAACAACCAAAATTGTTTCTTTATTACGTTCTTTATTAAGTTCTTCATTACGTGAAGCCCCAGCAATGCCAAACACAACGCAAATCTAAAATAATTACTACATTCATAACAAATTGGTTTTGAAAGGTTTGCATGAATTACCTTCATCATCAAGTAGATCTCATCCGGTGCATTTATTAACGTAAGTATTTCTTCTTGTGAAAGAGTTTTGGACATTTTTGAAATATGAATTCTTCTTTTTTGTTTTAAAAAATATATTCGCGATAAAACTTTTGCTGTTGGAACCGTCGACAAACGATTTCTGTCTAATGCCATACAGTCATGGGTATGAGCGGCAGATAAAGTGTTTAATTTTTACAGTAAGATAAAGTGTTACTTTACTGCCGCAAATCACTATGGTAATGCATGCATCTATTGACGGTTGGCCATAAAATATTATACTCTATAGCTTTTCACGTGCTTCGAATGACGTCAAGATCTAATCCTACTTTTTACCCACGAAGAGCTAGAACTAACGCGCTACTAAGAGCACCAATTAATTTTATGTAACAATGTGCGGATAATCTTTATGGTGACATTTTTGGCGGGAGGTGTTTAGATTACATTCTTGTTTTAGTTTATTAGTGTATGTACTTTCTTATTTTATTTCATAAATTTATGTTTTGTATTTTTATATAATTCAGCACACATCTGTTTCTTTCTTCTATTTTTTTCCTTTTTTTAATGTATTTGTCCTAGAAATGTAATTATTTGTTGGGCAATAAAGATCATTATTATTAGAAATGGTCTATTAATAATTGACAGAATAGTAACATATCGAAATTAAGAGAACTTACGGGATAAGCACCATATGTTGTCGGTCTGACAGAAAAAAGAAAATTTTATAATTTTTTTACCTACATATTTCTATGTAATTTCCACTAATTTCAATACATTTATTTCAACGATTAATTAATCATTCCTATATCCTTTTAAAAATAATCTAATGTTTTTCTCGCAAAATATTGTTTGCTGTCATGAAGATGATAATATTGAATGACCTTTTTTCAAATAGTAAAATTAATAATGAACACTAGCTGCCAGATCAGGTCTATACAGTGGATGTTTAATTTCTTGAAAGACACATTAGCGAATTACAGCCTATGAAACTATGGACGCATTGTCCTGCAATAATCGCAACACCTTTCGACAATTTTCGTCGACGTTTTTCACGAATATTGTGTCTCAATTTATGCAACAAACAAGCATAATATGTGGTGTTAGTACTTGTAGATGTATTACAATCTTTAAAGTCAAGCTGTAAAATGCTCTTACAATTCCAAAATATTGTGACCATAATCTTTCTCGTTGATTGACGAATTTCCCTTTAGATTTGGGACGAAGTTCGTCTGGTTACTGCCATTTCATCGACTACTCTAAAGGATTATAATACAAAACCATTACTTAATCTCCTTTGGCAATGGACTTCAAAAGCGCTTTCGCGCATATTTTAAAACGAGTCCGTACATTTAACAAGACGACGTTGAGGAGCAGAAAGAAAACATCTTGCACTAACCTTATTCAGACACAAATAGTTGTGCAAATTTGTTTCATTTTTCGCGAAGTAATGTAAATATGCTTTCTACATATTACGATGCTGATTTATTCGAATTTTTTATAGAAAAAAATGTTGAAATTTAAAATTAATTTTTTTCGAATACTTCTGTGTGTGTAAGATGACTTTTGTTGTTGATGCAAGATGACAGACTGTTTTTTTATACTTGTAATTATTTAATAAATTTATATAGAAAATTTTACGTACTCCGCTATAATTTTTTTTTTATTAATTTTATATAACGAGCGATCATTAAAGTTTTCACTCGTAGCTGGCCGTGTATATAAAAATTATGTCGTAGCTTTAGTCATTAAGATGTTATTTCAAACATCTGTCAGTGTCAAATATATATTTTAAAGTTTCATCAAAAGAAAAAGTAATGGCCTTTAATGATATGCATAAAGCGTTTATGGTAGAATGTTACTTCCTGACATCTCAAAAAGTTGATGGTATTTGGCAGCATTCAATAGAAAATTGCCTTGCGGAGTTTGAAGAGAGAGATATCCAAATACTGTTCCTAGCTATAAAACTTTCCGTGATACGCTAATGCATTGTGTAAATCTTTTTCGTCAAACAGGCAGTATTTTAAGGAAAAAAGGAAGCGGTCCTCCTCTCAAGAGAAGTCGCGGCGTAATTGAAAATGTCAGACAAATTATTAACGAATCTCCTCAAACATCTATTCGCAGAGTTTCGCAACAAGTAGGGCTTTCGTATGGAACATGTCAAAAAATTTTAAAAAAGGACTTGCACATGTATGCATATAAATTAACTTCTGTACAAAATCTATTACCTACGGATTATGAAAAAAGAACACAATTTTGCCAATGGTTTATTCAAACAATGACAGACAATATTTTAAATCATACTTTTTTCACCGATGAAGCTTGGTTTTATTTGAAAGGTTATGTTAATTCGCAAAATATGCGTATGTGGTCCAGTGAAAATCCTCATTTCTACAGAGAAGTTCCTCTACATCCAGAAAAAATAGGCGTATGGGTAGGTATGAGTCGTCACCGATTAATAGGACCAATATTCTTTGAGGGCACGATAACATCGGAGAAATATCGTAACGAAATTCTCAGTGTTTTTACTAATCAATTGACTAATGATGAACTCCAGGTCGGATATTTTCAACAGGAGTGCCTACTACTACTACTACATCTCACGTTACACTTGAAAATATTCAGTTTTTGCAACAATTTTATGGCGATAGGATAATAAGTAGAAATACAGCGATTCCATATCCACCACGATCGTGGTGCCATATATAAAGAATATTATTTATGAAACACCAATTAATAATCTACAAGAGTTAAGACATAAAATCATAGAAAAATGTGAACACATCAATAACTCACCGCAAATACTGATCAATGTTTTCAATGCTCTACGAAATAGAGTGCGATAATGCTTGGTGCAGAATGGTCAACATTTTACACATTTTTTATAATATTCTATTACTTTGTATAAAAATTATAAATATATTTAATATAAAAGTCAGCATTTCAAATTATTTTCTAACAATCATGACGTTTGAAATTATAATGACAGATCGCCTCTAATAACTTAAGTTAGGACATACTTTTTGTGTACATGGCTTACTTGAGCGAAAATTTTAATGATCACTCGTTATAAAATTATTTATACAGTTCGTCCACGGATTTGGTGCAAACTTGTACAACAGACAACGTTGATAATTTTTTTATGTTGACTATTTTATGTTTTATTTTTCATATTCCTGAATATAAAATAATTTCATAATAAACTGGTTAACTAAAACAAACTCTTTATTATAAATATAAGATTTTATGAAATTTTTCTAATGTATGTAAATTCGAATGTGATAAACACAGACCGGATAAAAAAGCATTAAAAACGCGAAAAAATTGCTTAAAAAAGCACGCACATTTGCCCAAATAAGCATTAAAAAAGTCCGAACAATACTACAAAAGTTTTAAAACAAATGCTTTAATACAATATAGGTAAGAAATCAATGTTAATAACACTTGAATTTTTTAAAATAAATTACTTGTCAAATAAACAATAACTAATGAAACCTAAACAAAACATCTTTAGGTGGGTAATACTGCCTTAAACTTGGTTTATATTTTATCTTTAATAGAAATTTTAAATACTAGACGAAAATCAAATATACAAGTGTCCCCTATCGTTATGTTCAAATTTTAGGAGTGTAAAGTAGACTTCATTTCAAGTAACAAAAACGCAGGTCATGAAAAAAAATGTAATCCCAAAGTCAATAAAAACTGATTTTATTTAAAAAAGTTCAATTAATAATATTTTCGAAATGTCCACCTCCTTGCTGAATGCAGGCTTGTGCCCGTAAGCCAACAGAAGAAGTACTTATCCGAATTTCATACTTGTTTTGTCGGATTTGCGCGGCAGCCAGTTGAATAGGATCCAACAAATCTTCTCTTGTGTTCGAAACTTGCGCGTAGACTAAATTTTTCATGTACCCCCAAGGGGATTAAGATCGGGTGATCTGGGTGGCCAAGCAACAGGACCACCTCGACCAATCCATCTTGGACAATTGACGTTAACCCTATTTCGGACAGCAATTCCGAAATGTGGTGGTGCCCCATCCATGTGAAACCACATGTCTCGCCGAACATTCAGTGGGACATCCTCTAAAAGACCTGGTAGTTCGTCAATAAGAAATTGAAGGTAATTGTCGGCATTTAACCTCCCAGGAAGAACGACAGGACTAGTCAACAAGTCATCGATTAGGGCCGCCCAAACGTTAATAGAAAATTCATGTTGAAATTTAGATGGGCGTATAGCTTTGGGATTTTCTGATGACCACCTGTGCAGGTTTCTCAGATTTGTAACATCACTTCTCGCGAACGTAGAGGACTGTTCTGCGGAAATTAAAATGAAGCCGTGACTGTCTTAATATCCAGGTAGAATAAACTAGACGAGCATAATGCTCTGCCTCAAGCAAACCGTGTCCCCTGATATGGATATAAGCCCTCACGTTTTAAAATTCGCCAAGCTGTCGTTCGTGGCACTCCTAGTTGTCTAGCGATTCGACGTACACTGAGAGTTGGATCCCTTGTAACAATAGCTACTGCTTCTTCCTCTAAGTCTGCTGGAAAATTTACTCCTCGGTTGAAAAGATAATCACGCAGTCCGGATTCCCTAAATTGCCTGTGTACTTCCAGAAACGTTCTGTAATGAGGAATGCGCCGATCGGGAAACTGATGTCGGTATTCAATAACTGCTTGACGCCGTTACAGTAGCCATACACAAGATGCATGTCCGCATACTCTTGAGAAGAAAATCGGTAAGGCATTTAACAAAGAAAACGTGTCCACTCACTAGTAAGCTGTTGTATGAACTGAAACGTAATGTAATCCTTTATTAAAAAATGCAACGTTAACAGTCATCTGAACATTTGTTTATTGTATGATATTCATGGTTCAGCACTTACGAAATGAGTAAGAACCTTCTTTATCATAAATCAGTTTCCAGGACTCTTTTTTGTAGTTCTCCAAGAAATTACTGTGTGCACTACGACGCGTGTTTATTTATTTTAGGATAACATTTTATTATGCGACGTTAACAATCACAGGCCTGTTATTGAATCCTATAACTTTTTTTTAAATAAAATCAGCTTGTATTGACTTTAGGATTACATTTTTTTTCATGATCTGACAATCACATTCATAGATCTGTAACTTTGAAACAAATAAAAAGAGATATACAAGTTTTGCGTTTTTGTTACTTGAAATGAAGTCTGCTTTGCACTCCTAAAATTTTAACATAACGAAACGGGACACTTGTATATTAATAAGAAAATTAAACTTAGAACAAATGAATTTATTCAATTCTTTCCAGGTGTTAGCAGTTCTCTTTGTTAAGGTTTTAATGTTTATCTATCTATACAACTTCTCTAATGATTATTTAACGATAATTCTTCATAGTAGCTAATACTTCCACTTAAGAAATTACTTAATACCCGTTCCAAGGAGCATACAAGCTCTAGTACTCTTTAGTTGTCGCTTCATTAGTTCTTGCTGTTTGTTCAACTCTTTTGCTATTATTGCTCTAAAAACTCATAAAGGTAGTTTTAAAAGTAATATTACAAATGTTTCAGCATTGATCATTAATTTTAGAGAAAATGAGAAAAGCATTATAAATATTTCCATAAAATTTTTATTCGATTAGTTTACTTCATCGTTTCTCAACCTAGGGGTCGCGGTGATATTAAAGCGGGGGGGGGGGCGAAATAATCTAAACAATAATGAAAAATTATTTTATGGAAAAAAATAATTTATTATAAACATTTTACTTACAATAAGTACACATGTTAAGAAAAGAAATTAATGTGATGGTTGCATTTGGATCTACCCTAGAAACACAGAAGCAAATTGTTTTCGAGTGATGAAAGACGATTCTTGTATTTAATTTTTAGCGCAACCATAGACGAAAAACCCGTTTCACAGAGAATTAATATTTTCAATGCTTCTGTAACTGCATTTCCATATTCATTTCGATGAGCAAGCCAGAACGTATTTAAATCTTCAGATGTAAATTGCAGTTGTAGCGTTTTGTCGGCAGACATTTCGATGAGCTGATCGTGAATCTCAACTTAGTAGAGACAACAACTTTTTCACTAAACGGATTCAGTACCCATCTCTTCGAGAAATCATTTTTATTTTCCGAAAAATACTCTGTCAACAGAGTTTTTAGCTCACGCAAATGCATCTTCATGCAATCAAAACTGTGGTAAATAACATTGTCTTGTTTATTCAAATTTTTCTTAATATAATCCGAAGTGAGTGGTAACATATCCAAATTTTTGCTATGAAGGCGAATAATCCAGATATCGAGCTTCTTAATGAAAGCATGAACTATGTCTGTCATTAATGAAATGGTTTTATCACGTCCTTGTAAATCCATACTCAAGTCGTTTAAATGCGAAAAAACATCAGCTAAGTAAGCCAACAACAACATACATGTTATTATTCTGTAAAAAGAATATGAATGGCATTTGTTTATCCTGGAAAAATATTATTAATTCGCGAAATATTAATTTTATGTACATTTACTGTTTGGGGAGTCGCGGATCTAAGAAGGTTGAGAATCGCTGGTTTACTTATAAATTGGTTAATATAAAAAAGACAACAAATAATTAATGTTATTTATCTTGTAGGTTAATTTATACAGGAACATTACATTCCGAAATTCGAAGAGAACTTATCAAGGCATTCCTGTAATGGCTTCAAATATGGATACAGTGGGGACCTTCAAAATGGCGAAGGCTCTATCCAAGGTTAGATATTCTTACGTAAATATTATTACACAAAAGCATAAGATACAATACTCACTGTAGCATGGTCTTTTTACTGCCATCCATAAATACTATTCAATAGATGAATGGCGAACTTTTGCAAGTGAAAACCCAGATTGCCTTCAGAACATTGCTGCGAGTGCCGGAATGGCTGAAACCGATTTCCAAAAATTGTCTGAAATTCTAAAAGCCGTCCCAGATATAAGTTTTATTTGCTTAGATGTAGCTAATGGTTATTCTCAACATTTTGTAGATTATGTCCGAAAAGTAAGAGCGGCATTTCCATCGCATACTATAATTGTAAGTAATAAATAAAATATAATTATTTACGAGCCCTAACAACTTAATGTTCGGACAATACTAATTTTTATAGTTAATATTTTTGATAAATACTGAAAATTGTTAATTATTCATTTTTATTTTTGCTTTGGTAAATACACAACTTCAAATCATTTTTAACAAAAAATAACTGTTTTCTTTTAGAAAGTATAATTTCTAAAATGAAAAAATTTTCAACTTTCACTGACAACAATATTCGGACGACTTTATTTTATAACAAAATGGCGACGATTGTTATGACAGATTTGACATTTATCACTCTTGTAAGCGTTGATCAAGGATTGTATAAGAACATAGGATTGCTCGATCCCACAATATTTTCGCCGCGTAGTGGGGAGCCATGACGTCACAAACGGACCAGGTTAAACGCGTTCACTACTGTAAAGCACCTTATAAAATGTGTTTAGCTACTACAACAATTAATTATCGAGTTATATTAGTGCTATTATTATGGTATATAATATTTCATTTAATAATAACATATCCGTCAGTGTACTGTTATAAATATAATACACGTTTTTATTGCCATAAGGTTATACTTTGGTTTATAATTTAAGAAAAAACTTTTCCAACTTCAAATAAACACATTTATTAGGTACATAAACATAAATAAAGAAAGCCGATGAGCATGTATTCTCTATACAAAGCAAAAAATATATATTTTTCAATTAAAAGAGTCAGTATATAGCAATGTTTTATTACGCAGTAATTAAATAAAAACGAATCAAGTAGTGGTTTTTCGCATTTTTTTAGCTAGTGTTCGTTGAGTGTCTGACGGTGTACTAGTAGAAAGCTTACGTTTACTCGATTTTTTAGCATTGTCTTTTTGTATTTAAATAATTCATACGGATAACAGTTCTTAATTTACAAAATAATTTTATAATAACAAAGCACAAATTTTCTCGCTTTTTAATTTTTAAAGCTAGTCTTTTAACAACCAGTGTTTCTTTCCGCAGTTTATTATCGCCATGATATATCTCAAAATATTTGTTCCACTGTTTAATGGTACTTAAGAAATCTGTTGAGGGCTTAATAAGACCACCAAAAGAGAGCTGTTGTACCCATGAGGGTAAATTATAGGCGTGATCGGCTTTAATTTTATAAGTATAATCGCCGAGTTGGGGATGACTGTTTTTAAATTTCTTCGCTATAAAACCAGCAATGTACTCAAATGCATCGTCCGTTGTTTCTGGTGATTTTGCATCAGATATTTCTGAAATCCCTGATGATGAAAACGAGCTTCCATTGCTACTTTGAGTTGCATTGCTGTCAAACTTCTCTTCCGGTAATTCAAGTGAAACTTTCGCTTGTTCCAAAACTGTGGCCACTATATATTCTTCAGGAACAGCTTCTTGTGTGTTCACCTTTAAACAAAGTATAGCTATGTAGATAGGTACCTATATAATACTAGGAATATGTAAAGAATTAATAAACACATTTTATGTACCTGTGCTTCTAAAATACCAGGATTCTTCCCAAGAATAATCATTCTTATTCTTTTGATGGCTTCCAATGGAGATGGATTTTCATTCGGCGCTCGACATCTAAGCTGGAAGAAAAAATTCTCCAAACAATCCTGATTAAGTTTATGAGTACATATATAATGTACATCTTCAAATTCGGTCTTCATATCTCGTAAAAGTAGTTTCAACGATTCTATAGAAATTATTATTCCTTTCTGAAAAATTTGCAAAGTGTTTTTTCCTTCAGCTCTCATGTCAAATATTAAATCTCTAACTTTATTTAAGTGTTGTTCTTGGTCCTGTAAATAAATTCCAAAAGGGGCTTTCATAGGGTCAGGGCCAGGAGATCTATTCACATGGCTATTAAAAATATCAAACCAAGAATTAATATTGTCTATGAACATTCCGGCATCTTCAGCAAGTTTTTTATCAGGGCCTGGTTTGTGTCGTAATAATGCCTGGGCGGTCTTATGTGATAACAATTCAGCCGCTAGTCTTACATTTTGTCTTTTACTCTTTTCAACTGTAATATGCTTTTCAGAAATTTTATAACAGGAATTTACTTCTACATTGGTTAATTCTATCAAACTTTCTAAAGGTTATTTTCTTATCTCTTTCTTTCCAGCACTTCTCAATATAAATCCTGTGTCCAAAAACCAATTACGGAGAAGTTTCAGTAAATGGGGAGCATCTGCGAAAACATAAACATTTTTCTTGGTTTGCGGATGCTCGAAATAGGTCTTATTTATGTCAACGGACAACGTTTTCCAGAGACCAACATTACTACTTCCGCAATCACTTACAATTGCAACACAGTTATATGATATTTTATGCAATTGGGTGATCAGATCCATTAACACATCCTTTGTCATCTTTTTGTCAAAGTCTAGATAGATAGGCTGTTTCCAAGTAGAAAATAAGCTTCTAACCATACAGACTTGCATTAAATTGTAAGGACCTAGCACCTGATCTTCACCAACACAATACTCTAAAGGGGTTTTAACTTTGACTTCATCAAAAGAAATGACTACAGTTTTCTCTCTTGCAGACATATTTTCTCCTGCTACCTTTAGAAAAGTTAGTACATCTTCTAAAACTCCCGGCGTTATTCTGATTTTTGATGCCCACTTTCTCAAAGATGACAACGCTGGCAACGGAAAATTAAGTTTAGTTCGCAAAAATATATAGCATTTCTTGCTGAGGTAACGAATAGTAAAAGCAACTGCAATCTCTTCAGTAGTCCAATTAACGCGTTTCTTTTTGTTTAGAAGAATAGAGATTTGATTTTCTGTTAAGAGTTTTCTCAGTATTTTTACCGTTTCCTGTTTTTGTGCAGGTTTATCTTGCTTGTTATTTCTTCTATAGTATAAAAGTTGTTTTCTCTGCAAATTCAATTTGCGTTTCATAATTTCCATCTCTGTAGATAATTTAGTGTGACTTTCACGAAGCTCCGCATATTGTTTAGATAATATATTTTGTGCTGGGACAGTTAAAGGCTTATCGGTTTTAAATTCTGCTGTTGAAGACGCTGTTGATAGCTCACTTGCCGCTAAACGTGAAGCTATCGATTGTTCGGCAATCAATCTATTTACTTCTTCTTTCCTTTCATTTTCCTTTTTTCTTTTTAAATATGCTTCCCCTCTTGTCGCAACTTTCTTTATATCTTTGGACATTTGTGGAAGATTTACACTAGGCACAGCAGTGTATTTAAGCTGTTTTCGTACAGGTAACCCTAGCAATAATTACTATGTATTAGAATAATTTATCTCATAACGTATAACTACATTTATTACCTAATAATTCGTTCCGCATATCACGTTCATAATCGTTTGCATTAAAGTGGATTGAGCAAATTTGGCTAGTATTTGGATTCCACTTATCTGCTCGTTTGCAGCGCCTTATCCATTCTTTACGGACAGTATCGGATACGAAGTTTGTCGCCTTTGGAAAGTTGTGATAAACGATTTCTCTATTGGTAATTTTCGTAGAAATACGACTGTTATTACAGCCAACTACCGCACAACGACGTCCCGGCATTTCAGTCGCTAATTTACAAAGGGTAACGGCGAAAATTAAATTAAAACACTTTACTTTAACTCAAGCAACCCAAGACCTCAACTATTTATCGGTGCGACTGGTCCGTTTGTGACGTCACAGGAGGCGGAGTCACGGCTCGATGCGAACAACACTGCCGGTATAGGGATCTGGCTATCCTATGTACTTATACAATCCTTGAGCGTTGATATATGATTGTACGCAATTGTTTTGCTATTAAAAATGGATCGTGAGAAGCTACTTCAAAGAAAATTCATGAAATTGTGGTAAAGCAGTACAATGAAGGAAAAAGCATGAGTGCAATTGAAAAAAAAATTGAACTTGGCGAAATTCACTGTTAAATGTTATGGAGAAACAAATATCTACGAAAATCGAGGTAAAAGTAATGGACAACCAAAAATAGTGACTTATAGAATGACGAGACAACTTGTAAAACTATGTAAAACCCACGGAAGAGCCAATCTAAGGGATGTAACTGCTCGCTTCAATACAGAAACTGGTATGAGAATTTCGCGAGAATGTTGCAGGCAGTTGATCCACAAATCAGGACTCGGTTTTTATAAGGTATAATTCAAATATACTAATATATTATGTATTTGAGTTTTCTTTAATTTTAAACGATTTTCCTATAGGCGAAAGAAAAACCGCTGTTAAGAAAAGTCCAAATCAAAAATCATCTAATCTGAGCCAAATCTAAATTGTACTGGACAGTAGATGACTGGTCCAAAGTCATATTGAGCGACGAGATCAAATTCAACGTTTCTGTAGGTGATAATAGGAAACGTATTATTCGGGATAAAACTGAAGCTTTTAATAAGGGCTGTGAAATTTGTAAAGGGTGTTATGATTTGGGGGTGTATGTCTTGAAAGGGTGTAGGAAAGATGGGGATAATACATGAAATTGTTAATGTCAATAAATATCAACAAATTCTGAACAATAGCATCATTCCTAGAGTAGAAGAGCTTTATCCCGACAGAGACTACATTTTTCAGCAGGATGGGGTATCATCCCATACGGCCAAATCAACAAAAAAATGGTTTGAGAAACACGACGTGAGAGTTTTAGCATGGCCTTCAAGTATTCCAGATCTCAATGTTATTGAGACCTTGTGGCGCCGCATGAAAAGTTACTTAACAAATAATTCTCAACGAACAATAAGTGATTTAAAGACAAAACTTTCAGAAATTGGGAATCCTTTACACCAGATTATTGTAGGTTGCTTGTGGAATCCATGCTAGCCAGAGTAAAAGGTGTTATAGAGGCCAAAGGTAATGTGACTTCGTTTTAAGTCATGTAATAAATGATCGTCCGAATATTAAGTTGTCAATGTAATTTGTTCATTTATTAATTTGTTAAGCTTCTATGTAGTTTGAGTAAAGTCTATTCTTTTGATAAATATAATCTTTAAATATGTGCATATTAAATCAAATAACAAACTCTCAAATAGAAAATCAGAATATATTTCTAAAAATTGGTATCGTCCGAACATTAAGTTGTTAGGGCTCGTATATTGTTAATCTAAAATAATTTCAATAACCAATGTTTTATTCAATTAACTTATTATACGAGGAGGATCCACCCTTGATCCACTCACAATATAAAATGGCAAATATTTTACTTTTATTTTTCAACATAGTCTCCATTAAGGTTAACACATTTTTCACATAGACGTTCTAATATTTCAAATTGTTCTCGAAAAAAAGATTGTTCAACCTCTGCAAACTACTGATTTACCGTATACCGATAGGTCCAACCCGCTACGGGCCATACGCAACAATATACGTATGGAACGTAATGCGATGTGGCAACGTATGTACGATGCCACTCCGCGTGCGCATACATAAGTCCGATGATCGAGAGCAATAGATTGCCCGTCATTCGTATCTAGCTGTGCAAACGTAAAGGTTGCAACAGTTGCAAGTTCAACTGTTTAGAATTTTCGAGACAATAACCCCTAGAAATCTCGAGGGAGTGAGGCGGGAGTTTTACATAGGCTCGGCTATTGTTTGGGGAGAGAGGGCGGTATTTTCGAATCCTATATTTAGTGACTTTCTTAGAATTAAAATTTATTTTGCAGAATTATTGATTTTTTTACTTTTATCTTTTAGAAAACGTTATTGTTTTTTTATTACTTAAAATTACTTTTCCGTAGCAGCTAAGAATACAATAATAATAAGTTGGAGATATAACGACCTTATTATATCTGAAACAAATGGGCAAATTACGTATACAGAACGAATATGCAAACGACTATATCCTTGCGCGGTTTAAGTCTTACTAAATTCATAACTCTGCAATGTATGGTAATGTAAGCTACTGCGCGTAGAGGGGATTCGCTGTTGCCACTTATTGCCGGGTATGGCCCGTTGAGAGCTGGTCCTATGTGTATATCACATCATTATCTGACGGAAATCGTTTACCATTCAAGTGTTCCTATAAGTTTTGGAATCGCTGAAGCGGTAATCGCTGGGGACTAAATCTGGCGAATATGGCGGATGCTTAACTAAAGCTTGCTTGAGCTATTGCAAGAGAACACCTTTGCGCAACTTCGTCCGACGTTTTTCTTTTATCAAGTCACGTAATTTGGAATACGTAATACGAATATCATGACCTTCCCTGCTGAAGGTTGCATTCTTACTCTGTATTTTGGTCTCTCATCATAATGATGGATCCAGGACTTATCCATTGTCGCTAATTATGCAAGAAAATTTTCTTTTTCGTGTCTATACCGCGTAAAAAGACGACTGCAAATGTCTTTTCGAGATTGCTTGTGTGCATCTATTAATATTCGTGGTATCCATCTTGCAGACAATTTTTTCATTTTAAATTCTGCTTATTCGGTAATTATATTATATACCATATGAGAGACTAGTATCTTCAACTATTTATCTAATAGTGACCCGTCGATCTCGCAGCACGAGGTCATGGACCTTTTTAACAGTTTATTGGGTAACGACGGTTGTGGGCTCTCCGCCTGCATGTTCGTCTGTACACGACTGTCTACCACATTTAAACACGTAACGCCACCTTTTAACTAAGTCATGTAATACTGCAGATTCCCCTAATGTATCTACCAAGTCTTCTTGAATTTGAGTTGAGGTCACCTCCTGTAAACGTAAGTATTTAATCACCGCTCGTTGCTCGACACGATCCATTTTGATACTGATACGTGACTCTCTTAACCTCGGGCGTCTACTGTAGGCACGCTTTAACAGATTTAGACTTGTAAGTTTCTGGTGTTAGTCTATACATAGCAGATTGCAATGCAATGTGAAGATAAATAATTGATAAATAAATAAAAATATAACATAAATTCCTATAATACAAAAGTATTTTTAATAATATAAAAAAATATTATTAAAAATGGGGTGTGAAGAACACAATACAAGTTCATTTATGTTTTTTTTTTTTGAATGTATCTTCTCCAAAGACGTAGATACGTATTTCACATTTCTACATGATTCTCAATACGCCCCTGTTGGAGAAGACACATTCAAACAAACATAACTACGTTACTATCTAGCCGAAATTATTCAGACAGAGCGTGAAGGAATATTCAACGCTATTTACATAATAACAGCCGAAGTAGACGTGTTTCTTATAGTCGGTAACCACCGTATCTATAAAAAACTGTATTCTCGTGTCTTCACTACTTGTCGGCGTGAGCCGAATGTGTATATAACAACATAATTTGAAACATACTTGAGTGGGTAAAACCTCACTAAATTTGTATAATACAAAAGTATTTTTAATAATATAAAAAAATATTATTAAAAATGGGGTGTGAAGAACACAATACAAGTTCATTTATGTTTTTTTTTTGAATGTATCTTCTCCAAAGACGTAGATACGTCTTTGGAGAAGATACATTCAAAAAAAAAACATAAATGAACTTGTATTGTGTTCTTCACACCCCATTTTTAATAATATTTTTTTATATTATTAAAAATACTTTTGTATTATACAAATTTAGTGAGGTTTTACCCACTCAAGTATGTTTCAAATTATGTTGTTATAAATTCCTATCTCCGAAGTCTCTTCCCTGATATATTGCTAAATATCCGTAATTAATAGTTAAGTTATCAATGATTTTAAATTATATCCTTAAATTAATTTGGCTAATTATGTTTTCAGAATACAAACAAACAAGTCCAATTTCTCATTTTCGTCTATTAAGCAAAATGTTCATTATCGCATGTTCTTCGTAATTATTCTGTTTGATGCCACACTGCGGTTTATCTCGTAATAAACTTTCTCGAAAAGCTTTCTAAAAGATTTAGGCAATCAATCCTCTTTTCCAATTATATCTAAATGGAGAATAGGTAGCTGCCGTGCTCGTGTATGTAATAATTATCACGACGTCAAACTATTCTTATAATTTCAGATCTACTGTTGCTTCTGACAAAGTTATTGAAAACTTTTTTTTTAATTGTTACAAAAATGACAACTCCAAGTTAAGTATTATACCAACTATTCTGTTTGAAATTCATTAAACTCAATTTTTTGAGGAATTGAAATAAGTGGTTACTACATTATTGTTGTTTTTTTTTTTTAGTTTTCATATTCGTTTTTACATCAACATTAGATTTAGGCGTTAATATTTCGTAAATTATTTGTTTATATCGGGTCATTCGAAAAGCGCGTCCGTTTTGAATTCCTTGGTAAATTTTTGTTTGTCGGTTGGCGACATTGTTTTGACATCTATAAATATTTCGATTGTTGTCTCAGTCTGTGTCTAGCCATGGATCAGTTTACTACTGCGTTCTAGGGCGTGATGAAGCACCGAATGAATCAACAATTCGCAGACTTATGAAAAAATTCAACGAAACGGGTTCTACAGTAAACGTTAAAAGTCCTGGACGTCATCGTTCTGGCCGATCTGAGCAAAACATTGCGGTGGTTCGTGACAGTGTAGTTGTTACTCCAGTGAAATCGGTTCTTCGCCATTTCAAAGAGTTGGGCATAGGATGTTCTTCAGTACGGAGAATTCTCCAGTATGATCTCCATTACCACCCATACAAAATTCAGTTAACGTGGCAGTTGAAAGTGGACGATCACGTGAAAAGGCGACAGTTTATTGATTGGTTTTTGAGAAGACGACAGGCGGACGACGGCTTTGCGAGCAAAATTATCTTCAGTGACGAAGCGCACTTCCACTTAAATCGATTTATGGATAAGCAGAACTTCCACATCTGGGGTCAAAAAGTCCTTGCATTATTCAAGAAAGGGAAATGCATCCACAGCGAGTGATAGTTTGGTGCGGCATCATCGGGCCTTATTTTTTTGAAGATGAGGCAGGACAAGATACCGTGCGATGATAAGAGATTTTTTGTGGCCTCATTTGGATGGAAAGGACATTCAAGAGTTGTGGTTTCAGCAGCATGGTGCCACCTACCACGCTTCTCGCGAAACAATTCAGTTGCTCCAGCGGTTCCTGGATCGCCTCATTTCGCGTAATACTGACCATCAATGGCCACCAAGGTCATGTGACTTAACTCTTTGTGCCATTTTTCTTTGGGGTCCTTTTAAATAATTGGTGTAAAACCCCAAAGCATCCCTGGCTTGAAGGAGGAAATTCGACGGGTTGCTTGACCGTTCGACTTTGCACTAATGGTAGTTTTTCCGAAGACCATTTTCATCGAAGTGTTTTTGTGCGTGAACAACTTTTGTTGGATTTGGCTCATCTTGAAAGACCCATACAGTCGACTGCTGTTTACTTTTGGGCTCATACGCATAAATCCATGATTCACCGCCTGTTATATCATACGTGTTTTGACGCACCTCGATCGCATTTTTTAGCATTTCTTTCGATCAATCGACACAAGCTTTTTTTTAGCGATTGTCAAATTATGTGGGATCCAACGCGAACAAATTTTTCTGACGGCCAAATGTTCATGCAAAATTAAATGTATGCTGGTCCCACTAATGCCCAAAAATACCTCTATCTTACTATAAGTAATATGACGATCTTGCAATATCAATTCACGCACAGCAGCAATGTTTTGTGAAACGACAACGGATTTTGAACGACCTTCCAATGTGCGAAAGCACGGCCACGATTGAATTCAATTTACCACCGATATACGCTGAATTTTTATGGTGATTCATCGCCAAAAGTCGAATTAAGTTCATCGATATACTGTTGTTGTGATAATTCACGTCGAAAGTTGTAAAAAATAATCGCACGGAAATGTTCACGAATTAATTCCATTTTTAGGCCGAGCTGAATTTTTTAAGTCACTGTAAACAACACAACTAGCACCTGTACGTCAAAACAATGGTCTGAGTCTTCCGTCAAAAATGTCGAACTTTACGATAGAGACATCTGTTGTCAGATGGCAGCACCAGGATTCCTATTCGTGTGCTACTTGACTTTTGAGTTAGATCTACTATATTATCAGTCATGTAATCGCAACGTTTCGTGCCCCATTATATGAACATCTGCTTTTCATTATCCTTAATTTATTTTTAGAATTTTTCCTTTATAATATCGAAAAATATCCAGCATATCTCCCAAATCCAAATGTAAAAAAAACAATTATTTTTTTTTCCAAAATATACGTACTTACTTAATTTATATGTTCAACATTTTTTAATAGCTTATTATTAGAGAACGGACACGCTTACCACATGACGCAAAGCCCAGTGCAGTACTGGCGAAAGGCTGTATTTCTAAAATATTTAATTTTATTTATATAATTGGAAAACGAACGGGTGGTGATCTATCTATCTAAAATTACAAAATACATATTTATTAATTAATTTTATTTATATAATTGGAGAACAAACGGGTGGTGATCTATAAAATTACGAAATACATATGTATTTGTTGAAAAGTTGTATTTTTAAAGTTTTTAATTTTATTTCTATAATTGGAACATTTTTATTTGTTCATTTTGTCGTTCAAGTTGAGTAAAGGAGTATTAATATTGACTAGCAATAGTTTCTCAAGGTTTTCTTCTGTCAATTTTGTTCTCTTTGAATTAAGTACATCCTTATAAATAGAAAACGTCCTTTCTACATCGCAACTGGTTATAGGTGCATACTGGAAATATTCTTTTATTTCTTCATATTTAGCCGTTAGATTTTGTGGAATTGTCTCCATACATAATTGCTGCAATGTAATTAAATCTGGATTTCTATTAAGAATTGCTTCAAACTTTTGCCGAAGGCCACATCCGAAGTCACTTGGAATACTTTTCAAATTATTAACAGCCACATCTAATGTGGTTAATCTGTCATTTAATTTGAGATTTCGATTTTAAAAATAAATGATTAGTTTTGGCAGTTTTCCAAAGTGTTCGTGAAGAAAGTACAACTGATTTTTTAAATTTGGGATTTGTGTGAGCTCCTTGCACTCACCAATACTTCTAGCATCCTCCTTTAGCAGTGTTACGAAATGTTTTAGACTATCGAAATTCTCAGCATAATAACTAGTAGCTGCCAGCTATGTTCCCCATCTAGTTATAACTGGAGTGGGAGGCAGTGACAGAGATGGAAATTTTTCCCTGAAAAGAGCTACTCTCAATGGTGCTTTTCTGAAAACTTTTTTAAAAGCTGATACAAGTCTATCAACTTCCGGATAAGTGTCTCTGATATATTCACAGATTCTGTGGAGAGCATGTGCTACACAAGTAATATGCAGCATATTAGGATATGTTTTCTTCAATAGTCTGCCTGTTTTTAACATATACGCAGCACTATCACTGACAAATAAAAGTATTTTTTCTTTGTACGTGGCGTTCGAATGAAGCATTTTTTGCATATTCTCCTTAATGGTTTCAGCAACTGTTTCCGCATCAACTCTATTTATAGCACTTGTTGCTATTACATATGAGTTATAGGGAATAGTTGGATGTAGTGCACCAGCAACAACATTTACCACACAGCGTCCTAACATATCCACCGTTTCGTCGGCGCTTATCCATATGTATTGATTTAAAAGATGGCTTCTAATGCGTTCTACTGTTCTCGTATAGCACCTAGAAACATAATATTTGCGTAAAGTTGATTCATCAGGAACATTTCCACCAGTATATTTTTCAGAAATGTCTTCAAAATTGGATTGTTCAATTTAAATAATCGAATATTAGCTGCCATAAAAGTTTCACAGAGTTCTTCGTTAAAATTGTCAGATTCCAACGGGTTCAATTTTTTTTCGTGCTTTAACGATCCTACGTACGTTTTACGGTTGATTTATTGCAATTTTTCAATAACGTTTCACACACTTCACAATAAATTTCGGAATCACTGGCAATGTACACACAATCAATATGGCCCTCAATCCAACTCGCCATTGTTTCACGATACCATTCTCGACGCTCTTCCATTGTCTGGAAATGTAAGAATATTCTAGATCCAAATAAACGAAATTTTATGCACACTTACGTGAAAATAATTGGAAGATGTTGCTTAAATGAAAAGAAAAGGAATGTACGTGCTATTTCTCTTACGAAATACGATAAACTTATTTATTTTATCTACGTACACGACACCACTGAAAACACTATATTCTCCGAATACAATAGCTGGGTTGTCCATTGTTATCGCTGCGAGACCAGGTGGCCGAGTAAGTCAAACAAATACTTCATTGAATTACGCCGGGATGTACTGAGCTACGTTATACACAATTCCAATTGCCGATTGCGTTTTATGGAAATTGCATCCGTTCTCTGCTTATTATACAGCGTGTCTCCCATTTTAAATCCTAAATTAAAAGTATTTGTATAATCACGATTATTTTTTTACAAAAACTGTATCAATTTAATTTATAACAGGTACAGGGTCCGGCAGAGAAACATGACGGATTTCAGATTTAAATAACGTTCAGACCGAATAGCTTGTACACAATATTTTGTTTCAGAATTATAATATATCGCAAAATATTTTATTTACATCTATTACTTTTTAAAAATTGTGCATTAGAGTCATCAAATTCTATACGTAATATGAGACTTCGCATTACGCGCTATTTGGCAGAAAATCTGACTTTTTTAATTAGGTCTGCGCAGTAGTGCAAGCATGGCTGACCTTGAGCACATATGTCCATCGACTCAAAAGATTTCAGTCCCTATAAAGCGTTGGTCGCCACAACATCGTGGATTTATTGTGGAGACATTTTTTTTAATGATTGTTGATTCAGTAATTGTTATAAACGCGCGTTTTGCCACAATTTCAACGTTCAACGAAATGACCACGTTCCCATAATGCTTTGGGTGAAAAACATTTGGGAAAATCGTAGTGTACCATAAATAAAAGAAACAGCGTAATTTTCGAACCCCGGAGAATGTAAAACTTGTGCATCGAGCTGTTATTCAAGATGCGTTGCGAACAGCAGTAAAACACGCGGTGAATGACCAGGTTCTAAACCGTCTTTTCATGACAGATGAGGTCAATTTCCATATTAATGTTAATACTCAGAACTGCCGATATTGGGCCCCAGATAATCCTCAACTTATGCACGAACTAGCTCTATAAAGTGAGAAGATTGTTGTATGGTATGGCTTAGCATATTTTTCTCTGAAAACAAGGAAGAGAAAGCAGTGAATGAAAATTCGCAACGCTAGGTTAACGTTCTTGAAACATTTCTCGCGCCTGAGTTACGGCAAAGCGGTTTTGTCTTGTGGTTCCAACAAGAAGGAGCAACTATTCATAACTCAGGGTCCATAAATAAATTAAGAGAATGTTTGGACCCCAAGGGATCTCACACCGTGGGCCCGTTAAATGGCCTCGAAGATCGCTTGACCGCAAGCCTTGTGTACTTTATTTGGGGGTATCTCACGAGTAGGATGTTCCAAAACCCACTAGGGATTTGAAACTGAATACTAGGATCGAGGTAGCAGAAATCTCTCCGGGAATTTTGCAGGCGAGTAATGCGAACTCACATTATGACTCCAACAACATTTCTGTAGTTTGTTGATCTTCAAACGGCTTCTCTATGACACTTGCGATAAATATTCGATTTATCTTGACAATTAATTCCTGGATGTTCTTGTTTATATTTGTTTTTATTACTTTTAATCGCTTGTGGAGACTTTTGTTTATATCCATATTTATTATTAGCTTGAATATTGTGTATTGTTTTAGGCGTCTTTATATTTTTTTTATATTTGGAAGAATTAGTATTATTTATAATACTTTCTGTGTTACTAATAGTACTTGTTATTTGTATGATTTACAATTTTATTTTGATTTTATCCTGTAAATGGAATTATAATTCTGTGGGATAATAAATAAATAAATAGATAAACAAAGTGCTGACTCTGATGGACACCATCTGAATAACACAAGTTTCAAAACGTAATTGGTGTAAGTAAAATGCTTTGAGATGTACTATAGTTCTAATATAAAATATTATATATAAATTATTCACTCTGGTCATTATTTATACTTAATTCAATCGGGTTTCTCTGCCGGACCCTGTTTAACTAATAAAACCATTTTTTACCCTATAGAAATCAATATACTAATAATTTATTACATAAGAACTTTCTTTGATCTTCAAGGCTGGAAATGTAGTAACAGGTGAAATGGTTGAAGAATTAATACTGTCGGGGGCAGATATTATTAAAGTTGGCATAGGACCTGGTTCAGTGTGTACAACGCGTATGAAAACAGGTGTTGGATACCCGCAATTATCAGCTGTTATAGAATGCGCTGATGCTGCTCATGGTCTCCAAGGTCATATAATTTCTGTAAGTATAAAATTACGTATGTTAGATTTATAAACTTATTCATACTTTAGGACGGTGGTTGTACATGTGCTGGGGATGTGGCTAAAGCCTTTGGTGCTGGAGCTGATTTTGTTATGGCAGGTGGAATGTTTGCTGGGCACGATGAATGTGATGGTGAAATTATTGAAAAAAATGGCAAAAAATACAAATTATTTTACGGCATGTCTTCCACAACAGCAATGCAAAAACGTTCAGGTAAAATATTTTGCATTCAAGAAAGTTTTAGGTAATTAAATTAGAAAATATTCCTATCGAAAATGTCGAAGAATCTGTCACAAGCAACCTATAATTAAAATTTTATAAAATATATTCTGCTACGTTTTCAACGTTTCTCTATAAGTATATGGTAGTAACAATCGCCATTTCTAAAACACTTTTTGTCCCTTTCAATGAAACATTGAAAATAGTGAATCACAATAAACGATACATATACTTTTCAGTAACTATACTAGATGACTACAATACTCGTAAACCTATAAAATGTGTGCATCAAAATTTAAAAAATAGTAACAAGACGTATGCACGGCACGTAAGGGATATATTTGCATTTAATACATCTAAAATAACATTAATAATAATAAATAATATTTGATATATAGCACAAATTATTTGTGTTAAACACAATAAATGTGTAATTATAACAACAACATTCACTCCATGTTTAAATATAATAAATTCTCCAAATTAATTAATATTTCTAATCGAAATATTTCCACTTCAATATCTTTAAAGTGAGTGTACAATAGTACGCCTAAAAACATTTTATCTCAAAATATTATTATTTGAAATTAGAAAAATACTTTACAAATAAGACTTTGTGCCGCACAAGCTTGAACCCTGTCTTGAGATAAATGTATGTTGTAACTTCTTTACTGGCATAACAGCCCTGTTGATCGTATATGTTTACGTAGTACTTTGAACAAGAACTAATACCTTTTCTTTCTTTTGTGAAGATAATTTGCCTGTTTTTCTTCACACGTATGTCATGGTACTAAGGTTATTTCACCAACTTGTGACGGTTCGAGTACATTTCTATGTTTCGGTGGTGACATATCGTATACTACTTCAAGTATTTGTTTTTTGTTCATTCAAATAATATACTCATGTCGCCTCCTTTTTTTCTATTAATTGATATTTTTCACATTGAATATTATCTAATACTTTTGTTCCATTTTCTGCTTAATGATATCTCTTCGGCTATTCTGCAGAACACGTTCGTTTCAGTGTTTCCCGTGATCTTTTGGAATCTGACGCTACCAGGACCGACAAATATAGTAGATACTGCATAATTTACTACATCAAGCTTGCAAATTTTTGCGTAGCTTTTAGAAAGTAACCATACACCGCTTTGATAAGCGTTGTCTTAAGAAAAAACCATTCTCTTTCTGTTTGATAATTACACCTGTTTGATAATTCCGGCCTTTTTTTTAATACTGCCCGTTTCAGTTTATCTCACTGGACACAGTACTTATTCAAATCGATATTAGACCACATGGGAACAACCACTACTTTCTCAGGATACAAATCTGTTTTCAGGACCGATTGCAACAAGCCCGTAAGGTACCGCGATCGCTTCTGCTTAATATTATTCTATATCACACAGTTTTCACACATAGCTCCAATAAATTTCCTCTCAGTCCAAATTCTTGCGTTTTTCATGAACAAGCCTCTGATGAGTGTCAGCATTTACGATAAATATTTCATGAAGTCTTTGCCGCGTTTTACTCTGTACGAAAATAATAAAACACATCAAAAATGCAATTTTTATTCTTCCACTACAATCATATGTCGCATTTACAAAACACATACAATAAAAATTAATTTTTTGTACTCGCTTGTCAAAACCTGTCATTTCACGATTCGATTTGCGTGCGTAAAAAGTCACTTTAAGCACGAGTGCGTAAAAGTAAAGTTGGTACTTCCTGGAACTTGATTAATTTAGTGACATTTCAAAATCATAAATCCCTAACCTTAATAATATGCTACCCAGTTCGTTGTTTTTCTATGAAAATAAAAGGAAATGAAATAGAAATTGTTATATTTGGAAGGTATGTAATTCAATGTCAGAAGAGCAACAAATATTATTTTTTAAATTTATAGAAAACTAAAAAAAAAATTGTCAGAAGTGGGATTCGAACCCACACCCTCAGAGAGGACCAGAACGCTCGAGAACCCGTATAACGGGCAAGATAATTCTTGAGTCCGGCGCCTTAGACCGCCCGGCCATCCTGGCAGATACTAATAATATTGTTAAAAATACTTATAAATATAAAAATTTTGAAATTATATTTATATTTTATATAAATATTATTATTGTTTATAGTTCTCGTACAAAAAATATTGTACAAACTTCGTGCGTGAAACATTTCGCGAATTCGTGACCATAAACTGGTCACTCATTCGCGAAATATGATTTCACGCACTTGGTTCGTAAATAACTATTAGATTAAATGTTACACACTATCCAACCCACCGTAGAATATGCGGGGATTTAACAAATACGTACGTGGCAAATATAATTATTGCCATTATTACAGTTTACTCAATCATATTAAAATTACCTACATAATGTCCAAAATTCTATCATAGATGATCCTATGCGGTTTTAGTCTTATTAGAATTAAAGAATAATTTCACCATAGATAATAATAATAATAACATCCCTTCCTTGTTGATTAAGGACTGTGCCTATATATTTGTGAAGCCATTACATATTCTCTTGAATCTTGCTTTAAAAACTTCAAAATTTCTGCATTGCTGTAAAATTGCCCAACTCATTCTCATTAACAAAAAAGGCAACATTAGTTTGACCGAAAATTATAGACTAATTATAATAATTAACATCTTCGCTAAAGCTTCCAAAAAATATCTCTACCGTAATATACATCCCAAAAAATCACTCATATATGTTGATCGACATGTTTTCGTAAGTAAATATTCAACTGTAACTAATCCCTCAGTTTTGACGCAATACTTATACAAATCCCTGGATAACAATACACAAGTAGACTTTATCTATACTTACCTTACCAAGAGTTTTCTTCGTATTGGTCATCGAAAATTACACCATAAATTTGAATTTATAGAATTTACCTTATCATTTACGCCTCTAATATCTCTCTTAGGAGTCATCATTCTAACGGTTTCTCTCCTAATGCGAGCGTCCCTTATGGTACTAACTTGAGACCGTTACTATTCCTTATTTTCATTAATGACCTTCGCATTGAAATCTATTGCTAAAAATTATTGTTTGCCGATTACTTAAAGCTATTCGCCCGAGTGATTGAAGTTGAGGATTGTAATATCCTTCAGAATAAAATCAACGTTGTTCGTAATTGATATAATAAACACAAAGTAGACAATAGTTCTAATTGTGGAGAATGTACTTTCTTTCTTTCTTTAGAAAACTAAACAACAACCTTCATACTTACTATTCAAGTACCTCTTCCTTGTCATGTTGCAAAAATATTATTGATCTTGGTGATACCTTGGATTACAGATTGATGTTTTCTAACCCCATTTAACTCAAGCCTAAAAACTAAGTTTTTTTAATTACAATAAAGACTGTTGGATGTTTGACAGTGACTCATTGTCCTACAATGAAATTAAATATTTATGCGTTTCCTCTTTAACTTCCGCAATAATTGTATTCCTCCCAAGTTATGGTATGTAACTTTTTTTTCCTTATTCCAATATTAACATCTAGATCGAACAATCTGTTTTACTGTATTCGTGCTAGAACAGATATTATGCGAAGCTCGCCTATACGAGCCCCGTCCCGTTTCAATTGGCACACCTCTAAAATTTTTAGTAAGTAACATTTTAGAAGAAGAAATCCTGTTCATAAATATGTTAAAAGTTTTTTATTTTTCATCAAGCCTTTTTGCCAACAATTATAAACTAGTTTACAACTTATTTCGAAAAAAAAATCAATAATAATAATAATTATATATAAATAAACTTCAGATGAACAACCTTTGACAAACATTAACGAAACTTTACCATTGCGTTACATCGCCTTTAGCTTTGATAACGGCATGGATTCTCCTGGGCATTGTATTTACAAGTTCTTGGCAATCTTGTGCCGTGAATCCATGCCATATTTCTCGAAGCCTGGTTTTCAATTCTCCCACTGATCTTGCAGGAGCTGCCCGCAAGGCCTTTTTCATTTGATGCCATAGAGTCTCTATGGGCGATAGGTCAGGGCTGCTAGAAACCCATTTTAACAATGGAATATTATTGTCCTTAAACCATTTTAATGCTGTTTGTGACGTATGACACGCAGCCCCGTCCTGCTGGAATATAAAATCATCCCCCGAATTCAAAGTTTCTTCCATCGTGGGTAACAAACATTCCTTAAGAATGGTTAAATATTTATCGGTATTGACAATACCATCTATAAAATATAACCGCCCGACACCTTTTGCCGACATCGACCCCCACACCATAACGGATGCCGGAAATTTTACTGTTCGTTTCAGACAATCTGGATGATATGTCTCATGTCTTTCACGGAGGACTCGACTCCGACTGTCACCTATACAGACTTCAAATCGTGACTCATCACTCCAATGTATTTTGTTCCACTGTTTCAAGTCCCAATTACTATGATCTCTGGCCCATTTCAATCTATTTTTCTTTTGTGTTAACGTCAATAAAGGTTTTTCTTTGGCCTAGAGAAAAAGATATTTAACAAAACAAAATTAGTATTTCAAAAGTGTCACCTTGTACGACCCAAATCCAAGTTTCTTAGCTTCTCTGTGACATGTGGATCTTGATACACGTCTTCCTACAGCATCACTCCATAGTACACTCAACTGGTCATAATTAGCACGCCTATTTTGTTTTATTATTCGTTTCAAAGCTCTTCTGTCGTTATCAGTGAGTTTGCTTTTCTTTGTATTACGGGGTTTTGGGGTCACTGAACTGTTTTTCTTGTAAAATTTTATTACATTTCTAACACTGTACCTTAATATATCCAACAATTTTCCAATTTCAGAATATGAATTCCCTTCATTCGATAGTTTTACAATTATTGACCTAATTTCTTCATCAATTGCTTTACCTCTTGCCATTGTTTATTTAATTACAATAACTACAGCGTATAATAATAATATTTCTCTACGGCTATTAATAATATATTCATTCTGCATACTTATTCAATTGTATAATGGCATCAATTCTTCACCCTGTGTGTAATGACTAATGAATCATTATACACGGCCTGTTGACGAATCACATCACTCGTATTTTCATTATTCAACGGGCAGTACAACATTGATGCAGTATAAAGTATGCGTTACCTAGCAACCGCTAAACAAGTCAAAATTTAAAACGTCAAATACATTTTCTGAGTATCTTAAGTTGCTCGCATACTTTCTTCCTAAAAAATGAGCTTTGTCGCTAATGAAAGCGATAGTGATGAAATGTGTACACCCCCAGATATTGTACACATTGCAAAAGCAACATCTATTAGTAATAAATATTAGTAATTGTTCTAATTTTAAATTAACATTTGCAAACAAATAAATTAAACTGTTATGTACCTACGTATTCTCTTTTTTATTTAATCCTGTAGCCGTAGAGAAAGTATAGTCTTTAACTCGCGTATAATAGGCTATTATACGCTCGTTGAAGAATATACTATTACTGCCCACAATATAACCTAACGATGAATTAATGGAGTTTTGACATATCTTTCATAGCTACCTCGATTTTTACCAATTTTTATGTGTTAAGAATACATGAACAAATCAGACACAAATGGTTAACTGGTGAATTTTGTTTTTATCTAATATATTTTATTTGAAGTACATATTTAACATATATTGTCCAACGTTTAAAAGAGTGTTATCCTTTTATTTTTCAGTTGAAAAAATTGATAGTAACCGTTTTTCAAACATGTTTTGAGTAAAATTTAAATAAATTTAAATAAAATTTAGTAGGTGTGCCAATTGAAACGGGACGGGGCTCGTATATCGAATCTGTTTTCAATGCAATACCATGTCCAATAGTAATACCGATTTTCACTTTTCACCGCTAGCATAATTGCTTACTAATTGTATTTATAATCTTTGTTTATAGTTACGTAAGTGTTTATGCTGTACGTATATGTAGTTTATTAATTATTATTATTATTAATCATATGTAATACACACGTGTTCTTGTGTCCTTTTTTTGTCATGTAATTAGATTTGTTAATCTGTTGAGCAAATAAACAAAAATTATTATTATTACTAAATTATCGATTACCATGTAAAAAAAAAGATATGACCAAATCATGTGTAGATATTTGAACCAATGAAATGAGAGGAACCTTTTTTAGATAGTGTCTAACTTTCTTATTGAAATTGTCATGTTTTAAAATTCTTTACACGTATTTATGAAAATATAAATTTCACGTATACCTATATTGAACATTTTTTTAATAATATTTTTATATAGTATATAGTTTAACATGTCAAATTCGGAAGACATTTCTATTATTTTATATGGTGTGTTCAGGTAAAGTAATCCACGGAAATTTGAAGTTATGCCTGATATAAAGTTTGTTCCAACTCGTTAAGGAAACCGTACAGTGACGTTCTGGTACATGCGCAATGTGAATAGTTTTCTTGACGAGTTGGAACCAGTTGGAACTAACCTAAAGAGTACAATAGAAGAATGCATTTAGTTAACACAATTTTATAGATTATCGTACTCGCAAATGGCAGTTTATGTCAAAAGATATTTCTGTTTGCAAGTATGTAATTATAACATCGCTTGAAACCTCAAATTAATCGCCATATTAATGAACAGAAATGAGTTAAATAATTATATTCAAGGGTAATAATAATTAATTTGCAAATGTAACATTAAGCGCTTTCATATTTTAGAGAATTGTTACCAAGCAATAATACCTCTTCATGCGATACCGTATTGTGGAATAAATTACACAATGGCGATGCTTAAAAAGAAAATATGGAAATAATAGTCTCTAGTTATCGTATTAGTTTAATATTAATATTGAACAAATTATTGTAAAAAAATTACTTAAAATAATTTCAAACAGGTTAATTGTTCGTATAGTTCTTAGATAACCCTTAAAATAAACATTATAAATTATAGTTGTATAAATTGACAACAATAATGACCATGTATAAAGCCTCTTATCACAATTAATATTTATATCCTAAATACGTATTTCGACAACTAAGTTGTCATCCTCAATAGGCAAAGTTAATAATCTCAGTGTTGAACACGGGGCACAGTAAAGCCTTCTAAAGTGTTTCGCGATTCTTTGTGTTAGTTTTACTGTACCCAGTGTTCAGCGCTGTGATTATATTAAGAATATCGACTTAGTTGTCGAAATACGTATTTCGAAGAGAGTCGGAAGCTTGTGCCTCGCTGGGATAAGTGCCTTAACATTCGCGGCGATTATGTTGAAAAGTAGCTAACAGTTCACGCTTTTACTTAGTGTATGTTTGATTTCTATAAATAAAGTAGTCTGTCTGTAATTCACAAATGTACCTTAGTAACCGCACATCCCTCGTAATTACATCTTTCCATGTATTACTTTATTTCAAGGACACCTATATAAACCACATGTGAAAATTATATCTCTAAATTTACATTATAGCTAAACATTGATCTTCATAGATTGAATTTTCCGATTTTCATCCATCTATTTGACAGTTGGTGGGGTTTTCCATTTTTTTAATTAACGACGAGAAAATGTAACCCGTATATCACATGATGCATTTACATAACCTAAATTTTAATTTTACATTATTCTTACTTTCCCAATAACAATAACAGAAGTTCAGTATCAAATCTTGTGGCTAGATAAATTTAATATATTTTTAAATCGGAATCAAAATATTTACTCTTTATGTAGGTACTCTGTAGAATTTGTAACTAGGTATAAATCAGATTAAATACGCATTAATTTTTTTTAGGCGGAGTAGCTGAATATCGATCCTCAGAAGGGAAAACAGTTGAAGTACCATATAAAGGCGATGTAGAATCAACAGTTTTAGATATATTAGGTGGTTTAAGAAGCGCTTGTACCTATACTGGTGCAGCAAAACTAAAGGAATTGCCTCGCAGAGCTACATTTATACGTTGCACCCAACAACTAAATACAATTTATGTTTAGGAATAAAAGTATTCTAGTCTTGATTTGACTGCTCTCTAAATGTGAGCTTGATAGATATATTTAAACATATCTGTCACCATTTTAAAGTAATTTATTGCAAAAATTATTTTTTGAAGATATTAGTGAAGATTTACAGTATTTCATCAAATTAAAAGCGAGATATTTTTCTACGTACTTTATGTTGTTTTATATGTATATAGGTTTTTATTTAATTTGAAACGTTATTTTATTTAAATAAATTTATAAGTTTTATTTATTGTGCAGTCGTTACTATTAACTGAATGACTGCCTAATTTATTTTAGTAATATATAATTTAAAAATATAACGCCAGAATATTTTAATAATACACATTTTATGTATAATAGTAGTAGCACACAGATCTTTCGTATTTGATTATAAAAAATACTAAAGATGATAATAGTGATACCGAATATTTTCGATTAAATTTGAAATTAAGTGCCTGGAGATAAATTTGATAGTCTTCGGCGCGATAATTTGACTTGCGATTTGTCAAATTTATGCACATACTTTGCTCAAATTTATATTTATTTTATCGTTATATCCCAATTGTATGAATTAAAGAAAAAATAAATACGCTTTGTTGAAATGTGTTTTATTTCTTGTTTCGCCTGTTTCATAAAATCATGATTACGAAAATAAACTAAAAACACTGTACAAAAAATTTAAAATGTACAATCCTTAAAAATGTATTTGTTTGTAACATTATTTACGAGATGCTACCCAGAAATCCCCTTCGAAGTACTCTTCTTCCCCATGAATACACCAATTCCATCGACTTGTCCATGACTGGAAGTCTTCGCGTGTTAATGTGTTCAATACTGCCTGCGATTCCGTCTGGATCTCTTCAATCGTTTCAAACCGGCGCCCCTTACTATGCACAACGTGCAAGCAAGAAAACTCGGGAAAACTGGCTTTAACAAATTCAGCCAGCCAGTACGACGGATCTAGTTCGAGTGAAGATGGCGTGCGCTTCTTAACGAAACGTTGCTAACCTTACTACATTTAAAAGGGGCGCCACCGCGATTTAAGGGGATTTAAGTGAATACACGTGAGGACGTACATGCGATAACGTACTCACTGTAATCAATAAGTCTGGAACCAAGCACAAGAAAGTGAAATTACGATTAAAAATTTAAAAAAGCAAACAAACAAATAGCATGTGAGCGTTTTCGTATCTAAGGAAAATGCAAACTAGTATGAAGCCCTATATATATATATATATATATATATATATATATATATATATATATATATATATATATATATATACATACAGGGTGAGTCATGAGGAATCGACCAAACTGTAGGAGTGTATTCTACAGGTGAAAGTAATGTAAAAAAACTCAAATGTTGCTATCCGATTTTTATTTGTTTTCGCGTTATAGAGTAATTAAAAATAAACAAAATTTCATACATTGTAGTTTTTGTATTTTATTGGAATTATCGTTCTTTATAATATATTTTCAAAAATACCGCCATTCATTTCAAAACATTTTTTACATCGTCTGTCTACCAAGGGCGCTGGTTGCGTTCCTGATTGCGTCAGGTTGATGTTTGATATTGTCAGCAGCATTCATAATCCGTTGAATTAGTGCATCACGAGTGTCCACTTTTACTTGATACACTTCATTTTTTAACCAGCCCCATAAACAATAATCGAGTGGCGTGAGGTCTGGAGACCTAGGAGGCCAACCAATGTGACTACCACGTCCAATCCAACTCCCTGGAAACCATTCAGCCAAATGTCGCCTGACTGCACGAGCGTAATGTGCAGGCGCTCCATCGTGCTCGTAGAAGATTTGGATTCTGATGTTTATGGGAACATCCTCTAGCAGTCCGTGCAGTTCATTTTCTAAAAAATGTAAATAGATGTCTCCCTTGAGGCGATTCTCAAAAATGTAAGGACCAATTAAAAAACCATCGATCATACCACACCACACGTTTACCGAAAATTTATATTGAAAGTTACTTTCGACTGTTGCGTGTGGATTTTCGTCTGACCATACATGCTGGTTATGACAATTATTAATACCGTCACGGGTGAATGTCGCTTCATCCGTAAACAGTATACGCGATACAAAACGAGGATTATAGGTGCTGTACTCTTTGTACATGGTACGGACGTAAGCCATGCTCGTGGAGTGTTTTTATCACCCTTGTTTGTGGAATGCCCAATTGAATACTAATTCCCCGTGAGCTGGTAGTTGCGTCTTCTTCTACTACATCCAGAATATCTTCTACTTCTTGTAATTGTTGTCGACTGCCTCGTTCAGATATTATGTTTACACTGGGAAGCTTTCCGGTCGCGCACAATGTGTTGAATACACTAATAAATACAGTTTTATTACGATGTCTGTGATGTGGAAACCGTTGACGATATTCATTAGCAGCAGCTGTAGCATTCCCATCACAAAATCCATAAACAAACACCATATTAGCATATTCTAAATTAGAATAAGTGTGTGGCATTTTAGTTTGTTACACTATAGTCGTACAAACGTCAAGTCAATGTCACAATACCCGAACACAATGTTATAATTTACTCCAAGGTATAGGGAACATTTTTTATGATGGCAGCGCCCTCACTATATCATCGATGAACTAGAGGTAGTGACATTAGACGCATTAGGCATACAAACCACTCTACACTATATCTCGACTGCTTTCAATGACACTACCGCTAGTTCGGAAAACCACGAACAGGTAGCGCTTCAGCTAGGAAGACGGACGGAAGACTTCCCTATAATGAATTCCTACCGGGGTTTCACTGTTTTTACGAATACATACATAAACATGGTATACTAAATCTACATTTTTAATTACGCTATAACTCGAAAACAAATAAAAATCGGATAACAACATTTGAGTTTTTTACATTACTTTCACCAGTAGAATATACTCCTTGAGTTTGGTCGATTCCTCACGACTCACCCTGTATATACAATGTGTCCAAAAAAAAAAGTGCTCAGAGTTATACCTCGTGTAGATAAAACAATTTCATCGAAAAAGAACTCAAAATGTGCTAGTCAAAAATGTTTATTTTTTATTGTAATTTACGTATAATTAGGTGTGGTAAAAAAAGTAGTATAACTTACTACATAAGATTATGATTAATTAAGATTATGAATAAAACAACCAAAAATAGTTTTTAATCAATACTATATTAATTAATTATGTTTTCAAAATGGCCTCCTTCACATTCGAGACACGCAATAACCCTGAACGTTATTTGTCTCGTAGCACGTTGAATCATATCAGGGTTTTGTTTTAATCGCTCTGCACAATTCCTTATCCTATTTTCTAATTCTTCTAGCGTGTTCACCGGGCTACTGTACACCTCTTGCTTCATTGTGCCCCACAAAAAATAATCCAGGGGAGTCATGTCTGGCGACCTTGGTGGCCACGCAACTGTGCCACCTCGTCCGACCCATCGGTGATAATTTTCATTTAGAAATAATCTTACTGCCCTAGCAAACTATGCCGGAGCGCCGTCCAACTGCAGCCACATGTTTAGACGAATATTCAGTGGCACGTCATCCAGCAACTCTGGTAGTTCATTTTGCAGTAATTCCAAAAATCTTTCACCATTTAAAATTCGAGGAAGAAAAATAGGTCCAATTAATAAATTTCCTATCAATGCGGCCCAGACATTGACAGAAAACGGTTCCTGGAATGAGGCAGGCCTTGCTAAGTGTGGGTTTTCATCGGACCATGCGTGTAAATTTCGAAAATTTGTTATTCCATTTCGTGTAAATTTTGCTTCGTCCGTCAAAAGAATTTTGTTGAAAAATTCTGGATTTCTTCTCGTCTGTCTCAAAATCCATGTTGAAAAAATACAACGCTGTACATAGTCTCCTTCATTAATATTCTGTACTCTTCGATAATGATATGGCCTAAGTCCATTCGCTTTTAAAATCACACCCACTGTAGATTTCCATACATTAAACATAAGCGCTAACCGTCTGAGGCTAATGGATGGATAGCGGAAAACCTCGTCCAAGATATCTTCTTCTGTATTCCCTAGCTGCAGTGCTGCAGCTCTGCCTTGTCCTCCCATATTTCTCCTTCCTAGTCCGTTCTCGCTGAACAATCGGTGAATTGTAATAAATGTCCGGTATGTTGGAACTGGCTGCCTATTCGGGAAGGCTGCTATGTACGCTCGACAAGCAACTCGAGGCACTCCATGGTGCATGCCATAATAATAATGCATATCAGCAATATGATTATTTTCAAACATTGAAAGACGCTCCATTTCAGTCCTTAATAACAATAGTCCAAAGCGAGAAACAAATTTAAAAGTGCAGTATACACGGCAATAGTTAACATAAAACATAACAGAATGTAAAACGAAGCAAGGTACACCGAACATCACTTGGACAAACCTACATATCGACTGAAGGAAGGATGCGGTGTGAGGACACTAGAACAAGGCAGCGATCCTCATCACGTAATATTCCTACAACACAATACAATAAATCTGGTCATTATCCTTTCTAAATCTGTTTTTATTTTTTTAATTGACACACTAGTTGAGAAAATATCTATTATTTTCGTAATGAAGTCTGAGCGTAGGGTAAAAAACTTCAATTTCAATTACAAAAAAAACTAAACATTTTTGACTAGCACATTTTGGGTTTTTTTTCGATGAAATTGTTTTATCTACACGAGGTATAACTCTGAGCACTTTTTTTGACACATTGTATATACATATATATATATATATATATATAGATTTAATTAGTCGGCGATTTAAGGTCTGTTTTACTTTGATATGTATATATTTAAAATAATCTTACATGTTTCGGCACATAATGCCTTTTTCAAAGAAATTTAAATTATACATGACAGATATTAATGTCATATTTATATATGTAAAGTTGCTATGGATAAAAATGATATTATTCAAAAATACATTCTTAATAATAATTATTCATGCCTAGCATTCCCCAACAGCTAAATGGCAATTACATGGGACATTGGCAAACCATGAGTTATTACTATGTCTGCGCCCGTGGAGCGACTTCAGATGTTCAGCTGTCGGCAATCGCCTAGAACGAGAAGGAAAACCACGGAAACCTACTCGGGCAGCCTAGTCCCGAATCTAAACTCGAGACTGCCAGCATGATAAGCCAGTGTACAGAAATTTAAATAACATGGTAGATATTTATATAACAGTTGTATATATTCATGATGGTAAATTGCAGATCGTTACATTATTAAGTTATAGTATATACTGCTTAGATTTTTTATGTCACTTCTGTTAATTGAATTTCTTTCTTGTTTAATATTAATCATTTCTATAATTTCCCTTTTCGTTATGTGTTGTTCTTTATCGATTATCTGTGTGTTTTCAAAATCTAAATGGTGATCGCGTTGTAGTTTGTGTGTAAATAAAACAGTTTTGTCTGTTTTGGAGTATTTGCGGGCTTGTATTCTTTTGTATAAATATTATCTAATTTGACCTATGTAGTAACTATCGCAATCGCGACATGATATTTTATAGATGACGTGTTTCTCGATTTTTTTCTATTTTAGGTTATAGTGTTGAAAATAGATGTTTATTAGTATTGTTAAGATTCTATACTTAACGATACAAAAAAATTGTTAAGTTTATATGTCGAAGCTATATCATGCTTTTTTAAAGTGTATTTTATTTGTTTCTGATAACTGTGGAACATTATGACACAGTATATCGGAAAGAGACACATGCGAAGAGATACCTCAACACGCATTGACCCCACCACCCGGCGCAACTGCGTTCCGTAGTCAAAATACTGATTTCACGATCACGAAGATTAACGGATCAAGAAAACGCAAGTACAGAAATGAGCACAATACGGAACACTTTGATGGTCAACGGTTTTACAAATAATGACATCAATAGAGCTATACCTAATAGAAACAAAGTCCAACAGAAAAATATCACATCAAGAGCGTCAAAGGAATAACTGATAGAATTATCAGAGTCCTGAAGAAACACGATATAAAGACAATATTCACAACAGACCAAAAGACAAGATACACTTTAGAAAATCAATGTGTATATGAAATTCCCTGCAAGAACTGCACACAAACATATGTCGGACAAACTAACAGGCGAATAAGTGTCAAGGCAGAAGAACATAAGGTCGCAATAAGAAATCGAACATCCACGTCATCATTAGCTCAACATGTAGTAGAGACTGGACATACAATATATTTTGAAAATATCAAAACTTTAATGAACAGTACAAATATACGAACGTTTATGCACGTTTACCACCGACATGGAAACCATTTCATGCCAGGTGACGGATACAATGACCGGTATAGGCATAGTGCAGCGAATGTCCAGTCGCGGATGTTCGCGAGTAGGAAAAACATAGTACTGGACCGGTCACTCAAAGCTCCTCAACATTTTGTGCCTATACAAACCGTCACCGAACCATCGTGCCCGCTCGTAACGACGAACTGCCGAATGTGCCACCACTGAAACAGAGGGAGGAGGAAGCGATGGTACATAATAGGTCATGCACTCGATCGCAACACATTCAACTGCCAACCTGCTCTAGATGAAGACTAATGAAATTTCGTTGAAACGTCGAGGTAGAGGTTCTTTTCAGAACACACGCGGAACTATACCCAAGAATCCACTTCGACATATATATATCCAAATAATGTCCGTTTCATTAAAAATGTTAATTAATATTTTTTCTAAATTTTGCCTTTTTCATTGCTTTTCATGTCTATTAATTTTTAAAGGCTAATTTATTAAAAGATTAAACAAAGTTTATTTATTAAAGGTCATTAATTATCAAAGAATCTGGATTCTTGAAATGCGGATATAGATTAAATAGTATGATGGTTATTTACCTGTCACTGTCAAAATTTATCATCGAGAGATATGGTGATGAAATTAATAACAAGTACAATTAGATTATTAATTTATTTAATAATAAAACAACAACTAAGGTACCTAACTAATTTCTAGAGCAAGTGTTCACAATGGTCACCATTCTGTTGAATACGACGATTCAGTTTATCAAAAATATTTTGCAATGCATTTGGTGTTATTTTATTTAATTGTAATTGAGGACCTTGCTGCAAGAAGGGCGCAACTCCAAAATTGAAACTTTTTGGAAAAGTGCAAAAGACGTTGTACGAGTTTGGTGTAACTTTAAGACATGCCCAATTTTTACTGTATCCTAATCTCACATGTTAAGAGTTAGAAAAATATAATAAAATCTTCGATACAATATATATATGGCGGGGAGGCATAATTTTTTTGTGGAGCTACCTCCTTCTTGCACCAAAAAGTAAAAAACTACTAAAGAAACAAATAAAACTGCCGTAAAATAAAGTTTATTTCTAAAATGAATATTCTAATCATTTTCATAACTACATTTTAATAAAGAAACAAAACTGCTATTAAATAATAAATAATAATGTTCTAACTTGTTACACAAGTATTACTTTAGGTTACATGTCAGTGTTTTCATCATCGTCGGTCAGTTCGGTTTCGGTATCGTCCCGCATATTTAAATGTGTAAGGTTTTCATAATATATCAAATCGTTTCTTGGAACATACTCCTTGGCTAATAGCATGACATTGTCGTACTTCAGTTTTTTCAATGGCAGCTTGTCAATATACAGTAGTTCTGGTTTAGTTTCCAAATCAAAATTAAATTTATGTATATTGAAGGTACTATAGACTGGCGTTTTAGATGTTTCGCTACACTGTATTCCAGCACTGCTATTCTCATATAAAATAAGCCTGTACTTGCTTATAGCAACTTTTGCCGATGCTGGTTTATTACTGTCTTCTTAAAATAAGGTTTTAGAAGATTCACGAAGTCAAAAATCATATTTTGGGATACAGGGATAGCCTGAAACTGTTTGCTGCTATTGCCATATCGCTGCATATACTCCTGAGGAGTAAATACTCGTTCAGCTCTGCGCAATGCCTTTTCTACTACTCCAAAAGACCTATCACAAGGCATAAATGAATGTCCTGGTTCGGGATAACGGTGAAGTATTGTGTGGAATCGTCCAGATTTTGCCAAAGTAAGTAGATATTGCACTAAGCTACTATTCTTGTTTTGCGCAGCGCAGTTATTCGAGAATAAGTAGAGTACTTTGACATCTTTAGATATAATATTTTCAAAATAGTGATGGAAAAAGCTTATTGTTTCATTTGGCGTTTTCTTTCCTGTAATTTCGTCATACATATAAAAATATGAGATTCCCGTTTTTCCGGAGTATATACAAAAGTTGTAAACCCATAGTTGTCTGAGATAAAATGCGTCTCCAGAAGGCACCTTTGGCAAAGGTGCGTTTTGTTGGTTGTCAAAACATAAGACTTCAATGTCGAGATTATCTTTTGCCTCTTTACATTTTTCCTTTAGTTCTTCAAAGAAAACGTCAGCTCTGGAGAGATGCATGTTTTTATTCAATTTTAACACAGAAAGTTCTTCTTCGGGAAGTGGCAATTTCAATTTAATTTCCAGCTCATCACACATTTTGCAAGTATCTGACCTAGGACTTCCAAATGATATATTGAAATTCGCTTTAAAGTACCTGAAGTAGAAATCGTACGTGACTTTTGGGCGAAAGAGATGTTTTTTGTCTTTTACGCCATATATTTCAAACATTTCTTTCTCGTACTTTAGTAGTATAGTTCGTATAACTTCTTTACATTTAATTCAGATGACAGATACATTTTTTTTATCATTCTTCTGACGGCAATAGTGAGAAGATCTTCCTAGGAAAGTACGAATGTGTGAGTCAACCTGTTCCACTATTTGTGGGGGTATAGCGTTAGGTCTATTGTGGTGTTTTCCACGGCCATCGAGGCGAGATGCAATACTTTCTTTTTTGAGGTGTACTGCCAAGTGGTCAACTCTTTTAGAAGATATACCGTGAATTGCAGAGAAAGCTTTCTTGCATACTTTAGTACACTTTCTCCCGACACGTACCTAAAATCAACAATAGCATTAAATAAAGTATTATTTATTCTAAAAATAAAAGCAACACTTACACTGTATTTGTGAGATACCAGTCGTTCTCGGCCATTTCCTGTTTTGGGGCGTTTACGAACAATTTCACAAGTACTTATTAATCCGCTAAGATAGGTATCCTGCATCTGCTTTTCCCCAATTTTGTTAAAACTTGCTAAAACCGTTTGTCTATCTTTTTTGTTGACTTGCTCGAAGCATTTAAATTTACATTTGCAATCATTTCCGATCACTCTAGGGCCCTTTACTTTATTTGCTGTATTAAGATGTTTCTTTCCACTTGCTAACATTTCCTGTCTACGGTTTCATGCCCATTGAGATTTGTTTACTGATTTTCTTTTCTGCTTAACCTCAAAATCTTCGCCATCATCTGCACCACTATCATATGTATCACTTTCTGGCGCATATTCGTCACTAGAACTACCATTATATGGTTCAGATTCACTTTCACTATTAATTTGTTGGTCCATATTACACTGTAGTTATTAATAAAATAAAAACCAAACACTCTGCGTTCCACCAAAACAAAATGGTACACCATTAACATACAGTTAACGTATTTACCGGCTGTCAAAATAATATGATTCGCATGTTTGGTGCAAGAAGGAGGCAGTTCCAGGAGCTGCATCTTTCTTGCACCAAATGTTGTAAGATGCAGGTCCTATTTCGCTAACTTACGGCACAAGCAATGATAGGATCTGCGTCGTTCTTGCACCAAACTATAGCACACGTTTCGTATAATCTGATTAGTATAAAACCTCAATTTACTAAAAAATTGGAGCTGCGTCCTTCTTGCAGCAAGGTCCTCAATTGTATTCATCAAGTCAATTAAGTTATTAATTCTTGTATTATATAGCAATCCGAAAATAGAAAAATCTAACAGAGGAGATCTGGTGACCGGGTTGGCCAAACATCTAAGCAGAGGTGTTTATTATAATTTATAACAAGTGTTCAAAATGATCACCATTCTGTTGAATGCGTAATGCCATACGACGTTTCATGTTATCAAAAATATTCTGTAATATATTTGGTGCTATTTTATTACATTTAATTGTAATTGTATTCATCGAGTCATTTAAGTTATTTTTAATTGAATCGGCCGATACTTGCTGGAAATCCATTATATGTAAATGGGATTTAAGTAAAACACTTATACTAATTTCCAGTATATATTACACTTTATTATATATTAATAAATAGATGACATGTTTCGCTACGATGTAGCTTCTTCGGATCTAATATTACTACTGAACACGCTCTTCACAAATGTATGGCTTTTCTCTAAACTATTTCAATGGGTTGCACTTGTCTACATTAGAATCGTCTCTTACCGATATATCGTCTAAAATTACTGTTATTTTAATATTTAATGAAACCAGTTTAAAAGTGGGGAATTATTAAGGTCTAATTGGTCATTTAACAATATATCTGCATATTTAAGTTTATTTATTTCTAAGGATTCCAGTAAATTTAACTTTAATCCTTTTTGTTGTGACTGTAAAATTTCGAAATCTTTATTGAAACTATGATTATTTTCCAACAAATGAATTGCATAATTGGAATCTGTCTTTTTGTTAATAAAACTTTTAAAATGTTCCTGTATTCTTTTCTCAAAGCTCCTACCAGTTTGGCCTATGTATGTTTTAGGGCACTCTTTACATATTAGTTTGTATACTCCGGATTTATTACTTTTGCTTGTCTTGGATTTATTATTTTTTATGAATTTCCCTAAAGAATTATTAGTTTTATAAGCTACCTTTATATCTGTTTTTCGTAAAATTTTTCCTATTTTTTCACTTATCGGTCCTATGTATGTTAATAATTTATAATTGCTTGGTTTATCTTTTATTATTGGGTACACATTTTCTATTGCTTTCCTATATTTCTTTTTTCTTAAAATTGTATCTACTATATTTGGGTTATATCCATTATTTTGCGCTATTTGTTTAATGATATTTAATTCTTTAAAGAAGTTTTCATTATTTAAAGGTACTGATATTAATCTGTGTATCATACAATGGAATGATGCTAGTTTTTGACTTACCGGGTGACAGGAACTATTGTGAATGATAACATCTGTGTGTGAGGGTTTGTGATATATTGAAAAGACATGTTTATTATTTTGTCTAGAAATTGTAAGGTCCAAGAAGTTTATACTTTGATCTGATTCTTTTTCTATGGTGAAATTAATGTTTTGGTGTAGATTATTTATGTGTTCAAAAAATTGGTTTAATTGTCTATCTGTGCCTCTGAAACAAGCTAATACGTCATCTACATATCTGTGCCAGTATATAAAATATTTAAAATTGGGATGTTCTTTAATTTGACTTTCTAAATTATCCATAAAAATCTCTGATAATAGCGGACTCAATGGGTTGCCCATTATTAGGCCATCATTACATGAATATATCTTACTGTCAAATTCAAAATAGTTTTGATCTAAACAGATAGTTTTAAGAGAACTTATGATATCTAATTTTTTAACTATATTAACATTTTGAATTGCTAACAAATTCTCCACCAAATTAATGGTGTCTTTTATCGGGATACTAGGGAATAAATTAGTAATGTCGAATGATATTAGCTTGGCATTGTCTGGAAGTTTAATATCTTTTATTTTTTTAACTAGCTCTAATGAATTTTTAATTGTAAATTTCGCTGAAAATTTAGTATTTTCTCTAATATGTTCTAAGATTTTCTTGGATAATTTATATGAAGGAGCTGTGACAAACGACACGACTGGTCTGATAGGATTATCTTTTTTATGAAGTTTGATTAATGAATATAATTTTGGAGCTTGTGGATTCATATTGATAAGTTTACCTTCCTCCTTATCATTAAATAAACTTTTACAATTCTGTATGCACTTCTTAACTGAAGATTGAAATTTCACTGTGGGATCTGATTTTAACAATTTATATTTTGATGGGTCTAAAAATTGCATAGTTTTATTAATATAATCGTTTTTGCTTAATGCTATAACTGTATTTCCTTTATCTGCTTTTGTGAAAATAATATTATTGCTGTTTGATTTGTTTATTATTGATTTTAATGTAAACATTTCATGATTTGGACTCGAATTTACGGAAGATTCAGCTTTTAAAAAATTTGATACTACATATTTTTTATCTGTGTTATGCAATGTATTTTTTAATGCAATTTCTGTATCTATTGCTATATTGTCTAATTCTGAGGCTGATTGTTTCGGCTGTAAATTATATTTGAAACCTTTTTCCAATAAACATTTTTCTTTGTTAGAAAACTCTACTGAGGTTAAATTTTTAAATTTGTCTGAGAATTGATGATTTGAAAAATGACTTATGTTTTTGCTCACATTTCTTTTTTTATTATTAGTAGAGCTGAGGATGTTTGCGGTATAACCATGGTTATATCATGTAACCATAGTAATTTACTATGGTTACATGATATAACCATGGTTATACCGCAAACATCCTCAGCTCTAATTATTAGTAATCAAATATTCTAGTTTATGTTTTTGTTTAATGTATTTTTTGTTAATTATTGAGTTTACTTTTTCTCTAGTATTACTATCTAACATAATAAATTCTACATAATTTAATTTATATAACAATTCTGTATGAACAACCTTTAAATATATGTGTAAATTTCCTCTCTTCTTAAATTGTGTTTTCTTGTCTTCGGTAAGCCATTTTTCAAGTCCCTTCTTGTGACCTAAATATGCCGGTCTACTGCTATTGTTCGTTTTTAGTTTCATGTAATTCGGGAACACACCCTTCTTGGAACACTGGTCAAAAAACCATAGATTCTGAGAACACTTTGCACATTTGAGTAGTAATTTAAAATACAATGGGGCCAGGAAACTTATAGAAGCTTCTTTAATAAATTTAATTGAATCGGCCGATACTTGCTGGAAATCCATTATATGTAAATGGGATTTAAGTAAAAATGACGTATTAGCTTGTTTCAGAGGCACAGATAGACAATTAAACCAATTTTTTGAACACATAAATAATCTACACCAAAACATTAATTTCACCATAGAAAAAGAATCAGATCAAAGTATAAACTTCTTGGACCTTACAATTTCTAGACAAAATAATAAACATGTCTTTTCAATATATCACAAACCCTCACACACAGATGTTATCATTCACAATAGTTCCTGTCACCCGGTAAGTCAAAAACTAGCATCATTCCATTGTATGATACACAGATTAATATCAGTACCTTTAAATAATGAAAACTTCTTTAAAGAATTAAATATCATTAAACAAATAGCGCAAAATAATGGATATAACCCAAATATAGTAGATACAATTTTAAGAAAAAAGAAATATAGGAAAGCAATAGAAAATGTGTACCCAATAATAAAAGATAAACCAAGCAATTATAAATTATTAACATACATAGGACCGATAAGTGAAAAAATAGGAAAAATTTTACGAAAAACAGATATAAAGGTAGCTTATAAAACTAATAATTCTTTAGGGAAATTCATAAAAAATAATAAATCCAAGACAAGCAAAAGTAATAAATCCGGAGTATACAAACTAATATGTAAAGAGTGCCCTAAAACATACATAGGCCAAACTGGTAGGAGCTTTGAGAAAAGAATACAGGAACATTTTAAAAGTTTTATTAACAAAAAGACAGATTCCAATTATGCAATTCATTTGTTGGAAAATAATCATAGTTTCAATAAAGATTTCGAAATTTTACAGTCACAACAAAAAGGATTAAAGTTAAATTTACTGGAATCCTTAGAAATAAATAAACTTAAATATGCAGATATATTGTTAAATGACCAATTAGACCTTAATAATTCCCCACTTTTAAACTGGTTTCATTAAATATTAAAATAACAGTAATTTTAGACGATATATCGGTAAGAGACGATTCTAATGTAGACAAGTGCAACCCATTGAAATAGTTTAGAAAAAAGCCATACATTTGTGAAGAGCGTGTTCAGTAGTAATATTAGATCCGAAGAAGCTACATCGTAGCGAAACATGTCATCCATTTATTAATATATAATAAAGTGTAATATATACTGGAAATTAGTATAAGTGTTTTACTTAAATCCCATTTACATATAATGGATTTCCAGCAAGTATCGGCCGATTCAATTAAATTTATTAAAGAAGCTTCTATAAGTTTCCTGGCCCCATTGTATTTTAAATTACTACTCAAATGTGCAAAGTGTTCTCAGAATCTATGGTTTTTTGACCAGTGTTCCAAGAAGGGTGTGTTCCCGAATTACATGAAACTAAAAACGAACAATAGCAGTAGACCGGCATATTTAGGTCACAAGAAGGGACTTGAAAAATGGCTTACCGAAGACAAGAAAACACAATTTAAGAAGAGAGGAAATTTACACATATATTTAAAGGTTGTTCATACAGAATTGTTATATAAATTAAATTATGTAGAATTTATTATGTTAGATAGTAATACTAGAGAAAAAGTAAACTCAATAATTAACAAAAAATACATTAAACAAAAACATAAACTAGAATATTTGATTACTAATAATTAGAGCTGAGGATGTTTGCGGTATAACCATGGTTATATCATGTAACCATAGTAAATTACTATGGTTACATGATATAACCATGGTTATACCGCAAACATCCTCAGCTCTACTAATAATAAAAAAAGAAATGTGAGCAAAAACATAAGTCATTTTTCAAATCATCAATTCTCAGACAAATTTAAAAATTTAACCTCAGTAGAGTTTTCTAACAAAGAAAAACGTTTATTGGAAAAAGGTTTCAAATATAATTTACAGCCGAAACAATCAGCCTCAGAATTAGACAATATAGCAATAGATACAGAAATTGCATTAAAAAATACATTGCATAACACAGATAAAAAATATGTAGTATCAAATTTTTTAAAAGCTGAATCTTCCGTAAATTCGAGTCCAAATCATGAAATGTTTACATTAAAATCAATAATAAACAAATCAAACAGCAATAATATTATTTTCACAAAAGCAGATAAAGGAAATACAGTTATAGCATTAAGCAAAAACGATTATATTAATAAAACTATGCAATTTTTAGACCCATCAAAATATAAATTGTTAAAATCAGATCCCACAGTGAAATTTCAATCTTCAGTTAAGAAGTGCATACAGAATTGTAAAAGTTTATTTAATGATAAGGAGGAAGGTAAACTTATCAATATGAATCCACAAGCTCCAAAATTATATTCATTAATCAAACTTCATAAAAAAGATAATCCTATCAGACCAGTCGTGTCGTTTGTCACAGCTCCTTCATATAAATTATCCAAGAAAATCTTAGAACATATTAGAGAAAATACTAAATTTTCAGCGAAATTTACAATTAAAAATTCATTAGAGCTAGTTAAAAAAATAAAAGATATTAAACTTCCAGACAATGCCAAGCTAATATCATTCGACATTACTAATTTATTCCCTAGTATCCCGATAAAAGACACCATTAATTTGGTGGAGAATTTGTTAGCAATTCAAAATGTTAATATAGTTAAAAAATTAGATATCATAAGTTCTCTTAAAACTATCTGTTTAGATCAAAACTATTTTGAATTTGACAGTAAGATATATTCATGTAATGATGGCCTAATAATGGGCAACCCATTGAGTCCGCTATTATCAGAGATTTTTATGGATAATTTAGAAAGTCAAATTAAAGAACATCCCAATTTTAAATATTTTATATACTGGCACAGATATGTAGATGACGTATTAACTTGTTTCAGAGGCACAGATAGACAATTAAACCAATTTTTTGAACACATAAATAATCTACACCAAAACATTAATTTCACCATAGAAAAAGAATCAGATCAAAGTATAAACTTCTTGGACCTTACAATTTCTAGACAAAATAATAAACATGTCTTTTCAATATATCACAAACCCTCACACACAGATGTTATCATTCACAATAGTTCCTGTCACCCGGTAAGTCAAAAACTAGCATCATTCCATTGTATGATACACAGATTAATATCAGTACCTTTAAATAATGAAAACTTCTTTAAAGAATTAAATATCATTAAACAAATAGCGCAAAATAATGGATATAACCCAAATATAGTAGATACAATTTTAAGAAAAAAGAAATATAGGAAAGCAATAGAAAATGTGTACCCAATAATAAAAGATAAACCAAGCAATTATAAATTATTAACATACATAGGACCGATAAGTGAAAAAATAGGAAAAATTTTACGAAAAACAGATATAAAGGTAGCTTATAAAACTAATAATTCTTTAGGGAAATTCATAAAAAATAATAAATCCAAGACAAGCAAAAGTAATAAATCCGGAGTATACAAACTAATATGTAAAGAGTGCCCTAAAACATACATAGGCCAAACTGGTAGGAGCTTTGAGAAAAGAATACAGGAACATTTTAAAAGTTTTATTAACAAAAAGACAGATTCCAATTATGCAATTCATTTGTTGGAAAATAATCATAGTTTCAATAAAGATTTCGAAATTTTACAGTCACAACAAAAAGGATTAAAGTTAAATTTACTGGAATCCTTAGAAATAAATAAACTTAAATATGCAGATATATTGTTAAATGACCAATTAGACCTTAATAATTCCCCACCTTTAAACTGGTTTCATTAAATATTAAAATAACAGTAATTTTAGACGATATATCGGTAAGAGACGATTCTAATGTAGACAAGTGCAACCCATTGAAATAGTTTAGAAAAAAGCCATACATTTGTGAAGAGCGTGTTCAGTAGTAATATTAGATCCGAAGAAGCTACATCGTAGCGAAACATGTCATCCATTTATTAATATATAATAAAGTGTAATATATACTGGAAATTAGTATAAGTGTTTTACTTAAATCCCATTTACTTTTAAGTTATTCATTGTTGTCTTATATACTTCATTTTTTAGCAATCCGAAAATAGAAAAATCTAACGGAGTAAGATCTGGTGACCTTGCTGGCCAAACACCTCTGCTTATAACTCGATGAGGGAAGTAATCTTCTAAAAGCGCTAAATTTAATCCTGTAGCCCGAAAGTTCTCCACGACTAGACGAATGTGATGATGTAGAGCGATATTATCCACAACTCTATTAGGTAACTGCAAGTGAAATTGTCGCTTACATTCCGCGTAGGAATATTGCCATTCTCCGTTAAGAAATTGTACACTTCGGAAATATGCTTCAACAATAAAAATATTTTTTTCTTAAGTGTACAGTATTCAGTAGGTAGTATTGTTTATTACGTAAAAAAAAATTGTAAGAAAATTATATTGCTGGTCACAAAATGACAAATGTCATAATAACATTAAATAAATAGTTAGTTTAGTTATAAATAAAAGGCAAGTGACTTATAATAATTTGCAAGTACTAGTTACTACTTTTTGGAACACGTTGTGCTTCTCTATCTAGCCATATGATATAGGGCTATAAAATAATATAAAGGCCCCCTAGTAGTGCGTTAATTTCTTGAAGCAGTGTATATATATTTTTTTTTCCTTTTCTTCTTTATTATTAAATTCAAACTAATTAATAAGAATAATATTGAATGTGTGTTCTTTGATTCGTTTTGGCTTAATAAAATTAGTTATTTATCATTTCTAATTTTTTTATGTGCGTGACAAAACTCTGCCGAATTCTTTTACGAAATAGACGAAGCCTGCCTTGGAAGTAAGTGTTTTATACTAACGTTAAAAGTTGATTATTTTGTATGACTGTTAATTCTAGGCATCATTACAATAAATTATTGCAATATATATCTTCCGATCTAAAAAATCTTGAATGTATACGCGCATATCTATAGCGCATCGATATATCTAACCACGCCTTGACCAAGTTATAAACATAACTGATGAATGATGATGATGAAATGAATCAATATTTTCGAAATATTTGTGACGTAACCGTATATATTGCACGATGTTGGTCAAGATATAATTAACATGATTATAATGCCTCAAGGATATAAGAAAGGCCATTTTGTAATTTATAGTGGACCTGTGTTGATGTATGATTTTCAAGATATTTTAATGCAGACGGTATATATATATATATATATATATATATATATATATATATATATATATATTATAGCAGTAAATTTACATTAGCTACAATAAAATATTAAAAAAATCATTCAAAATGCACTTTCTAAATCTCAGCTAACATGAAACAAATTCAAACAGTGAGCTATTTTAACTTGTCAGTGTCATACGGCCTCTATATTATAACGACATTTTTCAGGGATATTTTTGCTAAATTCATTTAAGGAAACTAGATTAGATCATGGAAAAAAATCGATTAGGTATGCATGTTGTCTGTAAGTGCGTAGTAGAATATTTTGGAAATGTTAATAAATACATTGTGTATTATAATTCAACATTTTAGTAAACGAGGATTCAATTGATCTTAGGCGGGAAATCTATAACAAACAACTTCTTAGAAATAGGTGATCTTTGGTTAGCGAATAAATTATACTATTTTTGTGCATTATCTATGAGATATTTCAGGTCTCCTCATAGAACGACTTCACAACAAGTAATATCACCATCACAAATTTCATCTGAACAAAAGGACAGAAAACCGTTGTAAGTGTGTTTATATGTGTCATAATAATAAATAAAATGCATATATAAATTTAGAAGGGTGAATGGTTTGAAAAAATTGGCCAATAATCTATGCTACGGTGACCAAGCAAACCTTTTACAGAAGAACAGAAGTTATTTTAGAAATAAGCAAAGAAGTAGAGCTACTTCAGCAGATCCTAGATTTAGAAGGTACTCTTTATGTCTTCATTTAAATAAAGTATACGAATTTCCAATTAACCTATTGATGTTTGACAATTACGCTACTTAGTAAAATAGCAATAAACTAATTACAATGATCAAGCGTAGATTATAAATATATTGCGCGCCATAATTTCTAGGATTTTATGCTAAATTTCATAAGATAATTTTTCTATTTTGCGTTCGAAATGAACTCATTATGAAACCGAAAACAGTATCCAAATGAGCTTCATTTCGATACACTTTTTTTCATTTTTCAATGTTGGCGTTGTTCGAATAAAGAAATAAATATCATTGCTGTCATTTGATTTTAAGAATTTATGTACATTTGACAGATATGATATATGTCCGTATTTTTCACAAACAACGTATGTTGTATACAATTGACAACAACATATATATGTTTCTATGTCACTCATGTTTATATTTTTAAATGAAATATCAAGTAATGTTAACGAAAATTAATAAATAATATGTAATATAATATACTTCGCGGATAGCAAGATTTAAATTTGAAAATGTCAAGTATCAATGTGACCAACTGCATGCTTTATATAAAAATTAAACTCTGAACTTTCAAATTAAATAATTCCAATTTAAGCAATTTATTAACGTAAAAAACGCAAAATAGAAAAAATAGTATAAAAATCTCGTTTCATACGGCCTTTTGCCGCACTCGCTCTTTAGAAAACTCGCCGCTATCGCGGCTCGTTTTCTAAACTGATCTCGTGCGGCAAAATGGTGCCTTATGAAACTTGTTTTTTAATATACTATTTTATTCGTACCAAAAGAAATCTAGTAGAGATGCATTAAGTCCAATGTACGTCATACTAGATTCATGACGACACGTTCTATACATGTTGGCGGCAAGATGTCAGTTATAAAATAAACAACAAATAAAATTATTCAAACATTTTTAATATTTTAATGAAATATACTGCTAATATGCTATGCTGTCATATAATTTTTATTTATTATATGGTTAACATTGTCGAAGCGAGTTCTAAATGATTTATAACCGTAACTACGAGTATAATAAAATTTAAATATCCCGATATTCACATTACGCTTAACAGATAAAGATAGAAAAGTGCAAAGTTAATAGTGGAAATTAAGCAACGTTAAAGAAAATAATTTATTAAAGGTATACATTTGCATTTATTGAAATAAATACTAAGTAGTAAAACGTCAAAATTTACTGCATTACTTCAGTGATAAGATCTTGTACGCAACATGTATTTTTTTCAATCCTCCCAGTCACATTCCTCACTGTCAGAATCTTCATTTAGATTCATTATCAATTCTATTTCATTTCTCTTACTCTTTTTCTAAGGGTTTGTGAGTAGTTGGTTTGTTTTGATGCATTTGGCAGTGCCACTGACGGTGGATAAACCAATATTTAAAGCAGTAGCAACCCTCTGTAATATTAAAAACTTGTATTATTCTGTACATTGTAAATAATTTAGTCGTTTACCTCACTCATGAATAGCAGTTTTTGGAATTAATAGTTTTCCACGTTCGTGTTCTTTCTCAAGAACTGTTTTTAAACAATCAAAATAAACGGGGGAAATGTACACAAAACTATATAGACTTATTTGACAGATATGTTATCTGTCAACACCGCAAGTAACTATTACCTTTTTAAAAATATATACAAGAAACAGTAACTGAAATTATGTGTTTATTTGCCATGAACGTCTATATTATCATCAATTTATAATATTTTGTTTTTAAATTAATGAAACAAAAGCTTTCAAATATAGTTCAACAAACTAACTTTTTTAGTTTCTCTAATACAATTATGACAACATGTATGTTAATATTTAGGGATAAAATGTGAAAGTAAAACATACACACTGTTACTATACAGCTACTCGTAATAGTCTGCTTGTTTAATAGATGTATTGCAAATACAATAGCATACATTAATCGGTAGATGGCACCAGCCTAATATAAATTAGATACAATTTAACACTCCCACTTATCTAATTAATATTAACCCTAATTAAGCCTAGCTCACTACTAAATTTTGAATGTTTGGATAAACACAAACCTTTAGTCAGCACGTCTGCCACCATTTCATTAGTTGGTAAAAACTTTAATTCAACTAATTTATTCGAAATAACATCTCGAATAAAATGGTAACGCACGTCTATGTGCTTTCTCCTCTTATGGCATATAGAATTTAATGCTAGTTTTTGAGCGCTTTGATTGTCATTAAAAACAGTAATAACCTTAGAAGAACCCAAAAAATCATATAATACATTCTTAAAATAAATAGCCTCTCTCGAAGCTTCAGTGACAGCCATATATTCAGCTTATGTGCTACTTAAAGCAACCATCTTTTGTTTACTGCATTCCCGCGAAACAGCACCACCTGCTAATTTATAAATGAAGCCTGTATATGACCTCCTGTCATGACTATTACTAGCATAATCTGCATCAACAAAACCTGTCAAATCTAAATTATCCTTTTCATATTTTAGGCAAAACGATTTAGTACCTTGTAAATATCTGAGAATTCGTTTAGCAGCCTTCCAATGCGGGTCATTGTAACAATTATTAAACTGACTTAAAAAATTTACTGCAAAAGTAATATCAGGTCTTGTTAACACTGACAAATACATTAAACTTCCTAATAGTTGTTGAGAAGGCAGCTCTTTTTTTACAAATGCTGGAATCTGCCTGATCAAATACAATATTTTTATCTATGGGCGTACCTACAGGTTTACAATCGCTCATGTCAAATCTTTTTAAAATCTGATTAATATACTCTTCCTGATCTAAGAAAATCTTATTTTTACATTGATCCTTTCTCACTCTCATGCGCAGGCATTGCTTGATTTCACCAAAATCTTTAATTTTAAATTGTGAAGCCGATTGCTCCTTCAAAAAAACTGCTTCCTGGCTAGAGTTAAAAAAGATAAAAAAATCGTCAACATATAAAGCAATTATAGTTATGAAACCATCCTCCCGTCTGACAAATATACATACAAGGTTCGTAATCGCATTTTTTATACTTTAAAACTTAATTGTAAAATTTCAACTTCCTTGTACCAAACCCGTGAAGACTGTTTCAAGCCATAAATTGCTCTATTCAATTTTAAAACTTTTGTTTCTTGATTGCCACAGGCACCACCGTTGAAACCCTCCGGTATTTCCATGAATACAGTTTCCTCCAGTTTACCATTTAAAAAAGCTGTGACTACATCCAACTGATGCGTATTCAAATTAAGCTGCACAGATAATGCCAAAAGCAGCCTCAACGATGAATGTTTGACAACTGGGGAAAAAGTTTCACCGAAGTCTATACCTGGTCTCTGGCTAAAGCCCTTAGCAACCAATCTCGCTCTATAAGTAACACTGCCATCACTGTTGTATTTTCTTTTAAAAACCCACTTGCACTTCACTGGTAACTGACCTTCAGGAAGATCTACTAGGTCCCATGCATGATTTTCATTAAAACTTTTCCATGGCACTTATCCATTTCTGATGATCGGGTGATGAAAGTACTTCTTTCACTGAATTTAGGTCTCCCACTGAAACTGATATATCTTCTTGAATATTCTTACATTCTGGGGTAAAGTAAGTAACAAAATCTCTAAGAATCTTCGGTTTTCTTTCTCGTTGTGACCTCTGACATCTTCTGTAATACCAATACTGTCTGTATCATCAAGTACATACATTTCATCAGATTGTTCACTTTCGGAAAGTGTTTGATCTGCCGGACATAAATCTTCAACTACTGAATTTAGTTCTTGTTCTTGATTTGGTTCATTTTGTTCAATACCTTCATTGTCTATCTTTTCTTCTATATAAAAGTCCATGTCTTCATGCCTCTTAGTCCTTTTCCATTATATGTACATCTCTACTTGTACACCCGTTTCAGGATTATACAACTTATAACCCTTTGTTGTTTCTGAAAATCCCACTAAAATTAGTTTTGCAGATTTTGTATCCATGTTTTTCTTCTTTCTTTAGGAATCTGTGTCATAGCTGTACTGTCAAATATTTTAACAACTCAATCTCAAACTCAAATCTGGTTTTTTATTAAAAAATATTTCATATGGATCAGGCGCGGCTCGTGATGACGTATTTTGGTTTGCAGTACAATGATCCGAGTGCTTCGTGTATTCTCGTGTACTAAATGTAACGTTTGCTTAGTAAACACCGAAAACACACGAGGCACTCGTATCATTGTACTGCAAACCAAAATACGTCATCACGATCCGCGCCTGCATATGGTGTTTTTGAACTATTACACACTACAGATCTATTTCTCAAGTACAAGCTGTGTTTACAGCTTCTGCCCTGAAGCGTTTTTCTAAACCTGCTTCAAATATTAAACACCTAGCTTTTTCGATAAGAGATCTGTTTAGCCTTTCAGCAAGTCCATTTTGTTCAGGGCAATAGGGGTTTGTAGTTTGATGAACTATACCCTGTTTTCTTAAATAATTTTCGAAATTTACACTTACATATTCTCCGCCATTATCTGTTCGTAATACTTTTATTTTTCTTCCAGTCTGTTTCTCAAGTAAACACTGAAATTGCTTAAATTTATCAAATGTTTCATCTTTTGTTTTAGCAAAATAAATAAATGACATACGACTACAGTCATCTTGGAATTGTACGAAATACTTGGAACCTCCTATAGATGTTGTCCCCATAGGTCACTGTGCACTACATCTAATAAGCCAATTGTTCTTGTACCTGAATGTCCAAAAGGTTGTCGTGATTGCTTTCCTTCACAGCATACTTCACAACTATTCTTAACAATTTTCAACTAACCACTGTAGTTTACACCATTTACAAGACCATCCCTCATTTTGTTTAGGTAGTTCGAGTTGATGTGACCCAACCTTTTGTGCCAAGTTTCACCTGTAACCACTGCCTGTCGAGCGAACCTGCGCATAGTGCAAGTTCTATCCATAGTGTTATATATGTAAATCAGTTCGCTCGCCTTGATTGCTGACCAAGCACTCAGCAAGTAAGGCCAGCGAGCTGATTCAGATATCTTTATAATATCACCGGCCGTACTTGTACCCTTGCACTTGACCCCTGCTGCTGGGCGCCAGTAAAATGAACCGTTATAATAATGATACCGCGAGATCAAAAATTATATTGATAAAGGATAGCCATGGAATGTAAAACGTCCGTTTCAATTTATATACGTCTTTTGAGATAATTCTGATTAAATTATCAGGTTAACTGTCATACTGACATTTAACTGTCAAAATTTGTAAATATATGTTTTTTTAAATTATTTACATGTTTGAATAACATTTTATTAAAACTTAAGAAACAAATTACAATAAATGTTCGAAATGACCCCCGCCTTGTTGGATGCACACGTTTACGCGCCTTTTCGTGCTATCAAAAGCATTTTGCAACATTTATGGCATTATGTTTGCACATACTTGAATAATCTCTTGTTGCAGTTCTTGCAAATTATGTACAAGAGTTCTGAAAATTCTATTTTTGCTGTAAGGGAACACAAAATAGTCCATAATAATCAAACCAGGTGACCTCGGAGGAAACTCAAGTTGCTTATGCAAACTTATAAGTCGGTCATCAAAAAACTCACGGAGAAAGGCTATGGTTTCTCGTGTCGTATGTGCTGCTGCATCGTCAAATTGGAAATAATCATTATGAAGTTCATCGTCGTGTAGTTGTTGAACAAATTCAGTTAAACTGTTATTTCTGTACCTCACTCCATTGATGGTGAAATTGAAAAAAATCGGCCCATTTATTCTTCTACGGGAAACTGCCATCCAAACACCAATTTTTTGAGAATGTACTGGAGATTCAATAAAAAAATGCGGTTTATTAGTGCTCCACATTCGCATATTTTGAGAATTTATGTACCGCGAAAGATGAAACCATGCCTCATCGGAAAAGAATGTTAAGTTTAGCAGGTCGTTATTCATTAAATTGTTGACGAACCATTGGCAGTACGCAAGACGTCTGGAGTGGTTTGTTGGCAAACGAGCTTTATATGATTGCATCTTAAATGGATGTATGTTCAAGTTCTCCTTTACAAGGGTTCGGCATGTTCCATAAGAAAGTCCAATTTCTTGGGACAGGCGTCTCAAAGATTTTGTGGGGTTCTGTTCCATACGATTACGAACGTCAATAATTACTTCTTCTGTACGAATAGTTGGCCTACCAGCACCTTTTTTATGAGTTACAGATTCAGTTTCGCGAAATAAACCAACATTAGGCACATATAAAAATCTTGCTCTACTACTGCGAAATTTGAGAAGTGTTCACTAAAATTATCCAAACATAAATGCTTACTGTATTCCCAAATTCCATTAACTAGCACACCTGTTCTAAAATATGCTTCAATCATGAAAGTTTTGTGTGCTGTGGTGTAAACCATAATGAAATACTTCAAGATGCAGAAAGAAAATATATCGACAAATATTAATGTCAGTATGACACTAAATGATATAACTTAAGACAGACGTTTTACATTCCATGACAAACCTTTATCAATATAATTTTTGAACTCGTAGTAGGTACCATATGATCATATATTTCTACCCTCTAGAAGGCAATGACCTTTTTTCTTTTTTAAACTTAAGTTGGTACCATAATTTAAGTTAACTTATTTTGCAGCGTGTGTGTGATATAGGTTATTTTATACTGATGACAGATTAGGTTTTGTCATTTTGACAAATAATTACATACAAACGTTTCAGTTGAAAAAATAAAAAGTTTAATAATAAAAACAGCTACAATAAATGTTCAAAGTGAGCTCCTTCATTTTCTATGGATAGCGCAACTCTTCGTCTCATATTATTGAAGGCATTCCTTAAATTATGTGGTGTAATTTCCTAACAGACATTTCGGATAGCATTAGTAAGTTCTTCAATTGTATGTGGACGATTCGTAAATACTCTATTTTTTAGATGTGGATAAATGAAATAGTCCATAATTGTTAAATCCGGAGATCGTGGTGGAAAGTCTACTATTCGATTATCAAAGAATTCATGCAATAATTCCATCGTTTCTCTTGTCTTATGGGCTGTTGCATTATCTTGCTGGAAATATCCCTCGCGGAGCTCATCATCATGTAATTGATTTACAAATGGTAGCAATAAATTATTACGATATCGTTCTGCATTTATCGTATTATTAAAGAATATTGGACCAATAATCCGTCTACGAGAAACAGCAAGCCAAACGCCTATTTTTTGTGAATGCAAGGGTGTTTCAAGAATTTCATGTGGATTTTCACTAGACCAGATGCGCATTGTTTGTTTATTTATATATCCTGATAAATGAAACCATGCTTCATCGGATCAAAAGGATTTGTCAAGAACGTCATCGTTATTAATCGTACCTAAGAACCACTGACAGTAATTAACTCTGGTTACATGATCGATTGGTAAAAGCTCTTGCACGCAATGAAATTTGTAAGGAAATTTTTGTAAGTCTTTTTTAAGGATTCTCTGGCAGGTCCCATATGACAGTTGTGTTTGTTGTGAAAGCTTACGAATCGATTTCTTAGGTGATTGATTTATTCGTCCCTCAACATCTGCTATATTTTCAACTGTCCGCTTTAGTGGTCTACCAGCACCTGGTTTTCGAGACACAGACCCTGTTTCACGGAATTTAACCACTGACTTTTGAATTAATTGCCGCAAACTGTCATATGTTGTTGGAAAATTTGGAAATTCTGCCCGAAATTCTTCTATACAAGGCTGCAAGGAGTACGACCATTCTCCATTTTCTAATTTTACACCATTCCTAAAGTATTATTCGATCAGAAAAACTTTATGATTTATTGTAAAATTTTTAAGTGTCAATTAATAAATACATTAATGACAGATGAGTTTTATTTATCAGAACATACACATAATGGCAGATGTATTTTATTTGTCACTACCAACACGATATTTTCAAGAAATAATTTCATGGCTTGCTAGAGGGTAAATATAAATGATCATATTGTATATTATACCAGATTCAAATAATAGTATTTTGCATGAAATTGTATTTATATAAAGACCAATAACGTCAATATTAAAGAAATAATATGGCGAAAGATACATATGAGTAATGACTTCATATAAATAATCGCAGTCCAATGTTCACATAGTAACGAGAACATGATATTTCCTTTTTCGAAACCGACTCTGTCACAGTTAATATGCGAGCAGCAATACGAGAATTCACCGTTACCAAAACGCTAAGTTTTACATTTACTATGAACATAGTTTTTGCTGCAGCTAGGCGAGTTTACAATGGCATCCTACGCGAATAATGAATATATTGATATGATGTTAATTTATGACGAAACAGGACAAAATAGTCTTGTGACAAAAAATTTGTACGCAAAACGTTTCCCGAACCGAAATCTTCCTTCAACTAAGACAATTGTGAGACCCGTGAATTGACTTACACTTACAGAATACAGGATCAGTAATTTCACGTTTCGAAGGTCCGGGCCCTCAAAGATCACGCAGAGTGCAACAAGCAAAAGAGGATATATTGAATATGGTATACGTAAGTGCAACAACTCTAGAACGGGAAGTAAATGCGGCTCAATCTACGGTGCATCAAATTTTGAAAACTAATTTACTTCATCCGTATCATATCCAACGCATGAAAAGATTAACGGAATTAGATTTTCCCAGCCGTGTTGCCTTCTGTGAGTAGTTTCAACACAGAGAAGTTCATTAGCCATATTTTACATCGCCCTGATATTGAAATGATCTGCGAAATCGCATTTTTTTTGCGGTTCAACGCATTCACGAAGACATGCCGAATTTTCCCCGCGTACATAATAACTTTCTTCGCCGAATTGATGTCTGCATTACAGCTCATAGTAGGCATTTAGAACACTTTTTATAAATTATTTTGGCTTTTGGAGGGGTTGAGTTTTAAAGAATTTACTCTGTAGCATATATTGGTACGTTTCTTATTGAATTAAACTCTTTATGTATGAACTTTTAATATTTCATAGTATGATATTATGTTGCGGTTTATTCTCTTGATGATCGAGATAATGTTAAATGAGACGAAAAAAGTAATATTGACTGTTATGTAAAATGTTGATTTTATACTTAACTTAGAAATGGACTTATTATTCTTTCCTTTTTTTTATTATAGACGGCTAGCTCAATATTTCGTATCTCCAGGGTTCAAAGTCGGTTCAGGTATTTCTACTCCTCTCTTAGCTTATTTATTTTAATAAATCAATTCGAACAACACTTCAATCAATTAAAATAAAACCCAAAAATAAAATGATAAAAAAACATTAACTTTATTGTACAAACAAAAGCAATGATACATGCGATAAAAATTGGTACTAATACAAATCTTCTTTACTCTTGTGAATAAACATGTGTTTAACAATATCAGTCTAATAAAATTGTGAATAATTGAAATAATAGATTAAGTTTAAATAGTTTAACAAGTGCAAAGTGAACTTCAATCTGTTTAATAACAGTTTACAGTGTTTGAGGAACAAATCGTTAACTGTAAGTACGAGTAAGTTGAGAACAACCAGTTCTATATGTGAATATGACTATTTAAAATGGCGTGTAACAATTAGTATATAAAAAACCTGTATTTTCGGGAATTAACTTCGGTGATCTCTGTCTATAGGTTCTGGAATGGTTCTTGAGTCACGAAAACGGATATTAACCAGATCGGTTCCCTTAGGATGGCTTGTTCGTGATGTTTCCAAAGTCCGACGACAGCTGATTGCTTGGCGGCGTTCGTGTGCTCCGTTGAATGGCTTGATCTTCGGTGAACCTTTTTTTAGTAGACTCGTTGTATGATTTGTATGTCCCAAAATTTCAAAAATTTCTATCTCCGGAATGTGATGGTCTGGTCTTTTGTAACTTTTTCAGTGTGTTGACGACAGGTATTGTAAGCGTTTTAGATAAATTTAACACTTGGACACTAATTATTTTAGTAGAAAAAAATTACTTTTATCGGAGCGAAATTTTCGTGACTGTTCGTTACAACAATGGTGGTAAAGACGCCGTTTTATTCTTTTGTTTTAAGTAAAATGACTGGCCGTTTATTGCCTTGTTCGTACTCATAATTATGTTGTACAGTTATAATTTAGGTAATATTTCAATGCAAATGGGTTTATAAAATTATTTTAAGAATTATTGAATAAGTTTGGTTATGAAACATATGTTGTTTTGTTTACAATAACTCTGTCAACATATGTTCCTATACAGGTTATTATGCCGTTATAATTTGGAGGCGGAGCTTAATTGTTTCAAATACATTTGAATATAAATACGTTAAATATGTTCTTATAAATCGCGTTAAATATTAATTTGAATTAGAAAATGAGTATAAACATCAGTAAGTTAATTATTTTAAAGCAAATTTGTCGTCATAATAAAGTATTTATATTTTGAATTAATTCCTGCCCTCACTGGCATGAAAACATATAGTAAATATGAACATTATAATTAAATAGCTTGTTTTTGTATCCCTTTCAGAGGAGGAGCCTTTCTTGTAATGCTTCAATATATATATATATAGGTAGATTTGAAAGAGTCTCTTCAAAGTTTTTCTCAACCATTTGAAAATCCTTGTCCTGTGCAGCTATTGTTAAGTCGTCAGCCTAGACTAAGTGTTCTGTGTGGTAGAGAATGGGTTGATCGTTTGTGTCTAAGTTATAGAGAATCGACGCAAGTATACTTCGCTGACGTAGAATCTTCTGCTTTGTAGTATCGTTGCTATGGTTATGGTTAGGTGGCACTCTTTGGTGATATTATACATCTTCATGAGAAGCATTTAATGGTTGACAGTATTGTATGCCGCTGATAAATCGATGAAGGCAACTCCCGTTACGAATTTGTTTGAAGTCTTTTTCGATGTGTTCTGTGTGAGCCAGGACCTGTCCCGTACATGATGTTCCTGTTCAGAAACCTCGTAGCTGTGAGATAAATAAGCGATATAGATAGTTTTCGGTGCTTCGCAGAATTAGCTTTTCATAAAGCTTAAAAAGTTGGCAAAAAATTTTCACACACAGAATAACCGACTCATTCTTGAGGACTTTAATAGACATAAAATCACATGAGGTTATCGTGCAACAAACACCATGTGGAACAATGGGAAGACTACAATAACTTAGTTCTAATCTACGACTCAAAACTTTTAAACAATCCAGACTTGTGCTTTACAAGCTTAATACTGGAAGACTACTGAATCGAAAAAGTATATAACCCCATACCTAAAACCCAACACAGACCAATGAGAATTAATATCTACTCTGACATCAAAACATAAACCGTACCCTACTGAAGGCGATTCAACTTTCGGAGAGCCAATTAGCTGAAGTGCACAAGAATCTTGGGCTTGGCTATATAACAATTGAAACTGATATCCGAAAACTATGACAAATTTGACGAAATCTTTAATACCATCTCTAGCAAAACAATTCCCAAAGGATTCAGACAAAAACATATTCCAGGAATATCTAAAGATACGAAACCGCTGCCGAAACAATATAACGGCCTTTACGAAGAAGACTTCTTTTGTGAAGAGGCACTAGAGTTCAAATCGGTGCTCCTTCAGGCTCTCAGTTTTGCCAAACAGAAGAGATGAATAGAAACAATACAGAAAATGGATATGGCGCATCCCATGGAACCTCATAAAAAGACTTAACGCGGACCCAATGAAGTAAGTGAGCACACAACATCACAGCCAACCAGGTACGACATCAACTCATTGAGAACGGGAAGGTAGAATTGACTAAATATTTTTGTAATATTTCTATGAATTCTTCACAAAAGCCAAATAAAAATTTCACACATAAGTTAATTGGTTGTTTATGTATAATCTTAAATAATAAAACTCAATCGTGTTCCTAATATTTTGGTAAACAACTGTAATTAGTTTATGAAAAATAAGAAACAGTTTTGATTAGTTTTATTGTATATTTTTTGGAAGACAATTGCCTAATGTCGAATCGTGGTTAAATTTACAATAAACAAATAAAATTCTAATACTTCTTTCAGGGAACGTTCACCGGTTTTTTCAAAAGAGGCAAGTCAAACTCAATCTGATTCGCAAGTTATGGACCCATCAATCCAAAATATGAAGAAGAAAAATAAGACTCAGTCGGATTCAAAATTTATTCTGTGAGTATTTTTTATTTAGCTGAAGAATAAAATAGGTATTTATGTACCAAGGGTATTTAGTAGATGTTTATGTCCTAGTTGCTTTACAACTCGAGTTTTGTACCATACTTTTTCTACGACCGCTATGATACCGATAAAATTTCAACCAAACTTTACCTTTTGTTGGAAATGTAAATAGGTTGTGAAGATACAAATTTCAAATGTCAAATATCAATTGACATTTAAATATCAATTGACAGTTAAATGTGTTTGTGGACGAAGTTAATTTACAACACACGTGCGTAATGAAGCATTTACCAGAGGGCTTGTTGGTGTGATTTTCGCTATTTACACTAGCGGTCGTACCTATATTATTATGTAGTTGGTATCTAGGCAATAAAAACACAATAATAAACTAGTAGGACATAAAAATATATATTCTAGGTTAAGGAAAATTAGAAGTATATTATCACTCAATAATACCTATTACCAAAACCAGAATCACAAACATGTGAGACGTCAAAAAAATACAAACTTAAATGAAAATGGATATGATTTTATAGAACCTATAATGTTAATTTATTTAAAAGACCTATAGCGTAGTGCACTAGTTTATTCTGCCGGGGTTTCCGAGATCTGTCTGTCTGAGAAGGTTTTCTCATGGCCTGCCATACGCCCTGTAATTGGCGTTAAACTGTTGCGTAATGCTAAGCATGAATTATTGTAAAATATTTGTCTTTCTGGGTTTTTAAAATAAAACTAACGGCAATTTAAAACATACTATATTCATAATAAAACACACTAAATGCACTTAATAACTAATAACTAATTTATTTCAATATTTATTTCACATTTATATACAATATTAACCCGTCGGCGATTACTCGTCGAATGCCGTCTCCCTCCATTTCGAGTTCTTATATAACTCTTGTATAACTCATTCGTGGGCCTTCTAGAAGCTCTTTTCTAGGTCTGGGAGACTTGACAACGTATTCGGCGCGTGATACTGCTCGCCTGACATATCGTCGGGTAACTCACATCACATTATTATTATTATTATTAATTTAAATCTTTTTAAATTTCAGGTTTAATAATTAATGAAAACGAAATACATTCATCTTTTCTTTATTTTGATTCAATTTCGTTAAAACACTCAAATACGTCAATTTTAGTTTTTAGGAAGTTTTTTAAGTATGATCAATTACATCAAATGTAACCTAGGCAGTAATACACCTAAATATTAAATAAATGAGTGGCCATTATTTCAAAGCCTATTAAAATGCATTTACTACCGTTTACATACGTTTACCATTTTATTCACAACGCGTTATATTACGTTGGAAATTGTTCCGAAAATATTTTTTTTTAAATAAAGGAATATATCGAATTTTTTCATTCTTGATACGTTTTCGTTAATTGGGGGCGAATCTAACTTATCTAAGATCTAATTTTTTATATGTTTTTGAATAAAGTAATTAGGGCAAACTATATTTCTGACGCTGACAACAATTATTCGTTCAAAGAAAACGAGAATTTTTTTTTAATTCAAAGCTCAGTATTAACATATCAGAGTAAGACAACTCTATTAACGCTGCAGGCCCTTGGCGTGTTGCGTCTACATTCTAGTATAAACTGAGTTTGGCGGATTGTGGAAACAAATGCAACCACATTTGACGAAGAATGCATGTGGTATGACATTTTAATTATTATTAATTCTCATTTGTATTAAGTCCAATATTTCAATGTATTTAAAAAAAACTTAATATAAACACGGTTTTCAAAACTAATAATAATTTAAACACATTAAAAACAATAAAGATAGAACAGATAAAAATAAGAAATCCGGAGTCTATAAGTTAATATTTGGATGTAGTAAGATTTGGTCAAACAGGAAGATCGTTTGAAAAAGGCATTGCTGAACCTTGTTCTTCGTTTAGAAATAAAAAAAAACAAGATTTCATTTTTGATAATCATTTATTAGAAGAAAACCACACTTTCAATAAGGACTTTCAAATTCTACATTTAGAAAATAAAGGCAATAAATTAAATTTACTGGAAAGTTTAGAAATCAATAAAACAATCACAAATTTTACTTAATGATCAATTAGATTTAAATTTTAACTCACCTTTGTTAAATTTATCATTTAAAAACTGTTTAGACAATAATAGAAGTGTACATTTAGTTTATTAAAACAAATTTTATGCGTAAACATGTTTAGTACCCTATAGTATAACAGTTAGGGCCGAACAGAAGGGCCACATTTTCTCACTACCTACAATATTTGTGTAAATGCTTAGATTTTTTAAAAAACGTTGTAAAATAATACTGACCTTGTTCATTATATATTTTTAATTGACGTGCTCTTTAGCTATAAGTACCTGATGAAGCCACTGTGCTGGCGAAACAGTTTTCATTTTACGATTACGTATTACAAAAGTGAAGATTTTAACCATTAGTTTTATTTCTATTTTGAAACATATATAAATAAAATCAAGTAAAATTCATTTGTGCGCACTTTTATATTGTGATGGCTCATCCAACAATACGTCACGTATAATACCTCTGCCGCGTTCTCGACAGATCTAGAAATGGAAAGACCGAGACTAAGAAAAATCGAGAGGCTCATCGGCCGATATATATAAGCCGTCGAAAAAGGGATTGGGGATTCGAACCTAGTTATCCCCGAGCAAACTTACATAAATATAAATACATAAATGTGCTTATTGTTAGTAATTAGTTTTTATATTGTCATTCGTTTTTATTATTAATATAGTGTGTCTAAAGTTACCGTTAGATTTATTTAGAACCCACAGAAAGACAAATACATTACAATATTATACTTCTATTTAAAACCAAAAAAATCAAGTAATACATATCTACTAAAATTTACTTCCTTTAAATAGCGATCACCCTGTTGGTATTAAGAAAACTATGATTCCAAAACCAATTGGTCCATATCCAACCGATCAATCCGAACCTATAGATTGCGCCAGCACGGACTTACATGAAAAATATAGTCCAAGAAGTGAAAACTATAGTCGTAAAAGCACCATTGGAAAAACAGATAGCGTTAAATTTAGTAATATCAGCAATCTCTACAGTTGTGAAACTCTAACTGCTTCAAATATGGAACAGTCTACAATGACAGAAGAAATTAAAGGAGCACCTACATCGATTGATTGCAGGAGTATGTATCAGACAGCTGTAACTGACAGTGATACGGTTAAAAGTAATGTGGAAACGGGGTTAGCAAATACATAGTTTAGTAATCACTTTTCTTTATATATTTTACTTCTAGGCTTTATAATGCTTCAGAGATTTATTTAGATTCGGAAGCTTTGTAAGTATCATATTATTCTTTACATTTTCAAATAGGTACAAGATATTTTTTAGAATATGTACTTTCATGTTTTTGCATGACATCAATAACTTACTTTTTAATACGAGCGTAAATAAACTACCTTTAAAACCGCACTGTTGCTTTCCGCGTTATCTTATGATTATATCGCATTAAACATCGAGCGGTTCTAAAAGACTGTAAAAGGAAAAATGTTAAAATTTACAAAAAAAACTATGCATGCAAAATAAATAAAACATAAAGGCAAGATATTAACGGCTCGTAAGAAATACATTTGAGTTGAATAAAGGGTTTACCAATAAGAGCGTCAGAACTTAACATGGGACACAATAAAGATTACAAGTAATATTTCATTAATTTTTATTTTATTTTGAAGAGCAATCAATGACATTATGTTTTGAATATAATGGCATTTAAATGACCTCCCCTGCTTTGCTGACATAAATGGTTTCTTGTAGCCCAATTTCTGATTACTTTTCGTATTAATCTTGAATTCTGCGTGTGATGATCTCCTTAAGGTTACGAATCGTTCATGACTTATTCTCGTAGACGTTAGACCTAAGATAACCTCATCGAGAAAATCCAAGGCTGAGAGATCGCAAGATCTTGGCGGCCAGATTAGGTACATTTCCATTTCTGGAATTGACCAGCCCAGGAAAATTTTCTTGCAACAATTCCATGGTCTTGTGAAATGTGTAACGTGGTTCCTTATTACTGAAAGTAAACATTGTTCAATTCACTATTTAACAGTCGCGACCACAAATATTCTGTTAACATAATCGTATAGCGCTTGCCATTAACAGTCACGTGATTTCCATGTTGATCTTTAAAAAGATAGAAGCCAATTACTCCATGAGCTCAGAAACCGCACCAAACACTGACTTTTTTTTAGAGTGGGGGCAATTCGTGAATCACTTGAGGATTTTCATCAGTCCAAATCCTACAATATTGTTTGTTCACCTATCCACTAAGCCAGAAATGTACTTCATTTGATGAGATTATTTTCGAACTAAAATTCGGATGGACTTCCAACTGCTCTAGAACCCAATCCACAAAAGTTCGACGCACGCGATGATCAGCAGGTTTGATCTTTTGAGTAATCTGAATTTTATAAGCTTTTAGATGAAGGTCATGATTCAAAATTCTCTACGTTGTTCTCTGAGAAAGGCCGCGTTGTTGAGAATGACGTATTGGGATCTACTCTTACAATAGCGATGTTCTCCGCTGAACGGGCATTTCCACGGCGGACAGAGGTTGACTTGTTTATTACTGAGCCTATTCGTTCAATTTTTTTATAAGGCAATACATAGAGCGTTCAGTTGATGGATTATATTGCCCATAAATTTCTCGCAATGCACCGAACCGAATATGCATTTTGATGACAAATTTTGATATGTAATTTCTACTTGCTATTGAATACTGTATCTTACCATAATGATTTGACAGACACTACTGACAATACAATCGCAATGCTAACCCAGGGTCGATTATTTAAGCAGTGTTGCCAACGTTGCATTTGAAAGTTTTGACGCTCTTTATATTTAAACTAACATTAATAATAATAAATAGAATTTTCTATAAAAATTAGTTATTTCAAACGCAAAAAAATATATTCATATTTAAATTTATGGAAATTCTTCGATTGTATAGTAACGTAATTAAATTAGTAGGTATGTCGTAAATTAAAATTTACTATTTAACCTACGAAGTCGTATATTTTGACAGTTTCATACATACAAATAAATAACAAATAATAGGTATTTATTGAAAACTATAACAAATGTTGAAAATGTTGTCCTTCAAGATCAATGCACTTTAAAATCCTCCGTTCAAAATTTGTTATGATATTCTGCAACATTACTAGATTGTTATTAATTTCCATGCATTTCTGTTCGATTCTCTGTAGTATATCATTCAAATTCAATATAGGTGTTCGAAATATGTTATTTTTTAGATAAGGCCACAAAAAGAAGTCGCAAGGTGTTAAATCGCATGAACGTGCAGGCCAGGCAATTTCAGTATTTCGACTAATTATACGCCCATTAAAATTTCCGTACGGTACCTTTGAGCAGTTAACGTTCCCTGAAAAAATATTGGTCCATTGATTCGCCTTTGGCTTATCGTTGCCCAAACACCAATTTTCTCTGGATGTAGCGATACTTCATTAATTACACTACTCCAAATTCTTGTATTTTGTGAATTTAGGTATCCCGTTTTATAAAACCATGCTTCATCAGTAAAGATGACTCTTTACGAAAGTTCTCCATTATTGTTCATATTTACAAACCAATTACAAAACTGTAGTCTAAGTGGGTAATCAATTTCTAAGAATTCTTGTACTGCTGTGCTATGGATAAAGTTGCATATCTTTTTTTAATAACTTGTGAGTTGTACCAACAGAAAGGTTTATTTGTTGACTCAAATGTCGAACAGATGTTTGTGGTTCATTTTCCATTATTTCTTCAACACGATTGACAACTTGAGGTGTACGTTTCTTAACTGCTCCGCTGCCTGATTTTCTTAAGAGACTACCAGTTTCAGAAAAAAGTTTTAAAGTTCTATCCAAAGTATTCTTAAATTGTATATAATATTACAAAATGTGGAAACTCAACTTGAAATTCTACCATGCAATCTTGAACTGAATAAACCCATAAACCATCAATTTTATTACCACTTCGAAAATAAGCCTGGACTAAAAAAATTTTATGTTCTAAAGTGAAAGCCATTTTAAAACTGAGAAGCAATTTATTTAAACCAGAATCGACGCACGATTATTTATGCACTAACTGATAGTTGTGATTGACATTATCAAATGCCATTTAGATTTACGTTTACGGAACAACAAACACACACATACTAATATATTTGCGTCTTATTCTATCAAAATCGGTCCTTATTTCTTCCAAAATGAGAATATACATTCCATACTAGATACAGATCAAGCATAACTAACAGTTTGTCGCCCGAACTAAATGATATTCATTTAGCATCTGGTTCCAATAAGACGGCGCTACGTGGTGAAACAATTGGTTTATTTCCAAAAATTGACCTGTCGAATAGCCTCCAAGAAGCTGTAATTCAACGCCTGTAAACTTCTTCTTGTGGAGTAATTTGAAGTCAATTGTTTTTGGGAATAGACCAATGACAATTGATGAATATTCAAATTGAATATTCAATTCGTGACATAAGGCAAAATTTATTTAATAGAGTTCTTGAAAAATTGGTTTATCGAATTCGATCTTGCAAGAGAAGCAGAGGCGATAATTTAAATTATGTTATTTTCAGAACTTAATTTCACCGATGACACTTCAAAATTAGATAAAAAATTTTGGTCTATTTCTATTTGTTGTTGTTTCATTTCAATTTAAAAACATATCGCTCTTACTGAAAACCCATATAAATGCAAGAATTCTTAGAATAACAGTTATTATTAGTTTATTGTACAAAGCCAAGATCTAATTGAACTTCATCATGAAATTTTACCTACCAATCTCAAAAATTTCTTTTTTAAATAAATTCATGTATAAATTATATATTACTATATAATACTAAAGATAACATTTTTTTCTAGAAAATCTTACTGGGATGATCCTAGACTTATCGAAAAATATTCCAAATTGTTAAAACCTGTTCACATTCGTAAGTCAAAAAGTTCGCTAACACTGCCTTTGACGGAGACTACAAACTGTATAACTACAACTACAAAACCAAAACCGATCTGTTCAAAGTGTATTTGTACCAAATTTTCTAAACCAGTTGATTCTGGATATGAAACCTATCAAGGAATCAATGATAGCGTTATTAATTATAAAAGCATTAGGAACAGAGTATATAAAGCAAGTTAGTGGTAGTTTAAACTCACTTAAATTTTTGCTTACCAAATTTATTTACCCATGAGAAATATAGACTACAATATTAATTTTGTTTTTAGTGCGCAGTAATTACTACTTGGCAGCATTTTTCATGATAGGGTCCTTATGCGGATTAATGCTTGTAACTTTAGTTGTTTGGGTATTGGCGAATGATATAATATGGTCATATATGAGTCGGCAAGAACCACCGAAACTTAGAGGCTTTAAATGGTTAACAGCTTATGTTGGCGGAGCTTTTTTGCATAGCATAAATGTTATATTCAATGCATTTTATTACATGATTGTTATGCCGGTAAATTTAACTACGAAAATTACTTGAGCTATATAATTATGATTTACTTTTTACAGCGAAATGAAGTTTTTGAACTTTTAAAGGCCGAAGAAAACACGTGATACGTATATTTTGCCCATATTTTATGTGTAGAAAATTATTTAATTACAAAAAAAGTAAACGTATCTGTTTTATGTATAATTTATTTCTTAAATCTAATAATAATAATAATAATTTATCTTGCCTAACAGACTAATCCAAACAGGATAACAAAATTTTTATTCTGTGTGACAATACAACAATACATAAATAAATAAATCAATTGTTTCCATAAAAACATTAAAGACGTCGCTAAATAATTTATTTGCACTTTTTGACCAGGCCCGCGCCGTAATTGTGTGCACGTGTGCAAGGCACACAGGCGGCCAAATTAAAGGGCGGCGAAAATTATTCGACATTACTAGATACACTGGTCATTAATCAATAGGTTAAGATAATACTAATGTGTAATTTAAAAAACACACTGACCTATCGAAAGAAAGAATTCAAGTGGGTGACCGGTTATGTTTACTTTAAACAAACATAATATCGATAACACACTTCTTCTAATCGTTATATTTTTTGCGTGTGTATAGAATTTAAAGCGCATCAAGCTTTAAACTTGTTAGTGTTTATAGAGTTATTTGTATTACGGGGCTTTTTATCACTTATCGGCGACTGGAAAATTTATGCTTGCGATAAGAAAATATAACACTGTTTGGTTTACCCTAATATATTTTGGCAAGTGTTTAGAATTTTAAGATGCATCAGCAAGCATGTGTGTCAGGCTCTAAACTTCTTAGTGTTGAAAATATTATAAAATTGAAAAAATTACAATCATCGCAATTAATTTCGTTTCAGGTATATACGAAATTAATTGCGATGATTGTAATTTGAAATATATAGGCCAAACAAAACGACCAATAATAACCCGGTTTAAAGAACACATATCACATATTAAATGCAATAGACCGGATAAATCTAACGTTGCCAACCATGCTTTAAGTACACTGCACATTGTGTCGATTAAAGGGTTGAAACTTGCCAAGGCCATTAATAACCCCCGCGATCTTGACGCCTACGAAAGTATTCATATCGCTAAAAACAAACAAAATTCTATGAACAGAGCTAAAGGACCGATTCCCTTCACCTGTCTCTTTTCATTCTTAGAACCCTAAATAAAAAGGTTGTGGACGTTTCAAATTGGAGTATAAACAGATGTGGGTGCCGGTTTCATTAAGAGAGGTAATTTTTTGTAGATCCTTTCGTTCGATATATTTGCATGTTTAAGTTTAGTGTATACGTGGACGCCGTGTAAAGTTGTTGCGTAAGCAGTTGTTCTAGCTTTACTGTACCCCATGTGCGACACCTTGTTTAGTGGCTTTATATCGATTTTAATATTAAATAGAAATTTTATATATATATATATATATATATATATATATATATATATATACTGTCTTGAGCAAAAAAAAACGGGACACTGTTTCTGCGTGGGTTTAAATTGTGACTACTTAAGTGGCTAACTTAACTCATAATAGTAAGTCAGGAATTGTCAAAAATGTGTGTCTTATTGACATTAATTAAACATTTTTAAAATAAATGTAAATAAAAATTACTAAAAACGATAGAGAAAGATTATTTATTAAATTAAAATAATTATTACATTAAAATAATTAGTATTTCGTCATTCCACCGTTATTATTAACTGCATCTAATCTTGTAGACATTGAAGTGACAATATTTTGTACAAAATTTGTAGAAATTTGATGCCAAGCATTATGAACAATCTCCCAAAATTCTTCCTGGGTAGAAGGTCTATCTCATTAATCCTCATACATTTTCAATGGGTTTTAGATAAGGACTGTAGAGCTGATTATCTCAAGTTTCAATTTCATTCTCTTGTAACCATTGTGTTACAAGATGAGACAGGAAATTGTGTTGTTCTTATAGCTTCCTTTAATGTTTTGAAAGGGTTGTACCTAATCTCAGTAACTAATGTTTTGAATTATCAACTATGATATATAATTGGACGTGGAGTTTGAAAGTTAATCAAATGTTAAAATTACAACGCTAAAAATCAAGGAAATTGACATAACGATTTTGACACTGTCCCGTTTTTTTTGCTCACGACAGTATATACATATATATATATCACACGCACACACGTGTGTGTGTGTGTGTGTGTGCATAAAAACTGCTGGTAATCTATAAATTTCAGGTTTGTTTTCAGGACTCCTTTGTCCCCTGTCCGAATAGATGGCGCATTACAAGTACATAAAATGTTTCTATTTAGTGTCGCCTTTTTACTATCTCTTATCCAGGGTTGCCAGTGCTATTACTTTAGTAACAGATCTATTACCTTTTCCTAAGATCTGTTACCTTAGTACCTTTTAGTTAAAATCTATTACTTTTTTACCTTTCGTTAAATTTACCTACCTACTTATATATTATATTATATATGTTAAAAGAAAATTTGTATTGGTACCTTTCCCACTTTTTTGCGTTACGCCCTCTGTTAACAAGTAGGAAAACTATAAAGTATACATTGTGATACCATTGAAACCAACACACCCTTTGTACCACGTTTAGTACAGAACACTGTAACAAATTACAGGATTATAATTTTAAATAATTCTTATGATTTTTACACGAAATTCGGTAAATTCCAAGAATAAATGCACCAACCGAGGTTATAAATTCAATGCCTGAGGCAATTGCGTCATTATCCTGCCCTGTGTCTCTCTGTGATCTTCAGATCAACTTTTTTGACCGTGAAGCTGCCTCAATTGCAATGGATAAGTAAATAGTGCACAAAAATAATTAAAATTAGAAATTGACCCCTAAAGGTTTATCCGTCGACTGAAAAAAGAACCAGGTGCAGGAGCAGCAGGACATTCCACTTCTACCAGTATACCAATAAAAGATGTACCTACACTTAGTTCATCTTTGGAACCCTTAATATTGAAGAAACAAGAGGTGAAATTCGCAACAAAAGGTAATGCTTAATAATTGTTATTTTTTCTTCATAAGTTTTTTAATACGTTAATGTTAGCGATATGGATACGGACAATAGTTCTGTGGAAGACGCTGAAATACAGGTTAAAAAAGCTAAAAAAAGTTACAAACAAAAATTTCGAACAGAATGGCGAACGACATTTGGAACTTGGGTTCAGCCAAGCGGCAAAACAGGAACAAAATGTGTAGTATGTAATAAACAAATTTCTGGCGGCGTCACCCACGTCATGCGTCATTCCCAGCGTCCCAGCCACTTGGCAAAATTAAAAAAAGAAACCAACGTACCGCTCATCAGCAGCTTTTTAGAAAACGACAAAGAAATGAAGTTACAAAATGATGTGCAAATAGGCGAATTCAAATTAGTAGCATTTGTGGCTGAACACAATTTACCGCTTTTAATTATGGAGCATTTACCGCAGTTGATTAAATCCGCTTGCCCTGACTCAAAAATTGCTTAGATGCTCAAGAACCAAAGCTACTCACTTAGTAACAGACTGCCTTGCTGTTGAATCAAAACAAGAAATTGTTAGAAAAATTGGCTCACAACCTTACTCAATAATTATCGATGAGACAACTGATGTGGGGACTGAAACATCGTTAGCTTTAGTCATACGATTTTATGATGAAGACCAAAGTAAAGTAAAAGACGCCTTCTTTGGTCTAATTAAACTTAGAGACTGTTCAGCGGAATCAATTTACAACTCTGTTTGCACTTACTTGAAACATCAAAACTACAGGGTTTTGCGGCAGATAACGCGTCAGTTATGATGGGAAATATAAAAGGCGTCCAAGCTAGATTTCGAGAAGTGGTTCCACAAATCTTTTCCTTGGGTTGTGTTTGCCACTCTCTGCATTTATGTGCATCTACAGCAGCAAAAACAATGCCACCATTTTTAGAAGATTTTGTCCGAGGAATTTACAATTATTTCCATTCGAGTTCAAAAAGAATTGAAGTTCTGGCAGAATTTCAAAATTTTTGTAAAATTAAACCCTCAAAATTACTACAACCTTCACAGACCAGATGGCTGTCCTTGCAGGAAATTTATTTTTTGTAACTAAACTAAAAGATGATGCTACCTATTTTATGTACAGGCAGCAGTGGACCGCGTACTGTTAAGTTGGGGACCTTTAAAATTATATTTTACTAATGCTGTCTTTGAAGATCAATTACAAGCTACAGAGAAGATATTGGAAAATCTGAACTCACCAATTTGCCAAGTATATTTACTTTTGATGTCATATATTTTAGAAATAGTAAATAAAATGAATCTAGAATTTCAATCTGACGAATCAAAATTACCGAATTGTTCAGATCAATTTTAAAATGTTTTCTTAAAAAAGACTACATAAATTCAGTATCAATAGCAGACATAAACGTGAAAACCCCAAGAAATTTTTTACCCATAGAAAATATTTATTTCGGGGCTAAAGCTACTTTATTATTGAGTAACGAAGCAACACATGTAAAAGCAATAGGTGTGCACGATTTTAAATTGCGTGTAATAGAATTTTATCAAGAACTATGTGTTCAGATTAAGAACAGATTCAATTTTACAGATCCAGTCCTAAACTTTGTTTCTAATTTTAGTCCTCAGAAAGTTACTTCTGGTGATTTAGTATCAATTGTAAAACCAGTATCCAACTTTTTTCCACATGTGATTCTTGAAAACGAGTTTGAGGCTCTAGATTCAGAATGGCGTCGAATATCTGACATTGACAATATAGTTAAAAAAAGCCAATCGATGAATTTGAACAATTTTTGGTGTTATGTGTTTAAATACAAACCACATTTTGAAGAAAATTATATTTTTCCTATTTTATCTAAGCTAGTTAAAGCCATTATGTCATTAACCCATTCTTCTGCTGCAGCTGAAAGAGTGTTTTCAGAATTAAATCTCAATAAAACTAAAACCTGAAATCGGTTGAATATTGAAACTTGCGACGCACTTTTGAGTACAAAAAAACTACAAAATAAAAAAGTTTGCTATACATGGGAACCCTCTAGAACGCTGCTAAACAAAACACCTCAATATAAAAATAAATAAAAACTTTCAAGCTCGTTTTTAATTTTTGTTGTTTTGAATGTTAGTTTTTCTTTCTATTTTAAATTTTATACACTTGTATGTATTTTTAGTATTGACTTGTTAAATACCTATACCTATGCATTCGAAAACTGTTATGAGAAATTAATAATAAAGAAAACATTGTACCACATATTGATTTTGAAAGCGCCCTCTTTTGACAACATCTATTACTTTTTGTCAGAATCTGTTACCTTTTCCACCTCCAAACCCAAACGTTACTTTTCAATTTTATGTTCTGGCAACCGTGCTCTTATCTATGGTCTTGACATCACTTGACATAATACACAACAAAATACAATGTATTTTATAAGTATGTGTATTTCTGATTACACATTGTAAATTAAGTCTTAATAATCTTTGATTACTGTGCCAAATGTATCGGATGTATAATACAAATTGCCATGATAAGATATCTATTCGTGGTGTGATTGGTGCTGTTAATTTTATCTAGTATTCTTATCTTATTTATATAAAAATTTATTCAAACAAGGTTTATGCTTTTACATTTATGAAATTTGGAACATAACACATATATATTTTTATTTAAATTGTCAAGATTACAAAATAGTGTTTAATTTGTCTAATTCTAATGAATAAGACTATTGGTGAAATTTTCTCAGAATGCCAAAATCTAAAGAAATAATTCACGATCCTAGACAGACAACCATAACAAGCTTTTTTCCCATAGGCAAAGGTCCTCTAAAAATTAAATGTGGGCCTATTATTACCAGTGCTGAAAACAAAGAGCTTTTGAAAAAATATAGGAGTAAAAATAAGAAACAAAATATATTGCCAAAAAAATTAGATGATTTTGAGAATGACGAGAACATTAAAACTGAAAAATTAGAAATGAGGGAGACCAATGAAATTGAGTATGATTGTGAACCTCTTATCCCAAATATAATTTTGAGAACAGATCTTGGATATACAAAATATATAAGTTCAAAGGAAAATGCTTCAACAAAAGATTCTTGGGAAAGTGAAGTTTATGAAACATCACCACCAAAAATTCAAAAAACACAATCTACAGTTGGAAAGTTGACTCTAACAAAATCTAGAATTAAAACTAAAGATACTCACAAGAAAATGTCAAAAACACTTCAGATGTCTCAATCAAATAATGTATCAGATTATAAGAAAATGGAATCAAATTTGAATGAGAGTCACACACCAATTGTGTTGTCTGAAACCACCGATATAACAAATCTGTTGGAAGTTGAATTCGTAGAAGATAACGAAAATATTCATCAAATTACCAATCATATTGAACTTGTTAATGAAATTATAGAAAACACCACCAAAACTTATTTATCAAATCTGTTATTTGATGATGAAAAAACTGTTTTGGAAAAATATCAAAAATTGACAATATATCAAAAATACTTTAGCTGTAAGCTATTTACTCATCAAGTGAAATGGTACAATGCCTATAAATTTAAAGACAATATACATTTACCACTTAGTACAGAACAAATAAACTGTTTTCTTGAAGGCTTGGCAGATGCTTCAATTATAAAACAAGGTAAGTGTATTTCTTTGATTTAATAAGATTTCTGAGTGATTACCACCAATTAAATAAAACTTTTATGGTAAAAAGCTTTATTTAAAAATTATATAGCATCCATAAAATCATCTAGTTTTGTTGGTAAAATAAAGGTCAATAGTGCTACTACTTATCATGCCAGGGCTCTGGGACAAATCTGTCTGCAAAATTTATACAGGTGTCACAGATAACTGTTCCTAGTTTTCAGAAATGATAGAGGGCACTTAAATAAACATTTTTTATCAATAAACTAGTTTCTGGAAATTTGTCGGTGTCAAGATAAACTAGAAATTTTTAAAAACAATCTCAATTACAACAGGAGAGAGTTAAGTTAAGGAACGTTTTATTAGAAATAGTACTGCATCAAACTTTATAAAAATTGTTCGAAGTTACCACCACCATTTTAGATACACAAGTTGTAACGATGTGCAATCGACTGCCGAATTCTTCGAAATAGCTGCGGACGTTCACGAATATCATCAAACGCTAGAATAATTCGAGCCACTAACTCTTCTTCTGTATTAACAGGTGTCTCATAAGCCAGTGATTTAATATGACCCCAAATACAAAAATCAACAGTAGTTACCAGCAGCGTACCGACATATGAACGGGCCCTGGTTCCAGTTGTGGTGCGGGCCCTAACCCAACTCCCTTCCCCACAAATAAAAAAAAATACTTATATAATTTTTTTTTAGTATTTATTGAATACATAAAAACCATTAAAAACAAAAAACCAACAATATAGAGGGATTATACAGCTGCAAAACAAACATTAATGCAAAAATAAATTTAAAAAAAAACAAAAAATAGAGTAAATCAATGTATTTATATTATAATTTTTTTCTTGCTTTTGATGTGGCAAAAGATGTTATCAGACTGGATACATTCAAATTTTTTGCTATCTCATTTTCAATAGAAATGATTGCCAGATTAGATAGCCGGTCTTGACTCATTGTATTTCGTAAGTAATTTTTTATTAATTTTAATTTTGAAAACGTTCGCTCTGCTGTTGCTATCGTTACGGGAACGGTAAGATATATCGTACAGGCTGTTACAATTTCAGAAAAGCTACTACTTGATGAACAATTATCAGTTAATATAAATTTTAAGAGATCCTTTACCGAATTAATTTGGGTTAGTTCCTCGCGGAAGCATTGTCGAAAAGATCAAATTTGAGCAGAAATTGCTTCTGTAATGTCATTTTTGTATGTGTGTAATTTTTGTGCCATTTTAAATAAATCATCGTCTGTACCTGTACTGTTAATTAATATATCTTTATTTAATATTTTGAATGTTTGATTTATGTGACAGAGACCTTTAGATCGGTTTTCTAATTGCAAAATTAAAATATCCAGTGTTTTCAAAAAAACAGTTATTCTGAAATTTTCTTCCTTAGTTTCAATGCAATAATGATTTTTGGTTTCGTCGATAAATAATTTTGGGCGAGACCTCCGTTTTTCTGAAAACACTGGACTTATTCCCCATTTTATCGCTAACTGCCAGGCTTCACTTTTAACGCAATGAAACTGCTCCCGCAGTTCCTTCATATTTCGTAAGGCATTCTAGAATAATTTTGCAGCTTCACTAATACTTTGAGATTTTTTTTGAAGTAGTTTTGACAGAAGATCCATGGATTGCAAAATCTTTGTTTCAAACACCACTAAAAAAACAGTTTCAAATTTTTCTAAAAAGTTTTTAAGTGATTTTGCTTCAACAATTTCATTTTTTATTTTACTTGTTAAAATAATTTTTGAAAGTGTTTTCAATATGTTTAAAAAATTAAAACGTAGTGCATGTAAGGTATCGTGCCTAGAGGACCATCTTGTAGACACTAATCTCTTTAATTTTATTGTATCGCTGTCTTTGTCAGTTGGGTATAGCAATCCCCAACTTACAATACTATTACCAAAAAACAAAAAAATTCTTTCAACAAAATCAAAAAAGTTTCTTACAGTTTCAATATTTTTTACGGAATCATTTAAAATTAAGTTTAGATTATGCGCAGCGCAGTGAACATAAGGAGCGTTTTTAACTTTTTTTGAAATTATGGCTTGAACGCCGTTATAAACGCCACTCATATTTGCCGCGCCATCATATCCTTGGCCACGCAGTTTATCTATACAAATGTTTAATTTATTTATTTCGGCAATTATTTTATTGCTAAGTGTAGTTGCAGTTTGATCAGTCACGGAGACAAATCCTAAAAACGATTCGTTAATTACGACATCTGACAACGTTTTCTTCGGTGCGTACGATTTCTACATATCGAAAAACTAAACTAAGCTGATCTTTTTTTGAAATGTCTTGAGTTGTATCAATAATTATCGAAAAAAACGGACATGAACTAATTTTGTGAATTAATTTATTTTTAATTGCATTTCCGAGTAAATCTAGCACCTCATTTTGAATTTTCGGGCTAAGTTCGTTCCTTTTTTTTATTTTTAAGTAAATTTTCCAAAACAGTGTCATATTTGGACAATAGCTTTATAACAGCCAAAAACATTCCAGGGTTTTGTGAATTTATTGTTTCATCGTGCGCTCGGAACGGCATATTTGTAGAAGCTAGCAAGAGTGAAACATCAATGATCCGTCCTAAAACTTTGCGCCAAAATGAAATTTCTTCCCGAATTATAGATTCGTTTTCAAAATCAATAGTTTTATTTAATCGCCATTTGTCGTAAATTGCACAACATTGATTGTGCTCATTAGTCGCTTCATGGCTGTTTATAGCCCGATTTAAATGTATCCAGTCATCAAGTCATCCAGTCATTTATTTAAAATTGTAGAATAACACAACCACATTCGTTCCGTTGTAAAGCCGACTTTCGAAGTTGTTTTGTAGTAATAATCAGAAAAACACCTGTTATTTTTGTCTTTGGGAAAAGGGCCACTAGGTTTACAAGGGCCATTGGAAATAATAAATTGTTTTTGGTCATTTGTTAATTCCCCAAGAAAATGTCCACGGTCAGTTACATTTTCAATGATCACTAGAAATTAACACAGTTAATGCATTAAGCAATAATTAAAAATAATATCAGTTCTTACATTCTTTGGAAATTGATAGTCTCTAATTCATGCTCAACGGTTGCTGGCGAATTCGGGAATTCCAAGTCTAAATTATTAAAATCAAACATGAAAATTATATACTTATTAGTGTAAAGAAAAATGACAAATTTGAAGTTTGGGAATAAGATTTATAAGATAGCTAAATAAAATAAATAAATAAACTTACCAGCGATTTCACTGATTATTTCGGTCATTGCATGGGTACAACTAGAAGTTGAGGGTTTACTCGGTTCAACTTGGTACTGGTTCATTTTATACAAAACACTAAATAAAAACAAATATTGGTACGAGACAATACCGTTCTATCACGGCGTTTTAACTTAAATAAGATGAAAAATGATCGTTGCGGGTGCAAACTGCAAAAACAAAGAAGTGGGAACTAATAGGTTTTGGGGTTTTCCGCTATTGCCAAATATCGTGAATTAGCAGCCAGCATAAGCCGGATAGAAGTAATAAAATTAGCACCCTTTTTACAGTGCAAAGGTTATGAAAACCATTGATAACATCTCGCCCGATTTATATACAAAAGACGCCAAACGCATTGTTTAATAGTACTATTAGCTACTCTGGCACTGCCGTTACAGCAGTTTTGTTTATCGCTTTAACTTTAACACATTTTTTTAATGCACAATATTTTTATTATTGAATCACAAATATGTTTGGACTCATTCATATATTTTTAAATTACACTAAAGTGCAGTTTTTCTCGGATGTTTACTAATTATAGAAAATAAGAGTGATATCTCTGATGCAAGACGTGTACAAAAATGAAATTGTTTTCAGATTGTACACAAAATTTTTAAAGTGTAAACTGTGTATGGTTTATAATTTGTATAATAGTTTATTGATAGGATTAGTGGGCACCGAAAAAGACCTACGGGGTCGAAATATAAGCGTATAAAATAACTTTGGGATTTATTTTCTGATTACTCAACGTTGGAGAAATAATGCACCCATTTAGTGAAATATAAACATACATTATGTACAAAACTGTTTGGCGCATTGATTCTTGTAAAAAAACGAGAGGTATAAAAAGAAGCGCAGAGAGGACCGGGCCCTATCGAGGTCCGGGCCCTGGTTCCGCGGAACCATGTTCGGTACGCCACTGGTAGTTACATCTGGTGAATGTGCAGGCCAAGAAATCGACCCTCCTCTTTCGATCCGTCCATTTGGAAATTGTACATTTAGATAATTTCGACAATTTAATCCAAAACGTGCTGGTGCACCATCATGCTGGAAAACGAGACATTTTCAAGCAATTCCAATAAAGTATGTTCCAGAAAAATCCTATACACTTGATCATCTAACCACAAAACTTCCATTGATGATGTAACCTGTGAACGACGTAAGGATTTTCTTCGCTCCAAATATGACTACATATTGTGTGTATTAAAATAGTCACCTCTTGTAAAACATGCCTCGTCTGTCCATAATACACTCCTAGGAAATCTTGGTTCGTCGTTAATTTTATTTAAGTACCATTCGGCAAATTGAACTCTGTTGAGGTAATCAGCTGGAATTAACATTTCCACTTTTTTAATGTGAAACGGATGCTTCTGGTATTCCTTCAATACCCTCCATACAGATGTGTGACTTGTATGTATCGCATGGGCAATGGCACGAGTGCTTGTTTTCGGGTTATTTTCAAATTGTTGCAGAACTTGGTCCTCAAAGTCAACATTTCGGACAGTACGATTGGCTCTCGAATCTATTTTCTTTACTTGGAATTCATCAGTATCTCGAATGCGCTGATCCAATCTTGAAAATGATCTATGACCGGGAATGTGACGCTGAGGATGCTGCTCCGCATAAATTCGCCTTGCTTCGTTAGCATTGCCGTAAGCTACTCTCTAGGGAAGATGCATATCAGCTAATTCAATATTTGTAAAATGATGCATTTTCAATCAAACACTAATTTATCTAATAAAGATTAGTTTGTGACACGTAAAATGACAATTCACTCGATTAGTGTGTCGTCACAAAGACGAAATACATGGCAACATTACATTATTTTTTTCTGAAATCGGTCAAGATTGCCTACTTTCTCGGCGCAATTTCACATCCCAAAATAAGCTATTCTAGTATTTTAGTCCGTTGCTATGCAAACATCAGAAAACAGTCCGTGAAGGTTTTTTTCGTCCTAGGCCGGGAAAGTTGGTAGCTTTCCGGTTCTTTATATACATTTTAGACAATAAATAAATACACGCAGACAACATTTTCAGCGGCTTTTAGTAACTCCTGTGGTATCCCGCACACTAGGACATCATCATCACTGTCCATTTAAAATTTTTTTTAAGCGATAAGTAGGTATTAAAGCGAAATAATAAGAAATCTGGACCTTTCTGGACCTTTTTCACAATAAACAAACAGTGACTGTCAAGGAAACGATTTCATAGGCAATTAGATGGTAATGAAAAAATGTTATGCATTTATAAAAATTCTTTAAATTATAATAATATTGATTTCGATTGCAGAAAAAAAAATTGTGTACCTTGTAGTAAAAGCACATTCCCGGACTTCAATGCTTGTTGACCTCGGCTTAACGCCTCGGCCAACAATTTACATTGTCGTCCGGGAATGTATCGCTTTTACTAGTAGATACACAATGTACTATTTTTCAAACAAAACAAAGCAAAAAACCTTACTTTGCAAGTATGCGACATTTCAAAACAAAATGTAATGGAACGGGAAGAAAATGGTTATGAATTAGGTAATATTCAAAAAATGAATTATGAGGATTTTACTCGAATTATTCAAGGCATTGCTAAAGCAAATATGAAAAATATCTGCTATAATGTTGAGGTAAATGGTGTAATATTTGTATATGAGTTGCTTTCTAATGTTATCCTACCCAATGGCCATTTTTTTTTATTTATGGGTTTAGGGAATGTAAAATATTTGCATTTCTTCTGTTCACTGTAATGGTTACAAGCGTAACACATTACCATGTTCAAAATAATTTTAATGTACGCGATTAAAACGAATAGACATAAAATACAATCAAAACGCCCAATGAAAAAGTTGAATAAAATGTAAGGTTATGTCATTTTGTTTTGTTTGGAAAAATCTATCCTAGGTTGTCATTTTTTTTCGTCAGCACTAAACTTCCCAATTAAACACACTTCTCTAATAAGGAATAATTTGTGACAGACGTTAAATGAGAACTGCTCAGATGATTGTTGTTTATTCAAAGATTGCTATGATTTAATTTTTACTTTGTATACCGCCGAGAAAGTCCTGGGATGACAGACGATTTTTTTCATTTTATCTCGATACTGAAAAATTTCCGGACACTAGTTTGTTAATAAAAAATGTTTATTTAAGTGCCCTCTATCATTTTCGAAAGTTAAGAATAGTTATTCTGTGACACATTTAATACACTGTTCACATTGTATATGTTTAATGTTTGGTTTTATTTTATATAAAAAGTATTTGTGAGATTCAGTAACCACTTCATAATAATAATAATTGTACACAACTACAGCCGCGAGCAATAAATTATGGTCGTCAATGTCATACAAAATTCTGTCATATTTTGATAAACTAGTAATTTTATTCCATATACTGGGAGGTTTGGGTCGGCTGTATGGGACCTTTGGGTCGGTAGTATAAAATGGATTTTTATGTATATTATCGTTAAGAAAACTTCAGGGGTGAAAATATTTATTAATAAAACAACCTTAAACCAGACTATAATTATATAAATTTGTATAACTATCAATAGCAGTAGATACATAAAATAAGAATAAACTCGTTGGGTATTCCATAACAAAGAAAATGTCAATAAAAACATAATTCGATATTCTAAATACAAAATATAAATACTTCTTTTCTTGAAAACTATGCCTATGATAATAGTGAAAACAAAGTCAAACTAGAATAAAGTTAAGAATCAGAAGAGGTCACAGCATGGTAGGTCACACTTAACATAAGTTTTTTAGGGTGCTCAAATCTATCTCAAATGCCATATGAGGCATAGCACGACTTGTTCAGCCTATAAAAATTGTGGGAGGTAGATGCATAATGATTAAAGACGGCAGACTATGTGCCCACACTGTTAAATTTAATAATACACATAAGGTGTCTTAGATAAAAATGTAGATTTTACAAAATTAGGGCAACTTTTTACCAATACTGAAGATCCATTGTACAGATACAAAGAGCACTTTAACTATGCAAATATAACATCTCTCAAAATCAAACAATCCTTCTCAGTATATAAACATATATATATATATAAAAAGCGTTCAAATAAGCTTTGCCTCTAGTAGGCCATTCCTTTAAAAACGTATGATTATTAATAATTTAAATTTGCATTAGTTGTCAATTAGACAGATGCATAGTTGACAAAAATTGCTTTGTAATTTAAAATTGATTTAACATGGTTTTTACTATACAACACATTTTATCTGAATGGATATGTGAACTCACAAAATATGAGGATGTGAACTAATGAGAAACCACATAATTTTTTTGTTGAAACCGCACTTCATCCGCAGAAAATTGGTGTATGGTGTGCGATTAGTCGAAGGAGAATTATTGGCCCTATTTTTTTTAACAGAACCTTAACAGGAGAAAGGTATCGACAAGAAATTATTATGCCATTTATCGAACAGCTTGACGACGAAGAAATAACACAGGGTTACTTTCAACAAGACGGAGCTAGAGCACACACAGCAGGTGAAACAATTAATATTCTGCAGCAATTTTTTCAAAATCGGTAGATAAGTTTAAACACTGAACATGAATTTCCACCAAGATCTTGTGACATTACCCCATGTGATTTCTTTTTATGGCCATTCTTAAAGAACTCAATTTATCAAGTACAGATACCTGATCTTGCAGGCCTTCAAATCAGAATTGCTGAAAGAATTAATGGAATTGACAATGCGATACTACAAAACACTTTTTCCTCCATTAGAAGAAGATGTGAGAAATGTTTCGAACAAGGTGGTGGACACTTTGAACAATTTTTATAAAATTTTGCTTGTTTGTTGGAAATAAACATATTTCATTCACTTAAAAATGTTCGTTTTATTATTTTGACATTTGTCATTTCAATCAAATATCTCATCTCATAACCAACAAAATTCCTATTAAAATTAGTAACAAGCTAAGACATAATCATAATTTCCAAGGGCTACTTTGAGGTAAAATTTATTTGAATTCTTTGTATATATATATATATATATATATATATATATATATATATATATATATTAAATTTATTATATTATATTAAATTTGACAGTGTGGGCACATAGTCTGCCGTCTTTATTAATGATGTTCTGTGATACGATTACTGATTTATCTTATATATCTGGAAAATAAAATGTCTGGCAAACAAGTCTTTTTTTCATAAATTTCACGCTAAACTGTTTATCATTTTCAATGTGCTCTATCAGTCCAACATAATAAACCTCGTCTGCTCTTTTATTACCCTCGGGAATAAATTTTACAATAATATAATCGCCTGCTGTGAGAGATGTTGGTAAGTGGTCGAAATATTTTTTTGGTTCTTTCGGGTGAAAGTCTGATTTGCCTGAGCTTGCAAAACACTCTTGATCACTCGCTAGATGAGTCCACAATGATGAGTCTCTTTCTTTACTTTTGTTGGTTTTGCTAGTTCCTTGACGGTCATATCTTCTGATACAAATTTCCGCTTTGTTGTTTTTCCTTTTTTTTTAATTTTCCACTGCACTCGTTCTAGTTCTGCCTTTTTGGGAGTTTTTGTCAAAATTCGAGTTCCTTTTTCGGCCTTTTGTGGTCTCCTTTTTCGCTTCCGTCTTAGGATAAGGTCTCACACACTCAGGAATAATTTGTATATCGTTTATCATATTAATTTTCAAAAAGGTTTTAAATATATCTATACGTTAAATGCACGTATAAGGCTTTTGTTTCATTATGAAACAGACATGTAAATAATTTACATATCTGTAACTGTATACTTGGACAATACCTCGTATTTTCAGCATTTACTTCTGCTTAAGACATATGTTTCTGTCATCTATAGGCGTCGTCAGTTAAGATAATGAAGCAATGTATACAAATGATACAAATCTTTATAAATAGATCTGTATCTGTATATGACATTAAGCCGAAACCGCCTATTAGAGAAAGCAAGTTTCATCCTATAAGGTGGCACTGATTAATAAGTGACATCTGATGGACGAAAGAGACTTTGCCAAGAAAAGCGGTCTTTCATTTGACCATATACAGATTGATCATATACAGATACAGATCTATTTATAAAGATTTGTATCATTTGTATACATTGCTTCATTAGCTTAACTGACGACGCCTATAGATGGCAGAAACATATGTCTTAAGCAGAAGTAAATGCTGAAAATACGAGGTATTGTCCAAGTATACAGTTACAGATATGTAAATTATTTACATGTGTGTTTCATAATGAAACAAAAGCCTTATACGTGCATTTAACGTATAGATATATTTAAAACCTTTTTGTATATTTACCGCCATCTGGCTCGTTTTTGAAGGACTACCGTATTGTTTCGTTTAGTACGAGCATAGCTGGTCAAATGAAAGACCGCTTTTCTTGGCAAAGTCACTTTCGTCCGTCAGATGTCACTTATTAATAAGTGCCACCTTATAGGATGAAACTTGCTTTATCTAATAGGCGGTTTCGGCTTAATGTCATATACAGATACAGATCTATTTATAAAGATTTGTATCATTTGTATACATTGATTCATTAGCTTAACTGACGACGCTTATAGATGGCAGAAACATATGTCTTAAGCAGAAGTAAATGCTGAAAATACGAGGTATTGTCCAAGTATACAGTTACAGATATGTAAATTATTTACATGTCTGTTTCATAATGAAACATATTAATTTTGTTTGAAGCAGGTGTATGTGGTCGTGGTATCTTTTTATTGAATTCATCTTGTTGTTTTTCCATTTCTCATTTTTGAACGGAATATAATTCTGGATTATATCTGCCTGTTACATATGGCATTAGAAAATGGTTTTCAGAAAATATGTCGGGATTAAAACGGTGAATACTAGTTTTCGTAAAACCAGCAAGGATAGGTGATATATTGATATACACAGTTAACGTTTTGCCTGGATTAATAGTCATCCAATTATATGTATGTATTATATATTTCTGTATTCTAATATACATTACTTTTTTTCTATAAAAAAATAACAAGAATCAAAGACGCAAGAATCTGTTATATATTTCTAGTAAGGGATATTGAGTGTTTACACTATAATGAAAATGTTGAATAAACACACTCGCGCAGTGGCGGCTGGCGTATAAGCGCTGCAGTGCTGCAGAGCTCCCAAAAAATTGGGCGGGCGAACCTGTATTAGTTATAAACTAGTTTTCTTTTACATAATTTTTCCGACATTTCTGATGTTTATAAAAGCGTAACATATTGTTGTGAAAATTCTCCCCCTGTATATCAAAAAATTTGCATACTACAATTTGACACCTTAATCATCAAAATCCCATCAGTAGATGCCGAGATATTCGCTTGCGAAATTACAACACTAACGCCGGTTATATATAGAATATTATCAAATAATATACAATAGGCGACTAGTGGAATAACCAACCTAATTCGCGCGATCGCTCACTTGTTCCTTATCTGGTCCACACGTACGGGCTCTCAGAGCTCTTTGAAACACCCGCGCGCACCCCGCTACCACCGCGGATGTCTGAAATCAATACGTGATTTTATAAGGCAATATTCGCTGCATTCTGTCCAGCACGTTCATATGATTTGGTATAGGTGTTTAATATTTACGCGTGTTGTTTACTGTGCGGCGAGTGTAACGTAAAAACAATAATATTGTGCGCGTGCTTGTTTGTTTTTGTATATTGTTGACAATTTATATAAACTCTGTGTATTATGGAGGTGGTCTTTAATTTAATTAATGTGAAGAGATTCTTTAAATATTCATACGAAGAGAAGTTAGAATTAAAAGCAAGAGGTAGGCCATTAGTAGATATCACTATTGAAAAAACTGGTGTAAGTAGAGGGAAAAATTATACACGTAAATTTAGTAGCGATATTTATTCAAAAAACGATTGGATTTGTGGATGCAACAAAAAAAATGCTTTATATTGTTTTCCCTGTTTACTTTTTGGTGGCGATAAAGCTTGGACGGAAATAGGGGTCACGGATCTAGAGCACTTGAGTTTGAAAATAAAAAGACATGAGAATTCTAAAAGCCATCTTCATAATTGAATGGAATTTGCGTTACTAGGGTCAACTAATATTAGATTCAACTAGTCAACTAGATTCTGCTTATTGGGTAAATATACAGAGACATAATGAAAATGTGTCAAAGAATCGTTATATTTTATCAAAAATTATTAATTGTATAAAATTTTGTGGAGCTTTTGAATTGGCCCTTCGGGGACATGATGAGAGCGATACTTCCGAGAATCCGGGGATATTTCGTGGACTTATTAATTTTTCGGCTGAATTAGATGCAACTCTAAGTGAGCACCTAAAAAATTGTTCGGTATTTAAAGGCACTTCCAAAGAAATACAGAATGATCTGTTGCAGTGCATACTTGAAGTCTGCCAAGAACAAATAATAGAGGAAACTAATAATTCTCCGTTTTTGGCGATCATGGCGGACGAAACAACGGATGTTGCTGCAAAAACTCAAATGGTAGTTATTTTTAGATATGTTCGTGATGGTGAGCCAATTGAACGTTTTTGGAACTACGTCATTCCTGAAAAATGTGATGCAGAAACACTTAGCAAAACAATTTTAAGTGTCATAGATGCTTTAATTCAAAATTCACCTAACAAACTGATTGCACAGAGCTCCGATGGAGCAGCGGTGATGAGCGGACAACACATAGGCGTTCAAGCATTGATTAAAAAAAAGTACCCTTTTGCGCACTATGTACATTGCTATGCCCATCAATTAAATTTAATTATATCTAAAGCTGCTTCTGCAAATTCGCAAGTACGTGTATTTTTTGGAAATCTGCAAGACATTCCCGGCTTTTTTAATAATTCACCCCAACGAGTAGAAGTGTTAAACAAGATTGTAAACAGAAGGATCCCCCACGGCGCTACAACCCGTTGGAATTTTAATATCAGGACCATTAATGTTGTGTACGAAAATAGGGCCTCTCTCATTGAGTGTATGGAAGAAATAGAAGAACAATTCTCCAACAACACAGTCTGTAGTGCAGCCGCCTCTATTCGCCGTACATTAAATGATGACTTTTTTCCATCATGTAATGCCCCATGTAGATATCCTGTTTAATCAATTGCAGCAAAGAAAAATTGAACCCACTCTAGTAAAAGACGCTATCGAAAATTTTGAACGCAGTATAGGCCAAGTTCGAAATAATATTGACAACATCATAAGTGAAGCATCAGATTTAATAAGCGATGAGCCACCACCAGAAAAACGCAAACGTCCAAATAACAGCAGATTTAATCATCGAATTTCGGCTTTAGAGGTGTGTGATGTTATTCTAAATTGTGCAAAAGATCGATTTCATTTTAAAGAGCATCTAGTAGTGGCATCACTTTTTTTTCGGAATGCTTTGGAGAGTATTGCAGTAAATTTCCTGAGGACAAACTCACTTCCGCATGCTCCTATTATCCCACCCTTGATAAAGAAAGATTACGAACTGAATTGTCTGTTATTTACTCAAGAACTGATTGTAGATCTTTAAAAGGCGCACTACCTCTTCTAAAATTTTTAATAAAAAACAATCTGGGAGATACGTTGAAGGAGACTAGAAAATTATTAGAAATTGTAATAACAACTCCCATGACAACATCAGAGGCCGAACGATGCTTTTCAACACTAAATCGAATTAAGACGTTTCTCAGAAATTCAATGACCGAAGATCGTTAACATCTCTTTCCATGCTATCTATCGAAAAAAAGTTTATCTCCGAAATAGACAATTTTAATGACAAAGTGATAACAAAATTTGCAAATCGAAAAGAACGTAGAATAGATTTAATTTATAAGAAATAATTTGTTAGTAAAGTAGTGCTTAGTGACTCTTATTTTTTTGTGTGACAATTGACAATCGTTCCAGAAATCCATTACTTCAGTGCGGAAGGCGAAGAAAGCACGATAAGATCGATGGGAGACAACCTCTTACTGCCCGTGCAAGGTAAATTTTTTTGTAAAACTTGCAGAACACCTTAAAATTTTTAGCACGAGCCGCCACTGCACTCGCGTACTTATCGCTTTATTTATCAATGAATTAAGCCTGTGCATAAAAGATCCTAAAGGATCTCGGCATTTGTAGGTTGGCAACCTTTTTGTTGTGAGAACTGTGTCTGCAAATGCCAACAACTATAAAACAAGAAAAAAACTTATTATTGAATAAATACTATACTTTTATTCATTCATTTTTTTCCCTAAGGAAATATACTAAAAAGAATCAGTTCACATTTATATTTATATATTTCTGGTAAGGGATATTGGGTATTTATATTTAAATAAACATATGTTTACTAAACAAACGCCTGAACTGTTCGCTCTATCAATAAACGAAGCCTGCGCATAAAAGTGAAAGACCGTTCTAAATGAGATCGGCTCTTGTAGATTGTCAACCTTTTTAATAATATGACTGTACATACTACTATTTTGAATAACTTTTAGAAGTAAAGTTTTTTATAACAAAATGTTTTAATGTTATATAAGAATGAGCAGTATGTGTAGATACGTCCAATCCATAAACGCCAGAACATAGATGTATTTTTGTAATTTTATACGTTTTATTTTTCAGACTATTCATCAGAAGAAGTAGTATCTCAATTGAACTTTCTCAATGTAAATGAGGTCAAATGTATACACGATGCTTTAAGATTGAAAACAAAACAAACAAAAAAGCCGGAATTAATAGAAAGTATATTAAATTATGTAAACAACCAACTTACACTTCATCCAACTATTAATTTAGAGACAACAGTAAGGCAAATGATTTCTGATAGATTAGGCAAAATGGTACATATAAGTCCTTTATTCTATACCGCATTTTATAAAGTGCATTTACTTTATTCTTTCACCAATCCTGAATTCGATATTCCAAGCGGTTTGTATTTAAGAATGAATAAAATCAAGTATGGGGATATAGTACATCCAAACTGCACACGCAAAAATGAAACTGTGTTTGATTATGCCGAAGATTATGCTAATTTTTACAAAGCATTTTCATATAAAAATGAAGTGATGCAAGCTTTAGAGAAAAAGGGAGATGCGAAATTCGCTATTATGTTTGATTTGAGCAAAGAAATTGTTAATGAATTTGCAAATGTCTTGGCAAATACGTAAGTATATATATTATTTGTCTCTCTATCGCCTATATAAAATAAGTAGCCAGTACAAATCTTATAAAGCTTTAGTCAATTCCATTCATTTATTAAGTCATTTATTCTTATCCAACTAGTAGTTGTGGGTGACAAAATTAGCAAACTAATTCTCAAGGATTTATGGAGGCTTTGTTCATGCCCACGTGCCACTACAGTTGCTCATTCAAAGAATCAAATGAACGATGCAATTCTTCTGTGTTTAAAACTAACTACTAAGAACATTGTACTCTTTTACATTATACCACATTCTTGCAAAGGTTCATTCGAGTAACAGCGCACCGGCGGCTCGTCCTCGCGCGTATATATATTTTGTAAGTCGCCGCTGAACGATCGTAAAACGATCTCTTTCTATCATAAATAATAATTTTAGGACGAGCCACAGGTGCGTGTTACTCGAATGAACCTCTCTGCACAGTATATAGATTGTTCTTGAAATAAAGAGACAACATATGATAAATGGAAAGATGTAATTATGGGAATATTATATAACTCCAAAATATTGTGACTCAATTACGACGCAAACCCAAAAATTCAAAACACCCCGAAAAGTGCATTACGTGACGCCTATGAATTCAAAATATTCAGAAAAGTGTATAAATAATAAATAGTCACACATATGCTATTACCTATGTTTACATACATAACAGCTGGATGAGATGGACAATAACAAAACTATAATTTTTGTTATTGTCGGTCAACTTTAAGATATCGTCTCTGATACTTTTTATAATCGCATAGTGGCGTGACAAATTTTTTTCTGAAATCGGCCTACTTTCTCGGCGTAATTTCAGATCCCAAAATAAGCTATTCTAGTATTTTACCTGAGTTCGTTGCTAAGCAAACATCAGGAAATAGTCCGGGAAGGTTTTTTTTTTCGTTCTAAGCCGGGAAAGTCGGTAGCTTTCCCGTACCGATGGTTTTTTATATACATTTTAGACAGTAAATAAATACACGCAGACAACATTTTCAGTAGCTTTTACTAACTCCGGTGGTGTACTGCACACCAGGACATCATCATCATTACTGTCCATGTAAACATTTGTCTAGCGATAAGTAGGTATTAAAGCGAAATAAGTAATGAATCTCTGACCTTTTTCAGAACAACAAACAAACAATGATTGTCAAGGAAACGATTTAATGGTAATGAAAAAATGCATTTATAAAAATTCTTTAATTTATAATAATATAATAATGAAAAAAAAGTATGTGTATCTCTTCAATGCTTGTTGGCCTCGGCTTAACGCCTCGGCCAACAATTTATATTGTCGTCCAGGAATGTATTGCTTTTACTACTAGATACACAATGTACTATTTAAATATTTTTGTTATTTTTTTCTCTCTTATGAGATTTTGGGAAAATATTTTGGATTTATATTCTATATAATTACATCTTTCAATTTTTCAAACGCTGTCTTTTTATTTCAAAGCCTTGTATAATGTATCAAAGAAAAATACCATGGCTAATATGTATCTTTAATTGGTAGTTGCCAGCAATCTCGTCGACAAATATTCTGGTTTGTGGGTCCAATTTACGTAATAGATGTTCTTTTGAAGCGGGTAATAATCGGAAATTAATTAACACTAAATTTTATTTGATTCAGACTGCTATCCAAACTATAGCTAACTAATAGTTGCGATAGTAGTTTGACAAAGTAGCAATTTTTATTTTTATTTTTTTTCGTGTATAAGGAACGCCAAAATTCTATTAATAACAGGTGTTTTTTTAAAATTCATACTCAAAGTAAGTCATGAAATGTACATTGTGAACAGTACCATACAAAAAATTCTACATGTGACCAATGACAACTTAAATACATTTTGATAATTATATAACTCGAACACGTTTTGACAGGTAACGTGTAAATATAGTGTGGCTGGTTCACATTTTCGCAATTCCAAAGCTGTCTTTGAGTATGAATTTAAAAAAACAAATTTTATTTATGCACAATTTATGTTTATGTGCATTTGATATAGGTGTGAATATTTTCAGAGATGGAAGTGATCTAAATAATAAACCTTCTCATCTAAAACGTTTTACAGCAGGGCATCAATACGCAAGTGCAATATGGCTTCTTTGTAAACATTTGGGGTGTCAATTCCCCCATGAAGTACGAGAATGGTTGGAAATGCTTATAGGTCAAACCCATTTTTATCAAAAGAGACGCGGTCTCTGGTATTCGCAGTTGTCCTTAGTTTACAATGCTCACTTAAAAGAAGGGGATAAGGTTAATACAGTTGTTTATATTCCTATAAATAATTTAAAAAATTGTTTTTTAGGCCGTGGAGACTTTAATTTATGGCTTGAAGGATCAACAAATATCCTTTGTTGATAGGAGCGAAATAGTGTACAGATCCAGAAGTTATTGCAAAAAAAAGAAGCTACCTACAGAAGAATTATTACATCACTTATCTTTTTGGAACGATAGCATTCCAGAATCAAAAACGTTACCTTCAATTTCCATTAAAGCATTAGCAAATAGTTCGTAAGTTCTGCCGTTGAAGCTTCACTGGTTTGAGAGGCTTTTTGTTATGCACAGTTTTCCGAGTAAAACACTCGTTTTTGAACCTAAATATTTTAATCAACTATGTAGATAACTATTTAATTATTCGATAAAAGATACTTGAATATCTGTGCAAATGCCGAGTTTTCTGTCTAGCTCGATGCTTTACGAGTTCTCGCTAGATATTTTCCTATTGAGTTCTACGTAGATACTGTTCTTGTCTGGTCTTTTGTGCCAGGTAAATTATGGTCACATCCACAATTTTTCCGACAGGGTAATAAAATTGGATTAAAACTTATTGTGAGAAATCTGGAATATTAATCAATAGGTATACGGAAAACCTTCTATGAATAGGACAAAGAGGGCTATAAATTATAAACGTAGAACTCATAATGGACCTTTACATCAAATTATGCCTTTGCATATTTAACAAAATAAGAGGCACGTGACGGGCCACAGAATTGCATTTATTATATTAAATCAATTAGGAAATTTGAAGTACATCATGTGGAAATTTCGGCATTTCGCATGGATTATATGTAATTAACATTGAATAGCAATTCGTCTGACTCTAATGCAAGATCTTTTAAGTATAGTAAATACATCGATGAGTATGAAATTAAAGAAACTAAATAGGCAAAATATCTATAAACTAAACTAAATCTATGTAAAACAAAAAACAATTATGAATATTACTGTTTTGCATTGAATATATACATATATGGTGTCAAACAAATGTTCATCTTTGTCTTAAGCTTTCTTAACATCTGCATTACGACTATTTTGTTTATAGTTTAAATATTTATCTGTATGTTTAAAGTTCATGTAAGGGTTTATCAGTGGCGGTTCTTGATGATATAGGATGTAAGCTGCTGCGCGGATGAGACTGCTTTGAACATATTTTTTGTAGTGAAATCCTATGTTTTGTAGCACTTTCTACAGTGATGTACAGCCACCCATAAAAATTTCTGTTTCACAAAGTACTGCTCTCAAAGATTTTAGCGTAATTTGTTGTTCTGTAATTATACAATAATTATATTATGGTAATGTATGTATATTTTGGAAAACTTACTGTTTCTGTACATGTTGCACACAGTACATCCTGTTGGCACACTCAGTAAAGTTGTCAGTATGAACAAGTACTTTTTCCCTGTCATGCTTTCGTTTAGGGCTGACCAGTGTATTGTCCTGCTAGCAGTTGTAAGGCTTATACCTAATGCTGCCGATACACACTATAAATAATGTAATTGAATTGATTCGGCATTTACTTGATGAAAATCCATAATTTAAAATAGAAATAAAACTACGGTTCTAAATCTTCACTTTTAATCTTTAATCCTAACACGACAATTGTTTCGCCAGCACAGTGGCTTCCTCAGGTGCTTATATCTAAAGAGTTCGTTACAAACTAAATTAAAAAAATATATATATAAAATCAAGAAGGTTGGGTTGAGTATCTCTTTGTATTGCCATGGGAATTATAAAATTATTATACATATTTTCTTTATAGGTAATTTTTCGATAGCTTACATTTTTTGAAATAAATTTGAAAGCAGTCAAATCATGTGTACTTAAAATTTTAATATAATTCCAAGAAAGAGCGGAAATGTATAAAGCACTTTTGGTCAAGAAATATAGTCTATCATCATGCACTATTTCATAAAACGATGGGACGTAATCGGTTTGAACTGATTTTGCGTTGCTTGTGTTTTTACGACGATAATGACGACACTAGTAGCCGTTTACATAAAATAATCAACGTTGTAAACCATATTGCCAACAACATAGAAAACGTTTATATCCTGGACGAAATCTATCGTTTTATTGATGTGGCGCGGTCGTCTATCCCTAACAAAGCTGCTAAATATGGGATCAAGCAGTATGAATTATGTACGCCGGATGGATACCACTCAAAACGATGCTTTGGGGCACGGATATGCTGTGGTAGAGAAACTTATGGAGCATTATGAAGGAAAGGAGCATACAATTTGTTTGGATAATTTTTACACAAGTGTAGGTGTTGCAGAGAAAATGTTAGAGAAAAAAATACACGTGTTGTTGGCACACTTCGAAAAAATAAGAAAGGAAATCCCAAAGATGTTATAAATAAAAAGGTAAAGAAAGGCGAGTTTGTATGGAAAAGAAAAGGTAGTGTTATTGTTGGTAAATGGCACGAAAAACGTGACGTCTTTGTCATTTCGACGTCGCATAAATTTGAGATGCAGGAAACGCGGAAAGGGCACAGAATCTGTGAAACCAAATATCGTTATTGACTACAACAAATATATGTCTGGGATTGATCGAACGGATCAAATGACTTCATACTACACCACACCGAAGAAAACCATTAGATGGTACCTAAAATTATTTTTTCATTTGGTAGACGTTTGTTACAATATGAAACAGACATGTAAAAAATTTACATATCTGTAACTGTACACATGGACAATACACCTCGTATTTTCAGCATTTACTTCTGCTTAATACATATGTTTCTGCCATCTAGGCGTCATCAGTCAAGCTAGTGAAGCAATGTAATACAAATGAAACAAATCTTTATGAATAGATTTGTATCTGTATATACATTTCATTGAAATTGCCTACCAGATAAAGCAAATTTCATCCTATAAGGTGGCACTTATTTCATAAGTGACATCTGACGGACGAAAGAGACTTTGCCGAAAAAGGCGACCTTTCGCTTGAATAGCTAAGCTATTACATAAGCAAAAAAATACGTATAGGTGTAGTCCATTAACACGAGCCAGATGGCGGTAAATATACAAAAAGGTTGTGTTTATGTATGACAATACGTTATGCACGTATAAAGCATTTGTTACAATATGAAACAGACATGTAAAAAATTTACATATCTGTAACTGTACACATGGACATTACACCTCGTATCTTCAGCATTTACTTCTGCTTAATACATATGTTTCTGCCTATACGTATTTTTTCGCTTATGTAATAGCTTAGCTATTCAAGCGAAAGGTCGCCTTTTTCGGCAAAGTCTCTTTCGTCCGTCAGATGTCACTTATGAAATAAGTGCCACCTTATAGGATGAAATTTGCTTTATCTGGTAGGCGATTTCAATGAAATGTATATACAGATACAAATCTATTCATAAAGATTAGTTTCATTTGTATTACATTGCTTCACTAGCTTGACTGATGACGCCTAGATGGCAGAAACATATGTATTAAGTAGAAGTAAATGCTGAGAATACGAGGTGTATTGTCCATGTGTACAGTTACAGATATGTAAATTTTTTACATGTCTGTTTCATATTGTAACAAATGCTTTATACGTGCATAACGTATTGTCATACATAAACACAACCTTTTTGTATGGTAGACGTTTGCTTATGGAATAGTAACTGGCTTTATCAGAAAACTACAGGAAAGAAAAATGTATATCTAAACTTCAGGGACCAAATAATACAATCACTTATTGACTCCACGGATGCTGACAAGAAAAGACGGAAAATGTAGCCCCAAACTCAAAAACCCCACATTTTCCAGAAAAAATCGAAAAAAGGATCAGATTCCGCATTTGTTCGAAAAATAAGAAAAGAAAGCAAAGTTTATTTGTGTGCAATGTGTGCGTGGATGATAAAGGAAAACCAGTTGGACTCTGCCCAAATTCTTGTTTTGCGCAACACCATTCCTAAAATTTTTGGTTTTTTGAATCAACCAGAATATATTTTTTGTTTTGCTTTGCATTTACTTTTGTACGAAAATTGAATAAAGTTATTTTGTATTTGAATCAACTATTTCCTTTTTTTACATGTTTGTTAGAGTCGGAAGCCGTGTCTCATATATGAGAAATTTGGTCTATTGGTAAAAATGATTGCTGTAGACCACTGTTCCGCATGTGAGTCATATCAGAATTTAAAAAAATGTTTTTTGAAAAAAAAAGTCGTCAATATAGTATCAGTACCTTATTTACATGCGTATTTTATAAAAAAAGCAAAATGGTCTGGCAAAGGTTTTTTTTTTAAATGGCGGTAGCGAAGGTGTTAATAAAGCTAAATTATTCATATTTCTTATATTATAGTTATGTGTAGCACTTGAAATTCCAAATGTTATAAAAGCTTACATGCTTCTCAGCAATAAACTTAAGACATTGTTTGCACAGCCTTTTTCGTACAGCAAAGTAGGAGACTGTAAAAATAATTAGTTTACTGTTTAAAATATCAAAACACACATTAACAAACTATAATTATTATTTGGTGGGATAACATAAAATAATATTGTCGGAAAGCCCTTACTTATTAACATAGTATTTCTTTACAGTTCCGAAAAAGCTCGTCAAGGAGACTACCAATACATGACTTCAAATGGAGATACTATATACATGAATGTAGAAGAAATTGCTATTAGGCATTATCGGGATCACGAAGGATTAAATGAAGGAGAACATTGTGAGGGTGCATTAATGCAAACCCTTTTTTATATTCTGTTTTGGGATATAATATTCACAAGTGACATTCCTTATACTTTTATTTGCAAAATGCAATATTTACCATTGGATTTTCATTCACCCGAATTCTATTTGAATAGAAAAAGAGAAATTGATAAGAGATTGTCTGACATTAAACTAAACTGGTCACCTGAATATTTCACAACTTATTTGTATCAAACCTGGAATATTGCATCAGAGTGCAAGTCTTTCATTCTATCAGGTCTCATTAGAAACGAGGAAACTTTATTTAATATTATTACCTGTATAGGGAGAAATGTCGTTAGTGATATTTGTGAGAGACTAGTGCAGAATTTTAGAGATCATAGGGCTGGAATGCCAGATTTATTCGTATACAACGAAGATATGGTAAGAATTACGTTTATACTTTTATAATTGTCTATAAAGAATTTTATTTATATTTTTTATTTTTCGTGGTCTTAAACAGTTAGAAATTATAATTTTAATTAATAGGCGGGTTTTTTAAATTTTCAACAAAAATGTGATGCATAATTTTTTTGGGTTTATGTCACAAATTAGTTTTTTTATTGGATTGTTTATGCTAAAGCCTGCTAATATAAATATATAATAAAATAACATTTAGGTTGATTAAATTTAAATTAACGCTCCTCTAAATTGAACGGATATACAGCTTCCAAGTGATCATTTTCTTTGGATTCAGTTTTGTAAATAGGAGATATCATTGCATAAAAGTTATATTTTATATGATGGTGCCTTGAAAGAATTTAGCGGTGATGACATAATTTTGTACAACGATAGTGCCACCAATATTTATATTTCCGGCTAACAACCAATATGTCTTCGAAATTAGTTTCCATAAACAGAAAGTAATAATAAGTTTATAAATAAACGCAATTTTCTTTAACACAGTTAACTACATATATAGAAATTTTTGAAAATGATGAAACCACATAAACAAATTTTTTAAATTATTCAGAAAATACTTGTAAATGACCCTTGTAGATTACTGGTCATAATTTACAACTTTGTTTAATAATTTATTTACTTATTTCACATTTCTACAACCAATTATTTTTATTAGATATTGTTATGACGTACAGTGCAAATATCTGTGAGATAGCTAAATGTTGCCTGATCTGAAATTTGTATACAATAGATGTGATGGTTATTTGTATTGTAACATACAGGGTGCGGCAAAATGATAGGTACTATTTGGGATTTCAATAAAAACCAAACCACATAAACCAAACATTTCATATTTTATTTCTTAAATCTACATTTCATGCCATTCAGGAGCGTTATTTTTTAAAAATGATATCTTTTAAATGACGGCCATTATTGTCGATGCACTCTTGTAGGTTCTCACGGAAGCGCGTCATTACCCGATGGATCATTTCTTGGGAAATTGCGGCAATTTCTTGTCTTATGGCTGCCTTTAATTCTTCCAAAGTCCGCGGACGATGTGTAAAAACTCTCGATTTGAGGTAACCCCAAAGAAAAAAGTCGCAAGGCGACGAATCAGGCGAACGCGGCGGCCAGGCGAGATCACCCCGTAAAGACACCACTTTGTTTGGGAACATGTCTTGAAGAAGATTAAGTGAACGACGCGTAGTGTGCGATGTAGCACCATCCTGCTGGAACCAAAGATGTTCTCGGTGATTTTCGTTCAACTCGTTAACTTTTGGACGCAGGAAATTGTTAATCATATCAAAATACCGATCTCCGTTGACTGTTACCGTTATTCCATCTTCTTCGAAAAAGTAAGGGCCCCACACGCCGAATTCAGATATTGCACACCAGACGGTAACCTTTGGACTGTGAAGTGGTCGCTCATGTAATTCCTGTGGATTATTTGCCGACCAATAACGGAAATTTTGCTTGTTTACGGTACCCGATAGATGAAAGTGAGCTTCATCGCTAGACATGAATACAGCGCCTCGGGGAATGTTTTGAAAAATATCCCGGCATGAATTTGTACGGGTTTCAAAATCTCCTTCTCTTAATTCCTGCACTTCCATCATTTTGTACGGATGCATTTGGAGTGAGTTGTGTAAAATTCTTCGAACACTTCTATCGGAAATTCCCAAAGCAGCTGCATGCCTACGAGCTGAACGCCTAGGAGACTGTTGTACGGAATCTCTTACTGCATTCACATTTTCCGGTGTTCTTACTGTCCTTGGTCGGCCAGTAGATTTTCGTTTAAGCGCAGAACCTGTTTCCCTGAAGTTTAGAACCCACCGACGAATTGTTCTTCCATCCGGAACCGCGCCATGCCGAACAACATCAAACTGATTACGGAAGGCACGCTGCGTCGCTATTACAGATTCCCTATTTCTAATAAACTCCTCGACAACGAACGCACGATGCACTCCGCTCCAAGCCATGTCGATAACTGAAAATTGCATACTTTTGTCTACCTAACGCGACCGCGTGCACAGTGTTGGCGGTTTTACAAAGCGAGCAACCACTATTTGAAATCCTACCTACCTTTTTGCCGCACCCTGTATAAGCAAGTTGTTGAAATAGTTTAGGATCGTATATAAATATACATGTGTATGTGGATTGATTATATAAAGTTTCAATACTTTTTTTTGACTAGTTGAATTTATGAGGTGTACAAATACTTGAGACATGTATAGCAAGCTCCAAATAAGATTACGAACGGAGGGGGTGCGTAGTAGTTGTTTTTAAAAACGTGCACGCCCACTTTCTCAAGAAATTGTCAGAATATATTTGTCAGTGACGGAACATAATGCTAGGGGATCATAAAGTGATACACGCTCAAACGCGAGAAGTAGTTTTTAATGTTTACAATTATTTTTATAAACATAAAAGTACATCATTGCTATTAAATGAAATAAATATTTAGAATCAGAAATATTAGTTGATAAAACGACAGAAAGTTTAATTATTAATGTATATAATGAGAGTGACAGTGATGACGACAACTTCAGTTCCGAAGAAGATTAATTCGTTTAATCTATTATACTATTAGTAATAAAGGAATAAACCATTTATAAATTAAATATTCTTTATATGTATGGAAGCAAATGGATTAGTGTTTTGCGATATTCTTAACTATCTGTTTGTACATTTAAATCTCATTTCATATGTAAATTGTTTAATTAATTATAACATCAAATTGCTTCCTCTGTAAATTTATAGTTTTAAAAATATTCTTAAAAACCTGTTTATACATTACAATCTCATTATTACTGTCAACACAAAAAAATGTGAAATCTAAAATTTGATCGCGTGCCATTAATTGTCAGCTTATGTCAGTTTTATTCGTGTCAAACGTTACTATTGCTTTTAGTTTTTAGTATGCCAAAAGCCCGAATCTTAATCCAATTGAAAATTTGTGGGGCACATGGAAAAAACAATGCGTCGTAATAATTTTAGACAGACAGGAATTGATTAATGCATTAACGAGCGTTGGCAATATTTAACTGCACAATAATGCCTAGAAGGATTAATTTGGTGCTAGCAAGTAATGGCAATGCAACAAAATACTAAAGTATTATATTTTTGTTAATAACTGCCTAAAAAATATATAACCTTTATTTTCTTGCCGTATATTATTTTACGACGTCTAATTAAATTATTTTGATTAATCATTCGGATGGCAATGTCAGATAATTCTAACCTCTTTGAAAAAAAAACAATTAAACACATTAAAAAAACATGAAACACACATTTCAGTGTACGTCAATTTCGCATTTTTTTGGTGGGAAGCATATCATCTGGTTTGGTAATGAACGTACACTCTGTTCGTTTTCAGTTTGCAGTCACATGATCAATTTTCATTTATTTTTAGTAGTATCAATCTAGTCGATACTTTCCAGTCAAAAGGGGTTTAGGTATTTTATAAATATAAAATTGTTATTTCATTATCATATCTATTTGATATAAATACATAATTTTTTCTATTTATTTTCTAAATGTTTTTCCTGTTTAATCAATCGATGTTATTGACCAATGTAATGGTAATGAAATTGGAACGATGCCGTATGACATAACCTAAAATTTTTGAAGTATAAACTCAGTAACTTTGGAAGTTTTAAATCTCACATACCCATATAAAATAATATTCTTTAAAGAAGACAATGGTACATGTAGAAAATGCAGCTTTTCATGTATTGCAAACAGATGCTTCACTTCTAGCATTAATCGTATTAAATAAATTTGGAATAAGAAATAATCTGGAAATTGCAGAAATCATACGAGAAGAAATTCACTAACATAAATGAATTACCAAGCAATTCAATATAACCAAAAAGTAGAACAGATATAACTTCATTTGGAATCAGTATGTTAAAAAAATATCATAACTGTTTGTTAAACTTGCTCATATAAAAACTAGTCAACTTAATTAAATGCAGATACTTTAATCAATACAAAATAGCGAAATTGTATCATGTATTATTCTATTCTAGTGTTAACAGATATGGATGTGACTGCACAAGTGAGCGCTGATATTTTTTAATGTTATTCTGCATAAGACTATTAAAACCTGATTTTAAAATGCCATACAGTATACTAAACTCAATGAACAACAGTAGTGCAGTATGTGACAAAAGCTATTTTCTTTATCTTCGCAATTTATGTTAGTTGTATCTGCAAACTCTTGAGTTGTTCATATATTAACTGAGCATATTAGAGAATAGAAGTATGTACAAATAGCAAATAATTCAATCGGTCTAATAAGAAATATTTATTTGAATAAAACATATTTACATGGAAGCTTAAATATAGAATCTTTCTAATACAATCATAAAAACACTATCATAGACAGAAAATAATGGTGTCTTGTACTAACATAAAATATGACACCTTTAGTTGCAATTTCATATATTAATCGGAATCAGAGTCTGATTCTGTACTTGATTCTGTAACATTGATTATTACTGGATCTATATCCAAGTCTACCAAGCAGTTTTCTCTTTCATACCATTGTTTTATTAAATTATCAGTATGCCTTATGCAGTTACTCCATGTATTACTATCACATGTATGTAATGCCTCCTTCCACATTTCTTTCACCTTTTCGTCGGTGTAACCATCCCTACCGATGTGCACATTGTAATATGTTTTTGCTTTTGCCCAAATTAGCTCAATAGCATTGAAGTCACAGTGGTATGGTGGCAGTCTAAGAATTTCATGTCCTGCATTTCTTAACAGTTCATCAATTTCATAAACTTTCTCTTTACGGTTTCTTTTTGCCAGTTGCAGTAATTCAAACTTTGTCATATCAGCAGAATAATTAATGGTATTGTTTTGTAGCCACTCTATAATATTGGCCCTTTTCCATGAAGTGTTCGGGGATTTATTTAAAACTACACTATGGTAAGGAGCATTATCCATAACAACAAGTGAAGGGACTTCTAAGTTAGGTATTAACTTATCTTGTGTCCACGCCTTAAATAGGTCATTATTCATGTCACCGTGATAATCCCCAGTTGTTGATTTAGATGGAAATATAAGAGCAGCACCATCAATAAATCCCTCCACTGTACCAGCATGTAAAATAATATATCTCTTCCCATCATAGCCCTCTGGTTTTCGAACACTTTTTACTGTATCATCTCGCCATGACCTTGTTTTCGATCCTTTGGAAAATATCCATGTTTCATCTAAAAAGACAACTTGGCGCAAACTAGAATTTGTATTCTCAATGTACTTCCTTAAAAATACACTTCGCATTACACTAACATCAAGTTTTTCCATTAATTTTTCTATTATCATCTTGTTTATATTTGAAACCGATATGTTTGAGTAAAATGGAAAGAGGTGTTTTTCCTATTTGCACCATTTGTTTAGTTTCCAGTTCAGTCTTCAATGTTTTCAATGTAACATGTTTTTCTAAAAAAGTATATTGTTAAAAAATAAATCATTTATGAAAATAAAATTGCTTAGAATACTTTGATGAAACATGTCGTATAAAGTATTTCGGACTTCCATTTTCAAGCTTTCTGGCAAGTCATTGGTTTTTGGTTTACGTCGAGGTATTTGTTTTCCAGGTGATGATGTCCCACGTTGCTTGATATTGTAAACGGTTCGGACAGAGATCTTAAGAGCACTTGCTACTCTCTAAAAATATTTTTCCTCATTAATCTAAAGATATTAATTTGGTGTTATCTTACCTCATAAACTGAATCAACAGACAATAATGGACCTCTATTATATTTCTCTTCTTCAAAATAATGAAGAAGGTTGGCAACTAGATTTTGTGCCTGTGAATCTAGACGTTTACCTGGCATATTCTACAACAAAAAGAACACAAACATGAAATTTTATATCACTTCATATTATGAAAATTACATTTTGCGATATGCTTATCAATTTATCAAAAAATGTTATTTGTCAGTGTCAAAGTAAAATAATTTAATTAAAAAATATTACTTTAAATACTTACGATTAATTACTCGAAACTGATTATTATTGTTGCAAGAAGAACAGATTTTATAAATAAGAAATATTAAAATATCAACGAAAAAATACAAACAAGGTAAGAAGTAGAGCGCACTAAACATAACCTGTATATGTCGATAAATACGTATTGTATTTTCTCTTTTGACTAATGCTGTGTTTACACGATCAAATAAATTCATGAAATTTTTGACCTTGAATTTATTGGAGCGTGTAAACGCTAAAATTGTCGTGAAGTTTTTCTTGTCAAATAATTCATGAATAAATTGTCGGATTAGAACTCGCTCTAATTTTTCGTCAAGTTTCTAGGGAATTATGGTTACATTTGAGTTTAAAATGTATTGCCAACATTCCCATTGTCTTGTAAATACACATGTTTGTGCATCATTGAGTTTGTTTTTATTATTAATAGTTAAAAAAAGTTAGTAAAATCAATTTTTGCTTTTTTTTGTAATTTTCATATATAAATAATTAATAATACGTTGAACCTAACCTTCAAATGAAGGAATGAAAACAAAAGAAATTGGACACAGTTGCTGGAAAACAAATGTCACTATTTGATGGTTGGTCATAATGATTATTGTGAATAAAATGTTGGAAGAACTTTTGCGTTTACACGGTCCAATAAATTGATGAATAAATTCATGAATTTCTTCATGAAGAAATTCGTCAATTTATTCATGAATTTATTTGACCGTGTAAACACGGCATAAAACAGTTGTCGGTATCTCATATTATACAAGACATGCTAATATTATTTTCTTTGTCTTTGCTACGAAGAAATTTCAAAGACGTATGTCTTGTATCAAATGACATACGTTTCAATTCTGAATATTTGTAGCTCAATATATCTGAAAAACAAAGTATATAGATTCTTTGTCTGAGATAGTATGACATAGTTAGTCATGTGACTGCAAACTGAAAACGAACAAAGGTATAGCAAACGCCAATTAAGTTGGCGCGAGGAGGGGGTGCGCAGAAGCCGTTTTTAAAAACGTCCACCCCCACTACTCAAGTAATTGTCAGAATGCATTTGTCATTGACGTTTGACAGAACATATTTTGTAATGTCTTTGCTAGGGGATCATACACGCTCAGAGGTTAGAATTATCTGACATTTGATGTAAAACCAAATACAAATCTCCCCACTACTTCTAATCCTGCGCGAACTTACCCCTTCTCGCGCCAACTTAATTGGCGTTTGCTATATATGCATATATGTCATTATACATATATTTAATTGTTTCTGTAACGTCTAATTGATTTCACAACAAATCTATACTGTTAAAAAAATAAGTTTGTATATATTTTACTCTAATAAATTATTAATTTATTAAGTGATAGATGTGTAGTTTACGCCGCCTATGGTATCTTGCAATTTTATGTAAAATTATATACAAATCTCCCCAGTACTTCTAATGCTGCGCGAACTTACTCCCACCGCTAGCCATCTTATTTGGGGCTTGCTATACATAAATTTAATTTGCAAAAGTATTGTCTTTAATAAAAGGTGAAAATACAATTATATAGAGAGCATATAATTTATTCTAGAACTAGACTGCTGCCAGACAGGTATGTTTGGTAAAACTATCTAACATGTTTCTATAGTTTTAGCCTTAGTTTCTATTTTAAAGTAAAATAAAAAAAGTATGTTTTTAAATTTTCTTCTCGTCATATTTACATTAAAAAAAAAAATAATGCAATTTTATTTTAAACAATAAGAATATTTAAACTGTATTATATCCATGTCTTCAAATGAATTAAGTAATTTCCAAATATTTATTTTGATTAGAATATATTCTATATCAAATTCATTTTAGTTTAAAAGTAGAAAAATAATTCTATAATAATAATAGTATTTGTATAAGTTAAGTTTACTAATAGCATCTGATATTAACGATGTGTGCTAACAACTGTTTTCCTTTTTTAGTGTAAATTCGTTGAAGTAAAAGGACCTGGTGATAAACTATCATCAAAACAAATATTATGGATAAATTTTCTACTTAAGATAGGTGCAAATGCTGAAGTTTGTTATGTGACAAGTAAGCTCCAAGTTTGATATGTTTTAATATTTATTTTTACTAATTTGATTTCAGAAATCGGCAGTAATCGAAGAAAAATGACCTAACTAAGGAATTTTATTTATATTTTATCTTTTTACCTTTACAATAGTACTTTTTACTTTTTACAATAGTATATATCGTATTGTTACATTTTTTAAATATATTTTTATAAAGTCATTATTTAAAACGTGATTTATTTTTCACTTTTACCTTTTATAGATTGTGGATAATAAAATATTCAAGTTCTCTTGATAAAATTAGATTTGAATAGCGTCATATCATCTAATATACCATATGATCATATATTTCTACCCTCTAGAAGGCAATGACATTTTTCTTTTTTAAACTTAAGTTGGTACCATAATTTAAGTTAACTTATTTTGCAGCGTGTGTGTGATATAGGTTATTTTATACTGATGACAGATTAGGTTTTGTCATTTTGACAAATAATTACATACAAACGTTTCAGTTGAAAAAATAAAAAGTTTAATAATAAAAACAGCTACAATAAGTGTTCAAAGTGAGCTCCTTCATTTTCTATGCATAGCGCAACTCTTCGTCTCATATTATTGATGGCATTCCTTAAATTATGTGGTGTAATTTCCTCACAGACATTTCGGATAGCATTAGTAAGTTCTTCAATTGTATGTGGACGATTCGTAAATACTCTATTTTTTAGATGTGGATAAATGAAATAGTCCATAATTGTTAAATCCGGAGATCGTGGTGGAAAGTCTACTATTCGATTATCAAAGAATTCATGCAATAATTCCATCGTTTCTCTTGTCTTATGGGCTGTTGCATTATCTTGCTGGAAATATCCCTCGCGGAGCTCATCATCATGTAATTGATTTACAAATGGTAGCAATAAATTATTACGATATCGTTCTGCATTTATCGTATTATTAAAGAATATTGGACCAATAATCCGTCTACGAGAAACAGCAAGCCAAACGCCTATTTTTTGTGAATGCAAGGGTGTTTCAAGAATTTCATGTGGATTTTCACTAGACCAGATGCGCATTGTTTGTTTATTTATATATCCTGATAAATGAAATCATGCTTCATCGGACCAGAAGGATTTGTCAAGAACGTCATCGTTATTAATCGTACCTAAGAACCACTGACAGTAATTAACTCTGGTTACATGATCGATTGGTAAAAGCTCTTGCACGCAATGAAATTTGTATGGAAATTTTTGTAAGTCTTTTTTAAGGATTCTCTGGCAGGTCCCATATGACAGTTGTGTTTGTTGTGAAAGCTTACGAATCGATTTCTTAGGTGATTGATTTATTCGTCCCTCAACATCTGCTATATTTTCAACTGTCCGCTTTAGTGGTCTACCAGCACCTGGTTTTCGAGACACAGACCCTGTTTCACGGAATTTAACCACTGACTTTTGAATTAATTGCCGCAAACTGTCATATGTTGTTGGAAAATTTGGAAATTCTGCCCGAAATTCTTCTATACAAGGCTGCAAGGAGTACGACCATTCTCCATTTTCTAATTTTAGACCATTCCTAAAGTATGATTCGATCAGAAAAACTTTATGATTTATTGTAAACATTTTTAAGTGTCAATTAATAAATACATTAATGACAGATGAGTTTTATTTATCAGAACATACACATAATGACAGATGTATTTTATTTGTCACTACCAACACGATATTTTCAAGAAATAATTTCATGGCTTGCTAGAGGGTAAATATAAATGATCATATTGTATTATGTTCTACCTTGTAGTGTTATTCCTTCCTGTGTATACAATTTATATAAAAGAGTCGTGTTGGTCGAGTGGTAGGACTACTATGAATGTCATGAACCAGATTCAAACTCTGGTCTAGCCAATAATATCGATGGCGTTTTTCGGTCCTATCTCGACACAGGTTGACAAAAATGAGTACCTGGAGGCAAATTTCTGCGCTAATAATAGGCGGTTGGTGCGTAGCGCTAGCCACGTTACCATCCAAATGTACCGATCGGCTCAAGTTGTAACAAGTCTACCAATATTACTACCCTAAAACCGCCGTTGGTTAGTTGCCTACTATGCATTAACGGCATAGTAGGCAACCAGTTATACGCCAATGAAGGATTTGCCTATAGCTAAATTAAATTAGTTTGCTATGGAGACAAAAAAAAACGTTTTTTTATGTAAAATGTCAGATCTGCAGTAGCACATGGTTCTCGCTCGTCGAAACAAATGTATAACTGGTTGTTACTGCATTAACAATTTTCTTTTTAAACTTACACATAGGAAAAAATATAAGGAATAATGAAAAACCCGGTACATATATATATATAATTTATATACCGTAATCGCACGATCGTGCTGGGGATGGATATATTCCAAGTAGGTAGTCGATTGTAATTGAGAGACGTCACCATTCATGCAAATGTCAACAAATTCAGTAACTGTCAACACGTGACGCGTAACAAGCGTTAATTCCAATTCGTGTGTTGATTTAAATAATTTCAGATATACATAGTTTAAAATGAGCTATTATACATACTCTCGATGAAAAACTATTTATAGCTAAGCAGTTTTATGGCGGTAATTCTGCAGAAGTGACCAGGGATTGATTTGCAGTAATTTTTTCCAAGACAAATATTCCTAGCGCAAGTACTATTCGTAACACGGTTCACCCTTTTGATAAAACATTTGCTTTGATAAATAAAAAAGCTTCTGTTGAAAATTTTAATGCGCTAGACGTTCAAGTATGTGCTGCTATAGAATTCGTTCCAACCAAGTCCTCGCGACAAATTGCTAGTGATCTGGCCATTAATGCTACAATGGTGCGAAAGATTTTAAAGAAAAATAAATGCCGCTATTACAAAATTTCAACGTACCAAGAACTACTAATAATAAATATCATACTGTTGAACTATTTTTCAATAAAATTTTATTTACTGACGAAAAGCATTTTGTGTTCACGGACGACATAATCGTGCAATTTGTCGATATGGTCTCGCAGAAATTTACATTTTAACGTACCAACACGGACGCAATATCCGCAAAAGGTAAATGCACGGGCTGGTATTATTAGCAATCGGATATTTTGACCCTTTTTTTATTGATGATTATTAGAAAATATTATTCCTGATCTACGGGAGAAATTTGATTTTAACGAAATATGGTTGCAGCATGACGGCTGCCCTGCGCATAACACCCGTAGGGTTACCAATTTATTAAATGCTAATTTTGGTGAAAGATGGATTGGCAATTCAGGTCCAATTAAATGGCAGGCACGATCACCTGACTTATCGCCAAATTTCTTTTTGTGGCCATTTATATAAGTAGTTAAATGTACGGATACGGCGATATAGTCCATCAAATAGGCAAGAATTGAGCGCAAAGATCATTGACCTAAGTAATACTGTAACTCCATAAATGATAAACAATGTTTTTCAAAATTTGGATAATCGGTTTGGTAATTGTTTAATGCAGGAATGAGGTCTATTTGAACATTTAGTTCATAATTAGTTCTAGAATTCAACTATAATATTTAGTACGAAACTTTTGTTGTTGTTAATTTATCTTGTTATCTTTTGAAATTCCTTATTATAGTTACCTGCTTCTACAAAATCTTAAGAATTGTGTAATATAAGATCCTTTATGTTTATAAATAAATAAAATTTACCACATGAATTAGGTCACAGCCTTTTTTTTATTCCTGGACACGACATAATAATTTAATACCTTTACTACTTTGGATATCGATAACCTTCAACCAACATTTTAAATCTGACTGACATTTCTATTAACTAATAGGATACTGAATTTAAAATTACGTAGACAGATAGAAAAGAAAAATTAATTAGCGTTTTAACGCAGAATTTTGATACCAATAAAGGATTTAAACAATAATTTCACCCTTCTGGTGTTTTCAACTAATAAAACTAATCAAGTACTTAATATTTCAAATTAAAAGAAAAACAATTAAAACAATATAAAGATAAGATGTCTTAGCTTGATTCCGGTTGTGTCGGAAGCTGTTGATCCAGATTTTCTGCTGATTAATGCGTTAGACCGCCGGGAATCGATGGAATGGCCGTCGCAGGCAGCGAAAAACCCTCTGGTAACTACTGTACCCCAAATTAGGACCACCAGAATGTTCTGATGGATTTTTTTTGTAAGACACAACTTATACGTTGTTGGTATGGAACAAAGGCCGCTCGACACTGTAATATCCCCGTCCGGGTTAATTGGTACATCCAATAAAAATTACGTTTTTCTTTAAAAAAAAATCCATATGTGGGAAGGGCTCGGAACAAATGAGACGTAAGGGAACAATAATTACGTCCTTTTATAAAGAACACGTGGTGTACGAATCCAGGAGTTCGAGCGATGATCTCACAATGGATAGATGTCGATCCGTAACCGAGATGGGGAAGAAAGCAACAAAGAAGGCTAATACGCAATCATACCTCCAAATATAGGAACGTAAGGATATGAACTTACATGTAGGTTCAAAATAAATGGAACAGAATAAAATAAAGAAAGACGCTAATTTGCGACAAAATAAGTAAGTGTCTACGAACACGTAACGGGGATTCTATTTTTTTCCATTTTAACTAAGCTTTAGTTAAGTAGAGAAATTACGAAGAACAAAGAAATATATTTGCTAATGGAGGAGAAATTTTATAGGACAGGACATAGATAGGAAATTGTAGAAAAGCAAAAAAGAAGCACCGCATATATACACAGGGGAAGATTTGAGGTACAGAGTGGAAGAGAGATGCGTGTGTTCCCTTTTTATAATTCAGTAAATGTATATTCATGCGATTATACAAGAGTTTGTATATTCGATTATAAAAGGGTTCGTATATTTGATTTACGTCATAATACGTCAATAACCACTGTAATACATGATAACTACGGAAAATCCTGCATTTTCATTGGTTCATAATTTTAGAATGATATAGTCAAATTAATGAAATTATTGCCATCATTACTGGCGAAGTTAAAAACATAAATTTGTACTATTTCAGTTATTTTAATTTTTCTTAGAGAAAAATATAAATTTATTAGAAAATTTGACATTAGAAACTGTAAAACAGATAAACATTCTTAACAATACTTTACAATGATGAGCAAAAACAACTTATTTTGTAAACGCGTAGGCGTTACTCAGAATCACAATCGCTATGAACTCTTCCTTTCTTTAAGGTAAGACCCTTCTTTTTCGCTTTACCATCTTTTGTAGAAATTTCTCCAAAATCATATTTTGCTTTTAACCTTTCACGTATTAGCAAACCTTTTATGAGACGTCTCCAATTATCGTAAACTCTTTTTTCAATCTTTTCCTGTGCTTTCCTTTCAGATTCTTCTTGCTCCTACAATATAATTAATTATTTTATGCTAAAATTAATTGAAACAAACTTACCGTATACCAAGCAGCAATTAACTGTTCAGAATATTCTTCGCAAACAACAAATCCATCAAAGGTCGGATGGCTCCACCCACCGTGAAAATCAAAACCGACAACAGCAGGAGCACAATCAATATTCATCTTCTTTGCAACTTTATTTAATGCTGGCACTGATATAAAAGATTATTATGTAAGAATTATATAATTTATACATATAAAAGACTTACATTGAAGATGTACTGTTCCTTTTGGTAACATACATGATTTAAATAGTTCGACGTTTCCATAGGCGTTTCTAGGAACGATACCATTTTCTGCAGTTGGAGGTACATAGTCTTCAACTTGCCATTTACCAAATATTTCCAAAGGTTTATCAGTAATAACTGAATTAGATAACTAAAATGATTAAATATTACTATATTATAGCAATATAATAGCCCTTCTTAGCATCGCGGCTCTTGATGACGTAAAACGTGGGCTCCTGCACAGATGAGACTGCTTCGAACAATTTTGGTTTCACTTACTCGCTTCTCTGTATATATGAAAGCTCAGTCTCATCCGTGCAGGATTTTGCCCACGTTTTACGTCTTCAAAAGCCACCACTGCTTCTTAGATATGTGAACATACAATAAAAGTTGCTAATAATTATATTTTCCCTTCAGATTGCATTACAAGAACTATTTAATAAAAATGCTTTTTATCATTATACAATGGAGTGAAAACTAACTGATAATTTGAAATTTTTCTGGAATTTTGGTTATATTGTTGTATGACTAGGAATTACTAAATGTTTTTGGAAACTATACTTCATTAGAAAAGTCCCAATGTTACTGATAAACTTCTGTCTTTTAATCAAATGAATTGGATTTTTAATGTAGTGTACTAAAAATGACTATAAGAATTATACATTCTTATTTTTAGTGAAAAGAAGGTAAATATCAAAATTGTAACTACAATAAATATTATATATTCAAAACAAAAAGTTTTTTTATTTGCATATACCAGGGCGGTCCCAGAATGATCTGTCCTGACCGAGTTCGAGAAGAAAAATTTAAATGAAACAGGTATTACTTTTCTCTATATTAACAACCCTATATTGCAACACACTTATTACATCTATGAACCAACAGTTCAACACCTTTATAAAAATAATCTTTTCCTTTCTTTTCATTATGACCTAACACAGCGGCTTGCAACTCATATCGCTTGAAAATTTTGTCCCACGAATATTATTTTTTAGAATCGGAAACAAATAATAAATTGGGGCCATATCGAGACTATAAGGCGGATGTTCGAGTTTAGTGAAATCATATTCAGCAATAGCAGCCTTGACAACACCTGCCGTGTGGACAGGAGCACTGTCGTGCAATAACCAAACACCTCGCTGTAATTTTTCTCGGCGTTTTTCTTTAATGCAGTCTCTCAATTTGTGCAGAAGTGATGCATAATAAGCCTCGTTTACAGTAGTGTTATGATCTTTAAAATCCACCAACAAGATTCCTTGGTGAACCCCAAAAAATTGTGCACGTGATCTTTCGCGTAGATTGTTGCACTTTTTGTGGGGGTGCCTCCCCCTTGAATCGCCACTCCATTGATTTACATTTGCTTTCAGGATGATAACAGAGCACCATGGTTTCATCCCCGGTTACTATACGATCAATGTAGGATTGTCCTGACACAGCTCTAAAAAAGCGGCCGCACCCACCTGGCACTCACTTTACTCATATGCAGATGATCTTGCAAAGCACGGTGCACACTACTTTTCGAAAGCCCCAATCTTGCGGCAATTTCCTTCACTTTTAACCGACGGTCACTCAACACTTCCACCTCAACTAGACTAATTGTTTCCACTGTGAGCGTTTCAATCGGTCGACCTTCACGTCCAACATCTTCTACGGTTTCTCGTCCAAAACGAAACTCTTTCACCCAGTTCTTTACTGTGGAATAAGAAGGGGAAGCATCACCGTATAGGCCATCCAAACGCCTTTTAATTTCTGATGGTGAATGACCTTTGAACAGAAATTTAATCACACTTCTGTATTCGACTTTTGTCATTGTTCTAAAAGGTGCGACCGTCCGATTTAAGCACACTATTCACACACTAGGTTGCAGTTTTAGTAACTTGCTGGTGGGCTATGCAAGAAGTGGGGCAGTAGGGTGATATGTGCCGTGCTGTCATACTTCTTGTCCAACCATGTCAGGCCAGATCATTCTGGGACCGCCCTCGTATATTGGAAAACCATATATTCAAAAAATTGCATATATTCAGCAAATACTGAGAGATCATAAATGATTGTCATTGCCGCTGGCTTGAATTAGTGCTTATTTTTACAAAAAAAAACCGCTTCACGCTAAGTAATCGTACTATTTCAGTAGCGTAGTATCGGAAGTTATGCAATTTAATATACATGTCATTCTGATATATGTCACTGAATTCTGTGACACGAAATAAGTTTATTTAATGAATTAGATATACCAGGTGTCCACGCGAAAACTTAATATTGAATTATTCCTAGTGTTTTTGAAGACAAAACTTGAAATTTTGGATAGTTGTTCGGGATATAGGGGGATAATAAACATTATATTTCATGCCGCCCCATAGGGTCATCCGCCACCCCCGTATTTTTTCCCGTCTGTACCGGCATAGCTGGACGAGAGGAAATCGCTATTTTCGGCGTAGTCTCTTTTGTCCGTCAGATGTCACTAGATTATCTGGTGCCACCTGATAGGACAGAATTTGCTATACCTATGAGACGATCCATCGAACTTTACTTCACTAGCCAAACTGATGAAGTCTAGTTGAGACAGAAACGCGTGTCTTTGGCTGAAGTAAACTAAGAAAATAGGAGGTGTATGTCTATGTGTATAGATACAGATGTGTATAATGCAAGTCTGTTTCATTTGTAACAAATGCGTAATACGTGCGTATAACGTATTGATATACTACGATTAAATCCTTGCGATTTTATTTATGGGTCAAGCAACTTGAACATTTACTGTAGTCTTAATGTTGCTTTCTGTTGGTTACAGTTAATGTTTTTGATTTTCATAAAATATGATTACTCATTGCTGTTCGAAGAGATCATTACTTACAACGCCCTTAACAAAGAAAGATGGAACCTACATTATCTCAACATTTCTTCATGAAATTACATCTAGTTTTCATTGCCGAAGCTTATAAAGAGGCTAATAAATCACCCTGTATACATACAAGGAAACATAATATCAAAAAGTAACCCCAAAGATATATTATTTACGCATAAAAAATTAATACATTGAATTTATACATGACGAAAGAAAAAATTAAATAGATTATCGATCTTTATTTTCCTTTAATTATTTTTTTTCTAATAATGAATACATTACCTTATCATATTTTGGTCGAGCTTTAACAATTTTATAAGGAGTTTCTCCTAGTTTTACCACCTTAGCATGTTTCAACCATATTTCTCTAGAATGTAGCACATGAACACAATCCCTAGAGTAAACTGGCTCGCTTCTAACAAAACCAAGAATAAGAGCATCTGGGGGATATAATCCTTCGAATTTCAAAAGGTGGCGTTTCAACACATACAATGGATGATTTTTATACCTATTTAATTAAAAATGTATTAATAAGAAAAAAATATACAAACAGGCATTATGATAACAGTATGAAAACAACAATTAAGCAATGCTTTTCTAAAATACCAAAAAAACGTATAACTATAACTTAAATATTGGGTTGTTAAGAGAATTCAGTATATTTTGAAAAAAATTAATGTATATAAAAAATTAGTGCATAATGCATTTTGCTTAAGAAATAGAATTAGATGAAAGTAGAAAATTTATTGAAAACCCACGGCTAGTGTATAAAGTAGTAAAATTCTCATTTCTACTGTTGAAAATTTTTAAGTTACTTTTTTTTGGAATTATTAAAACCGGCCTAAGACTTATTATAAGTCTCAGGCATAAGGTTCTACTTGTTTTAAAGTGGGATTAGTTTCGCGGTCAACATGGTACTCAATATTGGCGTTTTAAGCTGTTAATACACCATCATAGATATATATGTAATAATTGAAATGTTTGTTGCCACAGTACACGTTAATATATAGAATCAGGGATGGTAAAGGGGAATGACATTTTATTGTTCCTAGATAATAGATAAATATTGGCAGTACCTGGAATTAGAAAAATTATTTGAAATAACTTCTCTTGTGTTGTCTTTCTTAATTTATTGTGAGTGAATGAACGAATCTGATGCAGTAGATAATAAATAAAAACCAAAACCATGTAATATATGCTAACCAATTTTAAAAACTATAATCCCTAGAATTAACTAGAAATACACATGAATTAAGGTTAGTTAATAGTAATGTTGGCTTGTAACTAGTTGAGAGCGCCATATTGCGCGTCATCGGGCATGCCATGCGTTTTCTGTCTAATTGACTACACTTCGTAAAGTATATTTTTCATTTCGTACTGCCCAAGTGTGAACCGCAAATTGTACTTTATCTCTTTCTAACACACATAAATATTCGCTGTGATACTACATACGTTTGTCATTTTAAGTTACGATGTACGTGTTTGAAATATTATATTAAATTAAAAGGATGTATTGCCCAGGAGATAGTCTTATGATATTCGGCTTGCTGTCAAATTATTTCAATACTGTTGTTTATTGACTTTGTTTCGGGTATTCTGACTTCTAGGTCAAGCATTCTTATAATTTGAATATTTAGTTTGTTTATTACAAAATCTGTTCTTTTGAGAAGAATTCTAATAATAAAAGTAGTATCAATTAGTGGCAATAAGTACGAAATTGTTTATCATTTTGACATTTTTAACCTATTTCTTTTACATCAGGTGTTTATTAAATATGATCGTCTAATAAAGGATAATATGGACTTGCATTGTATTATCTGCAAGACGAATTATTATACCATTATTTTTTTAAGAAACAATAAAATATTAAATGTAGACTATATAAATGTTTTCTTTTATGTATAATTTTAAATGTAATTTGAAAACATATATTGACTGCCAAAAGGTTTTAATTTTTTTTCGAAGAGTTACAAACACAACTTTTACATTCTTTTCCAATGTACTAAAACTTATTTAAAATATAGGCATATATAAATTAAGTAGAAATCTAACTTATACATCGAATTCATACATTCCCAATCTTCTTAGCCCAGATATAGTGCAAGAAAATTATTTCGGTAGGTATGTCATTCTTAATAATGCAAACATTTTTTATCACTAAAGATTATTTTCAATATCTACGCATTTCACTACTGATATCTGACTTGAAATACTTCTTTTTAAATAAATTTTTGATCGAATATTCTCGTGAGTATATAATTATAAATAACATTTAAAATAATTTGTTCGAATATTAAAATAATAATTTCCGCATAGTTTTCTTGGAGAGAATATATTTATACAAAACTAGAAAAGGAACAATACTTTTCAACTATTTATGTTCCCACAATGCTCATTATTATTATTTTGACATGTAGGTTATGTACATGTATATGCTTTCTTTGGTTATATTGCAAGTAATATACTAAAATTTTGACAATATTGCAAAACATGACGTTTATATTTTATGATGACAAACGTTTATTTCCGCGATTGAATATTGACTTCATTTGACTCTGCAGTATTGATTTGAATCACATGCTTTGAATTTGGCCTTGAACTGAAAACTTATACATTATGAACTATAGTTGTATATTTACACTTATGAGCCCATTTTTTAGACATATACAACCTTTAATTAACTCCGTAATAACAGTTTTTTGAAAGAACTGGGTTGTGACACTAGAATACTAAATTAATTAATATGTGAGGGTGTTTCACTGAATCAACCACCTTTATTTCTTTATAATTTATAAGCACATTTTTTGGCAAAAATATTTACATTAAATATTTTTTACACTCATGCGTACACTAATAACTAGCAGTCATTATCTATTACTTAGAACAATATTTTGAAATATGGAACGACATGCTTTGTGTAAGTATATGTGATTAGAACGTACATAAAACAATCGTTTTGTCTATAGAAAACAGTGATTTACTTTACTCGTTTTATACATATTTAACAAATGATGAGATTTAAATCAAAATCGTTTTAATTTGAATGAGCACGTTGAGTGACGTTTTCCCACGTAATTTTATTATTGGCGGAGAGTTACGAGGCAACCTTATACATTAAGTAACCTTGCATGTGAATGACCTTGAAATTTAGCGCAGGATCTATTTCATCAAATTTTTACATGTAGATAAACATGTAATTTATGATGGTGTATGACTAACTTCAGTGAATCTTTCCAATTAACTCGCAGCATCGGCAATTTTAAGTTTTTGGTGTAAGTCGCTATTACGGATATAAGATTTGGGCGCACTGTTAATATATTGTTACAAAAGATTGGGATGAAGTCATTGTCAATGTTTGAGTTGTGTGTAATACAATCAATATATAAATCGACTTTTGTACTTTCTTTTTAACATATAACTACCTCGACATTCTATCTTATATTATACCTGGTATTTCATAATATTTTCAGAATTGTAACATTACTTAGATTGACTGAAGGAATCTATCTTTTGTTTTGTGATATTGACAAGAATAGAATTTATTCAATTTATCCTTTACTAGGTTAAATTCTCAATCTATGGAAGATCATTTACAGACTTTAGGAAAAAATGTCGATCCAATGCGCTAATTTAGCGAGTTTATGTTCTTACATGCTGTAAGTCGCAATATACATCTAAGAAAGCAATTCTACGAGGGAAAGTCATTAAATAAGTCACAAACTGCTGTAGAAAAGCTGAAAATAGGAGTGAGTTGTTTCCCTATTTGTCAATAGGTGTCACCACAATCCAGCTTTATAATTCTCAAGTGACAGTTGGTGTGCGCGAACACAGGCAGTGTTAAAATGGCGACCGTGCTCGAAGATTGTACTGTGGAAGAGCAACGTGCTATTGTGCGTTTTTTCTGGGCAAAAGGACTTTCTGCAAAAGATATTCATAAGGAAATGTCTCTTGTTTACGGTGAAAAGTGTTTGTCGCTTAAAGCCGTATATAACTGGGTCGAGAAATTCTCTCAAGGACGCTCAAAAGTTGTTGACGATCAGCGAAGTGGCCGCCCCGTTCAGATTTCGAAACAACACTTCGATGCACTTTCGATGCAACACTTCGACGGGTGGAAGAGATGATTCGAACTGACAGGCGGGTAACAATAGACAGTATAGCAACTGCAATAGGGTGCTCTCATGGTTTAGCCTACGAACTGATGCACGATCGTTTGAATTTCCGAAAAGTTTGCGCACTGTGGGTACCTAGACAACTGACCGAGGAATACAGAAGAATTCGAATGGGCTTGTCCTTGCAACCCCTCTCTCGTTACCAGTGGAAGGGGAGAACATGCTTAACAGGATTGTTACTGGTGATGAGTCATGGGTGCATCACTACCAACCCGAAACAAAGCGTGCTTCAATGCAATGGAAACATCCTTCTTCGCCGTCAACAAAGAAATTTAAGGTTGTGCCTTCAGCTGGTAAGGTTATGCTTACCGTGTTCTGGGATTCTCAGGGAGTGCTCCCAGCCCATTTCCAGAACAAAAAAGAGAACGTGACTGCTTAATCATAGTGTAGAGTTTTGTTGTTGCTTCGGGATGCAATTCGACGAAATGTCCAGGCCTACTGACGAGAGGAATATTCCTGCATCACGATAATGCCAGGCCCCATTCGGCCCACTTGACCCAGGCGAGAATTGCGCAATTAGGGTGGGAACTTCTTGAACATCCGGCTTACAGTCCCGACCTGGCCCCAAGCGACTGTCATCTGTTCGGTCCACTCAAAAAGCATCTTGGCGGCAAACATTTCGAGGGTGACAACGATGTTCAACAAGAGGTACGCACGTGGTTCAGACGCCAGCCCAAACACTTTTATGCAGCAGGCATTGGGACATTGATAAAGCGATGGGATAAGTGTATTAATGTAGATGGAGACTCTGTTGAAAAATAAAACTTGTTTTTGGTTAACTATTTCTCTAATTATTTTTATAATACCTTTTTGTGACCTAATTACTGACTTCCGCTCGTATAATTGTCTCTTAACGGACAAAGTTGATGTATCTTACAATGTTTTTGCCTATATCTAAATCGCTAATTTCGTCAGATATCTTTCTCTCTGGTTTTAATATTTCCCAAAGGATTTTGCCAAACTGATTTCAGTATAAATAATATACTTAGTGTTATGATGATAGCTTAACTACATTAAACAAATAGCCTATAACAATAGATATAGATCAGATATTATTTACAATATTCTTAATAAACAAAGTTATAAGAAAACTATTAAATTAGTATACCCTACAGACAGTCATAATATGAATAATAAATATAAAACTCTTACTTATACTGATAATCTGACGCAAAAAATTTCTAAATTCTTAACGAGAAATAATTATAACAGCTTTAAAAACCAAAACTCTTTAGATTCAATTATTAAAAACAATAAACAAAAAATAGATAAAAACAGTACATCGGGACTTTACAAACTATTCAAGTTTGCAAATTTAGGGCATGTACTACATTCAGTAGTACATGCCCTAAATTTTATATAGCCCGGACAGGTAGATGCTTTTCTAAAGAATCAAAGAACATGAACAAAGTTATATTAATAATAAGAATGACCCACATTATGCAATACATCTGAGAGAAGCCCATAATTTTAAAATTTCACACACACGCAAAAATTTAATTTAATTGAAGCCATGGAAATTTTGAAATATAAATATACGACCTTTTACTTAATAATCATATGGATTTCGGCAATTCTCCTTTATTAGCCCTATTTTACAACTGATTGTTTATTTATTTTCGTTTCTCCGTTTTTATGTTTGTACTCGGTAAACTTTGATCCCTTTATGTAATAAAGTTTACATCTTGAATATAAAGTGCCTATTATTATTGAACCATCCTTTGAGTATAATTAATTCTTTTTTTGTTATAATAATTCATTTAAGTTTAAATTTGTCATCCTTTAGGTTTAGTTTGCAATACAACGCCATCCGAGGAAGACACCGTGTGTCGAAACAATTGTAATGGGATTTTACCTCAATCAAGTGGAAATTAAGTAATATTGCTTTTAATTTGTATTTCATTAAATATACTTAGTTAATAAGCAAATACAATATGCTTAACACTTTTTTGGAGTAATTAATTGGATGCCATCTGTTTCAAGATTTTAGGTCTACTCTTTTTATAAAAAAATTTGAGAAACCAGTCTGTTAAATTTTGTATCTCTTGTAATGAATATATTGTATTGTTTTCTTATTACTAATGAGATTTTCTTTTCTTTTTATTCTTATTATACCTAAAAGCATTAGAGAGATAGGCATTGTCAAATCTTAAAACTTTAATCTCTTAATTGTGTGCTCCATAATTAAGTCTTCATTAAACGTTTAAAACTTTTTTTTTAATAAGATATACAATAAGGAAGCACAGGAATAAATATTTGCTTTACTTTTAATGTTATGTTTCTTACTAATATCAGCTTAAATAAAATATATCCAAAAAAATACATACTCTGAAATAGTTGAGGGTAATGGTTGTTCTAATTGTTGCCGAGCCAAGTCTTCATCTTCTTCTTTATCTCTCACATTGCTTGAAGCTTTATAAGGTAATAATGTTCTTTCCCACCATTTGCTATCAACTCTAACTTTTCTTGTGACTGTATTCCAATTTAAACAATACCGTTTCGTAATATCCTTGACATGATTTTCATTATCCCAAGATAAGATGTAAGATATAGGATGTGTTGCTCTTGTCTAAACAAGAAACAGTAAAATCCTGATCATCAAGACGCTAAGATTAACAAAAGAAGAAAATTATTAATAGCAAGTAATGATTGTAAAATTTTACTAATGCCATCTTCGCTTTGAACAAATGAAAACTGTATTATAAATGTAATATTTCCTTATCAGAAATTATTTTTTTAAGATTTTTATTAAATTTTATTAGAACAAAAAAAAAAACTTGCAGGATCGAATCTTGTGTAAGAAACGTACCGCAGAAAGCATTGACGAGCCGTCATCAGTAACAAACATCACTACTTGGTTTGTTGTCAATTCGAAGTATTTAACGTCACACTGTGAATAGTTGACAACCTTTTTACTATGGTGTGACTCAAATATCCCGCCAAAACTCGGTCCACACAGCTTAAAATTTGACCTACTGTGCGTGTACATACTTGAGAGTGTAGTTGTTTGTTGTAATGTCACTTATTTTTATTACATACTTAACGTAACCTTCTTCTGACGTTCCGAAAAACACGAGCACAAATATTTCATATATCGAACGATCAAGATAATTTGTAATCGAGTCAACCTTGAATCCGAAATCGTATGTATTTACTTGAACTGCACTCACATTACAAACGTCAAGTAAAATGTCAGTTGACAGCTAAAATAACAACAGTTAATGTAAACTATGCAACTGAGGACGAATGTATTTACGACATACAATTTCGGTTTCAAGGTTGACTCGATTACAAATTATCTTGATCGCTCGATATATGTTTATGTTACCTATATTTCTACAAAATATTGCTAATTTAAAGTAAAACAAAAACTCCACTATGCACTATTAGTCTGTTTTACTCATGCTGGATGCTAACGATTACTGTCGCTTATTAACTGTCACTGTTTCCGACATGAATAATAAATGGTTCCAAGATATCGTCCATTCATCCATCTAGGTCCCACATTCTACTTTAATTACATAGTCAATACAATTTTTCCATTTGTTAGCTGTAACATTTGTAAGTGCTTCCATTAAAAGTTCTTGCAATGTGATATTTTGAACGTTTTATTTTTTAAAGCAACTTGAATTGCAGCTTTTCTCCAGGAAGAAGGTACCTTTTCAGCTACATGAATGATATGTTGTATTGTCCACCACTATTACAAGATTATCTGGTAACTTTGGCAATATCTTTGCAAATCAATCTTCAAAAACAATACTAGTCATTTAATCGTCAGTCAGCCGAAATAAAAGTTAATATAATAAGAATAACCACAGTTTTTCACTTACACTTACTTAAAATTAATAAGTTTTAAGAATCTAAGTAAAGTAGCTCTACTTATTTTTGGTACAGGTGCATCTCTAGTACTTATTCTGCCATGAATTTATTAATAGTTGAAAGATTTAGTACAGCAGTAGATAACGATAACAATGACAGAAAACGTTGACAGGTTATATTTGTGTATAAAACATAACCTGTCAACCAGCCGATATTTCTAGATTATTACCGATATTGAACTAGGCTGTTGAAGAGCCAATGAAATTCTTGAAAAATAAGTAGCTTTTGGCGGGATATTTGAATCACTCCTTCTTATTCTGAGACACACCGTAGCTAATAAAAATGAAGTTGACTGTTGAAGAGATTCCAATGTACTATCGAATGCAAAAAAAGTGGTACAGTCATATTTTAATTAGTTTAAATTACGCTGCGTGAATGTAGATATATATTAAACGTAGGCGTCAAATTTAAATATTTGAATAACCCATAAGTGTCAAAAAACATATACGTTGATATACAGATAGGTGTAACTGTCAAAAATGACCTTTGCACGTTACTACGATCTTAAGCAACGTCACAATACTAAAATGTTTAAAAATTTACTGTACATATAACTTCACTACTGTACCATTTTTTTTTTCATTCGATGGTACGTACTATGATATTCCAAATTGATTTTTTTTGCAATCTGTAGTCTCATCACAACTTAACCACAGTTTTCTATTTCTTAGAGCTAATTTAATATTGGTCTCCATTTCTTCGTGCGCAGTAGGTAAATAGTGTATTCATGCCGAAGGAGAATACTTTGAAGCGGATAGTAGCAAATTTCTGGATAGTACCTTGTATGATAAGAATTGACTGATAAATTTATTTACACTGTCCGCATACAGCAGCCTGTTATGATTTCGTTGCGCACTCATAATTACGTTACAATGCAATATCAAATATTGATGGTTATTAACGCAATAAAAACCCGAATGTAACTAAATTTAGTACATCTTACAGGACGCCTGATAAACGTTGGTGACGGCCTTGGATCTGAACCAACTTCGCTCGGCGCTCATGCATCCTGTCTAAGTAACCCCGCTTTATACAAAATTGTTTACTTTACTTTATTGCGAAAGAACCTATAAAACTTCGTTATGCATTAAGCAAAACTCTAATGCGAAGTTTACATTTATTAGAAAAACATTAATATATTAGAAATCGATAAGTTATTTCTTTAAGAAAGATATACATCATACCCAGAGGTGCTGAGAGGTGGTATAATCGATTATTATTGAATCTTGATTATTATTGTATTATAACTTAAAAGTATATATTGACAATTTTATACCCTAATTTAATTTGTTGAACATTCCAAAATAAAATCAATTAATTTTTCGAACGTTTTGGAATTAAATCAAGTTTCTCAAGCTTATTACATTGCATTTGCTGTCATATTTTATATCAAATATCTTCCACGATAAATCGTGGTAACTCTATACATAAGTCCTGTACTATTTTCTAAAGAGCAAACAAACTTTATAGGTACAAATTCGTCGACGCAAATGCGACCCTTAACGAGAAATTTATAAAAAATTGGTTGTTGTATAAGAACAATCAATAGGAATAATACATACAACGTATGAACGAGCGCCCTATAGTCACCTATAGTAGTCAGTCATTTCGGAAATAGAATAGGATATTTATTATTTCAGTTGATATTGATTTTATATCTAGCTATGAAAATATTTTCGCTTCAAAAAAAGCAATTTGTTATTAAATGTCATCATCTTGGCCATTCAATCAGAAAAATTATACATTCATTTCAACCCGAATTTGAAAAAAAAAAATAGCTATGTGCGTCACATTATTAATAATTTTGAAAGCTGTTGTTATTTATATCTGCAACAACATAAACGGAAAAGAACTTCGCAAAATAAAGAACGAGATATTCTCATTCGTGCTGAAATAGGACAACTGTAGAAAAAATGTTAAACAATTTACCATCTCAGACAATACCGTTCGTAGGGTTAAAAAAATAATAAATACTGTTCTTACAAGTTAAGAAAATCAAGTGAAATATTTCCGAACGACAAATACGAAAGCTTTAAGTTTTGTGAAGCAGTTTTAGAACGTTGTAACAATGACGAAAATTTTGTTAAATATATATTATTTACTGACGAATCCAATTTCCCTCTACATGGTCATCGTAATTCTTATTTTGTGGTACTGATCTAAGGAAAATAAACGTATGATTTATGATGCACAAACGCAATATCCGCAAAAGGTTAATGTTTGGACAGAACTTTTAATGGGTCATATCATTGAACCCTTTGTCATTGAACAAAATTCAAACTTAGAATGATTTTTACTTCTTTTGAAGAATAGTATCGCAAACCATACCACATATTTCTATAAATAATGCTTGGTTTCAGCAGGATGGATGTCCTGCTTATAATACTGCAATTATGCGACAATATTTAAACAGTATATTTGATACCAAATTGTTAACTAGTTGGAACGTTATTCCCTGGCCTGCTAGGTCGCTTGATTTAGCCCCAAACGATTTCTTCTTGTGGGGGGTATGTAAACTCGTCTGTTTACGGTTTTCAGAACAACATAGCTCGTACTACCGCTGATTTAACTGCGAACATTGATCATAGCATGCGAAAGATAATAATTTTGTCGACAGATGAGGGTATCACGCTTTTCAATTAGGTGATCGTTTTAAACATCTGTTGAATAAAATTATTCGGAATTGTTATTCACTTATTTTTACGAGAATTTTTTATTTAATTCTCTTTGGTTTCTTGAGGAGAGTTATTTAGTTCTTAGAAATGTTTTTATTTTATATTCTGCTACAAATAGAATTTGTTTATTTCTATACAACATCATTTTTAAGTTTATAAAGTGACAATTATTATTACGTTCTATTATTACAATATTTAATTTTTCCTTTCGACTAGAGAAAATTTGATACGTTTCTTTGTCGATAAGTATTGCAATGTATTGTCATGCGCATTATATGATGCGTGATATATCGGACCACGCTTGGAAGAGCTGATTTTGTGTATCGGGACGGTTGCTCATACGGTATATAAAATAACATTGAATGCATAAGCAGGCAACATGTTAAATTTCTCAGTGGCTGATGAATTTTTGGGAGAAAATTTTTGCATAAGCAAATATTTTGTAAGATTAAACTAATCAATTATAGCGTTGGCCTCATTTGCTGAATATCCCATTTACTGTATTTTACAAAAGAATATTACACATAGATTATATATTTACTTTAGCAAATGTAAAAATGGATGTAAACCAATTTTTCCTCTCACTGAATACTCTGGTTTTGGCAAATGATTTGATTCTAGTGTAAAATTACATTTACCCCAAATAAACAGTTGACAATAATATACAGTTAGATAAGTTGCTATTGCTATGATTTATGTACTTACATTAATTTCTTTAATACAATGAACTTGGCCTTTAACAACATCAACACTAATCCATTTCTCCTCGGCTTCAGCGAAAACTTCAACCCATACATTAATACCCTTTTTCTTCTTCTGTTCTTCCTTTTCAATTTGACGTTTTTTCTCCAGTTCAATTAAATCTTTTTTCATGGGGATTCTTCTTTTAACTTTATACGTTTTCTCTTTAAATTCGTCTTGCAATAATATTTTCTTTTTTGGTTCGGGAATATAGTCACTGTCACTATCACTAGTGTAAGATTTAGAACTGCGTTTATGGTTTACCAATTTTGAACGCAGCGTTTGCTTTTCAGTAGACAAGTTTTGTTGTACAAGATTAATAATATCGTTTCTCACATCTAGTTGGCCTCTAGTTTCAAAGTACTTACTTTCATCCCTATGCGGTAAGGTTTGAGAAATCAATTTTTTTTTCGAGGTTTTTAATTTGTTTAAATTCTTCTTTTCAGATAATTTTTTTAGATCAGGTATTGCTTTTATTTTCTTATTTGAAGATTTAAAATCCCGGCTTGTAGAAGAATTCCTGGTATCAAAATCTTCGTCAGAATTTAGTTCTTTATAATCTACTAGCTTTTGAAGTCTTTTTGGATGTTCCTTGGTCAAACACCGATTTATAGATTCAGTTTTTAATTTTCGTAAATTTGGTTTAGTTTTTGAAGGTTTATCTTCACTATCTGTATCATTTCCACCATCTACTTGTGGAATTATAATTTCATGATCAGTTGTTTCTGTTTCATCACCTTTATTTATAACGATGTTAGGTATACTGTCAATTTTCATTTTAATTATTGGTTCTTTCAACTTTTCAGGAGCAGATTTTAATTTAAATGGCATCTTCATTTTCAATACATTTGGATTTTGTTTCGTAGAATCGGACTCTTTTGGACTAACTGATTTCCTGGTTCTCTTACTGGAAGTCGCTTTCTCTTTATTTTCAACATTTTTACCAATATCTTCCTTGCCTTTTGTATTTTCTTGTTTGCTAGAGTGTTCAACACTGGGCTGCTTTGAACTATGTGACTTCGTATTCAGCTTGCTAGCAATAAGTTTTTCCTTCTTTTTCAAGTTCAACGCCAAATTATCTTCATATTTCGAATTTTTTGAACTTTCGCCACCAGTACTGCTATATATAGTTTTATTTGAGACGTCGCCACCCTTAACGCTTTTAGATTGTCTACAAGACTGCTTTAAAGGCAAACTTTCTGATTCACGTTTGGATGAGGATGTATCTTCTTCACCAATAAGATTTTTTGATTCAAAACTTAAGTTTTTGGTTTTGTTTTGTGAAAATTCCTTGATTTCAGACAAAAAGGCTTTCTTCTGCCTAGTAGATCTTTGTGAATTTGAATTTAAATTGATTGAAGATTTAACTTCAGTATAATGCTTTTCTCTTTTATTTTCTGGTTCTTTCTTTTGACTTTTTTTTGTTGTTTCATTTTGATTTGTTTGATTAGATATTAATTTTTCTTTTCCGGACTTTATTTGCTTTTTGTCAATACATTGTTTGCTTTGTTGCTTGCTGGATATTTCTTGAGAGTTTTTATTCTTGGCACTCACTATATTCTTTTCATTTTTTTGCAAGTTCCTACTTGTAGTATTTTTTATTTGTCGGACACTTTTATCATGTCCTGCTTCTTCATTATCAGCACCTATTAAAGATACACACATATCTTCAAAATTTGCTAAATTACTAGATTTAATATTAGTTTTACTTGTCTTTTTTGTTGAAACTTGACTTATCTCCTTTTTTGCAGCTTGATTTGCCTTTTTTGTTGAAACAGGTGTAGAAATGCTACTTTTCTTAGATGAACTAGCAGACGCTTTTAACTTATCATGAGATGCATTTGCACTAGTGCTCTTTACATGTTTGCTTTTACTAGATTTAGAATCAATTTTACTTAAAGAACATAATTCTGATTGAGGTGGTCTTAAAGACTCAACTTGTAAAGATAAAACTAGTCTGCACCTTATTCCTAATGATCTCAATATTAAGATAAAAATATAAACAAACATTTTATAATTATAGCATTCCTTTTTAACAATTTGTTGTTCAAGAAGATCTTCCATCGTACCATTTAATTCAGCAATACGCTCCTTTATTTTAATAGACTTTCTATACCATTGAAGTATATCTTCTAGGTAACCAAGGTTCAACCTTTCAGATGGGTAACATTGTTGTGATGGTAGTAAAGACAATCCTAAACTCATTAAATTTTCAGAAATCAATATTTTGTTTATATAATTTCCATGTGCTATCCAGCAAAGAAGATGAACTTTATGAATGAATACTTGATTATCCTTTTTTATTCTGTTCAATCTTCTTTTTATAATATCCATTAAGTCAATTCCTTTAAAAATAATCATATTAAGTATTCAATATACTAACACAAATTCATACAATTGCTAAATATATAAAAAGGTACTAGAAAAGTTTTGCAATACAGCTTTATTTATTAAATTTTTTCAAAATCAATTGCGGCACATTCAACACACCTCTTCATTCTCCAAAACCAATCCTTAAACCAGCTCTGTCAAGTTTCATTAGAGAGTAAAGCACACTCGTCCTAAGTCCTCAGAAGGTCCTGATCACTGGAAAACCGCCTCTCTTTCAGTTTCATTTTCACATGCGTGAACAGCGCAAAGTCACAGGAAGCAAGGAGGATGCTCAAGAAGTTTCAGTTCTGTAGTAGTAGTTAAATATTCGGTACAGGCTTTGGCACAGTGAGATGGAGTGTTGTTATGATGGAAGAACCAGGTATCCATACTTGACTTTGGCCGCAGTTTTTTCAGAGATTCGATTACCTTAGGTAGGTATTGCTCAGTGTACCACTTCGCTGTTACTGTCTCCTATGTGTTTAGAACGATACTCTAAACAATTCCACTCGATTTAAAAAATACAATTAGGCTAGGCGTATACTGACACACAGGGCAGTTCAGGGCGGTACAGAGCAGTTCAGCGCAGGATAAACAAACGGACGAACCTGGACGCGCCTATCTCCCCATTATTCTGGGGAATTAGGAATTACATATGCTACAAAAATTTGTACTGAACTGCACTGCGTCACTTGCCTTATCACTTTCTTTTTAAACAGATCGGGGTTTTCTGACAGCCACGGGTGCGTCCTCATCATCAAAGACCTAAACAATTCCACTCGATTTAAAAAACACAATTAGGCTAGGCGTATACTGACACACAGGGCAGTTCAGGACGGTACAGAGCAGTTCAGCGCAGAATAAATAAACGGACGAACCTGGACGCGCCTATCTCGCCAGTATACGGGGGAATTAGGAATTACATATGCAACAAAAATCTGTACTGAACTGCACTGCGTCACTTGTGTCGACTGTGTCTCAGTATACGCTCAGCCTTATCACTTTCTTTTTAAACAGATCGGGATTTTCTGACAGCCACGGGTGCATCCTCATCATCAAACACCTAAACTTTGTTTGGAGTCTTGATCAGCACACCATAATAGTACAGCTAAGTCTCGCCACTTCTCACGATGTTCACATATCGAGATTGGCCCTCAACAATTTTTTTAGCATCTTCCAGGACCAAGTCACACGCCGTATCATCTGCACTTCAGTCAGTCTATGCAGCACCCAGAGACAACATAGTTTCTTCGCGTGCAAATGATCACGCAGAATCGAACGAATTGTTGGTGTATTTACGCCCAAGGTATGCTATATCTGCTGGTAAGTCACTCGCCTATTTTCGTTAAGTATTTTTCTTACAGCAATAATGTTTTGCTCTGTAATTGACGTTGGTGGTCTTCCCGCCCTGTCGGCGTCCTCCAGGGTGGAATTTCTGCTTTGGAATTCTCTATACCATCTGAATATAGGTGTTGTTTTTAGCGATTTATTGGTCGGCCCTGGTATATTCCGCTTTAATATAACGAATCGCTAGCTCTTTGGAGGAAGAATTTTAGAGGAGATGCGCTCGATGTTCTACGGACACATCCGTTGTAAACCTCTGGGAAATTAGTGGTAGTACCTATGGGTGTTTTAGAAAGAAGGAAATAACGAAGAAAACAAAAATCACAGTATATAACGCGTTGTTCAAACCAATAACGACGTACGGATGCGAAAGCTGGATACTTAATAAACATATGAAGAGCAGACTACAAGCCGTAGAAATGAAATACCTAAGAGCGGTGAAAGTAGTTAGTAGAAGGGTCAAAATAAGAAATGAAGTAATAAGACAAGAATTAAATGTACAACCCATAATGGAAGAAATCGCAAAACAACAACTAAGGTGGTTCGGTCATGTAGTAAGAATGGAAGAAGAAAGACAGTGTGTTTGATTAGGCTGTATATTAATTGTACCATCGGGACCATAGAAATTTTAACGACAGTTTTCTATTGTATACTAGACTTTTATATAGTCGTGATTGGTCTTAATACAGTTGACATATTAATAACATGCCAATAAACTGTCCCGTCTTTGCCAAATTTACAAATCAAACAATGGTGCATCTTACGGTTATGCAGAAAGTAAAAATTGTTAAGTGTGTTGGAAAGTTCAATGCGTGGTGTTGCTGAAGAGTTTAATGTAACTAAGTCCTGTACATTTTACGTAAAAAATAAATGGCGCGAGCAACAAATCGTAGCTAGCAAAATTGAAACAGGTCTTCGAAAAATATCAACACAACAGCAAGATCAAGAATTAATATATTACTTACGAGAAAATTATTTTGAAACTGCAGTGTCAGCAATCCATCAAAGTAATTAACCTGGTTCAAAATGGACTGCTTATGGACGAATAAAATGATCAGATTTGAGAAATTGACACATTTGCGCATAATTATGTTGATAGAGGTGATGGGTTCCGGAATTCACTAGTGTTCTCTGATGTAAAGGTTTTTCAGCCCTGTCATAATGGGCCAATACGCGTCTATCGACCATGGAATTCCAAATATCTTGAACTTCATACAAAAAATTGTAAAAATAGTGGTCGATTTAGTGTCAACTTTTGGGAATTGATTTCCAATAATGATCGGGGGAATATATTATAAAACTATTTTAAGTTATATTACGTTACCGTTTTACAAGAACATTTGAACAATTTCATATTTCAACACGATAATTGTTCGGTTCATCGAAGTCGTCTTGTCCAAATTGGTTACAAGAAAATCGTATTAACGTATTACCATGGCCATCCTTAAGCCCCGACCTAAATCATATGGAAAATGTATTTGCAATGAATGATATCTAAAAAAATTTATAAAATAAATTTTCAACCTGCCAATAGAGAAGAATTGTGGACAGCACAGAAAACTACATTAGCAATTTGGTTGCATCCATGACTAGACGTTTGCAAGTAATTGCGGAAAGTAATGGTGGTTCTACAAAATATTGATTACTTATTTTATTAGTGTATTCCGTTTTTAAATATATTATATTTGCGATTATTCGATATTAATATGCTAAGCATATGCTATGTTTTATTCAAATACATATAAAATCAGTATCACAACATTACAATAACTCGTAAAATGTGTATAGGAGTCGTTCAATTTTCCATGCTCCCAATGGTACCCTTTGACCATCTGAAGATGAATAAATTAAATAGTCTTTTTAGAACCTTCTGTGTGTCTATTTTCGTATTTCGTTCCTTTTACCGACTCATTTTTCGTCTATAGGGTTTTATTTTTTGTACCGAGGGTAACACCAGAAGGGTTGAGAACGTGTGGAAACCTTTACCACCCACGTGTTCTGGATCCGACTCCATTTTGCAGAAGTGACGTTTTGGGGCGACATCGCACAGCAATAGCCGAGAGCAGCAAAGTACAATTATTCCGCTTAATTACTTCGAAACGGCAGTGACAAGCAACCTCCTGTGGTTCATTGTTGCGTTATATTGCAAAACTTTTCTAGTATCGTTTGTATTGTAAAAATATATATTTTTGGTTGTAGGCCATATGGCTAAGATATATTTATTCAATTTTTGATAAAGCTGCTTTGTTACATAAACTGCAAGAAAAACAAAATTCTTCAAGAATAAAATTGCAGCAATGACCGGCATTTCCTTTCAATGCAAATTTTTAGACTTTTAATTTAAAAAGGCCAACAGAAGTTAAACAAATGTACAAATTATAACGCAGGATAATTGTATTCCTAATCATAAAAATGGATATTATGTCCAAGAAAAAATAGAAATGATTAATAGCAATGAATGTTATGGCAACAAAAGTGTTTAGAAATGTAGTGCTAATCATGTTAATTTTATAATATATGAAACATTTGCAAGAATAACTCAAGTGCAAAAGAAAATATTACAAAAAGCAGATCATTTATATCTTATCATTAGAGCAGACCAATTTCCGTGCGCGCCATGAGCACCGGTATGGAACTGTAATTCGTAATATATTAGAATATGCGATAGAATAGGGACGCAACATGAGCTTGTTACCGATATAAATATAGAAGTAGAGACATTTATTCTATCAGAAATAATTAAATATACATTTGGTTTTCTGCTATTAAAGTAATATGCATAAACACACGAAAAATAATCGGCGCACATGGCGCGCACGGAAATTGGTCTGCTCTACTTATCATTGGATCATACAAAGCGAAAAGAGAAGATATTATAATCATTCAAAAAAATGTAACTTCAAGGTAAACTTTACCCTTTTTTTTGCGAACATTGCCTTGTATTTCTACAGTTATTTGTAACTCCTTTTTAGGAACTAATGTATTCTCTTCAGCAGTGTGAACTTCCTCCCAATCTTCCTTTTCTGATTCACTAAATGTATCAAAATCACTTGACTGAAGAGATGGTGACAGCAAATTAATATCATCAGCTTTTGATTCACCAATTGATAGCATATTCAGAATATCAACATTCTTTTCTTCGGTTTCTTTTCTAGCTTTATAAGCATCAATATGTTTTTTTGCATCTTCCAGTTTTTTATTATATGCATGAATATGTTCAAAATTAATTGTTGTCCTATTAGATGACTGCTTTTGATGTGATAAATCTATAATTAGAAATCTTCATCTATAAAATCTGAAAAACAATAATTAACCAATAAATATTCTTACTTGATATATTATCGACTGTCTTAAGTTGTTGATTTTCTTCCAATTCATCATTTGATTCTGAATCACTTAAACAGTTAATCCCAGAAAAAATATTTTTCTCAATATCTGCAAAACTTGATTTCTCGACAACTGTTGTTTTGAAAAATGTAGAATCCAAATCAATTTCAGACGCTGATTTAAGATAATTTTCAATGTCGCTTTCACTGGAAGATCCATCAAGAACCTTCGACTCTGATCTTGCAGCAATTTTTTTCTTTTTGGATAGACTTTTATTTGTTTCGTTTGGAGGTGAATTTCTTTTCATATGTCTCCTTGTTCGTGGCATTTTTACATAATAATATAATTTCTAACTAGAAATAAATACAGCTAATAATCGTCATTCTTCAGCTCTCATGCCATAGACATCAATAAAAAATTATTCAAAATAACGTGATGACAGTACGAATAGATTATTAATAACTAATAAGTATTCAGTTATATTAAAGCTTTTAAGATAAGGAGACTAGATACTTGATAAATAATTATTTAGTACTTTTTTGTACTTACAGCAATATTATGAAATTCTTAAAATCACAAAAGATATGCCGCCATAAGATATTCGTATTTATCCATGTATACCACGTGACATCAGTATTTACAAACAAAGGCGGAGAGTCTGTTAAGGTTGAAGTCAAACCTTAATCAAATTGAAATGACTTAATTCAAAATATGTTTTATAAAATTTTTGATGTAAAAATAAAATATACTTACAAATAAAAGTGATTATGATATTTAGATACATTCAATTGACACGAAAAATATTCAATAGACACAATCTATAGACACACTAATAAACGATTTCAGAGTATTTTACTATTGCTTTAATAGTATAGTATTTAATGTTCAAAATTATAGGAAATATCCAGTCTATTTTTAAGTATTTTACAGATTTAGTAGATAGCGAGTAAAGAAATAGCCAGCAATCTATTTACTATCTACCCCACTGGTATATAATAGTTATCTTTAAAGTTAAAAAAGGGAAATGGATTTTTTTACTTTTTTCCTTATAAAATAATTTTCTCTTTTGTGTGAAAAAAGAAATATAAGTTTTTGTAAGGAATCGCTTGTATTTAAGTTACTAAATATTCTGAATCATAGCTCTGAATTATTATTTATAAATTATAAAGCTTTCAATGCCTTCAAGTGTTCAAATTCAAAGCGGACAAATTAGTAACTATTAGTAATGAAATGAGGCGACATCTTTCGGCGATTTAATTGTTTGGGAATTAAGTACATGGTAAGTGTGATGGTTACTGATTTAAAAATAAATAATCTTGGATAATACTCCGAGAGATATGAAGGCAATGACACACCATTATGTGGTAACTGCACACAAGCCAACAGCCGTAACAGCATGCGTTACAGGTATGTTTAGATATAAACAAAATTGATAGATAACCTAACATCGAATTTGAAGGAAATTTCACGTCTCCTACGGATATAAATCTAATTGTGGCGAAAAACACACGTTTGGAGATATATCTTGTAACTCCTGAAGGTCTAAAACCAGTGAAGGAAGTTACTCTCTATGGAAAAGTAGCTGTTATGAAACTCTTTCGTCCACAAGTATGTTATTTTTGTTAGTAACTGTTTGTAGACTTATAAAATCCAAATTTGCAGCATGAAAAGAAAGATTTACTTTTTCTCATTACAATTAGATATAATGCTATGATTTTGGAATGTATCAACGATGGAGATAATTTAGAAATAATAACGAAAGCACATGGTAATGTATCTGATAGAATTGGCAAACCATCAGAGAATGGTATTCTGGCTGTTATTGATCCAAAAGCTAGGGTAATAGGTTTAAGATTGTATGATGGGCTGTTTAAAATTATACCTTTAGATAAAGATAATAATGAGTTGAAAGCATCTAGTATAAGGTTAGTCTTTTATTGCAGCTCATGTAGAGATATATATTTTATTTTTTATAGAATGGATGAATTACAAGTACATGATGTAGAGTTTTTACATGGCTGTGCTAATCCTACTATAATATTAATACACCAAGATCTTAATGGTAGACATGTTAAAACCCATGAAATTTCACTACGTGATAAAGAATTTGTTAAAACACCTTGGAAACAAGACAATGTAGAAACTGAAGCTTCTATGCTAATACCAGTACCTTATCCATTATGTGGAGCTATAATAATTGGCCAGGAAAGTATTTTATACCATGACGGTATAATTTCGGTGGCAGTTGCACCACCTGTTATAAAAGTAAGTTATTAGTATTATTATATTTAATATAATCCACTGGTTGTAAACTTACCTAGAACATCTATTAAGCATATTGTTTTTTCATTTGGACATTTTGGCTATATTCCTCTTATTATAGGAAAGGCCGACAAACTATTATTTTGATTAGAATGTAGTAAAGACTAATGTTAGAAGTAACTATTAGCAAACACTAAAGTTGCGGCTTAGAAATTTCTCATGAAACATATAGATATGAAAGAGAAAACGCCATTTAAAATTGATTAAGGACATAAATGAATGCTGTATTTCATATATCTTATTTACTGATGAATACCATAACTTAATAATCGATGAAGGAGATACTTGTTGAAACTTCATTATATAGATATAATAAAACACAGTTGTATAGTTTCAAAATAATATATATAATGTTAACACACTACATATGTTTCACCACACTGTGGCTTCATCATATTAGTTTCTTTTAACGGTACAGACAGACAATTAAAATCTTTACATAATTACATTAACACTATTCACCCAAACATCAAATTTACCATTGAAATAGAAGAAAATAAATCCATAAACTTTCTAGATCTCACTATAACACACACAACTAAAAACATGAATTTTCTATCTACCACAAACCTTCACATACAGACACAACTATACACGCACATTCGTTTCACCCCATTACACACAAATTATCTGCTTATCAATCAATGCTTCACAGACTAATTAACGTCCCGTCGAGTAAAGAAAACTTCGATATAGAATTAAATAGAATACACGTTATAGCGCTAAATAACGGTTTCACCATAAATTTAATTAATAATATTCTAAAAAAACTACAGAAATCTAAAACGATATCTTCAATTTACCCCACAGTAAAAAACAATAGAACATTTAGTTATAATTCTATCACATACATCGGTACAATTTCAAACAAAGTAGGAAACTTAATAAAAACAAGTAAAGAAGAGACCATTTCATTCAAAACCAACAATTCCTTACAAAACGCTATAAAAAACTACAAAGATAAAACGGACAATAGATTAAACTCAGGGGTTTACAAGTTGACATGCGAAGATTGTAAAAAAGTGTATGTCGGACAAACAGGACGGACATTTGATATTAGAATGAAAGAACATGAAAGAAGCCACAGAGACAAGAAGACAGACTCAACTTTTGCCAATCATTGCCTAGAAGATAATCACAAATTCAACACTAATTTTAAAACTTTGCATGTTCTAGATAAAAGTAAAAAACTTAATATGTTAGAAAGTTTAGAAATTAACAAATATAATAAATTAGGTATAATTTTAAATGACCAACTAGACATAAATAACTCCCCCCTACTAAACTTAAAACTCATACATGTCCACCCCCTCTGAGAATGAGATTAGTTCTGTACTTTGTATTGATATATATAAGATCTAATTGATATTTTGAATTAGTATATTCATCCACCTGATGAAGCCACAGTGTGGTGAAACATATGTAGTGTGTTAACATTATATATATTATTTTGAAACTATAATACCATAACTATTGATTTGAGTACTTAAAAAAATAAGCTTGAGAAAATCATAAACATAACACTACAATATACAGATGCACCACAGTATTTTTCAATATAATATCTAGCCTTGATAAACATTTGTGCAAACATTCAACTACTCAGTAAATTCACCGAAAATATAAACTTGTTTTTTAGTCATGGAACCATTGTAAAACTGTCGCTTGTACCTCTCGATCGTAAGCAACGCGCAATATCGGGACTATTCATCGTTTGCCATTATACGCCTCATCAAAAATTCCTAAACGTGGCCTGTCTAGGCATGGAGAATAAGAATAATGCTTTTACTTGACTTTCCACAACTTTACTCAAAGACCTTAAAGTAGGAATTAATGATTATGCTCTTTTGTATTGATTTCATCTAAATTCCTTCGCAATTGGAGAAAACAGTGATCATTACCTTTATTACTGATCTTGGATTTTAATGAACATACTCTGTTGGATACTTGTACTCTGTGGACGTTTTGTTTTGCACCAATACTTCGTTAGCCGTAATGATACGACTTTAAAAATTGTTTAATTTGCACAAAATAATCTTAAACGGAGTTTATAAAGTGCAAGTGCAAATGAACGTACAATTGTTATGAATAACATTATCAACTTGCAGTATAACGTCTTCTGCGATTTATGTTGATTTTCCACGTCGATCAGCATTGATTTATGTTACAAGCCTGAATTTTTGGGACCATTTTATTTTGGTTGGCATTATGTGGTATATGTACCCTATAGATTACTATAATTTCACGATAAGGCCAGTCACACATTGCACGTGGCACAACACAGCTTAGGGCAGCCGAACGTGACCAGTATGTGTAACATATGCAAGTATTCTCCTATCCCCTGCGGCCAGTCTGTCCGCAATAGAAGTATGAAAAATGGAAGGATATAATAATATAGAATATCAACCCAAAATATTTTCTCAAAATTCCCTCTCATAAGCTAGAAAAAAAATGACAAATATATTAAAAAAAAATTTGTCACGCCACTCTGCGACCGACTATATTATAAAATACGATATCTTAAAGTAACAAAAATAATATTTTTTGTTATTGCCCATCTTATGCAGCTGTTACGTATGTAAACATACACTGTAGCGTATGTGCGTGTGAGGTATTTATTATTTATACACCTGAATATTTTGAATTCATAGGCATCACGTAATACAATTTTTAGGGTGTTATTAATTTCGGGGTTCGCGTCATAATTGACTCACAATATTTGAGATTTATGTTTAGAGATGGCATATTGATGCCACATACATAGCCGAAGATATTTCTCACGTTATCGGGTTTGATATCGGCAGCTAGCTGTGCAAATGAAAGGAACCTTGAATTGCAAATTATCATGCAGTCATGTCGTGTATAAATATGCCACGATCGGTAAGCTCGCTTAACCATTCAATGTGGAATACAGTGTGTAAATTCATTGACAATTTCCCGGATCTAAAATACGATGGATGTAGAATAAAATGCATAGTATGCAATAGATTTTCGATGTGTCCGTTGGAGAAGAGATTGCAAAATACACGTAAACAGCATAACCCATGGCAACAAAAAAGGGGTGTGGCAGAAAAACAGATTTTATTTCGATTTATGTTTAACTCTTATTGCATGTATTATATCGTTTGTAGTAGTAGACCGCTATGCTTTTATCTCTTTCTGGAATAAATACCCAAAGTGCGAATTGCCAAGTCGGACGTTACGAAATTTTCTATCTTCTGCTTGCAAAGACATTGAAAAAAGAATTAAATCGGAATTGAAAGATAAAAAACTATGGTTGTGCGTGAATGAAACGACGGATCGAAAAAAGCAATCGATTAGTGGTTAATGTTATGGTACGTACAATGGAACTTCATCAACTGTCACCTGCTATGTTATTTGCTTCCACACGAGTTGAAAAGTGTACTGCCAATGAGATTTTGAAGGTGGTGTTGAAGTCATTAGGCAAAGTTGCAATTTCACCAAAGCAAATATTAATGTTTGTCAGTGACGATGCCGCAAGCATTCTGTCTTTAGGTCGATCTCTCAAAGAACATAGTGCCAACCTCTTACATGTAACGTGCAAAATCCACGCTTTGAATCTTGTAGCACAAACGATTCGTGAATGTTGTTATCCACGAGTAAATGATTTAATAGCTAGTACAAAGGCAGTGTTTCTAAAGTCCCCGAAACGTACTCGACTATTTCACAGACTGTGTCTCGAAATACCTGAACCAACAGAGCCGACAATTATTCGTTGTGCATCATTGTTGAAGGCTATGTTTTACTATCGTGCGTCTACAGAACCATTAAGTTCCTTCCAAGATTATTTTGAATATGCAAATATAACATCATTAGATGTGGAACGGTCGTTTTCGGCATTAAAAGACGTTTATTCCGCACGTCGTGAAACAAATGGGGAGACATATCTGATGATTGGAATATTTGAAAAATCTTATCCAGATAATGAATTCACTGATGATTCATAATACGGTTAGTGTTTGTGCACGTTTTATAATTTTTTCTTATAATTTAAATTACATGCAAAATTGCATGCTTACGCCGCTGGCACGTGTGTCAAATTTGCCATCTCTATTTATGTTCTATATAATTACATCTTTCCATTTATCATACGTTGTCTCTTTATTTCAAGGAAACCCTGTATAGTTATACCTAAAATTTGTCAGTGCCTTAAAATTTATTAAATTTTAAATGTAATTTTTGTTTTGTTTTCATCAGTAAATATTGTATAAATTTAAAAATATATTAACTGTTATTTCTTCCTCTAATATACTTAAATCATTTGAGTTGTATTATCTCAATGTCAAAAATATTACATTATGATTTGAAACTATCTCATAGTTAGAACTTACAAAAATATATATTTACCAGTGGCAATAAGAAAAATTATGATTTAAAATTGTTAAGGTCCTGCAAGTTGCAAGTATTTTTCTTGGTATATAGATTGGAACCGACATGCGACAGTACGGCAGCGTTGTTAAGGTAACGCTATTGCAATTGACATAGTCAAATAGACGTTACCATGGAAAGTTGCTGGACGGGTGAGCAGTAAAAATAATACTGTGCCTCGGTGTGTTCGGCACTTTTTATCACGAAAGGTAAAAGACAGGGATACAAATTATGTATCTATACTATATAATGAATAGAAAAATATAGCAAAAAATAATAATAATAAATCAGTCTGTATAGTAAAAGTATCTAATTATAGTAAAAACTATGCTTGTTTATATTTATACTTGCAAAGCAACGTATACATAAATAACATGCGTTCAATTAGTCTTTACGTCCTGGGCAGTCATGGATTTGTAAACGCATTTCTGTGCTTAAATTATTAATATAACCTATTAATAATAATAATATATACAGTAGAATCTCACAAATTCGAACCGTCACAAATTCGAACCGTCCAGAAATTAGAACCGGCCATTTCAATGTATTGGACGCTCTGAAATTAGAACCTGTGGTTCTAATTTCTGGAAGTGTTTTTTTTTTGGTTTTTATTTCCACTAGAAATTTTTTTTTTCAATGATTTTGAACTAAATAGGCGAAAAAACAAATTAAACCCTCTAAAATTAGAACAGGGGGTTCTAATTTCTAGAAGTTTTTTTATTTTTTTTTGTATTTTCACTACAAATTATTTTTTTTCGCTGATTAAAGTAAAAATAAAACGGGGAATCACCGAGTTATTCGTGGTGTGTACAATTCGGTCATATGCGTGTGAAATTTGATATGCTTGTACAAATTTGGGTCAGTTGATGACTTTCACACGTATGAACGTGTGAAAGTTAAAAAACAATGCCAAACAAACGTAAAAAAAATACCTTATCTTTGGATACTAAAGTTAAAATATTAAAAAGACTTAATCAAGGCGTGAGTGGAAATCGTTTAGCTCAAGATTTTAATGTGACAAAATCTTCCATCAGCTACATAAAATCAAAAAAACAAGAAATAATGGATGCAGTTACCAGCACCTATGAGGAAGCAAAAAAAAAATCTTTACATAAGGCAGAATATGAGGAAATGGAAAAGCGCCTTTATGAGTGGTTTTTAAATCAACGTGAAAAGAAGAACACAGTGACAGGACCCGTATTAAAAGCAAAAGCTAAGTCAATTTTTAGTGAAGTGTACCCCGATAACGATGAAAACGCATTTACTGCAAGTGATGGATGGTTTTCCAAATTTAAAACCCGTCATGGAATACGGTTCTTAAAAATTGGTGGTGAAATACTTTCGAGTGATGTTGGTGAGGTCACTCCATTTCTACACAGATTTCGTGCAAAAGTCGCAGAAATGGCGTTATTGGAAACACAAATCTATAATGCTGATGAAAGCGGATTATTTTTCCGTTGCCTTCCAGATAAAACATTTGTCGCTGCTTGTGAAAAAAGTACCCAAGCATTTAAAATTCAAAACGAACGCGTTTCAATTTTACTAGGCGCAAATTCTGATGGCTCACACAAATTAAAACCATTGGTTATGGGAAAAGCTAAAAAGCCAAGAAGCTTCAGAGGATTTGATAACCCACTTCATTATGACTTTTCGAAAAATGCGTAGATGACTTCCCGGATTTTTCATGATTGGTTTCACAAGATATTTATCAAAGAAGTATGTTTAACCAATGCATATTTTAAGTTCCATATTTTTTAATTTTTTCTTTTTCTTCTACAGGTCATCCGATTTTCTGAAGACAATAATTTGGCCCCAAAAGCTCTTCTGCTTGTAGATAACTGTTCCGCTCATGCACCAATTGATAAACTTCAAAGTGAGGATGGTAACATAATTGCATATTTCTTGCCGCCAAATGTAACAGCAGCTGTGCAGCCAATGGATCAAAATCCTATTAAAATGACAAAACTTATTTACAGAAGTAAGTTGCTATCTCAATTAATTGGTGATGGTGGTGATATTGATAAGCTTTTGAAACGGCATTCAATCCGAGATGCAATAATATTGTTGAAACAAGCATGGGATGAGGTACAACAGACAGTGTTAAAAAATTCTTGGTCCAAATTATTAAATTGGGACTCCGGCGATTACGACAGCGATGACGGTTTGCCACTAGCACAATTGGCTCAATGAAATCAGGATTGCAATGAAGTTCTTCAAATAAATCTTGATCTTTTGAATGAAATTATGCCAAACAATTCCGTAAATGTAAATGAAATCGAGGAATGGAATGAAGATGTGTTTACTGACGGATCTGATGCAGAGAATAGCGATGCGGAGGCTTCAGATAGCAGCGACGTCGATATCGATATTATCGACATAACGCCAGCTATTCCTCATTTAAAAGTCCTTGAAGGCATCAATAATGTTATAAAATGATGCAAAACCAGTGATATATTTTCCAGTAAACACATGTCTAACCTTTTGGACGTCCGTAACGATATCGTTGTATCCAGTTTAAATAAATCAAAAAAACAAACAACTATTACTGATTTTATGTTAAAAACCAATTAAATACCTAATAATTAAAAAACTTTTTAAAAGTTTTTCTATGAATTTAATACATATGTTCAATTAATTAAATGTTAATAAATAAAAACTGTTTTGTGTTAAAATAAAGCTTACATAACTAGTTTTACATATTATAATTTTATCATTTTCTGTAAAAAAAAAAATGTCCAGAAATTCGAACTTTTCAGAAATTCGAACTGCCCGGTGCACAAAGTGGATCTAATTTGTGAGATTCTACTGTACTACTATAACCTATTAAGTGTAATCTATTAAATGACACACTGAAAATAGGTAATGTAACAAGTGTTCATTTGAAAAGTCAATCTAGTAGCATGTGATTTACTGAGAACATTTTGAAGTATGTCGTAAATTAAAATTTACTACTTAACCCACGAAGTCGTATATTTTGACAGTTTCATACATACAAATAAATAAAAAATAATAGGTATTTATTGAAAACTATAACAAATGTTGAAAATGTTGTCCTTCAAGATCAATGCACTTTAAAATCCTCCGTTCAAAATTTCTGATGATATTCTGCATCATTACTGGATTGTAATTAATTTCCATGCATTTCTGTTCGATTCTCTGTAGCATATCATTCAAATTCAATATAGGTGTTCGAAATATGTTATTTTTTAGATAAGGCCACAAAAAGAAGTCGCAAGGTGTTAAATCGCATGAACGTGCAGGCCAGGCAATTTCAGTATTTCGACTAATTATACGCTCATCAAAAAATTCTCTTCAATAATCCAAAGATTCTGCAGTACAGTGACAAGGTGCTCCGTCTTGTTGGAAATATGCATTTTGAAGTTCATCATCATACAACTGATTGACAAATGGTTGTCAAATTTTCGTACGGTACCTTTGAGCAGTTAACGTTCCCTGAAAAAATATTGGTCCAATGATTCGCCTTTGGCTTATCGTTGCCCAAACACCAATTTTCTCTGGATGTAGCGATTCTTCATTAATTTACATGTGGATTTTCACTACTCCAAATTCTTGTATTTTGTGAATTTAGGTATCCCGTTTTATAAAACCATGCTTCATCAGTAAAGATGACTCTTTGCGAAAGTTCTCCATTATTGTCCATATTTACAAACCAATTACAAAACTGTAGTCTACGTGGGTAATCAATTTCTAACAATTCTTGTACTGCTGTGACACGGTATGGATAAAGTTGCATATCTTTTTTTAATAACTTGTGAGTTGTACCAACAGAAAGGTTTATTTGTTGACTCAAATATCGAACAGATGTTTGTGGTTCATTTTCCATTATTTCTTCAACATGATTGACAGGTTGAGGTGTACGTTTCTTAACTGCTCCGCTGCCTGATTTTCTTAAGAGACTACCAGTTTCAGAAAAAAGTTTTAAAGTTCTATCCAAAGTATTCTTAAATTGTTTATAATCTATTACAAAATGTGGAAACTCAACTTGAAATTCTACCATGCAATCTTGAACTGAATAAACCCATAAACCATCAATTTTATTACCACTTCGAAAATAAGCCTGGACTAAAAAAAATTTGATGTTCTAAAGTGAAAGCCATTTTAAAACTGAGAAGCAATTTATTTAAACCAGAATCGACGCACGATTATTTTATGCACTAACTATATTTGTGATTGACATTATCAAATGTCATTTGGATTTACGTTTACGGAACAACAAACACATACTAATATATTTGCGTCTTATTCTATCAAAATTTCAAAGTAACCTAGATTGACTTTTCAAATGAACACTTGTTATGTTTTGACTTAAATCAAACTTCTGTCAACTTCTGACATTTATAAATTAGTAACGACATATGTTTTACCCCGGACGTAAAGACTAATTGAACTCTCGTTAGTTGTATTATTTTCACTAAAATAAAGTCAGTTGTTTTTTGGCATCAGAGTTCATTAATATGTAAAAAAAGCATGTTAGTAACTATTATATTATTTGAGCAAAAATTGTTTAGATAAGGGATGGCCATGGTTGGGAGGATCACTGTCTTTGATAGGTTCAGCCTGTTGTTGGTTTTATATGTTAGTTGGATGTTAGTTTCGATTTGAATTTTTATTTGACATGAATTAAATGTCGGTTTCGATTTGAAGTTTTATTCGACATGATTTAAATGTCAGTTTTTTTTAACTAACATAACCAATATAATTACAACTACTTCAAATCAAAACTGACATTCAATTGGCGACAACAAGCTGAACCTATCAAAAACAGTGATCCTCCCAACCATGGCTATCTCTTATCTAAATAATTTTTGCTCATATGGTATAAACATCTACCCAAACCGGGCGTTTATACCTTACAGTACGATACAAAAAAGTTTATCGCCCAAAACTTGCTAGTGGACGAGGTGCCTACTACTTAAAACTATATTTCTCACTCTTTCTCACTATTATGTACTATATTAATATTATAAAACACTGTACATAATGTATTTTGACCAAATTACCAAACTAGAGATCGTAGCTGATAATAAACGTACATAGTATTCCTATTTAACATACGTATATGAATGTTTCTCATGAACTTAGTTTAAATGACATTGTTAACTATTACAAATAAAATTTAGTAATATTGAGTATATTTTTTTTAGCAAAGTACAATTGTATGTTATGCAAAAGTAGATCCTGGAGGCTTGCGTTATTTATTAGGAGATATGGCTGGACATTTGTTTATGCTCTTCTTAGATGTGGAAAGCAGAGGGGATGGTCAAGATGTGGTTAGAGATCTAAAGGTGGAATTACTAGGAGAAATATCTACACCAGAATGCATCACCTACTTAGATAATGGAGTATTATTTATTGGTTCTCGATTGGGTGACTCGCAACTGGTTAAATTAAACACGAAGCCAGATGAAAACGAATCCTATGTAACATCTCTTGAACCTTTTACAAATTTGGGGCCTATACTGGATATGTGCGTTGTTGATTTGGAAAGACAAGGCCAAGGGCAGTTAGTAACTTGCTCTGGATCTTTTAAGGAGGGTTCTCTTCGTATCATTCGAAACGGCATTGGGATTCAAGAGCATGCTTCCATCGATCTTCCAGGCATCAAGGGCATGTGGGCACTAAATATTGGATCAAGTATGTCATTTAATAACTTAACTACCAGAAGTTTTTAAAAGTAAGCTGAGTGTTTTTTTTATAACCACATTTAACGATCAATAAGAAATCTTATTTTGTTACTTTAAAAGTTTGTTCTTGTAATTTTCGTTTTTGAAATTTAACATTACAATCCTTAGTGTATTGTTACTTTTTTTCTGACATTTTCCGGAAATAGTGAGAGAGTAGCTTCATCTTAATTTTCACATGTATTGGTTCTTTAAGTTTGATATAATAGATTTTCGCTAAATGAAATCCTTAAACACACTACAATTACATTTTAATTTAACGGAATAATCTAGGAATTAGTTGTATTTTAACTGCCAATACCTTCGTATTTTAAAACAGTTTCTATTTTAGTAAAAATTGAAAGTACTTCTTTTTAAGCTAATTTTATTTTTATAATTAGTTTACAATAAATTCTGTGTGCATATTATAATTATTGTAACAATTTATAGCAATGATAATTCATGTCAAGGGTATTTTTAGATACCCCTACACTAAAAAAGGATTTTATATTAGTTTGGTGGGTTTGATATCAAATTTATTAATTACTGTGATAGGTATTTCATTTAATACTAGAATTTTGCCCTAATATAATTTGAGATTTGATGAATGACCAGAGAAGAAGTAATATTTGTTTATTTAAAGTATTAAGTGTTTACAATTTGATTCACTAGCAACCTATTTGTCTATTACACATCAAATATGTTCTTCCAGCTTTTCCAAGAATATAATTTTTCCGAGAAATTATGGTTCATTTGGTTCTCAAGGATTTCCTTCAAAACATCAGCATACATCACTGCAATACTGGGTGGCCGCCGAGGTATCCGAGATACTTCGGATATGAATTCAATGACTAATTTTAAGCAAAAATGATTCTATTCACTTTTCCTAAATTCCTAACGGTTCTTGAAATATCGGATTTTGAAGTTAGCAGGTTGTGTGGATAGATGCAAAAAAATGTTGTTTGTCAGTTCGTTAATTGTCATCATTGACAGTTGTTTTTGTTTTAATTGTATCATTTGTGATAAAATCATGACTGTAATTTATTCAAATGAAGAATACGTGAACATGATTTTCGTGTATAGTTATTTCAACGGTAGTAGGAAATATCAATGACGATACCCAAACAGCCGTTTTCCAGATGAGCAAATGTTCAGTAGAACCTTCACAACTCTTCGATTAATAGGTGCGCTCCCTAAACCGACTTGTGAAAGAGAACTTATGCGATGAAACAATGCTACAGAAGTGCTTGAGGTTGTTGAAAATTATCTTGGTGTTAGTACGAGAAGAATTTCTGTACTTACTGAACAAACTAGGACGGCTGTGCAAGACACTTTGCGAGAAAACGAACTGCATCCCTATCATTACCAACCTGTACAAGCACTTCTCCCCACAAACCTTCCCCAAAGAGTTCGTCTTTGTGAATGGTGGAGCAATCATTGGATACTCCTTCATGAATCATTTTCTGTGACGAAGCTACATTTACAAGAGATGGAATCAACAATTTCCACAACGAACATGTGTGGGCACTCGAAAACCCTTATGCTGTTCGAGAAATCAACTTCCATAGAAAATTCTCCGTAAACGTTTGGGCTGGAATAATTAATAATGAAGTTATTGGACCACATATCTTCGACGGAAATTTGAACAGCTAAATTTACCGGGCTTTATTGAAGAACGATCTACCTCGTCTACTTGAGACCATTCCTCTTCAAATTAGAAGGACGATGTTGTTTTTACATGATGGTACTCCGGTCCATTATGGAAGAGGTGTCCCTAATTTCGTTAATGAACAGTATCCAAATCGATGGATAGGTCGTGGTGATCCCATTGCTTGGTCACCGCGGTCTCCGGATCTCAACCCATTAGATTTTGTCATGTGGCGATATGTGCCGACACTTACCTATTCAATGGGAAAGCCTAATAATAGAGACCAACTCATCCAGAAGATTTATGTAGCGTTTTATGAGGTGAAAAACAATATCGAGAAGTACTAGGAATGAGAGTTCCGACGGAGGATTGAGTTATGCATTGCACAAGGCGGTGGTCATATTGAGCAGCGTTAATAATTGCACTGTCATTAGGCATTTCTTAAAATAAACCACATTTTTTTTCTAAGGCCTCTAGTAATTTACTTCTGCTTCAAACCACGATATATCAAGAACCGTTAGGAATTCGGGAAAAGAAGAGTATCCAGACGATTGCTCCACCATTCACAAAGACGAACTTTTTGGGGAAGATCAGTAAGGAGAAGTTCTTGTACAGGTTGGTAATGATAGGGATGCAGTCCGTTTTTTCGCAAAGTGTCTTGCACATCCTTCCTAGTTTGTCCAGTAAGTACAGAAATTCTTCTCGCACTAACACCAGAATCATTTTCAACAACCTCAAAGTACTTCTGCAGCATTGTTTCATCGCAATAAGTTCTCTTTCACAAATCGGTTTGGGGAACTCACCTGTTAATCGAAGAATTGTGAAGGTTCTACTGAACGTTTGCTTGTCTGGAAGACGGCGGTTTAGGTATCGTCGTTGATATTCCCTAACTGAGGTGGAGGTACTACCGTTGCAATATCCATACACGAAAATCATGTTCGCGTATTCATTTAAATAAATTACATTCATGATTTTAACACGAATGACGCAATTAAAAAAAAGCAACTGTCAATGATGACAACGAACTGACTATCAACATTTTTTTTGTATCTATCCATATGACCTGCCAAATTCAAAATTCGATATTTCAAGAACCGCAAAGAATTCGTAAAAAGTGAATAAGAAACATTTTTGCTTCAAATTAGTAATTGAATTCATATATGAAATATCTCGGATATCTCGCCGACCACCCGTTATACGTTGCCCTATTTCGCTGCTAAATGTATTTTATGTAGACTTTATATAATTAATAAATTTTCACAATTAATGATTTGTTACTACTAAAAATACTACATTGCAATTATATTTTTTTCGTGTCATTGTTAATAATAGTATTTTTAGAAAATTTCTTCTAGAGAAAGTTTGATGTAATATTGTCTTGTCATTTATTTTTAATCTATTATTTAAGCATGTTTGTTCCAAATCCAAAAGTAAAAACTTTAATCATATTTTTGAATTTTCTCGAATTAGTATACAATAAAATTCCGTATTCTACAATTTTGTTGTTCGAAGCATGCTAACGATAAAAATATAATACAAACAAACTAACGAATAATAATTGCTTATGTGTGGCTATATAATTTTGTGAACACATTATCTGATTCTTGTATTAATTTAATAGGATTTATTCTTATATTTAGTTGGCAACTTGGATAATACCTTAGTATTGGCATTCGTTGGGCAAACACGGGTTTTGAGTTTAAATGGAGAAGAAGTGGAGGAAACTGATATTACTGGCTTCTCTTCTGATCAACAGACCTTTTATTGTGGCAACGTAACTTACGACCAAATCATCCAAGTCACACCGACGTCAGCTAGATTAGTATCAACCCAAACAAAGAATCTTCTTGCCGAGTGGAAGCCACCTACCGAAAAAAATATTAGCGTTGTTACATGTAATACAGAGCAAGTAGTTGTTTCTACAGGTTCAGAGTTGTACTATGTCGAAATTCATCCAAACGAGCTTATTTTGAAAGGGTATGGAAATAAATTATATATTATGAAAAAAGGTACAATATAAGCACATTGGAATTTTATGTGTTGTTGACACTAAGACATATATAAAACAAATAAGTGACTGTGCCTTCATTTAATATCGTAACATGACACTTATGCAACCCAATTTGCAATGCACGTTTGTAGTGGCATTAATCTAGCGACGACTCTACTATGTATGTTTAAATAATAAATACAATCTGTACAATAAAATTCATAATATCATAACATAATTCTACCTCTTTTATTATTAATAAAATGTTTGGTGGTTTTATTCACAAAAGAAAGTTAAGCTATTTTAAAACTTATTATAAAAATTTCCTGACATTTCAAACATATTTATTTCAAGTTGGGGACTTTTATTCAGACTATTATCAATCTGGCAAACTGGTTGCATAAGTGTCATGTTACGATATTAAATGAAGGCACAGTATAAGTACCTATGAATCATAAGTATTTCACCAATCTTAAAAAAATATTAATACTATCAAAACACTGAAAAGTTTAATTTCTTATTGTCAGAATACTATATGTATTTATTTATAATTCATGTTGTAAACTATTTTGTTTATAATTCTTTCGATAATTTTGCATTGAACAGAAAAATATTTTTTATTTTGATAGACAATATGTTAAAATGACTTTATATTTATTTTCATATTGTAAAGTTAACTATATTATAATTTTTTCCAATAATTTTTCAAGTATTACTACTTCTATTTTTTACTTGAACTGAGTATTGTTGTTCCGTGAATGCTCCCTTTACAAACGTGTCAACGAAACACTTCAAAATAACAGGAGGCAAGATTCTATCATTTATTCCCACTAGTCCATAAATATTTTCTTCAATATTATAATCTCCGATTTGTATTAATAGATTTAATTTGTGTACGAGGATGATTTGGTAGGTAGTGAACCACACTACTACCACCATCTTTCGGAAAAACTTAGAATTATGTTAAAATTCTGCCATCTTTTTTATGGTAACGCTATTGAACAAGACCTACGCTGATTTGTTTGCGAAAATTTGTTGTGGTTGATGAACCCTGATTCCATCACCAAGTCTCTGAATCTAAACCTCAAACACAACAGTTCACACATCATGGTGGCTTTCCCCCACACCGTCGACATTTTTATTTATGGGTACAGCAACTCCAATTTTTTTTTAATTCGAAGGAGATAAGTTTCATAGATTATCTTGCAAAGGTTCAAACTGTTAACGTTTTATACCGCTTACTTGACAAATTGAAGAAAGCAATTTCTAGAAGACCTGGAATAGTTCATAAAAGAAGTTCTCTTTTATCACGACTGCAACGCCTTTACATACTAGTCAGGTTTTCGCGAAGAATTGGATCAATTGATATTTCAGGTGATATCTCACCCATCCTATTCGGCTAATTTAACCCCAAATGATCTTCACTTACTTCCTCATATTAAAAAGTCTTGCTGGAAAGAGATTTCGGTCGAATGAAGAACTTACTTCAGCAAAGGAGCAATATTTTGAGGATCTTGAGAAAGGTCATTATAAAAATGGCATAATGGCGCTTCAGCACGTTGAAAGTTAGGAAAATGTGTCGAAAAATAATAAAAAACTTGAGGCGATAACTCATTTGTTTCATTTCGAATCTCAGTTTCCGTCGAGTCATCCTGCTACAATAGTATATTAAAAAACAAGTTTCATAAGGCACTATTTTGCCGCACGAGATCAGTTTAGAAAACGAGCCGCGATAGCGGCGAGTTTTCTAAAGAGGCAGTGCGGCAGAAGGCCTTATGAAACAAGTTTTTTATACTATTTTTTCTATTTTGCATTTTTTACATTTATAAATTGGAATTATTTAATTTGAAAGTTCAGAGTTTTATTTTTATATAAAGCATGCAGTTAGTCACATTGATACTTGACATTTCCAAATTTAAATCTTGCTATCCGCGAAGTACATTATATTATATATTATTTATTAATTTTCGTTAACATTACTTGATATTTTATTTAAAAATATAAACATGAGTGACAGAAACTAATATATTTTGTTGTCGATTGTATACAATATACGTTGTTTGTGTAGAGTACGTACATAATCATATCTGTCAAAAGTACTTAAATTCTTACAATCAAATGACAGCAATGATATTTATTTCTGTGTTCGTAAAATGCCAACATTGAAAAATGAAAAAAAGCGTGTATCGAAATGAAGCTCATTTCGATACTGTTTTGGCTGTCATAATGAGTTCATTTCGAACACAATATAGAAAAACGATTTTTTCAGCATTTCTCTTCTATGCAAACCAGTTTTTGGTTACGTTTTTACTTCTTATTTCAACAATGGCGATCACTTCAGTTTTTTGTCTGTTTCTTTTACTTATCTATTGACTGCGGGTCTCATCGGATAATTTTAGGAACGAATTTTGTTTTACGAGCCAAAAAAGGTCTACTATATAAAAGAGCGCGATCCTGCATCTAGGGACAAGGATTACATTTCAATTTTTTAATTTAGTAGAAGAGTAGCTGTCGTGAGCATTGTATTGTGCTGTTTAAAATATACATTTTAGATTAAAATTTAATAAGTTTCGATTGACATAACGTCAAGGCTCACCAAAAAGGCGTTAGTTAAATATTCACTCAAACGACGGTATTACATTAAGATGTAATTTCTGTAATAGTTTAAAACCATCGAAATGCCAAATCACGTTATACGCGGAAGAACAGAAAAAAAATTATGTGATAATACTATTATTTTAAGAGAGTTTTTACAAAAATGTGTGAATGCGTATATTCTAAAAAACTATTTACCAGAAATGTGTGAAACGATAAAAAGTAATATTCGTTCAGATTTAACAGACAAATTTTGGTGATTTAGTAGGCAATATTTGGATGGGTGCATTAGAAGTGTTAAAGCACAAATGTATCATCTATAGCAGAATTTTTAACTATTGAAAAAAATTGTGGGATGATAAATTCGAAACAACTAAATGCAAGTTCTTATTCTTAAGTAGCAACATGAAAGCAGTTGAAAATTTAGCAAAAAAGTTATGAAGTTTTGCATTTGACTTGTTTGGTTCACGGCTACAAAACGAGTAAACCAGTGTGACAATGTTAAATGAATATGGAGAAACTTATTTTAATGGTAAAAAAGTATTTTCAAAAGGCACCTGAATGGCAACGTTTATTTGAAGAAAAAGCTCTTTGTTGCAATCAATTGTTGAAGTAAGTACTCAAGAGATGTTTAATTGCACTTTGTATCATAATTTGGACTATACAGGGTGTAAACGAAATATACGTACATACGTTAATATGTAATAACTAATAATATTAAACATAAAATGCTAATGCACGAAAACTCTATCTCGAACGAGATAAAAGAAAAAAAAAATAATAAATAGGCGTGTCTCGATCCGACCCTGGTAAATTTAGTATTGCTTTATAACTGCAGCACTACCCCTACTGAAGCGTAATGTTGGTAGTAGATACGATGATGCATACTGTAAGTCAGAAGTCGGTCTGTTATCATTGATAACAGACCGATTTCTGACTGAAGTTGATAACTTATCAACTTCCGTGAAGTATTGCTTATTAAAATCACGAATTAATGGATATCGTCTGAGTATACGGTGAAACAGGTGAAAATGTTAGAACTACTAGACGTATTTATGAAGGGCTGTTTCTGAACCGAAGATGTCCATCAAATGATTTAATTTTACAAACCGTGTACAGATTGAGATATCGCGGTACATTGCATCCAAGTTATGAAGGCCGAGACCGTGATAGACGATCTTTGGCAACATATTCTACAGAAGAAATGTCTTCGTGCAGTTTTTGAATTGGAGTTACTGACTCGTGCCGCGAAATATTTAGAACAATAAAAATACATACGCTTACCTGTCTCTACATTCTGGAGTGTGCCTTGTGTGTGAGAAGGGGTATGAGCAGTGCGTTTGGCAGGTATGTCTTGAATTAGAAGTACAGTACTTGCGGGACGGAGAGTGTCCATTTTGCGTTGCCACAAACAATTCTGACCAAGGTACAAAAGAACGCAACAAGTCAGGTCTTAAATATGTATAATCAAAGTACATTAAGGACTTGAGCAGAGAAAAGTACTTAAAAAAAGCATTAGAAAATTTGTTGTATATTCAATCTTTTTATTCTTTAGATGAATTTTATTTGAAAAATTTTTAATGTGTTGTCTGTGTCACTCTTTATTTTACTTGTCTACATATACTTGACGAGTTCTATATACTTGTATAATTTTTAACAAATAAATATTATTTTTCAACCTGCGGCCCATATCCTTGAAGACTGAGCCGTGTTAAAGGCGTGTACATACTTTTATGTACGCAAATGACAGTCACACTGAATATCTACTTTACGCATTCCACCTGTTTCACTAAAATTTGCTCTTTTTAGGAAAAAAGAGGCAAATAGTACACAGAAAGAAAATATGAACATTCAATTAAAATTACAAATGTACTTTTTTATTTCTCGTGAATTTAAATTAAGACCACTGAATTACAAATTCCATATCACCACAAAACTGTTGTACCGTTTAAAATTTTTAAAGAAACCGGATATTGTATTTTTTTTTTCGGGATATCACAAAGATCAGGTCATTGACCTATTTATAAATAACAAAACAACAGCTGATGCATAAGAAAATTTATGAATGAACACAAAGACATACCTATTATTACCCGAAATGTGAAGGGGATTTTTTGGTGAACTTGCAAAATAAATACCTATTTGTTTGTTAGTTCGACAACATATAAACATAATTTCTATTTATTTATTAGATTCAATCTGAATACAGGACCGAATTTGAAAAGTTCGTGTTCCTAAATTTCCGTAAAAATTAATGTTTGGGTAGAATGAAATTTCTTTGTAGTTTTGAATTGCTGTCTTACGTATCTATTATATATTAACGTACGTCGGAATATTTCATTTACACCCTGTATACATACATATACTCTTAATGCTTGCCTTTATCTACACAAAAACTAAACCGGAGATCGCATATGAAAACATATAGATGATGCCGTTAATATCGCCTTCGATCTGAGCCAATACTTATGGCAATTATCCGAAGCTACTACACAATATGTAAAAAAAGTTCCATTTTCGGTAATAACCTAGGTTGTCGTACCATATGTTCAGTAATGGACTTACTTAATAAAAATGAAATGAAAATATTTCAATTCTTAAGCATTTTTCACACTTTAAATATGCACCAGTAACTCTTGCTGCCAACTTGTGAGATATATCATTACATGTGATTTTAATGTTAGTACATGTGTTTATTACGATGAAATTATTTTAAATGTACTATACTCGAAGTCGATCCTGGTTTTTACATCATGCCTGACCCCACGAGATCCGCAGTCTACTGTTGCACGATTTGGAATTATTAGAGCCATCCAAATTATTTGTTGTTTCATATACTTCTCGATATTTACGTTATTTTTACCAATTTCAGAATGTACGCGCATTGTTTGGTGATTCTTTTGTGCGCAAGCGTTTTGCACTGCTTTTGGACCGGTGATAATTATAAAGAGGTTGGAACGTATTTCTGATAGTTTGGTTCTCCATTTATTTTGTAGTATTACAAAGAGTAATGATTGTAATAATCAACTTTGTTCTGTCCCATAATATTGTGTGATATTGCTATTGCCAACTGTAGTTTTTACAAGATAAAGTATGCAATGCGCATGTCAGTACAAATGGTACCTGCTTCAGGCTGTGAACTGTTTTGACCATCCAGTCTAATCTAAATTGTGGAACAATTTTTTGCGATAATTTTAAAAATATTTACACCTTTAGATTAAGAGGTATCTCAAGAAATTATTAATTATTTCCTTAAAACATACAGTTCATAAAGTGTTTCTTTGTAGTTTCGTAATGCCCAAGTGTGAACCGCAAATTGTACTTTACCTCTTTCTAACGCATTAAAATACACGTGCAGTATACGTTTGTCATTTTAAGGGAATCTTATGCCTTAAATTTGATCATGTAAATGCAAAGTGACACTTTATGAACTGTAATATCACAATGTATATGTCGGAAAATGCTAATGGCTGATAGTGTATATATAATGTTCGCAAATATTTGAACTTAAATAAAATTTATTAAAAAAATCATTAGAATTCCAATATAGATTACATATACATATAGCAAACACAATTTGAGAAGTACTCGCAATAATAAACTCGTCGGACAAATTTCAGTTCTTTTGTCATAATTATTGTTATGTTATGAGTTATGACTATTATTTTCGAATGCTCCGTTGAAATTTCAATAAATTGGTCGACAGATTAATCGGTGAAAACATTTTTTTTTAATTAAAAGAAAAATACATATTTATATCAAATAAATTATGGACAATAACTAAAGAGGTTCAATCGAGTAACATCCCACGAGCGAAGTGCGCTCAATGACTGCGGCGACTGACAAAATATACCGATAGGTCCAACTCGCAACGGGCCATAGGCAACAATATACGTATGGAACGTAATGCGATGTGGAAACGTGTGTACGGCCTATTTTGAGTGACTTTCTTAAAATTTAAATTTATTTTGCAGAATTATTGATTTTTTTACTTTTATCTTTTAGAAAACGTTATTGTTTTTTTATTACTTAAAATTACTTTTCCGTAGCAGCTAAGAATACAATAATACAACAAATGGGCAAATTACGTATACAGAACGAATATGCAAACGACTATATCCTTGCGCGGTTTAAGTCTTACTAGTAAATTCTTAACTGCAATGCAATATGCAATGTGCTGCAATCGAAGGAGCTGCGCATGGAGGGGATTCGATTCGCTGTTGCCACACATTGCTATATGGCCCGTTGTGAACTGGACCTACCGGTATATACGATGTTACTCGAATGAACCTCTCTAACAATAAGACTTTTATTTTACATTTTTAACTTTGATATAACGACCGTTTGTATTAAAAAACAAATGTTGCATTATCTGAACATTTCTAAGTATATCTTAAATTAACCTTAAAAGTCATTTTTGCATTTTCAAACATGCAACACAGACAATAAATAATAGGTAACTTAAATTTATTTATTGACTCAAGATTACAATAAATGTTGAAAACGTTACCCTTAGTACACTTTAGAATATGGCAAATTATCTGATTGTTGTTAATTTCTAGGCATTTTTGTTCAACTTTGTATATCATTCAAACTCAGTACAGCATTCGAAATATGCTGTTTTGTAGATGAAGCGAGAGGAAGAAATCACATGAGTGTGAAGTCCAAAAAACTTCTCTTAAAAAAATCATTATTTCTACTGTACAGTGACAAGTTGCTCCATCTTGTTGAAATACGCATTTTTAATGTCATCATCGTACAATTAATCAATAAATGGCAGCAAAAATGGCGTGTGATATCTTTGAGGGTATATTGTTCCTTAAGCAAAAGCTGGTCCAATTATTCATATTTGACTTAACGCTGGCCAAACGCCATCTTGTTTCAATATAGTTGGTCTTCAATAATTGCACGTGGATTTTCAATACAAATTCTTGCATTTTGTGAATTTAGGTATCCTAATGTATAAAACCATGTCTATCACTCTTTGCAAAAGTTCTTTGTTGATAATGTTTATAAACCAATTACAAAATTGCAATGAAAAATCAATTTCTAATAGTTCTTGTACTGATGTGATATGGTATAAAATTATAAACTTTTTTTTATATCATTTTAGTTATTCCAACGAATAGGTTAATTTGTAGATTGAATTGTCGAACCTATCTTTTTTTTTCATTTTCCAATATTTCTTCAATATGAGTCACAGGTCACTCATGTTGGAAAATGACCAAAAACATCTGTTTGACAATTAAGTCTAAAAAATTAAATTTCCTGTTGGTATAACACAAAACTGCTGGATTTTTTTAAAAGACTAAAAGTTTCAGAAAACAATTTTACAACTCTAGAGTTTTTTAAATTACTGTAAAATTTGGAAACTCGGCTTGAAATTCCTCAATGCAGTCCTGTACTGAATAAACACTACTGAATAGACACTATCAACTTTATTATTACTACATCAAGAATAAATTTGGACTAAAAGAAAAATTGTTTAAATGTGAAAGCCATTTTTAAAATATAAAAAAATTAAATTGATACGCACGAATCTTGCAGAACTGACAACTATGATTAACACCAGTAAAATTTCACTTCAATTTAAACATATGAAAAAAATAAAACACATCTCCTTTAGTTGTGTTTTTTTAAACAAAATGTTAAAACTACATGAACTTTTCAATCAAACAAATGTTAAGCTTTCCACTAAAACTTATTATTGATTAAAATTGCATAAGATTATTTATGTATATATCAAATTATTTTTACACGCCAAACTTATTTTAACTATTAACTTTTTTTTAGAAATACTACCTTAGATGTAGAAGTAGCTTGCTTAGATATAAGTCCTTTGGGCGAAGGCAACATTCGTTCTGATTTGGTTGCTGTCGGTCTTTGGACTGACATATCTGCGAGAATTTTACGATTACCAGATCTAGCAGAATCAACGAAGGAAAGCCTAGGAGGAGGTAAACGCAGATTTGCACTTATTATTAAAAACTCAATACATATTTTATTTGTTTTTATTATATAACAATGTTCAATTCTTACGCTACATTTCGGTTCATACACCGTTAATAGTATATTAAAAAACAAGTTTCATAAGGCACCATTTTGCCGCACGAGATCAGTTTAGAAAACGAGCCGCGATAGCGGCGAGTTTTCTAAAGAGCGAGTGCGGCAAAAGGCCTTTTGAAAGGAGTTTTTTATACTATTTTTTCTATTTTGCGTTTTTTACATTAATAAATTGCTTAAATTGGAATTTTTTAATTTGAAAGTTCAGAGTTTAATTTTTATATAAAGCATGCAGTTGGTCACATTGATACTTGACATTTTCAAATTTAAATCTTGCTATCCGCGAAGTATATTATATTACATATTATTTATTAATTTTCGTTAACATTACTTGATATTTCATTTAAAAATATAAACATAAGTGACATAGAAACATATATATGTTGTTGTCAATTGTATACAACATACGTTGTTTGTGTAAATTACGGACATATATCATATCTGTCAAATGTACATAAATTCTTAAAATCAAATGACAGCAATGATATCTATTTCTGTATTCGAACAACGCCAACATTGAAAAATGAAAAAAAGTGTATCGAAATGAAGCTCATTTCGATACTGTTTTGGGTTTCATAATGAGTTCATTTCGAACGCAAAATAGAAAAAATAATTTTATTTTGCATAAATGATATCAAGTTATGGAGACTAGTTAAGTAAAAACTTAAAAAAAGGTATATAACCCCTTACCACAATTACTAATCGTATCCTAAATACGTATTTCGACAACTAAGTTGTCATCATCAGTAGGTAAAACCACGAATCAAAGTGTTGCACATGGGACACAGTAAAACTAGCACATCGGATCACGCAACAACTTTACACGGCGTCCACGTATACACTGACTTAAAAATACAAATATATCGACTAAAAATTACGACAAAACTACCTCTCAAGGAACAGGCAACCACATGTGTTTATTCTCTTTCTACGCGTCTACAACCTTTCTACCTTTTTTTTTATAAGAATGAAAAAAGACAACTATAAGAGATCGGCCCCCTGTCACCATTCATAGTGTTCTGTTTGTTTTTAACGATATGAATGCTTTCGTATGCGTCAAGATCGCGGGAATTATTGATGTCTTTGACAAGTTTTAACCCTTTAATCGATATACTGTGTAGTGTATTAAAAGAATGGTTGGCCACGTAAGATTTTTCTGGTCTATTGAATTTAATATGTGATATGTGTTCTTTAATCCGGATTATTATTGATCGTTTCGTTTGGCCAATATATTTCAAATTACAATCATCGCAATTAATTTCGTACATACCTGATTTCATATTAAAATTTAACTTTATCTTTGGTATTCGCTGGGAGACTTTTGATGGTATTTTCGGACCGAAAGGCAACTTGGGGACCTCGTTCTTTAACAACCCTATTAATGTTTTTCGTTATAGGGTGGTATGGTAAACACATGTACTTTTTCTCCTAGTTACTTTGAGATACCAAGGTAGAAAGTTTGTAGACGCGTAGAAAGAGAATAAACACATGTGGTTGCTTTTTCCTTAAAAGAGGTAATTTTGTCGTAATTTTTAGTCGATATATTTGTATTTTTAAGTCAGTGTATACGTGGACGCCGTGTAAAGTTGTTGCGTGATCCGATGTGCTAGCTTTACTGTGCCCCATGTGCGACACTTTGATTAGTGGTTTTACCTACTTATGATGACAACTTAATTGTCGAAATACGTATTTAGGATACTATTAGGAATTGCGGTAAGGGGTTATATATCTTTTTTTAAGATATCAAGTTAGTTTCTGTGTTCAATTTTTTCTATACAATAACCCTTCATGAAGATTGTTACATTAGGGTGGCCCAAAATACAAAAGCATCGAATATTCGCGCTCCACAACGCTGATCCTATTCGAATAGTGCTTAAAAATGTTCAGTCCAAATTTGAGCACAATCGGTCAATATTTAGAGGTTGCGATAGTTTAATGATTTTTCGGGGTTAGATAGAAATATAACATACAATGATTTTTTATGGTGATATTCATTGTTTATTTAAAAATTAAAATATTTAATAAAACAAATAAATAAAGAATTAATAAAACTGTATATTAAGTACAAATTATCATATATTTTATTATTATTTTTAAATTATCGATAGCCATTTTTGCAATATTAGCTTTACAAACCCCGGGAAATTTTTTTCTATGGTGATCAACTAATCTAAGCAAATATTGCTTTTGCTCCTTAAAATGTAATTGAGCTGTTAAATTGGGTCACCAAAGCAACACCTCGTTCTGCACAGTCATTTACAACTTTTAAAAGTCTAGCATTTTCTTTCATCGAAATAAAAATGGCGTCGTCTTTCCACTCTGTAGGATCCTTTGAAAGAAATAACTGTGCCTTTCCTTGTCCATCATCGCATAGTAAATTAAAAAACATTGTTGACCTTTTGGTAACATAGGACTCAAGTGGATTCCTATGGTTAAATACTTTTCCGTCCAGTCTCTTTAAGGCTTTAGCTTTTGGTGGTAGCTGGAGATTTTTCACCATTGTTTTTTTAGTTTCATATGTAACTCTGGAATCGAAAAAGGCAAGGCCGATTAAATATTCAGAAAAGTACCATAAATGTCGATGAAATGCTTTTACAGCAGCTTTAACAATTTTTTCATTGGGATAGTTTTCGAGTTGTTTAAGGAGGTTTTGGTCATTAAGAGGAGCATTTATTGCTAAAGGAGCTTCATTCCAGTATCGGCCATATATAAGACTTACAAACAAACTTATTTCGGTAACTGCTTTCTTTTCCACGTCTGTGAGATCAAATTGATTTTGAAACATACATATTTTTATGCAATAGATCGCCTTCGTCATCCAACGAGCAAGATGGCACGCGCCTGGTGCATAAAATTTAACTTTCATTGTTAGTGCTTTATTTGCACCAGCAAGAAAATTTAGACAAAGCGTAAGGAGTTCACGGTAATCGTCCCTTGGCTGTTGACTTTTGATGGCATCGGTATAATATTCATACATTTGCTGTTGGAGTTGAAGCAAGTCACTTGTATGGAATAGAGTATCATCTCCGACTTTGAAGTTTTCTTTATCAATATTTGGCCATTGATTTTTAAATCTTTTAAATAGTTGCACTTCGGGTCCTCCGCTTGGGCCAAAATACTCTTTAAAAACATTAGAAAGCATGACCTCAAACATATGATGGCGACAAGCAATCCATATTAGGTCTTTATTTAGTCCTTTTTCAATAAAAGTACATGCACCTAGCTTTAAACTATTATTGGAGGCGGTAGTGTCAAAGCATAGTCCTCGAATTTGGTTTTTTATTGACCAATCGGTACAGACACCCAAACAAGCGTTAGCATGTTCTACACCGGTTCCTTTTGTGATCTTCGGAACTGCTAAAAGTTTTTCTTTTCCATTGCCACTGATGAGTATAGCAACTATCGACTTTTTTGTTTTCATCAGAAATATCGGGCAATAATTTGCTGTCCCAGTGCAATACGACTGGATATTGTAAAGAGAATGAGTCCTTATCAGCTTCTGATATCTTTTTTCGGATATCGTTTCTTTTTCGTTGTATTGTGGTACGTGATAAGGCAATTTCGGATACAGGTATACCTAACGCTTGAACTGCAGCTCCAACAACATACATGGTATTCCGATCAGAAAGATTTACACGGTCAATAGATCCAATAAAGTCGTTTGTAAAAACAGATTTCATTTTTATTGGTTTAGTTGTATTTTTTTTCGCGAAACTTAACTTCTTCGTGCGATGAATCTGACTCACTGCCGGAAATTTCAACATAATCCTTCAGCGTAGATAATCCAGCCACTTTTTCAATAGCTCTTTGACTTTCAATGTTACGCAATTTCCTTGCCTCTAATTCCACTTCTTTCTTTCGCTTGCGATCTTCTTTCTCCTTTGACTTTTTGTCTATTCCCGGCATGCTGCAACTCATATTATTTTCCCTCTGCATTATAAGAAACAATTTGTCCTCCTCATTCTTGATTTTGTTTAATGCATCTTTTGTGGCTACGTCTAATATTTTATTTAAATCTGCTTTGAACATGACTTCTTTTGCCCGACTGCTTTTGAGATTGTTTTTCCGACTCTTCTTCAAAATGTTATATTGACCTAAAAGCTTACGAATTATTCTTACGATCGAATCAATTCTTTGAGTAGGAAGTCTTGCTCGTTCCCAAATTTCGGTCACTGCATTTGCCGTTTCTCGAATACTAATCGTTTCAGTTCTCTTTTTTCCCAAGTGATAAAAATTGAACAGTTTAAGCACATCGCTTTTTGATGGAAGTCTTGCCGGACAAAAACGTTCAATTTGATTCCCAATTAGCCACGTTCCTGGTGAGCTTCTTATTAATCTCGAGGATTTAGTGGCAGACATTTCTTATGTTAGCTAAACCAATATAGCACGAAAGTGAATAAACGATTTAAAAAATTATTATTGTTTTGCACTATTTACATTATTAGAAATCACTGAAATTTTACAAAACTTACATTCAAAATGGCTTGTACTTTGAAAAAAAAATCGCGCACAACCAACAATCAGGCACAACCTTCTCGTTTAATGTATTTATTATCAATGAACTTCGCTCTTTTTTTTACTTTTGAAACAACAATCAGGGGATGCCCCTTTTAATACAGTATTTTGTTTTGATACGAGGAAAGTAAGTGCATGAAAGAAAAATAAGAAATTCTGAAATTTGCTAACATAAACTCGTTTCTTGTAATTCTGCATTCAAAATAAGTTAAATAATTATATAAAGGGATCAATATATTTGAATTTTAGCGAATGTAAATCTAGTAAAGATCAAAGAAAAGTGTGAAAAAGTATCTCAAATACATAAACAAGTACAATAATGATAAGCCACTAGTAAATGCATACAATAAAAGATGTGAAACATAAAAGTCGCCATTCATCGCGACCTCTAAATATTGTCCCTTTGAGCCAATTTTTTGTATACACATATATTTTAGTAAAAGAAACAAAATCAAGCTTGTGGAGAAAGTATTGGACTATACTTTTACTTTTCCATACAAGCGTGGGCCACCCTATTGTTACATGTTTAGTAAATATATAGCATGGGATGATCATATTGTATTCACATATATTTAAACAAATTATTGTTTAAGGCATAGGATAAGTTTTTCGTTCTGAAAGCTTCTATTTCGAGGTTATGTAATAAAGACGAAAGCTATTTTTAGGTCAAATAATCGTTACAAACTACATTTTTTGAGTAATTTCTTTATTAGAGCTAAATGCAAATATGAATATGTAAAAAAAATTCCTGGTTTTATTTATTTTGTATGAGAAGCAAAAAAGAAATTTAGATATTAAGGTATAAATCGCTTTTATGGCAAAAAAGAGGATCATATAATACCGAGATATCAAAAATTATCTTGGTTAACGGTGGCCATGGAGTGAAAAATGTCTGTCTTAATTTATAAGGAGTGAGCCACAAAAAAAGTTTTCAGAGTATGCCATGGATTAAATCAGTTATGTCTTAGATTGATTAAGTGATTTAACCTATATTTCATATTATTAGTAATAGGTTAAATCGTAACTTGTCAATTTGACTTATGATTATTTACAAATGACACTGCGTCAATTCTCTAAGCTCAGACGTGACTTATATGTTTATCTCAGTCGTTCACGGCCTACCTAGGAAACAAATTTTGTGGCTCGCTTGATTCATCCTTTTGAGTAAATTCTGATAAAATTTTCAGGTTAAGTGTCATACTAACATTGAGATTAATATATTGACAAATTTTAACGTCAGCATGACACTTAACCTGAAAATGTTATCTGACTTTTCTCAAAAGGATGATATAAATTAAGATAGACGTTTTTTTACTCCATGGCCACCGTTGATCAAGATAATACATATTTGATAATTCGGTACTAATTTATACACTATTTAAATTTTTCAACTAGTGCAGAGGTGCAGGCCTTGCCTTTCTCAACTCGCCGATGCCACCAGGGAAACTTCTTCTGGGGCAGTCATTTACTATGTGAGCCATAGTTAGTTCCGCATTTCCGCAGTCGCAGAGGCTAGTATCTGCTAGTTTCCATTGAGTTGCCCCTTCCGTGGCCTATGCGGAACCTTTAACTGAACCAATTGTCTACGTGGAAGGGTTATACCCGGCCAAGGTTTTAAAGGATTAAAAATTAAATCTCTATTCCTCAATTCAGGGTTTTTTTGAGGAAGACTATCAAGCAATCATTCACATTGATGGGATGCTGAACTTCCGTATCCAGCCAAATCGGTCTCCTTGATTTCATCCGGGTCCTAGGGACGCTCTCCAAATCATCATGTATGGAAAGATAAATGTTGTTAGCAATCTTAGCCCATTCATTCTGTACTGCTGTGAGACGTTTGATATCCGGCGGGGCAATGTTAGAAAGAATCGGTAACTAAAGACTAGGAGTGGATCTAACAGTACCAGTGACGATCCTCATTGTAATCGTTAGCGAGAGTAAGCCAGTGTAATGCCTGCCGTTCGCAAAGTCTCCCCATTCGCTCGCTATGAATAGCTGACAAGTTTATGTAATATGTTTTTGCGGATCATCACATTTTTACTAGTTAGAGACCGGTCTATCGTTACGCCCAGATAATTAAGAGGGGCTCTCTGTTGGCTTCCTTATTACTAGAGACCGGACACATCGGGCTGAAATGCCGTCATTACGACGGACGATATAAATAGTCTACAACATCTGTAAGTACATCATGCAGTTATTGAATAGCATTCATTCGGTTAACCGCACACAAAAATAGATGTGCAATTAACCGAATGAATAGTGCTACTCAACAACTGCTTACACAACTACTTACAGATGTTGTAGACTATTTATATCGTCCGTCGTAATGACGTCCATTTCAGCCCGATGTGTCCGGTCTCTGCTTATTACCCAAATGAAAGGCACTTGATGCGGATTGTGATGGGTTTGATTGTAAGCGCCATTTCTTATAATGTTCGTCCAAAGCTTGCAGATCTTAAGCAAATTGTAATTTTCCATCCTCCAAATTCTTGGTTTGGATGCATAAAGTCACATCATCTGCATATAGATCATTGGTGTAAACGTTGAACATTAGAGGAGCCGGAGGAAGGCCATTCTTCAAGGTTTTGCCATTATTAGTTCGATTGGTCAGCATATTCTGGATAAGTTTGCCTAATTTAGCACATGAAATGATTTTTTGGAATTTAAAAATTTTTCCGGGCTGTAACCCTTTTGAAAACTTGTTTCAAGGTGCGTGGTTAACTCCATGACTTGATCACAGCAGTTTCTTCCCGTTCTGAAACCGGCTTGCTCCTTCTTAATAATCTCGTCGACTGTGGGCGCTATTCCATTGTAGATAAGCCGTTTAAGAAGTTTATAGCAAACAGATAAGAGAGCTATAGGTCTGTAGCTTCCAGGATCTTCCGAGGACTTACCAGATTCAATATTGTTAGGATTTTTCTTTACGGAAAATGTTAGGGATGTCTCCAGAATCTAAGATATTATAAAAGTTTCTCAACTATCCCAAGCTTTTTAATGAATTCAGGAAAGACATTGTCAATATCAGGAGTCTCTCTTAAGTTGAACCGGACAATGGCTGAATTAATTTCTTCAGCCGAAAAAGGAGATGACCGTCGCGAATTCTGAGGGAGACCAGAAAAGCCTTAATTTCTGCTTTTAATATCTCTAGCGAAAGTTCTGTCGACAGGCACATTATTTGAAATATTTCGGGGTGTTTCAGCTGTAAGGTTGGGGGTCCATTGGCGATGTTTTCTTGGGGAGTAATGCTGCCAAAATTAGTTTTCTACGCAGCGACCAGCTTTTTCTACTAGAGTGAGTAAAATTCATATTTTCGGTCATTTCTCTCCATTTACTTTTCTGAACCTCATCTGGTTGACTAATAATTTGGTCAGCTGGTTCATTGTCGCCACTCACAAAATGTCGTTTGTAAAGTTCTTAGATGAGGAACGATACGTGATAAAGCAAGGGGTTTTCCATGTTCGCCACAAGTTATAAAAGTAAGATCAGGATTAGTATTTGTATTCCAGCGAGCAGAACGAAAGGTCTTATGATTCTTGTTTTTATCACATTGAATATTTTAGCCGTGATCCTATTCCTATTAAACGGCTAAAACAAAAAATAATAGAAATAATGATAATTTATTAACGACAGTTATTCAAAGTAATATTTACCATAATATCAAGAAAATATATATTAACATTCTTCGTATAGTATTTGGTATATTTAACAATAATTTATATTAAAGTTTAATAGTAATAAACATATTTAACTTAAATTTCGATGTACTAAACTTTAATTTATTACTTTAGAGATTATACCAAGATCCGTACTAATGACACAATTCGAAGGTCATAATTATCTTCTTTGTGCTCTTGGAGATGGATCCATGTACTACTTTACCTTAAACAGAGAATCAGGTACCCTCTCTGACAAGAAAAAAGTTACCCTAGGTACCCAACCTACTGTTCTGAGAACATTTAGATCACTTAGTACAACCAATGTTTTTGCTTGTTCCGATAGACCTACAGTTATATATTCTTCTAATCATAAGCTAGTATTTTCCAATGTAAACATGAAAGAAGTCAATCACATGTGTTCCTTAAATGCAGAAGCGTATCCTGATAGGTAAGTATTTGACAGAAATCTCCTTTACAGAAGAGTTATTAAATTTACACATTCACTTTTTAAAGTTTGGCATTGGCAACTGACTCTTCAGTAACAATTGGTACTATTGATGAAATTCAGAAACTACATATTCGGACCGTACCCTTACAGGAGTCTCCTAGAAGAATTGCTTATCAAGAAGAATCAAAGGTAATGATGAATGGTTATAGCAATACATATATATATATATATATATATATATATATATATATATATATATATATATATATGTACAAGTATTCTTGAAATAAAAATACAACGTATGAAAAATGGAAAGATGTAATTATATAGAATATGAATCCAAAATATTTTGAGACAATTACGACGTGAACCCTAAAATTCAAAGCCCACTGAAAATCTGATATGTGCCTATGAATTCAAAATATTCAAAATGTGAATATGTACCTCTATTGAAGTTACACACACCGTATGTTTACATGCGTAACAGCTGTCGGTGTTATAAAAGCTATAATATCCTGTATGCTAAGGTCTATACCTGGTACAAAATCAGCTTTTTATACATTCAAGTAAATAAGTAAAAATTTAGATGTTAGATTCGTTTACAAACTCATTTTAAAAATCAAAATTTCACGTGTATTACGAGAATGTTTTTTTTTGTTAAAAGTAAGAAATATAAAATACGAATATCGGTTTCATAATGCCACATTGGATTCAAAGGTGGCAATGTTTATATTTATAAAAAAAAGTTTTGTTATGGTAAGGGTTCGATAAACTGAGTCAACTGTTAAAAATTTTTACATGTAATTTTTTTAAGCTGATATATTAAAGGAACATGCAATATGTGTGCTTTACGGGCATTTAAGTTACAATATATTATCTTTAATCGAAAAACTGTATCGAACGTAAGTAACAATCAACAGACCGATACTAAGCGAAATGAGCAATAAGAAAACTATATTGTGGGTCAGCTTTAAAATATCGTCTCCGATGGTATTTATGATATATTCAGTCGCACAGTGGCGTAACAACACTTCTTTAAGTATCTTTGTCATTTTTGTTCTCGCTTATGAGAAGGAATTTAGAGGAAATATTTTGTGTATACATTCTCTACATAATTTAATTTTTCCTTTTTTCATACGTTGTCTTTTTATTTCAAGGACACCCGATATATATATATATATATATATATATATATATATATATATAACCAGGTTTTAAAGAATTTGTATCCATAGAGTCCAAGGCAAATTACATTTATGCCTTAACAGTAAACGCGGAAGCAGAAATAAGGCGGTTATACACGATCATAGAAATAGATGTAAAAATTGAAGTGCTTGACACAATACACAATGATATTTAGAATCAAGGATGCCAAAGGGGAATGACATTTTATTGTTGGCACTACCTGGAGTAACTTGACATAATTTCTCTTGCATTCTCTTTTTAATTTATTATGTGATTTTGAAAGACTTGTGTTTAAAAAGAAATGAATTAGTCTAATGCAGTAGCTGCTATTACTATGACAAATAAAAACAAAAATCATAACATTGTCAAATATGCTAATGTCATGATGTCAACATTCACGTCTTCAACCAATTTCAAAAACTGTAATCCCTTAAATTCATTAGAAATACACCCAATTTCAAAATCTGTAGTCTCTGGAATTCACTAGAAATACAAGTGAATGGCCTTGAAAAATAGGACAGGATTTATTCCGTCAAATTTTACATGTAGAAATACACGTTCAAGGGACATTGTTCAATAATACATGTACAAGTTCATGTAATTCATGATTGTGTATAACAGCCCATAGAGCATAGGCCTTTCACGATACGAAGACGTGCACGTGATAGATTTTGACGTTTGCACAGTGTAGCAAGATGTGCATCATTGTTATGTAATGAATAATGATTCCCTAGTATAGGTTATATGTATTAAATAATTGACATGACATGGAAGATATATAGGTTATGTTGAAGTCATAATTCATAATAAAATATATGCAAATGAAGTAAATGCATACATACAGTCGAAAGCAAAAAAAGTAGACAAGCATATAGGTTTCTGTCATAGACTTTCTGAAAGTGATTAGTGTAAGTGCGGCTTCAATGTTACTTGTCAATATTTGGTTATCTATCAAAATTGACACCCTTACAGTTGATAAACTATTACAAAGATGCCTTCCATAAATGAATCTATTAAAGTCAATGTTATTGCAGATTTGTGTAAAGGTTTCAAAATACGTGAAATTGCGGAAAGAAATAATATAAATGCGTATATAGCTTCATGATGTTTTTTAATTATATTTTTATTCGTATTAATCAGATAGAAGATGTTTTAATAATTATTTGATATTTCATAGAATAATGACTTGACACTAATGACTAGTAAATAAAGCCAGGTTTACAAAGCACGAGATATTTTGTCTACTTTTTTTTTGCTTTCGACTGTATATCTAACATATTATATTTATTTATTTTTGCAATTAGCGTAGATACATATTAGTTAATACATTTATTAAACATAGAGAAGTATATTAATGATCATTAATTGTATTAATAAAATTAAAAACACATCAGTCTGATGATCTATCTTCATCGTGACTTTCATTTCCAACATTAATAAAAAATTCAAGAGGTTCATCGCGATCTATATCCACTTCCTTATCCCACCATTCTTGTACTAGTTTTCCGTATGATGAATGCTGTTTTGCAAGTTTCTAATAAAATTGTATTCAATGCCCTTTCCCATATTATTTTTGAATTATCAATGGAACGCCCGCTCAGTCCATACTCACTAAAATTGTCAATATGAACAACTACTTTCTTCCTGTCATGCTTTCGTTTAGGGCTGACCAGTGTATTGCTCTTTCCAACATCAGTAGAGAACTGCTAACAGTTGTAAGGCTTACATTTAATGCTGCAGATACACGCGCTATCAATAATGTAACACGTTCTTCCTTAAAATACGCAATTGCAGCTGCAATTAGCGATTTACGCTGGCTAGAGAACGGTTTCGGCATTATCGTATTGCGTATGCGAATAATTCCACTTTAGTTATACGAATAACTTTCTAATAAAGACGAGATAAAAACGGTGGAAACTAATAAAAACGTACCCACAACAAGGAAAATAAATGACAGAATAAATTTGTCAAATGACAGAACACATTTGTCAAATGATCAATTGACAAATTTGTCATCAATGGACGCTTCTTTCTCAGTCCTACAAACTTATACGGCGATATTAACGTTGAATTTTATTAGGTGTACATAGGTATTTTATTTGCTACAGATTTGTCATGCTGAAAGTTCAATAAATGACGTGTACGTCTTCGTATTGTGAAAGGCCTATAGTATAATACATTACAATGTATTTTACTACCGCAGGGATACATACAAATTCTTTAAAAAATGGTTCAAAGTTAAGACAGGTTTATTTAATTACAAATAATTATAATAATAGTAATAATAATAAATCATAATTGCCTTCATGGAATCAACCTGCGAGGATTTTTCCTTGAATTAAACTTCTAATTTGTCAGCAAAAATAAAAATAACCCTTTACTTGATTAAAGTAAGTTCAGAATACAGTCAGACTACCGAAATTTTCTTTTTATTTACACTTAGCCAATATACTGCCATACAAACACTAAATAAACATAGTTAATCGCAAGATAAGGCATGTTATAGACTAATTTCCAACAGAATTTATTTTCCTTGATTAACTTAACTTTTGTATGATTAAATCTAATTCGACATTTAAGAAAATAAAGTTTTAAGGGTTTATGCTTTTTAATGTTTATGCCTAGTTTATACTTATGAAACTTAAATATCTAAAACAGACTTTCGGCGTACTATCAGTTAGAATGGATATCCAAGATTCTTCTGGATTAAATCCCTCAAGACCAAGTGCCTCTACTCTTACGCAGTCAGTAACAGTATCTAGTAGTGTTGCTTCATTAGCATTAGGAAAGTCTAGTACAACGACTGCACAGGGAAGTGCAAATGCAACGCCAGAATATGGACAAGAAGTAGAGGTCCATAATTTACTCATCATCGATCAACATACGTTCGAGGTTCTGCATGCTCATCAATTTATGCAACAGGAATATGCAATGTCGCTTATATCTGCACAGCTAGGAGAGGATTCAAATGTGTATTACATCGTAGGTATGTAGAAAGTTAATATTTCTATATATACTGCTGAAGTTTATTTATGATTTGATTAATAATTAAACTAAGTTATTATATAAATAACATTTCATAAAAATGAATTTTGAAATATAAATTTTAGTTTAATACAAATTAAATTTTGTTAGTTGCAATTGGTACAACTTTTGGATCTTAACTATGTTACATGTTGACGTTTATTAGCGAACTGTGTTAGGTTAGAAATGTCAAAGTGATAATTAAACAATTTTGTACTTATTGCCACTAATTGATATTACTATTTATTATCAGTATTGTTCTCAAAAGAACAGATTTTGTAATTTTTGATGACAAACTAAATATTTATATTAGAAGAATACTTGACCTAGAAGTCAGAATACCGAAAACAAAGTCAATAAACAACAATATTGAAATAATTTGACAGCACGCCGAATACCATAATACTATCCCCTGGACAACTTATCCTTTTTATTTAATATAATATTTCAAAGACGTACGTACGTCTTAACTTAAAATGACAAACGTGTGTAGTATTACAGCACGTATTCATGTGTGTTAGAAAGAGATAAAGTACAATTTGCGGTTCACACTTGGGCAGTACGAACTGAAAACTTATACTTTATGAACTGTACATATATAATGTACTGCGAGCAATAAATTCTGGTCGTCAATGTTACTTTAAAATTTGATTAGGTTGTCACAAATTGTAAATTTCCCCCGCCTGATAATGCCTATGTCAATGAATTATCAACATGAATGAAATTTTACAAATAAAAAATGACAATTATTGTCGTGCAACGTGATTATAGGTTATGACATATACGACGGTTATACAATGGAGCATTTGCTATTGTGTCAAAGCATGACTTTGACGAGCAGAATTTGTTTCTCGCGACAATACATTGCATATTGCTATGAATAGTGGTTTGTAGGTTTACTGCACCACCATCCACAACTAGTTTACCCAACTAGGTTACTAAGCCGGTTGATTTCCAAATATGAGATTTCTAACTTCTCGGGTTCCAATCGGAAAGTCGTGTTCTACAGAATATACTAGGCGCCAGTGAAAAATTCACGATAATTTATATACTTATTTTTTTACTTATTTTTCATTAAACAGTAGTAAAGGCCAGAACACAAAATTAAACACAGGATAAAATTTAAACTGAATATTTAATACAAAAAATAAAAAAGAAAAAAAAATCTATCTTTATAAAGTATAAAGATTATGTATTTTACAATAATACATGAGGTAAAATATATTCACTGTAATATTGACAGCTGAGTGAATGAAAACTTCCTCTTAATTAACTCCGATCAAACTTATCTAAAAATAATAAAGTTTATTTTTAATTTCTCCCCAGAGAACCACACTGTATAATCAAATCTGATAGACGATCAAAATCTACACATGCGCAAACTAACATGTACAAAAAACAACCTTGAATCCCGTCGAACAAACTTTTCAATTTATAATTATTACAAAGAAATGTTAATAATAATCTTTATTATTTATTTCTAAAAATTAAGACTCTTAACTAACAATCTTGAATACAATAGAAATATTCTTATAATTTTAATTAAAAATTTTATGAATTCATAAAAAAAAATATCAACTTACAAAATTACTGGAGACCAAAGAAGGTGCATATAAATATCAAAAACAATAACGAGAATTTATCTCTACAACTCTACTACAACAATCAAATTAACCAGATTAATTAAATATATTTAATTATATTTCATTCAAAGCGACCTTCTACCGCGATATCATAAAGTTTCTGGGTCCAAGATGGCATTGAAATAGAAAATATATGTCTGAACTTTATCCATATTATCATACTGGTAACTTAACCTTAATTTTTGAAAATTATTTTGATAGTGTCATCGTGTCATCAATAAATATGTCATTTGATTTAATAAAGATACAATAAAACAACAAGCTCAGCTTGTATTCAAAATTTTATTAATAAAAAAAAGGCAAAATTAAAGCAAATGTTGAAATTGTTGTCCGTTATTTTCAATTCCCAATGTGACACGCCTTTTCATGCTGTTAAAGGCATTTTGCAGCATTGCGGGCGTTATTAATGCACATTCGTCAATAATTCTTTGTTGCATATCTTGCAAATTAGCAACAGGAGTTTTAAATATTCTATTCTTTAGGTGAGGAAACACGAAAAAGTCCATAATTATCAAACAAGGTGATCGTGGTGAAAACTCAACTTCCGTATGTAAACTTATGATCCGATCGTCAAAAAACTCACGAAGAAAAGCAATATTTTCTCGTGTTGTGTGTGCCGTTGCACCATCTTGTTGAAAGTATCCATATTGCAATTCATCATCATGCAACTGTTCAATAAATTCATTCAGAATGTTTCTATACCTCTCAGCATTAATTGTGAAATTAAAAAAAATAGGGCCAACAACTCTGCGGCGAGAAACTGCTAGCCAAACACCAAGTTTCGCATTATGGAGAAACGATTCAATAAAAATATGAGGATTTTCACTACTCCACATTCGAGTATTTTGGGAATTGACATACCCCGAAAGATGAAACCATGCTTCATCAGAGAAAAATGACAAATTTAGCAGGTCATCATCTTCTATTAAGTTATTTCCTAACCACTGGCAGTACGCACGACGTCTAGGGTAGTCTACCGGCAAAATAGCCTGATGTGATTGCATCTTATACGGATGCATGTGTAAGTTTTTCTTTACAATTTTCTGACATGTTCCATAAGAAAGTCCAATCTCTTGAGAAAGGCGTTTCAAAGGTTTTGTGGGTTCATTTACCATATGTTGACGAACATCATTTATAACTTGTTCCGAACGAACAGTTGGTCTACCAGTACGTGATTTATGACCCACAGAACCAGTCTCACGAAACACACCAACACAATTGGAAAGGCAATTATAAAAATCTTTGGGAATTACAGCTAACTCTGGAAAGTGCTCTCTAAAATCATCCAAACATGCACGTTGACTGTACACCCAAATTCCATCAATTCGCACTCCACTTCGAAAATAGGCTTCAATCATGTACGCTTTTTGCACTATATTGAAACCATATTTGAATTTACTCGAATGTGCTATGTTTCAAACTCGACGTTCAAACTTGCTTTCAGCAATTCTAACACATTAATGGATGACAGATAATGTCACTGTCAAAATAATTTACAAAACAGAGTTATAGTTCCTAACTTAAGTTCAGACATACAATTTATATTACAAAGCCATCTTCGTCCTAGAAACTTTATGATATCACGGTACTATGCTATCAGAAATACGTCTCCCCCTCAATAGGCCTCAACTTTCATATCCTATCGACCTCGGTAAAACAAGTTTTTTATCTTCGCACATTTAAATACATATTAAAACATATCGGATATACACATATCTCCAAAAATAAAAGTACATTTATTTTAAACAATTATTTAAATATTATTTTAGAAAAAATCCATAGCACAATGTATAGCAAGCGCCAAATAAGATGGCGAGAGCAGGTGGTGCGCAGAAGCCGTTTTTATAAACATTCACGTTATATATTTTACTCTAATAAATTATTAATTTATTAAGTGATAGATGTTTAAAAACTTAAAAAGAGGTATATAACCCCTTACCACAATTATTAATCGTATCCTAAATACGTATTTCGACAACTAAGTTGTCATCATCAGTAGGTAAAACCACTAATCAAGGTGTCGCACATGGGGCACAGTAAAGCTAGCCCAACAGCGTACGCAACAACTTTACACGGCGTCCACGTATACACACATCATTAATAATTGTGGTAAGGGGTTATATACCTTTTTTTAAGTTTTTACTTAACCATAGTCTCTAAAGAAAGACTTTTGATAGATGTGTAGTTTACGCTACTTATGGTATCTTGCAATTTGATGTAAAACTAAATACAAATCTCCCCAATACTTCTAATCCTGCGCGAACTTACCCCTCCGCTCGCCAACTTATCTGGCGTTTGCTATACACTTGTATTCAAAAAAAAGCCTACACCCGATATTTTCTTTTGCAAATCGATGATTTCGTATTGCGTCCATGACAGCTTCGTAAATGTCATTATTTTGATAGACTTTTTCTAATTGTCAAAATTTATTTAGTAATGCCCAGACAAACGTCAGAAATAACAAATATTGTGAAATATTGCCAAATTTGCTTATAGTACTTAAACGCTTTTTTATGAATAGAACTGTACATGCAGTGTGTAGCTCTATATATTATAAATTAAGCTGTGTACTATAAAAATGTTAAGGCGTCATGGTTTAATGCTATATTGTGATTTCACTATTAGATAAAAAATAAATTAATAAGAACAAGCTTATTAATCGTTTAAAACTGATTTTAGAAATTACATATTTTAATTAGTAAGGAGTAATTACAAAATTTGTTATTGTAGGGACTGCATTTGTAAATCCAGAAGAAGCCGAACCAAAGCAGGGTAGATTACTATTATTTCAATGGATCGAAAATAAACTTACACTAGTCTCTGAAAAAGATATTAAAGGTTCCTCTTATTCTCTCGCAGAATTTAATGGAAAGTTGTTAGCGTGTATTAATAGTACTGTTCGATTATTTGAATGGACAGCTGAAAAAGAATTACGATTAGAATGTTCGCATTTTAATAATATAATAGCTCTTTATGCAAAGACGAAGGGTGACTTTGTTCTTGTTGGTGATTTAATGAGGAGTATGACACTATTACAGTACAAAACTATGGAAGGAAATTTTGAAGAAATTGCTCGAGACTATAATCCGAATTGGATGACAGCTATAGAAATATTAGATGATGATGTATTTTTAGGAGCAGAAAATTCATACAATATATTTGTGTGTCAGAAAGATAGCGCGGCAACAACTGATGAAGAAAGATCTCAAATGCAAGAAGTTGGTCAATTCCATGTAGGTGATATGATTAATGTCTTTCGGCATGGTTCACTTGTAATGCAGAATCTTGGTGAAACGTCTACCCCCACAACGGGCTGTGTTCTTTTTGGAACAGTTGGTGGGGCTATTGGTAAGTTATAATGTAAAATTAGTAAATATGATAAAGTTTGGATTGATAAATCCCTTTTTTTTTTGTAAAGTTCTAAGACATTTAAAAATATATTTAAAAAAATTTATAAATATGCGTACAAGAGGTAAGAGGTTTCCTAAATTATACTAAATAATTCAATGTTATAATTGATTTGGGTCTTATATTTACTCTTTTTTTGTGAATAATGAAACGTGATCGTGTAAAAAGTATTGCATCATTGATTCATGGAAATTCTAATCTTACCAACATTATATTATAATAAATTTTTCTTACCGACATCCAATGTTATGTAAGGTAGAAGTCAACAATGTTTACCGATGCTTCATTATAACAGGTGACTTTAAATGTTTAAAATTTGTTTCTTAAGTTGGCAACTTTATGTTGACGTGTCTGATTTTTAAATTTATATTTGACAAAGTAAAAGTCAAACAAATAATTCTAATCATATGTCATCCATATTTATACAAAACATTCTAACTAAAAACGATAAATCTATAGCGAATGATCAGGCAAGCAAATTTCTCAGAGTTGTCAAATTAAATTTTTGCTCGGTATTATTGCAGTTTGAATTAAACTGGTACTGCAAAGTCAAATTAAAGTCCGTCATTTATAATAAATGGAAAGTATTGAAACGAGAACTGTCAGAATTGACACTCAAAAAAAATTAGACCAATGATTCATCTTCTGGATGTAGCTATTCATACTCCAATTTTTAAAAGATGTATGGCAGTTCCGCGAAAATAAGGGGGATTCTCAGTGCTTCATAAATAGGTGTTTTGAGAATTTACATACCCATTTAAATAAAACCATGCCTCATCTGTACAAAATGTTTTATTCAATACTTCATTATTAATATTGTTGTTAAAGCATTGGCAATCTGTAACTCTCTTTACATAATCTGGAGGAAGCAGTTCATAGTACATTTGTAATTTGTAAGGTAGCATTTGAAGATTCTTTTTAAGAACAGTATGTGTCAATCTCGATCATATGCTTAAACTTAATTGTTGAGATAGCCGTCGTACAGAAATAGTTGGAGCTTAGCTAGTTTGACAATATTTTCGCTTCTATGACGAGGTTTTCCCGTTTTTGGTTTGTGATTTACATACTTTGTTTCTTCAAAATGTGCTACTTCTTAAAATTACAGTGGAAAAGTTGCTATTATCGACGATGAAATTTGGAAATCTTTGTCAAAATTTTTCTCTAGAATAATTCCAATTTCTATTTTCATTGTGTATCAAATTAGCTGACTGATTTGGAAAAGAAAGTAAGTGAGATTCGTAGATATTAGACAAGGTTTACTCATTTCTAAAATTGAGAACCATTTTATGACATTATCGTATTAGTCAAGACACCTCTCGCAAGTAAAAAAGAAATCACGTGTTATTATTCTGTTTTACTTATCATAGGAATATACCGAGTAACTTTACTTATTTATTCTGTATGCGACGTTAAATATAAAAAAAATTGTTGGTTATCTCAGCCCATTTATTTTGTGCTGCAGCGAGACGTCTGATGTCCGGCGGGGCAATACTAGAAAGAATCAATACTCAGAGACTAGGGGTGTGGATCTAACAGTACCGGTGACGATCCTCGTTGTATTCTTAATTTTTATATCTATTAGCTGGGTGAGAGAGCTTCGATACCACTCAGCAGTATTCAGCAAAAGAGTAAGCAGATGCAATGGCTGCCGTTCGCTAAAAGTCCGCTGGAAAAGTTCTTGCTTCAATTTTTCTGGATATCCGAGGAATAATTATGATCGATTACCTAAAAAAGTGTCAGACCATCACTGGAGATTCTTATTCTAAATTACTAACCACCATGAGAGAACATTAAGGAAACAAGACGTGGCATGTTAGCGAAAGATGTGTTGTTTTTACAGGACCCTGCACCAAAATTGCGCATTACCAAGAATACAATTCGGGGTCTAGGGTTCGAATTACTGTAACACCAGCTCTATTCCCCAGACTTAACCCCCTCAAACTATTAACTGTTTCCTTGATTGAAAAAAGTGTAAAAAGACGTCAATTTTTGTATAACGAAGAGGTAATAGAAGCTGCGGAGGGCTGGTTTGTAGACCAAGAAGAATCTTTTTTTTAGAAGGGTTGAAGACGTTGCAAGATCCATGTATTAAATGTATTAATTTAAGAGGAGACTATTTTGAATAATAAAATATTCCCAACTTTAAATTGTTTCAATAGCAAGAATACCCTCTCGTACATTCCCTCCCAAGATCAACAAATAATTCCCGAAGTTCTCGACGACTTAATGACAATTGTACACTCGGTTATGACAGACATGATGTTGTCTTAATTGCATCAATTTTGATGAATGCGCAATGATTTTGAAAAATATTGATATCCCATTTTCATTTTTAAATAATCAAATTATGCCTTTGTTTTTTCCCATCATTGTTACTGCTCCAATATATGTAGATATAACATTCACTAGATTTTTGATTAATTTCCTCTCCAAATTTCGAATAATATTTCAGTATGTAATTTCTATTTTAGGTTTAGTAACGCAAATCCCTGCAGATTTCTATGATTTCTTATTGGAATTGCAAAATAAGCTTTCAACAGTGATTAAATCTGTAGGAAAAATTGATCATTCATATTGGCGGTCATTTCACACAGACATCAAGACTGAAGACTGCGAAGGGTTCATAGACGGCGATTTAATAGAAAGTTTTTTGGATTTATCAGCAGATAAAATGAAAGAAGTAGCTGAAGGTTTACAGGTAAGAATTTAAATTATATAGACTTTTTTTAGAATGAATAAGATCTCTTATTTATAGTTTAACAAAAGTAGAAACGATATTTCATTGAAAACATTTTTGCAAATAAAAAAACAGGTAAAATACAGCAAATTGTTATATTTACTGACTGCTATATATGTATTTACCAAATGTACATTTTACTACTACTTCAGGCCTTGTCATTAAATTATGTATCTAAAACAGTTTATTGTTAAGAAAGTTCAAAGACTAATAGATTTCTTTTAAAAGATTTAGCATATGTAATGAACTACAAGGATTGTAGCTAACAATGCACTCACTCTTCTCTACTGTCCAAGTTTTAAGGTTTCATTTTTCGCCTATAATTGTGTGTGGTTAAAAGCATTTCGATCATGCATTTCTTTTATTTGTCAGTATACACCAATAGTATAATGCTATTATAGAATTTTTGTGGGTTGTATATTTTGAAAATACATAAGTGGAAGTCATATTTGTTTCCAGGATATCGTGTGTTGACAAGCTCCAATAAGAGCAAAATGCATCAACACGTTCCGGGATAGATTTTTCATTATCGTAACAACCAGGAAGATGGCGTTGCGACATAGAGCGTTCTGCATAACTACTGTTTATTTGTCGAATTATAGAAATTAATGCAACACATTAGACGACATTTACATGTAAATTGAGATTTAATACTCATTGGTTCTTATTTGCAGTAAGTTCAATATACAGTAGCCGCTCGGAAGAGTGAACACTCTATTCAGTGAACAGCTCGTTTATATGAACAACTAAAATTTTATTAGTAAAGCTCCATAGAGTGAACAATAACACATTCGATTCAGTGAACTGGGTAAATTCCCGGCGTATGAATTATTTTGCTGACTCGCCGGCGTAACTTACAAGAACAGCGGACAGATGTATGTATGTATTTTATTTTAGTTGTAATTCTGAGTTCTGTTAATGTTGTAGGTGTACTGTGCTAGAAAATTTTTGTGTTTACAATAAAAATGAAGCGAAAAGTGTTAAGTTGCTCGAAAAATGTGAAATTTTAAAAAGTCTGGACAGTGGAAGCAGTGTAACGTATTTGTCTAAAAAGTACGGGATTGCCAAATCCCGTACTTTTTAGAAATTATGTGCAATCAAAAATAAAAAAACGGGACATTTTAAAAGTCACATCAAGGCGCAGTGAAATACGGAAAAGAAAAATCTTTAAAATCCTGTAAGATGCCACGAATGAAAAAAAAATATATATTCATGGTTTTGTACACAAAGACTTAAAAATGTACCGGTTTCGATTGAACTTTTAAAAACAAAGGCAAAAGCTATCAATGAAACTATCGCTGAAAATCCTAATTTTAATGCTAGTGACGGATGGAGCCAAAGATTTAAACGAAGATTAGGAATGACATTTAAAAATTTCGGGAGAAAATTTATCAGCTGCTCCGGAGCATGTAGGTCCATTCAAGAATTATCTTCGAAAGAAAATAAAGGAGCTGCAATTAACACATGACCAATTATACAATGCCGACGAGACAGGCTTGTTTTGGAAATTACTCCCAGAAAGGACTTTGGTTACGTCTGAAGAAAGATCGGCCCCTGGTCGGAAAACGGATAAAAGTAGAGTTACTTTACTAGCATGCACCAATGCAACCGGTGAACATAAAATCAAACCGTTAGTGATTGGGCGTGCCGCAAATCCAAGATGCTTTAAGAACTTTTCACTTCCAGTGCAATACACAAGTACGAAAAATGCGTGGATGACGTCGGGGGTATTTAAAAATTGGTTTCATCATTCATTTGTCCCGCAGGTTCGAAGATTTTTGAAACAAAAGGGATTACCACAAAAAGCTCTTCTACTTTTGGATAACGCTCCAAGTCATCCACCAGCAGAAAACTTGGTTTCCGATGATGGAAAAATTCTTACTGTATACATGCCTCCGAATGTAACAGCTCTTATACAGCCCATGGACCAGAATGTCATTAGGTTAACAAAATTGTTTTATAGAAGAAGCCTTTTATCCACAATAGTTGCTTCTGATAGCAATGATATTTCAGCTGTCATTAAAAACTTGAGTCTAAAAGATGCTGTTACACATCTGGCATTAGCATGGATAAATGTGAAAGAAGAAATAATTGCTAAGTGTTGGAAAAATATTTTATCAGATTCTTTCAATAGCGACTCTGATTCAGAAGAAGATGTTCCATTGGCTATTCTACAAGAAAAATACAAGAACAGCGTCGAGGCAGTGACATTTCAAGAAACTGTAGCATTACTACAGAAAGTGAACGGAAACATAACATACAGCCGTAAAGACATAGAAAACTGGAATACGGATGTCATAGAAGATCTTGAAGATGTAATTGAAATTGAAAGTGCGGAAGAAACAATGGATGATGAGCCAATGCCAACTACCATCCCCACTCAGGAAGCTTTACAAGGACTTAATATAGTGATTTCTTGGGCAGAACAAAACATGCTAAATTCTGAAGATCTATTAACTTTGCGAAGAATAAAAGAAATCGCAGTTCAAAGATGTTTAAAAGAAAAAAAGGTTCAAACAAATTGAACCAGTTTTTTTAACAAACAAAACTGACTTCTTTAAGTCATTACGTATTCATGTATGTATGTACGTATCTATGTAGAACATGTATATTTTTCATTTGTTAATTCTTTTTGATGTAACTGAATACATATACATATAAATAAACGTTTTAAACTGCACATACGATTGAGTGAACATTTCGATTCTGTGAACAGGTAAGGTTTTAATTAGTTCACATAATCGAGCGGCTACTGTATTAATAAATTAAAGACTTGGCATTCATGCTGAACATATTCTCTACTGTTTTATATAGTATTATATATTCAATAAAAATTCACTAAATTTTAAAGCTATGCCATGTTTCTTAAATGTTTATTACATTTTTAATTTGAAAGTTTCACTTTGCCAGAATTTTTCTCTGTTAAACAAACATACAGTGGGATTTAAAATGATTGAGGTATGTAGTTCAAGTTTGCCCCCATACTAAATTGTTGAAACATTGGCCACTCTGCACATATGTTTCGGTTATCTTTGTTATTTTATGTTAAGTGGGGGGTTCGTATTCAATGGCAACTGTTTTATTATTAAATATGAAAAAATATTTTATATCCGTAATTTTATTACTAGAACTAATTTCGTTTAAAAAAATAATTAATATAATATATTAATAAAGAGATTATAAAGGAAATAAAATTTTAATTTCAGTTAATAAAAACAGTAAGATAATTAAATTAGTTGGATATATTTATAATAAATTAGACTTGACAATAACAGAATAATACCGCTACTTCTTAAAAATTATTTCACAGTAAATGTTCGAAATGTCCCACCATTGGCATCTTAACGTAAATTAACTCTTTTTTCACATTTTCAAATATTCGCTCGAGTGTTGGGCGATCAATCCTATCTATTTCATTTGTGATAGCTTCTTGTAGTTTTTAAAAAGTATGACGTCGACTTTGAAGAATTTTAGTTTTTAGATAACCAAATAAACAGAAATCTAATGGTGTCAAGTTGGATGAACGTGACGGCCAACGATTCTTACTAATTGGTCTATTATCAAGATATCCTCGGAGTATTATTAGCAACATGAGATGATGCTCCATCTTGTTAGAAATATCCCCTTTTGTAATTCATCGTCATGTAATTGTTCTATAATTGGACCGATAGTTCGACGTCTTGACATTGCTACCCAAACACCAACTTTCAGTTGATGCAAACCGGATTCTACAAAATTATGTGGATTTTCAGTTGCCCACGTTCTATAATTTTGTCTATGGATGTACCTTGATAAACGAAACCAAGCCTTATCTGACATAAATGTAACGTTTAAAATATCATCATTATTAAGTTTTTGAACCATTGACAGGATTGAAATCTTCTTTGATAATCAATATCCAATAATTGTTGTGGAATAGTTATTTCGTGTAGATTTTAAACCAAAGCTTTTCTAAGATAAACCTAAAAAAATTAATTAAATTTGTAATGAAAATAATGTTATGAAATGTAGATATTTGCTTGGGCAGCTAATGCTCGAATTGATTTGCTGGAACTGTTTTCAATACGTTGTCAACATCATCAACATTTTCCGTTAAAACTGTCGGCCATCCACTGGTTGTGCCCTTGCAAATACAATTTTTATCTTCAAATTGATACACAATCCGGTCAAGTTTTTATTGAATTGATTTGAACTTTTTATTGAACATACCTAAACAATAATGAAATATCTCAAATTCTGAAAAGAACAGTTTTCGATATAAAATGGAATCAATCATAAAAACAAAAACGAAGAAATGATTGTTTTTCATGGTGGAAACTTTGTTCAATACTGCTTACTGAAAAAGCCATGTTTCTGTTATACTGTAATGTACTGTTTATTGTAATCCTATGATCATAAAAAGTCAAGTAAAATCCATATATGCAAATAAAATATATCATAAAATTATATTGTCATGAAGAAGCAATGGTAAATTTGTATATTATTAAATATGTTACTCTTTTTTATTCTTAACATTAAGGAACTTAATCTCTTCTTTTGTAAAAGATACATACTCTACTTTTGTTAATATTTTTTCTGTTTTAGATTGTTGGAGAAGGCGGTATGAAACAAGAGTGTACAGTAGATGATTTAGTAAAAATGGTTGAAGATTTAACTAGAATACATTAAATATTAATTACAGTATAGAAATTTATTTTAAAGTGTATTTACTGATTGATTGGTTTCTAAGTCTGAATGGGTTGCAATAATTGTTTATTTTTTTTAATATATCAACTCAGATTGTTTTCAATAAGAAAGCATTAGTAAATATTGAAATAATTTTCTAACACATGAAATCTATAGGTAGATTGTTTGAGTACTTTCTTTTGATGTTAATATTCTAATCTAATACTTATAGTAAATTCAGAATATATTTGAATAATTTTATATAAAAAAGAATATTGTAAAAAAAACAAATAATAAAGAAACCAATCACTAACTTATTTTTTTATACTTGTTGAACATAACCTATATTTACAAATTTATACTTCCTTGAATTATTTTTATTTAGAAACAAAAGAAGTCCCAACTAAAATATTGGCTTTTAGCGTCATTTCAAAATTTATTTTTAGAATGTATGTAAAACGGATGACTATAAATGATTCAAAATTTTTTTCTTAAGGTGACAATAATTGTGCAACTTTAAGGCGGCTTTACACAGTCGAAGAAATTCATGAATTTATTGAAAATTCATCCTTGTATTACATAATCAAATATTTTATTGAAGTTATCCAGTTAATCCCAACCAACCAACGTGATTTTTCTTACTACCATTACTTACGATAGGAAACCGCACGAAGCAATCCACTTTCGTCATTAAAATCTATGACGTAATAGTTATAGTACATGTATGTGAGCCTTGTGTCGACTTATAAAATTTACGGTGACGTTTATACATTAGGTTATATTTATACCTAAATTGATCAAATTTTCTAAAGGCCAATTAAATACATTCTCATTAAAGAAAATAAGTAACAAACTAATGTATTTTGTGACTGTATGTAAATAAAACTACATTTTTAAGTTTATTTTAACAACCTTCTTCTTCTTTGTCCTACTCATTACGCCTTTTCAGGCGTTGGATTGGGAGTTCCAGTCCTGTATCCATTTCTTCCATTCCTTTCTATATTTTGTCATCATTCTCATTTCCTCCATCATCTTCCATTTCTTCCTTCCTATTTCCTCTATTTGGTTTATCCATTTTATTCTTGGCCTTCCTTATTATAATAATAATAATAATAAACTTTATTCCGTATTACATCATACATGTATGGAAAACGTCAAGAAACATTCAAAAAATGGTAAAAATAGTTAAATTAACATTCACATTAACATTAATCATTGTTGACATATAAAACAAAAGTCTACATTAAATTACACTGCAAGTGATCCCACTATGATCAAAATACATGTTCTAGAAAGTCTTGTACACTGTAAAATGCTTGTGATGTCAGCAGGCGGCACAAAACTTGTTTAAATTTTGTCTTTTTTTCAATTTTTATAGCAATTAGCAAATGATTATATATTCGCGTCGCTTGTGTTACTACACTCTTACTTATTAGAGATTTGCTAGTTTGGGGAGGCACTATATACGCGTTTCTAACACCTCTTGTGCCATACTGATGAGTGAGTTCTTTGCTTGCAAATAGGTCATAGTTTGCTTTTACGAATAACGCGCACTCAAGTATATAAAGACATGGCAAGGTAAGTATGCTGTTCCGTATAACTACCGGTCTACATGTGTCTCTTCGTCCCAGTCCAAAAACATTCCTAACGCATATTTGCATAATGAAAATTCTCGAGACGTCCACAGACGTACCCCAAAAGATTATGCCATATCGCAAACGCGATTAAACATAGGCATAGTAAGCATCCAGTGCAGTGGCTCTATCTACAGAGGAAGCTATAGTACACAATGCATATGCAAATCCAGACGTGCTCGAAGCTAAGTATTCGATATGTGCCTTCCAATTTAGTTGGCTATCAACATATACTCCCAGAAATTTAGTGCTATCACAAAAGGTAAGTTCTTCTCCTTTGTAGTTCATGGAATGCTTCACTTCTTTGTAATAGTTAAATTGGATAACCTTGGTCTTATTTACGTTAAGTTTGAGGTCGTTTTTGGAAAACCATTCTTGAAATACTGTGGTAGTTCTTATTATTTCCTCCCCGATATCACCACGAGATCTCACAACCACAGCAGCGTCATCAGCATACAGAGTTGTTAGGTGGTTAGTAATTGCCGGTATTTCGTTGGTATAAAGAAGGAAAAGCAGGGGGCTCAGTACCGAACCCTGAGGCACACCCCTTTGACTAGGTCCAATGATAGGCCTCTGATACCCATACGTTCAAGTTTGGTGAACAATTTGCAGTAATTGACACTATCGAAGGCCTTCGATAGATCCATGAACACCGCCGCAGTCTCATCTCCCTCATTTATTCCGCTCAATACGTATTCTATAGCTTCATAAATAGCTCTTGAAGTGGATTTATCTTTTATATAACCATTTTGTGTGTTAGTAATAATATTATGCTTTATAACAAATGCGTATAATCTCCTATATATAATTTGTTCATATATTTTGGATATATTCGGTAGCAGGGAAACGGGCCTGTAGTTTTCTATGTCTTTCTTGTCCCCTTTCTTGTGTCTAAGTTTTATACTCGAGTGTTTTAGCATATCCGGAAATATACCTGTTTCGAGACTCTGATTTATCAAAGGTTCTAATATGACTGACAGTGTTGTCTTGCAGTATTATTAATTTCATGGGCATCTCGTCGAACCCTACCGAATTTGTGGTTTTTAAATTTTGTATGATGTATGATGATTATAATCCGAGAATTCACAGCTATCCAATCCTTGCTCCATATCATTACACATATTAAGGAGTTAATTATTGATGTAAGATAACAATTCACTTCTGTCTTTAAAATTTTCTTCTATATTTATGTCTGCAACATTAAGTGGGCTTTGTCTCTTTTCTGAAGTAATTTGCTTAACTAATTGCCAGGTTGCTTTGATTTTGTTTTTTGAATTGTTAATAAATGCACTGTTCTCTTTCCTCTTTTGATATTCTATTTTCTTTTTTAATGTGTTAGAATAAACTTTGTAAGTTTCCCCATTAATCAGGCCCTGTTTCATATCTTGATACATCTGCCTTTTTATACAACATTTCTGTCTTATTTCCTCAGTTATCCATTTGAAGTTTTTGTCTTTATAAGATTTACTGAATTTCCTAGGACATATGTCATCTAATTTATTTATAATGTATTGCTGAAGAGTACAATAGGCTGCATCAGGATTTTGCATACTCGCAGTCACTGACCAATCAATAGAGTTCAAGTACTCTAGTATCTCTTGCAAATTTTCATCAGTAATCTGTCTTTTCCGTATTCCTTGAAAGCTAGGCTCTTCATTTTCGATACTAAAACTATTTTTTTGACCGTAGTGATCGGATAGTGCAGTTATGACTAGAGCTGAGGATGTTTGCGGTATAACCATGGTTATACCGCAAACATCCTCAGCTCTAGTTATGACAACACTACTGTTGAAGTTTTTTACATTCGTAAATATGTTATCAATTGTTGTAGCTTGTTGCCCTTTCCTTATTTTTCCCACCACCATTATTTTTTTTATAATTCTTTCTTGCTTCGTTCTTACTATATGTCCATACCACTTCAGCTGTTTCTTTCTTATTCTTCTCAATATTGATGTTTGTTTTATCATTTCTCTTATCTCCTCGTTTTTACACTTGTCCCATATAGTTTTCCCTGATATCTTTCTTAAGTGTTTCATCTCTATTGCCTCTATTTTCGACTCGTGTTTTCTTTGTATTACCCAACTCTCCGTTGCATAAGTTATTGTTGGTACTGTTATTTTACATACATACATACATAATCAAAGACCTCTTATACCCTAAGGTGTCGAGGTGTAAAGTTCTCTTAATTTCGTTCTACAAATTCACGCCACTCTTTTTTGTTTCTGGCAAGGTCCTTCGCCTCGTTCCATGTTTTTCCTCTTTTTCTCAGAAGTTCATCCATACTGCTGTTCCACGTTTTTCTGGGTCGTCCTCTCCGATTTTTCCCAATTTTCCTTGCCTCCCATACCCGCTTCACCTGTCTAGTTTCATTCATTCTGATCAAGTGTCCCCACCATTTCAGTTTCTTTTCTTCTACTTTAGTTCTTAATGATTTTGTTGTCAGCATCTGTCTAATGTCATCGTTTCTTTTTTTGTCTGTTCTTTTAACGCCTAATGTTTTCCTCAGATACTTCATTTCACTGGCTTGTAATCGTTTTGTTTGTCTTTCATCAAGTATCCAATTTTCTGCTCCATAGGTTAAGACTGGTAAGTATACTGCTTGATACACAGTCATTTTTGTTCTTGTTGTTATCTCTTTTTTATTCAAAAAGTTTTTGTAGAGTGCATAGTACAATACTGTTATTTTATAGTGTACTATTCTTTTAATTTCCATATTATATTTTTATGGCCCAATATTGCTTTGTTTATTGAGTAATACAGTCTTGTTGCTTTGTTGCATCTATTTTCCCGCCCTCTGATATCATTGTGCCTAGATATTCATATGTTGATACCCTTTCTGATATTTTTTCCTCCCATTTAATTTCCTTGTTGTTTTGATAATTTTTATTTTCGTTAATTATCATTACTTTCGTCTTACTCATGTTAATCTCCATTCTACTTCATCCAATTTCGCTCTCCCATATATTTACCAATTTCCGCATTTTATTTTTGGAGTTTGCCAACAGCACTATGACATCTGCATACAACAGGCTACTCATTCTGCTCGGGTTGCAAATTCCATTACCCTATTATTGTTTCTAATTGCTTTCCCTTTTTCTTTATTCTTTTAATTAATCTATCCATAGTCAGTATGAATAGCAATGGACTTAGACTTCCCTTGTTTTATTCACTTACTTATTATAAATTCTTCGGATCTTTTTCCTCCAATCTGTATCTTACTGTTTCATATACGCTTTTTATTATTTTTATTAGTTCTGTTAGTATTTCTCTTTCTCTGCCGTATCGAATGCCGTCTTCAAATCTATGAAAGTCAAAAATAATTCTCCTTCCTCCATCTTCCTTTCCATCAGTCTTCTCAGTATATATATGTTATCGCTCGTTTGTCTACCTGGCTTAAAAGCACCTTGTTCTTCCGATAATTTAAACAACCAAATACCGTTAAATTATTCGGCAGTTGCATGTAAACGATTTTTCATCATCTTATGTTAATATCTTTTATAAAACTAGTCGAAGTGACGCCAAAATTATAATTTTTAATTAATATTTTTCATTGAAATAATCCTACAATTACTATAATATACATATAATATATTCCAGATTAATAAAATTATAAATTTAGTTATATATAAGAGTATTATTTTCGTTGTTATCAGACTGGCAATAGAGACGTGCCTGTTTTTGGTTGATGACGAAAGTGGTTTGCTTCGTGCGTTTTCCTATATACAAAGCCTAATGACGCCAAAGTTGGCAAACTTTAACACCGAAGTGTAACCAAAATTCCTCTAAAAATTGATGCAAAATTAGAGTTAATTCGTAAATTTCTTGACGAATTTATTGCCGTCAAGAAGTTCACGACAATTTTGATATCTCGGCAGCTGACAGCATAACTTTGTGCCTATTATGCGGAACCGAATCTTAAGACGTCATTTCGAAACAGCACTGATGAGATCGAAACGCATCTGGCTGTAGTTGAAGTAGCCGTTTAGCCAAATACGTTGTGTATGTCCATGTGTACAGATACATAACAAATGTTCATTTGAAAAGTCAATCTAGTAGCATGTGATTTACTGAGAACACAGGAACATTTTGAAGTGTAGTAAATTAAAATTTACTACTTAACCTATGAAGTCGTATATTTTGACAGTTTCATACATACAAATAAATATCAAATAATAGGTATTTATTGAAAACTATAACAAATATTGAAAATGTTGTCCTCCAAGATCAATGCACTTTAAAATCCTCTGTTCAAAATTTCTGATGATATTCTGGAACATTACTGGATTGTTATTAATTTACATGCATTACTGTTCGATTCTCTATATCATATCATTCAAATTCAATATAGGTGTTCAAAATATGTTATTTTTTAGATAAGGCTACAAAAAGAAGTCGCAAGGTGTTAAATCGCATGAACGTGCAGGCCAGGCAATTTCAGTATTTCGACTAATTATACGTTCATCAAAAAATTCTCTTAAATAATCCAAAGATTCTGCAGTATAGTGACAAGGTGCTCCGTCTTGTTGGAAATATGCATTTTGAAGTTCATCATCATGCAACTGATGGTTGTAATGTTTCCGTACGGTTCAATGATTCGCCTTTGGCTTATCACTGCCCAAACACCAATTTTCTCTGGATGTATTCAAGTTCTAAGGCCTCCGATTTTTTTTCTAAATAACTACTCACCCGAAAACTATGAAACTGGTGTTACTTCTCGACGTAATCTCCCTGCAGACATACACATTTTTCACAACGTCGATGCCATGATTCCATGGCCGCGGCGACGGCTTCTTTAGGAGTCTGTTTCGCCCACTGGAAAATCGCTGAAGCAATAGCAGCACGGCTGGTGAATGTGCAGCCACGGACAGTGTCTTTCATTGTTGGAAACAGCCGAAAGTCACTAGGAGCCAGGTCAGGTGAGTAGGGAGCATGAGAAATCACTTCAAAGTTGTTTTCACGAAGAAACTGTTGCGTAACGTTAGCCCGATGTGCGGGTGTGTTGTCTTGGTGAAACAGCACACGCACAGCCTTTCCCGGACGTTTTTGTTGCAGTGCAGGAAGGAACTTGTTCTTCAAAACATTTTCGTAGGATGCACCTGTCACCGTAGTGCCCTTTGGAACACAATGGGTAAGGGTTACGCCCTCACTGTCCCAGAACATGGACACCATCATTTTTTCAGCACTGGCGGTTACCCGAAATTTTTTTGGTGGCGTTGAATCTGTGTGCTTCCATTGGGCTGACTGGCGCTTTATTTCTGGATTGAAAAATGGCATCCACGTCTCATCCATTGTCACAATCGACGAAAAGAAAGTCCCATTAATGCCTTGGTTGCGCGTCAACATTGCTTGGCAACATGCCACACGAACAGCCTTGTGGTTGTCCGTAAGCATTCGTGGCACCCACCTGGAGGACACTTTTCGCATTTTCAGGTCGTCATGCAGGATTGTGTGCACAGAACCCAAGGAAATGCTAACACTGGAGGCGATCTGTTCAACTGTCATTCGGCGATCCCCCAAAACAAGTCTCTCCACTTTCTCGATCATGTCGTCAGACCGGCTTGTGCGAGCCGGAGGTTGTTTCGATTTGTTGTCACACGATGTTCTGCCTTCATTAAACTGTCGCACCCACGAACGCACTTTCGACACATCCATAACTGCATCACCACATGTCTCCTTCAACTGTCGATGAATTTCAATTGGTATCACACCACGCAAATTCAAAAAACGAATGATTGCACGCTGTTCAAGTAAGGAAAACGTAGCCATTTTAAGTATCTAAGACGGTTCTCATTCTCGACGCTGCCGCTACAATTCCATCTGCCGTACAGTGCTGCCATCTCTGTGACGTATTGACAACGAACGCACGCTCATTTTAAAACAATGCACATGCTTCTATCTCTTTCCAGTCTTGAGAAAAAAAATCGGAGGCCTTAGAACTTGAATGCACCTCGTACATGTGGATTTTCACTACTCCAAATTATTGTATTTTGTGAATTTAGGTATCCCGTTTTATAAAACCATGCTTCATCAGTAAAGATGACTCTTTGCGAAAGTTCTCCATTATTGTTCATATTTACAAATCAATTACAAAACTGTAGTCTATGTGGGTAATCAATTTCTAACAATTCTTGTACTGCCGTGACACTGTATGGATAAAGTTGCATATCTTTTTTTAATAACTTGTGAGTTGTACTAACAGAAAGGTTTATTTGTTGACTCAAATGTCGAACAGATGTTTGTGGTTCATTTTCCATTATTTCTTCAACACGATTGACAACTTGAGGTGTACGTTTCTTAACTGCTCCGCTGCCTGATTTTCTTAAGAGACTACCAGTTTCAGAAAAAAGTTTTAAAGTTCTATCCAAAGTATTCTTAAATTGTATATATGTAATCTATTACAAAATGTGGAAACTCAACTTGAAATTCTACCATGCAATCTTGAACTGAATAAACCCATAAACCATCAATTTTATTACCACTTCGAAAATAAGCCTGGACTAGAAAAAGTTATGTTCTAAAGTGAAAGCCATTTTAAAACTGAGAAGCAATTTATTTAAACCAGAATCGACGCACGATTATTTTATGCACTAACTGATATTTGTGATTGACATTATCAAATGTCATTTGGATTTACGTTTACGGAACAACAAACACATACTAATATATTTGCGTCTTATTCTATCAAAATTTCAAAGTAACCTAGATTGACTTTTCAAATGAACACACGTTATATATTTTAACATATTTGTGTTAATTTGTATTCGTAATACTTGAAGTGTTTACACATCGATATGCTATTTTTTGGTATATTGAACCAGCTGGCTACAAATTAATGGACTACACAGTTATGCGTATTTCTTCCTTTCCATTAGTAGCGGCCTAGCCGTTCGAGAGGAAGGGCTAATCCCCTGCAGGCCTCTCTTGGCCGTCACATGTCAACTGCGAAACTACACTGATAAGATCGTGAGATCGAAATGCATGTGTCTGTAGTTGAAGTGACCATTGGTTAAATACGTTATGTATGTCCATGTATACAGATATGTTCTTAACATATTTGTATTCACACTAGGCATTTACGAAAATTACACCGGTATATACCGCATTCACCATTTGCGTTCGAAAATTGTTACCGATAAAAAAGGAACTGTTCGAAAATTCGGTAGATAAACATAACCTCTTACACCTCTAAACGGCCGTCGTAATACAGACAGAAAATATGCAAATATCAAAGCAACATTCGTAACATAGTTTTTTATCGAAACTCTTCTTTTTTTGTGTGAAAACTGATAATAAGAAAATCAGTTATCTCATCTTTATCACTACCTAGCAGCTCTGTCAGTATAGCAAGTACAGTTTCTTGGTACATTTTAGTCGGGCTAGAGACTCGAAAATCAAAATTAGCTTGCAGCTGCAATAAAAGCGTTTTTATTTATAGGTTAGAAACTTTTATTCAACTTTACCACGGCGTTCGGAAATTGGTTAACCCCATTTATTTACCGTAAATTAGCTGATTATGCGGTACCGCTGCAATTTTCGTAAATGCCCAATACTTGATATGTTTACACATCAATATGGCTATTTTTGGATATAATGAAGTGTTACCAAGTATATTTTAAGAAAAATTAAATAATATTTACTATCTCTCTCAATTGCTCAAGCTTAAATGAACCCCTTTCAGGTTTATCTGCTGCTTTCCGAATATTCAGTTTTACCGCCTCTATCAATAGTATCGCTCTTTCTATTTCGAACTTTACCTTTAGCAGTTCTTCTTCCATTACTTTTCTTACCCTTGCACTTTTTGTCACTGCTCCTACTACAACACGATTTATTTTGAGATATCCATATTTCCCAGCAGCAGTAACAAACTAATTTTGAATTATCAGACATTTTTTATCTACAACACACACTGTCACTTACTAGTAGGAAGAGATTCAGCTACATTTTCCTTATTTTCTAATACTGAAGTTTTGTGTGAAATATCCACTCAATTTTTTATTATTTGGAAGATCATTTTATGGCATTAAGTATGGAATATGACGTCGTTCAAATGTCCGCCGCGGCTGTTTGGTGGCACGTATTCGGGAGGTCCAATTTTCGATGATTGTCGCATATAAATGGCTAAATTTGCTGGATGAAGTTCGTTATGTTGACTTGAGGGCATCAATTGTTTGCCGTTTATTTGCATAGACCTGCGATTTAAGATAGCTCCAAAGGAAGAAGTCTAAAGGCGTTAAATCGCACGATCTCGGTAGTCAGTTCACGCCGACGCCGCACGAGATAACCATGCCCTTAAATTGCTCGTGCAGAATGTAGCATGCGCTGCGTGGCATGTAGCGTCGTCCTGTTGGAACCATATGTCCATCCATATCATCCAGTATAGGCCACAAGATGCTTATCATCGATCTGTAGCGCTCGCCGTTGAAGGTTATGGCAATACTATTTTCGTTTTGAAGAAGTACGGATGATTCCGCCGGACAAGAATCCGCACCAAAGAGTGATTTTCTCGGGATGCATTTGGTTTTGGTGTATCCCGTGTGGATTGGTATATCCTAAATCCGACAATTTTGCTTCTTCACATTCATCGAAAAATGGGCCTCGTTGCTAAAGATGATTTTTTTGGCGACATTTGAGTCAAATTCCAACCGCTCCAGAGCCCAATCAGCGAACACATGGCGTTGTCTATGGTCGGTTACCTTAAGTTTCTGGGTCAGTTGGATTTTATACGGGTGCAGTTGTTGAAGTCGCAGAAAAGTCAAATTCTTGTGAACGACGAGAAATTGACTGACTCTGGTCTTCCCGTACACTCTCACACACAGCAGCGATGTTTTCAGCAAACCTTGGGTTTCGATGACGTATGGGTGTTGGTTGATTTTTTGTCGAAGCGGTTTGCTCGAATTTGGCCGCCGCACGTCGAATAGTCGACTTAGCTAGATGGTTGTGACGAGGATAAAAATCACGTAATGCACGGAACGTTTCTCGAACGGATTTTGAAAATAACATTTGTTGATGTGCACGCATTGTTCAACACTATAACCTTCCATGGTGATTTGCCATACACTACTGAACAATTAACAACAAATTTGACAAATGTTTTTCAGCACTGGCGGTTACCCGAAATTTTTTTGGTGGCGTTGAATCTGTGTGCTTCCATTGGGCTGACTGGCGCTTTATTTCTGGATTGAAAAATGGCATCCACGTCTCATCCATTGTCACAATCGACGAAAAGAAAGTCCCATTAATGCCTTGGTTGCGCGTCAACATTGCTTGGCAACATGCCACACGAACAGCCTTGTGGTTGTCCGTAAGCATTCGTGGCACCCACCTGGAGGACACTTTTCGCATTTTCAGGTCGTCATGCAGGATTGTGTGCACAGAACCCAAGGAAATGCTAACACTGGAGGCGATCTGTTCAACTGTCATTCGGCGATCCCCCAAAACAAGTCTCTCCACTTTCTCGATCATGTCGTCAGACCGGCTTGTGCGAGCCGGAGGTTGTTTCGATTTGTTGTCACACGATGTTCTGCCTTCATTAAACTGTCGCACCCACGAACGCACTTTCGACACATCCATAACTGCATCACCACATGTCTCCTTCAACTGTCGATGAATTTCAATTGGTATCACACCACGCAAATTCAAAAAACGAATGATTGCACGCTGTTCAAGTAAGGAAAACGTAGCCATTTTAAGTATCTAAGACGGTTCTCATTCTCGACGCTGCCGCTACAATTCCATCTGCCGTACAGTGCTGCCATCTCTGTGACGTATTGACAACGAACGCACGCTCATTTTAAAACAATGCACATGCTTCTATCTCTTTCCAGTCTTGAGAAAAAAAATCGGAGGCCTTAGAACTTGAATGCACCTCGTACATGTGGATTTTCACTACTCCAAATTATTGTATTTTGTGAATTTAGGTATCCCGTTTTATAAAACCATGCTTCATCAGTAAAGATGACTCTTTGCGAAAGTTCTCCATTATTGTTCATATTTACAAATCAATTACAAAACTGTAGTCTATGTGGGTAATCAATTTCTAACAATTCTTGTACTGCCGTGACACTGTATGGATAAAGTTGCATATCTTTTTTTAATAACTTGTGAGTTGTACTAACAGAAAGGTTTATTTGTTGACTCAAATGTCGAACAGATGTTTGTGGTTCATTTTCCATTATTTCTTCAACACGATTGACAACTTGAGGTGTACGTTTCTTAACTGCTCCGCTGCCTGATTTTCTTAAGAGACTACCAGTTTCAGAAAAAAGTTTTAAAGTTCTATCCAAAGTATTCTTAAATTGTATATATGTAATCTATTACAAAATGTGGAAACTCAACTTGAAATTCTACCATGCAATCTTGAACTGAATAAACCCATAAACCATCAATTTTATTACCACTTCGAAAATAAGCCTGGACTAGAAAAAGTTATGTTCTAAAGTGAAAGCCATTTTAAAACTGAGAAGCAATTTATTTAAACCAGAATCGACGCACGATTATTTTATGCACTAACTGATATTTGTGATTGACATTATCAAATGTCATTTGGATTTACGTTTACGGAACAACAAACACATACTAATATATTTGCGTCTTATTCTATCAAAATTTCAAAGTAACCTAGATTGACTTTTCAAATGAACACACGTTATATATTTTAACATATTTGTGTTAATTTGTATTCGTAATACTTGAAGTGTTTACACATCGATATGCTATTTTTTGGTATATTGAACCAGCTGGCTACAAATTAATGGACTACACAGTTATGCGTATTTCTTCCTTTCCATTAGTAGCGGCCTAGCCGTTCGAGAGGAAGGGCTAATCCCCTGCAGGCCTCTCTTGGCCGTCACATGTCAACTGCGAAACTACACTGATAAGATCGTGAGATCGAAATGCATGTGTCTGTAGTTGAAGTGACCATTGGTTAAATACGTTATGTATGTCCATGTATACAGATATGTTCTTAACATATTTGTATTCACACTAGGCATTTACGAAAATTACACCGGTATATACCGCATTCACCATTTGCGTTCGAAAATTGTTACCGATAAAAAAGGAACTGTTCGAAAATTCGGTAGATAAACATAACCTCTTACACCTCTAAACGGCCGTCGTAATACAGACAGAAAATATGCAAATATCAAAGCAACATTCGTAACATAGTTTTTTATCGAAACTCTTCTTTTTTTGTGTGAAAACTGATAATAAGAAAATCAGTTATCTCATCTTTATCACTACCTAGCAGCTCTGTCAGTATAGCAAGTACAGTTTCTTGGTACATTTTAGTCGGGCTAGAGACTCGAAAATCAAAATTAGCTTGCAGCTGCAATAAAAGCGTTTTTATTTATAGGTTAGAAACTTTTATTCAACTTTACCACGGCGTTCGGAAATTGGTTAACCCCATTTATTTACCGTAAATTAGCTGATTATGCGGTACCGCTGCAATTTTCGTAAATGCCCAATACTTGATATGTTTACACATCAATATGGCTATTTTTGGATATAATGAAGTGTTACCAAGTATATTTTAAGAAAAATTAAATAATATTTACTATCTCTCTCAATTGCTCAAGCTTAAATGAACCCCTTTCAGGTTTATCTGCTGCTTTCCGAATATTCAGTTTTACCGCCTCTATCAATAGTATCGCTCTTTCTATTTCGAACTTTACCTTTAGCAGTTCTTCTTCCATTACTTTTCTTACCCTTGCACTTTTTGTCACTGCTCCTACTACAACACGATTTATTTTGAGATATCCATATTTCCCAGCAGCAGTAACAAACTAATTTTGAATTATCAGACATTTTTTATCTACAACACACACTGTCACTTACTAGTAGGAAGAGATTCAGCTACATTTTCCTTATTTTCTAATACTGAAGTTTTGTGTGAAATATCCACTCAATTTTTTATTATTTGGAAGATCATTTTATGGCATTAAGTATGGAATATGACGTCGTTCAAATGTCCGCCGCGGCTGTTTGGTGGCACGTATTCGGGAGGTCCAATTTTCGATGATTGTCGCATATAAATGGCTAAATTTGCTGGATGAAGTTCGTTATGTTGACTTGAGGGCATCAATTGTTTGCCGTTTATTTGCATAGACCTGCGATTTAAGATAGCTCCAAAGGAAGAAGTCTAAAGGCGTTAAATCGCACGATCTCGGTAGTCAGTTCACGCCGACGCCGCACGAGATAACCATGCCCTTAAATTGCTCGTGCAGAATGTAGCATGCGCTGCGTGGCATGTAGCGTCGTCCTGTTGGAACCATATGTCCATCCATATCATCCAGTATAGGCCACAAGATGCTTATCATCGATCTGTAGCGCTCGCCGTTGAAGGTTATGGCAATACTATTTTCGTTTTGAAGAAGTACGGATGATTCCGCCGGACAAGAATCCGCACCAAAGAGTGATTTTCTCGGGATGCATTTGGTTTTGGTGTATCCCGTGTGGATTGGTATATCCTAAATCCGACAATTTTGCTTCTTCACATTCATCGAAAAATGGGCCTCGTTGCTAAAGATGATTTTTTTGGCGACATTTGAGTCAAATTCCAACCGCTCCAGAGCCCAATCAGCGAACACATGGCGTTGTCTATGGTCGGTTACCTTAAGTTTCTGGGTCAGTTGGATTTTATACGGGTGCAGTTGTTGAAGTCGCAGAAAAGTCAAATTCTTGTGAACGACGAGAAATTGACTGACTCTGGTCTTCCCGTACACTCTCACACACAGCAGCGATGTTTTCAGCAAACCTTGGGTTTCGATGACGTATGGGTGTTGGTTGATTTTTTGTCGAAGCGGTTTGCTCGAATTTGGCCGCCGCACGTCGAATAGTCGACTTAGCTAGATGGTTGTGACGAGGATAAAAATCACGTAATGCACGGAACGTTTCTCGAACGGATTTTGAAAATAACATTTGTTGATGTGCACGCATTGTTCAACACTATAACCTTCCATGGTGATTTGCCATACACTACTGAACAATTAACAACAAATTTGACAAATGTTGCTTTAACAACATGGTTGCTAAAACCTAACAAACTTCGAGCATCCCTATTGGAAGACCCGTTAGTAGGAGTAATTACTGTATCAATATACAGTAATGTCCGGTTATTACGAACCCGGTTATAGCAAACTTTCGGTTATAACGAACCAGTTTGAAAAGTACGAACCAAGGTTCCCTAAGAAACGTGTTAATTTTTTTCGCATATAACGAACCCGCTTCTAACAAACTTTCGGATATAACGGACCTTATTTTCCATTTTGTATGTAAAAAGTTTTCGGTTATAACGAACTTATAATTAGAAAACAAGGGACTTCCCCGAGTATCTCGCCAAAAATGCAGTAGTCGATTCTAGCAGTTTGTGCAAGCAGTCGACGTCGAGTCATCAATCTGTGCTTACGCTGATTCTCAAACGTGATTTTAAGGCCATGAGTGACGCAGTTGCGAAGAAAAAACGTAAATCTTTTACGTTGAAAAGTAAACATGATATTGTGAAACGATTGCAACGAGGTGTCAAACAAAGCGAAATTTGTACTGAAATGGGACTAAGTAAATCAACGGTAATAAAAAACTAAATTCAGGATAATGCATGTCTTAAACAAAAACTTCATTGTAGGTTGCTACAATTTGGAAGCGAAGGCAAACCATATTGAAGAGTTTCGAACAAGTACGAAACTCAAATGTGAAAAAAATCAAAAAACCTACTAAGCACGAAGTTGATCAAGGACTTTTGAAATGGTTTTCTCAGCAAAGAAGTAAAAATGTAACTATCAGCGGTGCCGTGTTGCAATCTAAAGCTGAAGATCTTGGGAGTAAATTGTTGGAAGATCCTGAATTAAAATTTAGTAGAAGTTGGATCGAAAGGTTTAAACGAAGACACAACATCAGCAGCGGAAAAATTGTTGGAGAGGCAGCCTCAGTTAATATGGATGTTGTGAATGACTGGTTGGAAAATAAGTGGCCAATAATTAGAGAAAACTTTGGAGATGAGGACATTTTTAACGGCGATGAAACAGGGTTGTTTTATAAGATCACACCAGACAAGACATTAAGATTCAAAGGGGAGACCTGTACAGGTGGAAAGTTATCTAAAGAAAGATGAGATGGAGATGAGGACATTTTTAACGGCGATGAAACAGGGTTGTTTTATAAGATCACACCAGACAAGACATTAAGATTCAAAGGGGAGACCTGTACAGGTGGAAAGTTATCTAAAGAAAGAATTACCGTCTTGGTTGTAGCAAATTTATTGGGGGACAGAGAAAAGAAAATTATTGGTGATCGGAAAGGCCAAAAACCCCCGATGTTTCAAAAATGTGGTACGATTACCAGTCAATTATAAATGTAACAGAAGAGCTTGGATGACCTCCGAAATTTTTACAAACGAACTGCGAGAATGGGATGATGAATTACGTCGTAAGAAACGAAAAATCTTATTACTAGTGGACAATTGCCCGGCTCATCCAGATGTAAAAATTTGGAGTGCATTAAGTTGGTGTTTATGCCTGCGAATACAAGTTCGAAATTGCAGCCCATGGACCAGGGTGTTATCCATAGCTTAAAAAGCAATTACCGACGATTCCTACTCTCGAAAACTATAAATTCTATTGATAATGATCAAACTAACTTCACTGTGAGTCTCTTGGATGCAATTAACTTCATCCATATGGCATGGCAAAAAGTGTCAAAGCAGACAATCGCTAATTGTTTTCGACACGGCGGATTTATCAGGCGTGAGGATGAATTTGACTCAGATGACAATCTACCATTAGTCGAATGGCTCACAAAAAATCAAGAAGAAAGTGTTAACGATGTTCAAGATGAACTCACTCTTGGTGAATATGATTTTAATGAATACGTTCACGTTGATGACAACCTTGTAAATGTGGAATTTTTGGATGATGATGCCATTGTAGCTTCTGTGTCTTCTGCAGCTAATCAGACTGACGATGAGAACGAAGAAGATGAGAACGAAGAGGAAGAAACCAAAAATAACGAAGTACCACTAGTTCCAACCACTTCAAATGCAATCCAAAATATTGAAGTCGTTCGTCATTTTCCTCAAACGCGGAATACTCCGCAACATATTCTTAATAAGCTAAGCGAAGTGGAAGTGCACATCAGAGAGATTAATCTTGCCAAAAAAAAAAAAACTAAAATAAATACGTTTTTTTAGTACATAATTAATATTTTCAAGTTGTTTCAGACATGTAATGTTTGTAATGTATTTTGTTATATGAAAAAAGAATAACAATTGACTCACTCAAAATAGTGGTGTTTTTTCAAAATCATCACTTATAATGAACTTCGCTTATAACGAACCTTTTTTGCCGGTCCCTTGGAGTTCGCTATAACCGGACATTACTGTATTCATTAGATGTATACCATGTAAAATTCAACTTACTGGAACTGGAAGAACTTTTTATCTTGTCCTATTTTTTTCCCAATAGTACTACCTCCCTGCATAAACAACTAGTTTCTGTATTACTATTCACTAAAAGTCTAGTTTCAATATAATTTCATGTAACAAAGTTGTATATGATTTTAATACTCACACTTATAAAGTAATTGCTCTTATAAAGTAATTCTAATGTAAGGTAATACCATTAAAAATATATTTTTTTAAAGATGTAGTTGCATTTTATTAAAATACTGTCCTCTTTATAGCTTTTTCTATCTTAAAATTTTTCACTTACAAATAATCTAATACAGTTCATAAAGTATAAGTTTTCAGTTCGTACTGCCCAAGCGTGAACCGCCAACTGTACTTTATCTCTTTCTAACACACATGAATACGCTCTGTAATACTACACGTTTGTCATTTAAGTTAAGACGTACGTCTTTGAAATATTATATTAAATAAAAAGGATAAGTTGTCCAGGAAATAGTCTTATGATATTCGGCATGCTGTCAAATTATTTCAATATTGTTGTTTATTGACTTTTATTCCGGTATTCAGACTTCTAGGTTAAGCATTCTTCTAATTTGAATATCTAGTTTGTCATAAAAAATTACAAAATCTGTTCTTTTGAGAACAATACTCATAATAAATAGTAATATCAATTAGTGGCAATAAGTACGAAATTGTTTGATTATCGCTTTGACATTTCTAACCTATTTATTTTACAGAATATTTCTTAGATGCCTGGTAAACCTCGTGGTTCTCAAGCTCAACAGCTTGTATTAAATCTTACAGCCTATTTTGAATATATATTTTCAATATCTGTGCATTTCACTATTGATATCTGACTTGAAATATTTATTAAATCAATTTTTGATGGAATATTCTCGTGAGTTTATAATTATAAATAACATTTAAACTAATTTGTTCGAATATTAAACTAATTATTTCCGATTACCTGAAAAGGCCAAATAAAAAAAGCGAAACTCTCGTTCTTTGGAATTTATAAATGTACTAACAGTTATTTATGGTTTTAATAATGGCAATATATAATATATATATATTTCTAAAAAGCATATACAATTAACTTAACTTAACTTAAAATATAAAAGTATAAATGTATATATTTAATATATATACATATACAAACTCTATCCAAACCTATAGATACATTTGCTTAAAATATATGAGACTTTACACAGAAATGTATTTAGTGAACCTATAGAAGACGAAATTATTTTTTTCTTAAATATTGATAAGTATTTTTAGAAAGAACGTAACTTAGGCCTGCTGCTATAGTAGTCGCTCCAGTCACATACCTAGAAAATATAAATAATTAAAGAAAATTAGAATTTGCTATTGTCCATTTGACTAATGAAAAAGATAAAAATATAAACAAAATTGTTTTGAATCTTCCTGCACTATAAATGCAAAATCTTTAATTTTTTCAACACAAAGTATTAAATAATCGGTTATTCTTTTCACCATATATCTTGAAACAGAGTATAAGTATACATGCTCTGTTTCAAGATATAGTGCCACGGTATGCTTCCACCACCACATGAATAATCAGTCTTATACTATATAATTTTAAAGATATGTCGTCACGGACCCGAGATCAAATGTTATTGCTTGCTGAGCAATATTATGTACTGTCTTGGTTTGTATATGTAAATTTTCTTTCTAGCCATTTTGGTGACCATTTTTTTGTTGTTTTTCAATCCTTAAATCAAGTCAAGGGGAAGGTACCTATACCCTAGAAATAATATAATCCACAAACTCACAAGTACTAAGTGGGTAGCACTACCACATATCTTACAAACATCAGTTCTGTCCTTGTGCTTCTCAGCTACCGAGTATGCCGCAACAATGTTGTTTAATTCAGCACATACTAAACATGTCGATGTGGCATTGAATGAGTGTTCGTATTGTTACCAGCTACCTAAAACCAATGCCAACTGAGATTTACTCTCTAATTGGCATAGCACCACCTTCAATCAGAAGACATATCGCCGCAGAATGAGAGGAAGAAAAAGAATCGACCATAGGCGTCCACTATCCAATCACGATATCCTACCGAGCCGACTTAAGTCTCGGAAAGGTTTTATGCTTTCCACCACGCCGATGAGCTAAACAGCTAGCTATAACGCGCCGAACAACATTATGGTGCGAATCTGGTGACCGTTCGCGTTCTAAACCAATTTCTCTTGTGGAGAACTCTCAATAGACTAAGAACAGGCGTTTCACGTTGTAACAACGGGGAGACATGGGGCTACAGAGATGATGGTTCTTGGAAATGCGGCGCGGTTCAGAACCAACTACATGAGCCGAACATAGGCGTAACCTGCACAGAGGACATCAAGATAGCAAACGACAAGGCCATATATGTGGCAGATTATTGGAAATACAAAATTTAAAATGGTGATTCTGATATGGAAGGTAAGTATCCTTAAATTTATTTATAATTTTAATAATTATGATCAACCAATTTGCCCCAATTACACAAACAAATACAGCTACTAAAGTTTTATTGTAATTAATCTTCCTCTAATAAAAACACAACTTATTATTTCAATTTCTTTTACAATCTCTCTCCAATCTTTCACATTGATGAAACCTTTAAATTTCCAAAAATTTGAATTTTTCTATTTATGCATATACCCAACACTAATAAATTCTAACATATCAAACAATAAAGTATCTTCTCAAAGTTGTATTACAAGATTTTATTAACCAATATATCTTGCACAGAACAAATCTTGTATAAAATTTAGTACAAGAAAATATAGTGTCAAACAGCTCTTACCAGTTTGATATCCATGGACTTTCTAACTACCTTGACAGTTGAAAATTTAATTTTATCGCTTTATTTGCAATTAAATATATTGCCTATGAGACTTTATCAACTTTTATATGAAAAGAATATTCTAAGTGTATAATGTGAGTGAAAACCAGACTTAAAATTTATTCAAGTTAAGATATTAATAGAATTATGCATGACAGACATACTGCTAGAGCGGTAAAAATCACTTCAATAGAAAACAATGTTCTCTTGTTGCACTTGCCAGATATGAATTTGGTTACTAAAAAGACAAAAACTACTCATTGGTATTATAAAAATTATGAATGACTATTTGCAGATGCAGGAGATAGTAAAAGTCTGAATTAATAGTATACCTTTTCTTGTATGTGTAATAAATATTTCATTACTATTCTCATAGTCTAGTTTTATTATTTACCAAATATTCAATTGATCATAAAAGTTGCGACCCAGGAATTACATAATAAAAATAGGAATTTTTAATTTGCAATAAAATATGAAATTAACATACCATAAAGAATGCAGCAGTGGATGTCCCACAAAATTGAAAACAGGTGCGGCTAAAGTTGACCCTACCAATATTAACTGTATTACAGTATTCATCTTACTTACAAAGGTAGGTGCCAATTGAACAGTTGCATGTGTTGCATCAAAATACCTACTTAATGTTCTCTACAAATGCAAATGATTATTTTTCTTGTTTCATTACTGTAAAAACTTACAGGTGGTGGCAAAGATCTATATCTAATCACAAAACCAGCTATAATTAAAAGTGCATCTCTACCAATTATAATACTTGTAAGTAGAATAGGTATAAGGTGAGCATATGTTAAAGATAAAAATAGAGTTCCTATTAATACTTTATCAGCCATTGGATCCAAAAAACTTCCCATTTTTGATGACTGACTCTTCCATGTTCTTGCAATCCATCCATCTAACTGAAAAGAGATTAAACAGAATTAAATTTACTGTAATTACGTAAGATGTGTAAATTTATAAAAAGTTGCATGCACTTACTAATATACTTTTTAGCAAAATACTTATAGAATTCAATAAAACATTATACATGGTTGCATCTATAACATTTTTAAATATTTTCTCATAAAATACCGATTTTTTTTGTATTTTCATAGTAATAACTTTGCACTTATTGCAAGTGAATCTAAATGTAAACAATTGTATCTTTAAAGTGCTCTGGTTAACTATTAATTACTACTAATATGATTATCCATGCCATGACTGTTACACAATAGAAAAAAACAAGCTAAGTGTGTTAGCTCACAGTTCACCAATATATAAAAAAGGAATAAGTTACTCATATGTGCTTTTTTAAGCATCAATTCAGGAACACCAATGTATTTAAAAAACACTCAAAAGTAAATTTATAAATATGCTCTTATAGCATAAAAGATTTTAATTATACTATGTTAAGTTTGCAATATTACATTTTACATAACATATTGTTATATTGATAACTCCAACTCCAATGTTCTTTAATTATTTTGAACCTTAGATCTTATCTACCTCATGTAACGATTTAATAAATATTATTAGTATTATAAAAATTAAATTTTCTAATCTAATTTTCTTTCATAAAATGTAGTTCAATAATTCTAGTTTTTTTTTTTTAATTGCTATAATAAAAAATATATTAGTTTATACTTACAAGATCAGTTACAGCTGCTATCCCTAAGATGGCCAATGCAAAATCAAAATGTGACTGCAGAACCAATACACCCAAATAAGGCGAAACTAAAATTCTAGATATACACAGAAAATTTGGTACTGTGTAAATATTTTCTCTCTGAAAATTTATTTTTTAATCTTGACGATATTGTAAATTGAAAGTTACCTCAATTATTTCTTCTACTTTTTCTTTAACTTTATCCTTAGTATCTTTTATATCTTTCAACAAAATAGTACCTTTTTCTTTAATCTTGTGTTCTGTATCTCTAAATCTTTCCTTATTTTGTTCAAAATAACATTTTAATTCTTTCGTAACTTTACCTTCATGTTGTATAAAATCCTTGTCAGATGTTGTACTAAAATACTTTCCAGAATTATTTTTCATAAAAAGCCATTTTTGCTTATAAAAAAGATATGAGACTTGAGCTATTTTACTTTTGTTTAATGTACAAATTGCACTGGCTCTACACTTAAAGCAAGAAGTTACATTCGTCCTGATTTGGCAGTGTTGAAGTATTCTATGTGTTAAAAGTAAATAATTTACAGAACTCATTTTCTTAAACAATGTATTCTAGAAAAAATAAATTAATATAATGACCCAAAATATCGTTCAGTTATAACTAACCTTAAAATACACTAATGGCAGTATGGCTTGTATATTTAGGCTTTTCTTATTTATCAATTTTTAATAAAGCTACACTTTCAAAATAACACATCATTTTGATTACTTTTAATTAAAATCCGCTTAAAAATTATACATAAATTCTGGTAAATAATGTATTCAACATTTCATATTGCCTACCTACACATGTGATCATCAAATTTGCTCAATCCACTTTAATGCAAACGATTATGAACGTGATATGCGGAACGAATTATTAGGTAATAAATGTATTTTTCCACGGTCGGGAGTAGAAATCAGTTTCTATGACATCAAAATTAAAACAGAAGTAGTCGATTATTCCCAAGGGAGTATAATGCTCGCAAGGGAGTTTACATTATGGAGAACGTTTGTGATTCATGCAAAAAAAAGATAACATTGAAATTATTTATTGACATTTAATGTTACATTAATGTTACATTAAAATTAAATGTTACATTTGTACAATTTTCAAAATTAATATTAGAAGGAATATTACTTTCGCTTACATTTACAGTTTTTGTGATTGCCCTAGTAGTGGTACCTACTAAAACCTGATTAGCAATTTTGGTCTTATTAAACTTAAATAAAACACCTTATATTTCACAAACAATAGTATATTGACTATATGTACATTTCATGTGCACTGCACACATCCTCAGTAGTTACTAAATTTAAAAGTATTATTTTTTTTTTAAGTACATGTATAGTACAAAATATCTATTTTTTTGGTTAGGGGTGTAAAAATTACAATTATAAATGGTCAAGAAATGGTCAAAAAACATGCATATAAAAATATAAAAATAAAAAATTATGGTCGTATATTGTAATAGTGCCTGCTAAAATCTATTGAAATTCCAAGAAGGACAAATTATGGGAAAGACCGTTACCTATGAAAAACAAGACATCTGACTGTGTTTGGCATGTCGGGTTCTATTAAATAACAATATAGTAGCGTGAAAAGGAAAATTAGTGCGAATAGTCCGTATTCACGATGGATATTTTTACCCTTGAACAAAAAAAATATGTCGTAAAACAGTATTATCTTGGTCGCAGCATAAGAGAAATTGCACGGGTATTTCAAATTAACTTTCAACGTACCATTGCGTTTGAAACGATAATTACGGGCGAAAATAGTTGAATCTATCCTAAATATTCAACCGCAAACGATTTTAAATGTTCAGAGAAACTTTTATGACAGATTAGGACATTGCTTGTTTGCATTAGGAGACCGTTTTGAACATACAATACATTAAATAGTTTACTTTTTATTTTTTTAATTCTAGTTTTATTTATTATGTATAGAATATAGAAGTTATTATGATTTACCGCTTTATTTATTGTTATTGTTATAGGTATATCTGACATTGTTTTAAACGTTAAAAATATTAAAATCTTCCAAAAAGTCCACACTTATTTGTGTTTATTATTACATAAAGTCCCAATTATTGACGGTAGTTCCACATTCATCGACGTTTATACTATGTATGTGCTTACATCCAAACTGATCTACAGTACATACATACATACATACATGCTATGTGCGTCCCCACTCCTCGCATCTCGAACGCACACATACGTAATACACGTTTGTAGGTGACTATAGGGAAGAGATATGTACTGTATATCAATTTATATATATGTATATATATATAAATTGATAAATTATTGGAGTTTTTCGGCTTTTATATGAAATATTTACCAATATCGCTCCGGATTGGTCCACTCTAGAATGTAGCAATGAGCCATAATTTATGGCTCATTGCTACATTATCAAAAACAATTCTTTCCTGTACATATTTCAAAATTGGCAATTATACACTGGTGTACTAATATCAAACTGTAAACGCTTTTTATAATTTAATAAATCTATACAATTATGGTATTTAAATGTCGTTTTACAATCTAATTCATTTAACTGTAATTCCAGAAAATTGTACAACTTATTGTAATAACATCGACTGTGCCTTCAAATAAATACATACTTATTTGAGCCTATGATTTGGAGGAGCCCGTATTAAAAACACTAATGTTTTTGAATTATATTTGACAGTTATCAGTAAGTTAATTCTTAAAATTTAAATTTTAACTTCCAATAACAATAACTTTGCGTAATTCTAAATATGATAATAAATCATCAGTAGGTAAAAACTACTAATTAAAAGTCACACATGGGGCACAGTAAAGTAAAATAAACGCTTCCGCACAACTACTATACACTGCAACCCTGTAAAGACTAAATTTAACATGCCAATCTCAAACTACGAGACAAACACTTGCCTCCTACGAAAAGGTTTTAAACATGTGTTAAATTATCGAACAAAGGAACGGCAGAAATTCTTCTCTAAAGAAGGCGCCTACTAAAAACGATTTTTAAAGCTACGATGACCTACTATTAAACTAAATGAACCACCTTATATTTTCACAAAACACTAGTATATTTAACTATATGAATATTCCATGTGCATTGTACACATCAGTAGTTATATAAACGTATTATTTCGAGCACAAGTATAATGACAAAATCTATATTGGGTAGGGTGTAAAAATTTTCCATTACAAATGGTTAAAAAATATGGTCGTATATTGTGAAAGCCGAACTCTCATTGCAAATTCTGAGAAAGACAAAATTAAGAAGGGGCGTTACATGTGAAGAAACAAGACATCCGACTGTGTAGTGTTATATTAAATGAGAATCAATTCACGTGAAAAGGGTCTATGAATAATTGGATATTGTAGGTATATAATTTAAAAGTTAATTATAAATAGGTGACATGTCCTAGTTAAGGAGTTAAGCAATTTAATATAATGTATAGAATTCACGGTAGGCTGGGTGAAACATGATAAATAATTTAATAAACAAAACACCCGGTACATCTGTTCCACAAAACGCGAAACATTTTACATTTCGTGAAACAAACACACCGAGTGCTTCATTCAACAACCATTGTTAAGGAGGTAATTTTTGCATTATTTCACGTGTATGGATTCCCACATGTCTATATTTCTGCTGTTACCTCCCCCACCCACTTATAAAAATGTGAATAGACAGCTGAACGGTATTGGAGATTTATCGCTATTCAAGGAGGTATGTTTATTTTTCGCGATAAATATACTTTCGTAAGCATCAAGTTCATGGGGTTTATTAATTCCTTTTATCAATTTCAAACCTGTAATCGGTACATTGTGCAGTGTGCTCAAAGCGTGATTTGCGACATTTGATTTATCCGGTCTATTGTATTTGATATGTGCTATGTGTTCTTTAAAACGTGTCATTATAGGTCGTTTAGTTTGGCCTATATATTTCAAATTACAATCCGCGCAACTAATTTCATAGATCCCTGTTTCGAATTGGAATTAATTCTATCTTTAGTATTCCCTAGCAGACTTTTGATGGTGTTTTCAGACTGAAAGGCTACCTGGAGACCTCTTTCTTTCACAACTTTATTAATGTTTTTCGTGACAGGGTGGTATGGTAGACATATGTACTTTTTCTCTTGGTTACTTTGGGGTATCAAACTCGTGGATTCGCGGATTGTATTTTTTATTTTAGTTTTTCTAATTAATTTATTGATTATTTCTATGTCAAAGCCATTGTATGTCGCAATATTTTTAATGAAATCTAGTTCTGTTTCATATCTCTCTTTTGTTAACGGAAAATTTAGTAACCGATTGACTAAAAAGTTAAAGGAAGCTGTCTTATGTTGATAACTATGATTTGAATCCGCGGTGATGAATCTATTAACGTTGGTTTCTTTCCGGAAAATATCGATTTCTATTTTATGTTTATTTCTAATCAGTAAAGTATCTAAAAATGGTATCTTGCCGTATTGTTCCTTTTCCACCGTAAATTTAATAGTCGGATATTTCAAATTTAATTGATTAACAAACATGTCTAATTCGCATTTCCGTGTGTCAAAAATCGCGAGAATGTCATCTACATACCTAATCCAGACTCTAGGGAAATATTTAGCGTTGTTTTTGAATTCTACTTCAAATTGACTCATGAATAAATTGGCTATGAAAGGAGATAGGCAGTTACCCATAGTTGTGCCTTGTTTCTGTTCATAAAATTTTTCTCCTACTTGGAAACAATTATGCGCCATGCAAAGAGTTGTCAGTCTCATGTATTCTCTTATTTTTGAAGGTTCAATGTTATTCTTGTGGAGCAAGCTTTCTAAATATTTCATAGTCTCTGGAATAGGTACCGAGGGGAATAACGACGTCACGTCGAATGAAACTAAAATTTCCCCGGTTTCCAGTTCACAGTCTTTAATTAATTTAACAAATTCTAAAGAATTGCTGACTGACAAATTTTCTGGTTTAACGGGTAGATTTTTAAATTCATTCACTAGCCATTTGGAAATCAAGTAAGTCGGTGAGTTAATACCTGAAACTATAGGTCTCATCGAGTTACCTGATTTATGTATCTTCGGTAAACAATACATTCTTGGTACTACAGGATTACTAACATTCAATTTATACTTTTGGGTAGAAGTTATTAAAATTGGACATTTCTTAATCGCGTCTTTTGTGTCATTAATCATTTTAGGTAACGGATTTTTCTTCATTTCTACATACGGACCTTCGGCAATTAAATTTTTTACTCTTTGAAAATAGTCGGTTTTGTCCATAATTACTAACTTGTTCCCTTTATCTGCTTTTAGATAAAAGCAGTCCTTCGATCTAAGAGTTTTAATGATATTCCATTCTTTATTGACCGACTTCTGTTTGTGCTGCTGCAAATTCTTATCGATTTGGGTTTTACAAGCTTCTCGAATAAAGTTTTTTGGCCCTTGTTCAAAATACTTAATCGAAGTTTCGATGCTTGCAATCACCTGTTCCATAGGAATCTGACGGCTTGGCAAACAGTATTTTAACCCTTTATTTAAATAATACGTTTATATAACTACTGATGTGTACAATGCACATGGAATATTCATATAGTTAAATATACTAGTGTTTTGTGAAAATATAAGGTGGTTCATTTAGTTTAATAGTAGGTCATCGTAGCTTTAAAAATCGTTTTTAGTAGGCGCCTTCTTTAGAGAAGAATTTCTGCCGTTCCTTTGTTCGATAATTTAACACATGTTTAAAACCTTTTCGTAGGAGGCAAGTGTTTGTCTCGTAGTTTGAGATTGGCATGTTAAATTTAGTCTTTACAGGGTTGCAGTGTATAGTAGTTGTGCGGAAGCGTTTATTTTACTTTACTGTGCCCCATGTGTGACTTTTAATTAGTAGTTTTTACCTACTGATGATGACAACTTAGTTGTCGAAATCGTATTTTGGATATGATAATAAATATTCCACTTGAAAATGCCAATTTCAATGAATTAACCAATTCTTAGCTTTTGACCTTTATTACTTCAGAAGTAAACTGAAAAATGTTTTATATTAATAGTAAAATTTAAATTTTATTAGTAATTTTGATTTTTATGAACATCGATTTTGGTCAACTTTTGATGTTAAATTATTAACAATTTGCAATGACGACTGAAGTAAACAATATAAACAAACTTTCTAAAATGCTAATAATGTATTCTATTTACCGTTATAAAAATTGGCGTATTTTCTTGTGTTCGTTATTAATAAGATGACCAATGAAGAGGATAACAATGATAATTCTATTAAAGTAAGTACACATAAATATTTATAACACAAAAGAAACTTATTTGAGAATTTTAGGATGTAAAGAATCAGTTAGAGACTTCAAAGTTCTCATTATTAAAGTATATTGGTTCTTGTGAAATATATAATGTTCTATCTGTTATAATCGCAATTATAGCTATCTCAACAATTCTTTTCATTAGTTTTGGTGAATGTAAAACATGTTTTGAGCAATTGTCAACCAAAACTAATGCGAATGATGATGTTCATCAGAAAATTAATTTGAAAAAATATTGGATTTATGGAAAAAATATAGAAAGTGGATACTTAAGCAATCTATTTGTAGTATTAGAAAGATTAGGATATCACAATAATCCAAATACATCAGATTGGGATTTATTATGGGCCCATGACTATCCTTTTAGAAAATTATATTCTAAACTAAGCAATTTGAAATCGCACCAAAAGATAAATCATTTTCCAGGCTGTGGTTACATAACCAATAAAGTTGATTTAGCTATTAGTCAATTAAAGTTTATACCTACAGCATTTAAATTACCTGATCAAAAAAAACAATTGCTTGCATTTGTAGCAAACAGAAGTATGGTTCAATTTGTACAAAAGAATAATGATCACAGACATATTAAGTTGAAGAATATTTCTGAAATTAATTTTGATGATGCAAAAGGTACATTTGTGCAAGAATACATAGATCCACCATTATTGGTAAGTGGGTATAAATTCGATATTGGTATTTATACGATTATAACATCTATTGATCCGTTGCGGGTATATATTTACAATGGAGATGCTTTATTAAGGTATGACAGTTACTTCTTGAAATAGTAGGTTTAATAAAAATTATATAATTTAGTAGTATATATCAGTGGCGGTTCTTGATGACATACGATGTAAGCTGCTGCACGGATGAGACTGCTTCGAACAATTTTGCTTGCAGCTGCTTGCTTCTCTGTATGTATGAAAGCTTAAACAAAGCTGTCTAATCCATGCAGCTGCTTACATTATATGCCATCAAGAACCGGTATAATATGTACCGGTGGTACATATATGTAATTGCAAAATTTGTAACATAAAAGTTATTAAATTCAATTTTCTCTAATAAAAAAATAAATATGTTTTCATTATACACTACATTAAAGAATGTAAAATATTAAAATTAAATCAATGTGTATTGTACATATACTGGTCTGGTTCGAATTTATGGATGATTGCCCTCTCTGTACATACAACGAACACCGTTCTCGCATATGATTCGCATCATAAACGATCTATACTATAGTGAGCTAATATTGCAACAATGCCTATCTATTTTAACAGGCATATTCCCATAGCACTTTGCAGTCCACTATAAAGGATGCCCATATTATATCATTTTATCAATATTTGAGTAATACAGTTTTTGAAATTTAGCTGACAATTAGTATAGTTAGACTAAGTAATAAAATAATTTCATTTTTGGTGCACATCAATGTTAATTTTTACAGAAAATTATATAAGTTGCACATGTGCTTGATGACCCTGCACAGTATATAAGAATATACATTTATACACAGTTTATAATTTTGTAAATAATTGTTTATGAAATGTCAAAAATAAAAAAAAGCTATATATTTTGAATAACGCATATATTGTTTTTTAGGTTTTGTCCAGTTAAATATTATCCATTTGATTCAGAAAATGTTCATAAATATGTGGTTGGCGATGATTATTTGCCAACATGGGAAGTTCCTGATCTAAAATACTATTATAATACTTTGGGATTTGGAATGAAAGAAAGCTTAAACGCATATCTTCGCGAAAGAGGTAAAAATCCAAAAGTAATCTGGGAACAAATAGATGAATCACTTAAAATAGTGATATTAAATAAAGAACCAAAGATATTAGATGTTGTCAAAAGGTAAAACTTTTATTAATAACTATAGAAAATGCAATATGTGCATGCTGTTCTACCTTTTCTTCAACATTCTTCCTTATATCACAGTATAAATGTAAGCAGTAAGATCAGTTCTTTTCAGCACCTTTGATCTTTTGAAATAAAACCGTAATACGCGCACGTACTTGCGCATATTCTGCAAGTTCTCGTTCTCTCTTAAACATATACCGTAAGTGTAATGGATATCAGACTGACTTTTTGAAACCATCCTGTTTACATTCTTTAATTACTATCTATCTCAGTTGCAACCTGCATTTAATAAATGAAAGAAATACATGCGCTTGACCATGCGCGAATTCCCATTTTATTTCAATAATTTGAGTTACTGATATTACTGTTTATACTGTGCTTATATCATTTAGACCATGAAAATATGCTTTGATATTAAAAATTTCACTAATATTTCTTTTTATAAATCTAATATTTCTACTCTATGGATTTTTGAGACGACATTTCTTTCTCTTGTTAATATTTCCTGCCTTTGAAGCACTCTTCACAAATTTTCCAGAATAACTTTTTCATATTTGCCATCTTTATCATAAACAGATTCATCTAATAAAGTGAAGAACATTGTTTACTGAGCTAACACATTTTCTCATTTAGCAAGCACAAAATGAGAAAATTTAAAAAAATTATGTGTGTCTAATTGAACTACAATTATAGCTATAATAGTTTATCTAAATATAATAGAGATGGTTCATTTTGCCGGGGCACAGTAGTGCACCTGGTATAAGTTCGGCAAGCGGTGTTGTATATCTGAATTAGTTCGCTCACCATGCAAATGTGTAGGTGGAAATTCAATTTTCAAGGGTCGTCTGAAGTTGAGAAACATTCTACAAAACATTTAGCAAACAAGGCGAGCGATATACCGGGTGTTTCTTTTGTCATTACACATAGGTACCATATGAGCAAAATTTATTTAGATATGGGATGGCCATGGTTGGGAGGATTACTGTCTGAGAGGTTCAGCCTGTTGTTGGTTCTACATGTGGTTGGATGTCAATTTCGATTTCAATTTTTATTTGACATGAATTAGATGTCAGTTTCGATTTGAAGTTTTATTCGAAATTATTTAAATGTCAGTTTCAAGCTGAACATATCAAAGACAGTGATCCTCCCAACCATAGCCATCCCTCATCTAAATAATTTTTGCTCATATGGTATAATGCACTGATTTTTTTCATTTACCCTTACACATAGGCATAAATATATGGTGGCATATAGTAGGCAACCAGTTATACACCAGAATCTACGTATAAACAATAGCTTAATTCTTAAATAGATTACCATGGAGAGAAAATAAAATTTTTTTAATGTCACATTTCTCAATTTTTATTCATTACAAAAATCTTAAATTAAATACATTTTATTGAAAAATGGATAATTTATTTAAATCATTAATACGTATAGCAAAGACGAAAAGTTTCAATGGTTATGTGGAACCAGAAGAATAACAGTTTAAGGACGGTCAGAGACATGTTTTTCGTTAATTATCCTAACAGGACTATATTTGTGCAAAGACAATTTTAAATATTTTTAACAAATTCAAAGAAGATGGTTGTCTTATAAATTCCCACAAAAAAAAATCAAGCTGAATATCCTGTGTTATGTAGAGGAACGGTCTGTAGGATCACTTTTAGATGTAGCCAGTCGTTTTGGAGTATCATACAGTTCGGTGTATAGAACCCTGAAAGAATTTAAATATAAGCCATACAAAGTAGGTTGGCACGACCGAAAACCTTGATCGATGCTTTGGGGCACCCGCTCGAGTTTGAGACTGCAAAACAAGCCTCTCGGAACCATGCTCGTGTCTGCACTGTTGACAAACAGGAAAATGAGGAGTTCATGCAGCAGGTGGTTAGTAGAGTTCTAAACCAGATCAAACCAAATAAAAGAGTACTGCGATGCTGGAATTGTGGAGAGATTGGTCACGTTCGGAGTAAATGTGGTAAGGTGGCTAAGAGAGCATCGTCTGACCAGCAGGAAAACTAAAGCGGGTCGATGAGCGGGGGCAATCATCGATCCAGCATCAGGAAGTCCCAAGGACGCTTGGCCAAGTCGCATCCTTGCAACATCAAACCAATGGCCTGTATGTGGACGCTATTATGGAAAGAAAGACCTATGCTTGCTTGCTAGATACTGGATCGACGAAAACCATCGTGCGGGCCGATTTGATTTCCAGGAATAAAGAATTAATTTCTAGCAAATGGAGACTTAGGACAGCTACTGGAGAAGCAGCTTGTGTGGCAGGTGAAGTAGATGTCAATTTTATCATAGGACCAACATCAATCCGACATCGTGTTCTCGTAGCCGACATAGAAGAAGAAATAATCTGAACACCTATGGCTTCCAGTTAAACATGAAAGAAGGCACTTTAAAAATAAATAATGAGGAATTATTTCTTCATGGGAAAAATTGTGGGAGTGTACAAGTAATTACAGCAGAGAATGTTGTTCTGGATGCAAGAAGTGAGACATTTTTGACGGCGTGTATGGAAGGTGATTATTTGGACGGAAATATTACAATGTTGGAACCAAAGGCTGAAGATGACGAGGTGGGCCGCGGAATAGTAGTTGCCAAAATGCTGGTTAAGACTCAGAAGACTGTATCGATAAGGGTAATGAATGTGAACCATTACCCTGTTTCATTGAAGAAGGGTACTATTTTGGGGTGGTGTTCGCCATTGTCGGCCGTCGTTCATCGTATAGAGACGAAGAAGAATGGATTCGTGCAGGTTCCTGAGAAATTGTCCAAGATAATCGCCTCCGCCTGTCAAGGATTGAGCAAGAAGGAACAAAACCAAGTTGACGACCTAATCAAACATTATGAAGACGTCTTTGAAACTGAGACTGGTATGAAAGGTAAAACCAATATTGTAATGCACAAAATAAATACCGGCGATGTAAGTCCAATTCGACAAGGACCAAGAAGGTTACCACTGGCAAAACGTGAGGAAGCCGAGTATATTATACAAGATATGGAAGACCAAGGAGTAATTGAACCATCGAATAGTCCATGGGCTCACCAGTGGTCCTTGTCAGGAAGAAGGATGGATCTACCAGATTCAGTGTGGACTATCGTCGTTTGAATAGTGTGACCAAAAAGGACAGCTATCCTCTCCCAAGAATAGACGATACGCTAGACACCATGGCAGGAGCAAAATGGTTCTCCACTCTCGACTTAAAGAGCGGTTATTGGCAAGTGGGAATGGATCCCAATGACAAAGAGAAGACTGCCTTCAGTTTAGGTACAGGACTCTGGCAATTTACAGTCATGCCATTTGGACTGTGTAACGCCCCAGCTACTTTTGAGCGACTCATGGACACTGTACTGAGGGGACTGTCTTGGAATACCTGCCTGGTATATCTCGATGATGTGATTGTGGTAGGGAAGACCTTTGAAGATCACATGAAAAATTTGGAAGTAGTATTCCAGAGGTTGAGAGATGCCAACCTGAGATTAAGTTCAAAGTGTCACCTTTTCCACAAGGAGGTAAATTACCATGGACATGTAGTTTTCGGAAAAGGAGTTGCTGTGGATACAGAAAAAGTAAAAGCTGTGGAAAAATGGCCAAACATCAGCTAAGAAGCTTTTTGGGATTACGCACGTATTATCGACGCTACGTTCCTGGATTCTCCAACATTGCAAAACCACTTACTCGCCTAACAGAGAAACGAGCATTCATTTGGAACAACGAATGCCAGGCGGCCTTTGAGTTGTTAAAAGGTACGTTGATCAGTGCACCTGTTTTCAACTATCCACTGCCATCTGGGAGGTTTGTTCTGGATACGGATGCCAGTAACGTCGGGATTGGTGGCGTGCTCTCTCAAATCCAAGATGGACAAAAAAGGTCATTGGATACTTCAGCAAGACCCTGTCCAAACCAGAGAGGAACTACTGCGTAACCAGGAGAGAACTATTGGCAGTAGTTAAGACCATTGCGCATTTTTACAAGTACCTGTATGGGCAGAAGTTCTTGATCCGCACTGATCATGCCGCCATAAAGTGGCTCTTACAATTTAAGAATCCCGAGGGTCAAGTAGCTAGATGGATTGAGAGGCTACAGGAATATGACTTCGACATTGAACACAGAGCAGGCCTCAAACATCGGAATGCAGATGCTCTTTCCAGAAGACTGTCGACATTGCAACCGAATCGAAGACAAATCGGCCAACGCTCTTCGAACCACCGTAGTTGATGACCAAAGGCAACCTGACAATTTGCGCGCAGATCAAGAAGCTGATCCGGATCTTGCAGTCTTCAGGGCTTGGAAGAGAAATGGGCAGAGACTGACCTGGCAAGAAATTGCTCCCCATTCACGAGAATTGAAGTCATTCTGGGCACATTGGGATTCCTTAACCATGGAAGACGATCTCCTGAGACGTGAGGTCGAAAATCACAATGGAAGCGAGCGGAAGATGCAAATGGTGGTTCCCAAGAAAATAATACCAGAGGTATTGCGAGAACTCCATAATGGTGCTTCTGGGGGACATTTTGGAGTCCATAAAACACTGGAGAAGGTGCGCCAGAGATTTTACTGGGTGAATTGTTCACGAGATGTGAAAGAATGGTACCGAAAGTGTGCTAATTGCCCCGGAAGCAATGGCCCCCAGAGGCGTCGACGCGCACCCATGCGCCAATACAATGTAGGAAGCCCATTTGAAAGGATCGCCATAGATGCCGCCGGCCTTTTTCCAGAAAGCGACAAAGGAAATAAATACATAATAGTGGTCATGGATTACTTTATCAAATGGGTTGAAGCATATGCTCTACCAAATCAAGAAGCTGGAACTGTAGCAGACGTGATTGTGAAGGAGTTCGTCAGCCGTTTTGGTGTACCCCTGGAACTTCATTCCGATCAAGGGCGAAATTTCGAGTCCAGTCTATTCGAAAAGATGTGTGGACTTTTGGGCATACGGAAGACGAGAACAGCTCCCTTGCATCCCCAATCAGATGGGATGGTAGAGCGAATGAACAAGACCATGATCAGGCACTTATCCAAAGTGGTCTCCGAACACCAGAGAGATTGGGACGAACATTTACCATTATTCCTAATGGCGTATCGGGCCTCTGTTCAAGAGACAACTGGCCAATCACCAGCAAACGTGCTATTCGGGAGGGAACTCCGATTGACTTGTGATTTAAAGTTTGGGAGTAAGCCTGGTGAAGATCTTGCCGGAGAAGATTATGTCAGCATGCTCAGACGACGACTAGATAATATCCACGAACAAGTCAGACATAATATCCAAGATGCTAGTGACAGAATTAAGGAGAGCTACGACATCAACGCCGAGAAGAGTGGTTACCATGAAGGCGACCGGGTTTGGTTATATAATCCACAACGTCGACGGGGCCTATCTCCAAAACTTCAAAAGAATTGGGAGGGGCCATACGAGGTGTTGAAGCGGATTAACGATGTAATATACCGCATCAGGCGAACACCTCATACTAAGCCAAGAGTCGTACATTTTAATCGGTTAGCCCATACTCTGGAGACAATAATGACGAAGCCGCTGACTTGCGCCGATTGGATAGCCAATACCAGGAAGTAACCTTCGAACACTTTATGGAAGAGTTTTCTGGTTCGAGAAAAGCTCGATTTGGGGTGACCATCGAGAAACAGCAAGATTTGTTTACGGTGCCGCCAGACTACGCGCTTGCTCATTGCATTGCCCGAGATCTGCGAATGGCCAAAGGAATTTAAAGAGAGATTTGGCGGAATCGAAAAATTAAGGCAGCAGGGACCAGCAATTGGGAAGAGTCTCCAAATAATAAATGAAGAACAGCCCATATTTTATTTGCTCACGAAAGAACTGTCAAACCTGAAGCCAACCTATCGTGCCTTATGGGAGGCCCTAGTCCACTTACGCGAACAAATGATACAAGATATTTTGAAATTAGCAGTTCCAAAATTGGTTTGTGGATTGGACCGCCTGAACTGGAGAATTGTAAGGAGCATGTTAGAAGAAATATTCCAACATACTGGTATGGAAATTCTGGTATGCAGTTACCGGCTTGAATATTCCTGTACACCCGGGCAAGATAAGACCGTGGACTGTTATTTCGATATGACGTCACAATGTAACAAAGGCCCTACCTGTCGATTTCGCCATCGTTTGAGGGAACCAAAGCATAATATGTTTCGGGACGAAACTTCATTTATACGAAGGGGGCAATGTGATGACTCATCCGATGACGCGTCATACCTCTGGCGTTTTCGCGAGGCATGCAGAATGCTCTAGAAGAGTATTCACCACGATATATAAAGCCGTCGAGGAAGGGATGGTCCATTCCATACCGAATTATCACGGATTAAAGTTACATAAATATAAATACATAAATGTGCTTATTGTTAGTAGTTAGTTTTTATATTGTTATACGTTTTATTATTAATATAGTGTGTGTCTAAAGTAATCGATAGTTTTATTTAAGGACCCGAAAAGACAAACTTTACAATATAAAATACTAATTATCCATGAACATAAGCTTGATCCCCCCCATACATATGATCGTAGTAATTTGAATTCTGTCCATGGGCGGCTGTTAGTAGACTACAACTGATGTCCTAAAGTGTCTCCACTATTGTAAATACATACGATTGTTTAGCAAATTAGACCAAAGTATAGCAAAATTTATGCGTTCTAAATACTATTTTGAGTCAACAGATGTGCATTAACAAAACGTTATTTAGTTAATGGATGTAGCAGACAACGAAAATATATTTATAAAGTTAACGTAAACGACATTTGATTTGTTTTATAAAATTTTACTAGATTTCTCTAACAATGTTGTTTTGGTACATTATGCCATTGTCGAACTTCACTAAATGTAAGTGTAACTTTCTACATTTACCATGTGTCAGTGTATTCATGGGAGTTATTTTTCCTTAAATATTCTATTCGTTTTTTATTTAGTCAATATCCCAGTGACTGAAATGAACATTTCAGCTTCACTGACTATTAATAAATGCCTAATCGTTTTTATTGGGAATGAACATTACCGATGGTGGCGCCATGATCATTGCCAAGATGGCGGCAAATGGAGGTATACCTTTATAGTTTTGTATATAGCGTATCGTGTTAACAAGTGTTTGCGACGTTAGTTTTGGGTTTTATTTTATGTTGATTTCAATTTCTTCATCAAGAAACATCTTTTTTTAAAGCTCTACTTCATCTGCATACTCAAACATGAAAGAATCTTGTATTGATAGTAAAGGTTTTTGACAACCAGTTATTTAACTCGAACTGTCAAATAACACGATGTAAGTACAAAATCCAATTGTTTTGAATTTGAAGAATTCTTTAGCACAAATCGATAACTAAAACTTATATACTGTGTCATGCTATTGTGAATAACTTTGTATACAAAAAATTTCTATTGCATATTATTTCATGATCTTCAACACAGCATGAGCTATTTTCAAATTGAAAAGTACTTTCTTTTAATCCTTAATTTTACATATTACACGCACCATTTTATTTACATACTTGTTTCTTAATATTGGAATTAAATTACATGAATATACTTTATCAAAAGGCACTGTAATATTGATGTAACTCGAGTCATATGAAGCAAATATAAAGAAGTCGCACTCGTTTAAATTTAATATGGCCATTCCTAACTGAATTTGCGCATAATATGAATGATTTTTCTTTATCACTGTTATTTTCTTCCGATATCAGATAATTACATGAATCTACAATTTACACCACTTTTATCTTTTCCACTCTATGGAGATTTTATTTCTAATAATTTTTTCGGTGTATTATTTTCGGAGATAATACCATCTGGAGAATATGCTAACCACGGGTTGTTTAGAAAGACAAATTTGTCGTAAAACAGTAGCGAAAATAAAAATACCAAGGAAAAGATGAAAACACAAAACAGTTTTACACACGATAGAACCCAATAAACAATACAAGTATACCTCCGTCGCTAGTTCCAAAATTTACCGCATGGTGGCGTGTCACTTAATGTAAATTCCCAATAGTGATCATTGAAGACGGGCCACAGTATATTAAACATACAGTAGGGCAGTGGGGACAGCTGCCGTAGGTACCTTTGATGTTCGTAGCGCAGACTTTATAATCAAAATGGTGGACGAATTGGCGGTCCTTCCTATTTATAATACTAGATGTCGCTATCTAAAAGTGGAAATTATCATATTTTTGATTTATACATACAAATTATGAAAAACAACTATACAACTTGTTACGTGTCTGTAACGACCCGCCTTTTATTGCTTAATTTTCCCATCAAATTTATTCTCTTAATCGTATATTTTGTATTATTCGCCTTATATCTGCCTGTATATGTTCCAATATTCAAATTTAAATTCATATTTATTCTTTTTAAGTTTTTTTCCCTCGCATATATCTGATTTTAGAGTTTATTTTTTCTCGCCGCAAAAGAACTTACGCCTCGTGCCTTTTTTTGACACATCTGGAAATTTTCGAAAGCGAACGTTGAACTAACTAATTTCACTGACTCATTCAAATCCCTCTAATGAGGTATCGCAAAAGCGAATTACGGAAAATAATTGATTAACTATATAACCCCTGAACGGGACCGTAAGAACAGAACGGCAACGTTAACCAAAGATCTCGAGTCAAGTGAAGGGCGTTACGTTAAACGTTCGCTTTCGAAAATTTCCAGATGTGTCAAAAAAAAAAGGCACGAGGCGTAAGGTCTTAAAAAGAATAAATATAAATTTAAATTTGAATATTGGAACATATACAGGCAGATATAAGGCGAATAATACAAAATATACGATTAAGAGAATAAATTTGATGGGAAAATTAAGCAATAAAAGGCGGGTCGTTACAGACACGTAACAATTCCCCTAACACTCCCTATAAAAAAAAGGAAAGAAGTTACTTTTTTTTTTGAAAAAGAAAAATTTTGAAGACAAGTTGATAATAATACAAAATTAATAATTTATTTTTTCGGATTTTTAATATTTTTTTGGCGAGCCTTTTTTATTAAGGGTGAAGTAGGCCCCAACTAACAAAAGGACTGCAACCAGCTGCGACGAAGGGATGCCCCGACCGAGACCAAGCCGAGAGCACACCTTTCCGGACAGAAAAAAGGTAAAGAGGAAAATAGAAGTAGAGATAAGAAAAGCTAGAGTAAGAAGATAGAAAGAATGGAAAAATGAAACAGGTATATAGGAGAAGGGAACTGAGAGGTGCGGCAATGCAGAAACGGCAAGGCCCTCATGCTCTCAATTCGTGGGTGGGAAGAAGACAGATAGTAAGAAAAGAAATCCGGAAACGTAACCCACGACACGGCAACAGCAGAAGCAAGCCCCGACCCAGCAGGTGCAGCCTTTACAACAACAAAAAACAAAAATAATCTTATCCGGGTCCGGAACAAAAGAAATCTAAGGTAAACAACACAAAGTTGCCGGACTCAGCGAGACCAGGCAAAGACAAGCCAGAAGGAAAAACCTACATGGTCTAAAGGTAAGATGAAGTCAAAATCAGGAAGGAAAGTCAAATCCGGTAAAAGTTAACGTAAGCGTAAACGCCAGGTAACCCACAAAATTCCTGCTTGGTATGCGAACTCAACAAAACCCGAGACAAGATATCCTCACGAGAGAGATAACTAAAGAGAAAGGTAGTGAACGATACCTATCTCAGAGTAGTGTCGAAGTTCCCTAATCCAAAAGATAAAAAGATACGATAAGGCAGGTAGAAACAACCCAAGCAGAGGTCTCCTTTTTGTCGCCTCTTACGACATGGCAGATGTACCAGACTGAGTATTCGTCCAGCCCCCAGACAGGCCAACAATATAAGGGTCGGAAGGTGAGAACCACCCAAACACGATTCCCTTTTGTCGCCTCTTACGACAGGGCGGATTAAACCCGACTGGGTATTCTTCAAGCCCCCAGACAGGCCGAAAAATGTATCCAAGATAGAACGAATCAAAACAATCCAAGACTCCTTTCTGTCGCCTTTTACGACATGGCGGATTACACCAGACTGAGTATTCGTCTAGCCCCCAGACAGGCCGAAAAAAAACACACATATACAGGATGGAAAGAAACGAAGCGGATCACGACTCCCTTTTTACGACAGGGCGGATTAAACCCGACTGGGTATTCTTCAAGCCCCCAGACAGGCCGAAAATGTATTCCTGAAGGCAGACAACCACCAAACGAAACGTCAGAAAACAAGACCAAGATGATTCCAACAGAATCCCAAACAATAACACAACAACCAGGTATTTTCAGATAATTTCCGTTCAAAAAAACTGCAAAAGAAAACTACAGATAAGTTCCAACGTAAGAGTGAGCGATAAAAATTAATGTGTGTGGATGATGTAATAAAACCAGCTAGTAATTCCTTTACTCCTAAAAGAAGAATTCACAGAACAACAATCTCAATGAACGATTCGATAAATGTTATAAATCCGGCCACGCCGATGAAGAGATCAACAAAACTCAAGGTTGACACAACTCTTCTTTTTTTTTTTTTTTAAATAATTTGGCAATAAAGTGAAGATTCAATAACTACGGTGATATAATAGGTTTTACAAATAATAACCAAAAACAAGGGAAAAAAAAGGTACAAATTAACAATTTGAGTGTAAATGAATGCAGGTAATTAGTTATTAACAATATAAATTTCTAATATGTTACAAAACTTTTGTTGAAATTACTAAATTAATTTGGTAAAACTAGAGGATAAAAAAACTAAATTTGTAAAGAATATCACGCAAATGTGATCGATATTGAATATGAATTGAAGGTCGCTCAGGGTTTTTTTTTTGTCTCTTAAGGAGAAACGCCTGATAAATTAATTCTTTTCATAAACAAAGAACTAAATTAATGGATAGGCCCCATTAATAGTTTGTAAAATATCTTAAAAACAAAAAAACTCTTATCTGCTCATCCGCCGGCAAATTGCGGCCTGGAAATTTATAAAATTTCCAGATGTGTCAAAAAAAAGGCACGAGGCGTAAGTTCTTTTGCGGCGAGAAAAAATAAACTAAACTCAGATATATGCGAGGGAAAAAAACTTAAAAAGAATAAATATGAATTTAAATTTGAATATTGGAACATATACAGGCAGATATAAGGCGAATAATACAAAATATACGATTAAGAGAATAAATTTGATGGGAAAATTAAGCAATAAAAGGCGGGTCGTTACAGACACGTAACAAACTACATGCAGACAAATAGTTAGAAATATTAAATGGTAGAACTACCCATATGTTATATATTTAAACTAAAATATATAATATTCCGTTTAATCGAATTGAATAAGAGGCAATTTAGCTCTATATTTTTTTATAACCACTTTATCTTAGGATTTTTTATATAATTATAATGTATACGCGTTAAGTAATGTTAAGAAGAATACTAATATAATGAACAATATTATTTATAATGTGTTTTACGCTTTCATACAGGCATAATTTTAGCATCTCTAAATTAAGAAAATACCAAACCAATGTCTACAAAATAATAACACGTTGCGCATATTTTTATTAATAACAAAGACCTTTCTCGTCCAACAGACAAAATACATTTAAAATATACTTGAATTATAGAATAAATATAATCACAATAAGATTAAAATACAGATCTATTATCTATCTATACCTATTGTTATGTATTCATTAATTTTATGGAAATATATATCACAAGCATAATATGCATATATAACATAATATACATATTTACCACCAATACTTCAAATAAAATTGAGGTTTTTGCATGGAAAATAAACATAAGAATTAAAATAGTCCTCTTTCCAACAAAATATAGAAGTAAATCAAGTTTATATACACATCAAAAACAATATTTTATATTAATAAATTTAAATGATTTAATTTGAAAGTTCGGTTTTATTTCTAAATAAAGTATACGGTTGGTCACATTGATACTGGACATTTTCAAATTTAAATGTTGCTATCCCCGAAATACAATTTTTTAAGTTTCGTTAACATTACTTGATATCTTATTTAAAAATATAAATATAAGTGACAAAGAAACTAATATATCTTGTTGTCAATTGTATACAATATAAATACGTTGTTTGTGTAGAATTTTTCTTTTGTATTTTCTGTCGACACCTGTCGGGCAACTGTTGAAGGACCGCCAATTTCATACATGCGCCCTCAGAAACTGTACACCAAAATAAGCTAGCTGTCTCTACTGTATGTTTAATATACTGTGGACGGGCATTCTCGGTCGGCTTACAGTGGCGTGGACAAGCGAGAGCTTCTACGCGCTTCGCGTGCTATATGTATGTAGTACATGAATAAATGAAGTTATCATAGTGTGAAGTTATTTATAGACGTATTTACGAATTCGCATAGGTGTAATTCGAACGGAAAGCATTTATCTAAATAAAGCGCACTTTTATTTCAGTAAAGTCAACGCAGTGATGCTGCTGCTGTCATAAATGATCATTCTAAAAAATATATTTTCCAGACAATATTTTGAAACTAGTTAAAACTCACTTTTTGGGTATAAAATTACCTAGAAAAAAGTTAATTGCGGATATGATGATTTTTGTGAATGTTCTGGAGCTATACCAGTTTTCAAAATTATTTCTCAATAGTACAATTAAGGAAACCTTTTCGGAGGCTATACAATTGTCAACTATATTATATACATTGATACCTGTACTGTTATAGAATATTGAGGGTAATAGAATTATAACCTTAGGTATTAATTTGTGTATGCACGCTATTCAGTGGTATTTCTTGTTTTATCTGAATAGCTATAAAAGTTCGTGAAACAGTATGCCTGTACGTTTGAATGGACACATTGATCATTCTGGATGGCTAATAATAAAGCTAGTGTTATTGCTTACTTTTCTATGTAGCGTATCATCATTGACTCCTTTTAATTTATGATTTTTGTTTTTTGTCTTTAAAAACACGTAAATCATGATTAGAGATGCCAATTTTGAGGTGTGCTCCATTGGCTCGCCCAGTTGACCTGGTACACATAATTTCACCTGCGATATTAGTATGTATATTGAGCGCGACACGTGCTTGTTTTGCAACAAACTATTATATGTAATAATGTCACAGTTAGTTGCATCGAGAAAACGACCATTAAATGTTCTCTTTTTATACAAAATAAAGTGGTTACGGGGTGCGCGTAATGAGTTCCTCCTATATATACAGATATATATTTCTATCGATGATATGTTCTAATATTTTCAATGCAATGGGATCAAACGTATGTTTTGCATCTATTAACACAAATTGTTAATACATTTTCAAAATACTGCTCCGCTGCTACTATAAACAGCGGCAGTTGACCTTAAGTATCTTGAAGTTGGAACTCGTTTGTTTCATTTTGAGTTTCACTTTCTGTCAAATGTAAGTGGTCAAAGGCATTAGTAATATGACGTGCTGATGAAATATTTATTGTACACTTGCATTTATTCTCTTTTTTAAACAGATATCTCTTATAAATAAGCAACCCTTAGTTTAAAATGTTTCAAGTGACGTATTTCTAAAATTTTTTATTTTCAGATTTAAATCGAAACATAATTTCTTCGAAATGATGAGATTTGACTTTGTTGTTGATGAAAATTTACGCGTGTTTCTAATGGAAGCAAATATGAGTCCTAATTTATCATCAGCTCACTTTCCACCAAATAAACTCCTTTTTGAACAAGTTATTTATAATGTACTCAGTCTTGTGGGAATTGGAGTTCGTGTTAATAAAAGTACATTAGCTAGGTAAATTAATTTTAATATATTTATTATAACTTTCTTGAATCAAGAATTTAGATCAGAAGCAGAAAAATATATGGAATCTGCTGATAAAAATATAGCAGTCTACCCAGAAGAATGTAATAGTGCTTTATGTAGAAATAGCTGTCTGCCAATAAATTGTCAACTGTGTAAGAACTGTTTGACTGAAGAAAACCGAATCGATCTCTTGCGAGCTCATGGTGAACATTTAAATAAAGCAGATTGTAAAAGAATATTCCCACCGCCAATGGTAAATAAAAATGTGCAAGATTTAAGAAAGCTTAAATTTAATTATTGTTTACAGACTAATAAGTTGGATCTACCAGAGAAATTTGACGAATATTCAAAAATGAATCAAATGATGTACAAGTGGTTTTTGGGTAAATGTCTTATGGATGATACATGGTGTAAATAATTATTGTAATTTATTCTTTTTAATAAAATATGTTATTGTAACAAGTTAAATAAAGTATGTATATATGTAGTTACTCTAAAATTTTAAAAACAATCAATCTGTATGAGAACAAATTCGAATGCTAGTTTTGCCCATAACTACAATAAGACCATCATCCTGCAAATCTTTGAGTGCATCTTCAAATTGTTCCCTCGTTACCATCTGAAAAATTTAGTAAACATTAATAAATATGTATACAATTATAAATTAAAATTTTAATAAGGTACAGCATATATTATAATATAAACAATACAGTTGCGGCCAAATAATTAGTAACGGTTACGAAAATTATAAACATGTTTCTACATTCTTCATATAGAATGATAAAAACTACAACTTAATTCTTTCATAATTATAAGTTATGGTTATACAGGAAACCTCTTCATTTATTAGACAAAAGAGTATTCCTAATTTAAATTAATTCTAGTATTAGAAGCGTTTCTGATATTTAGTAAGAACCCTTATTGCAAATTACTTTGTGACTTCATTTATTCGTTGATTCTATAAAAGTTGTATAAAATGCTTGCTTGCAAAGCTCTGAATATCATGCTTGTTCGATTGTTTAGTAAAGTTGATCCATATCTGAATATTAATGTTCACCAATCTGTTTTTTGTACTTCATACTATCGTGCGTTCAAAAAAAACACCAGCCTCTAGTGAGCCATGATTTCTAAGTAATATCAAAAAGCATGTCATAACTTTACTAATATGAATTTCTTAAATGACAGACGGCTTAGAAAATTGCAAGGTTATAATCTTCCTGTTATGAATACAAAAAAATTTGGTGTTATCGTTTTATTAGATGACACTAATGACATTAACAATTGACAGTCCAGAACGATGTGGTTAAGTTACAACATACCTAAAAATTTCATGGCTAACTCAGGCTGTTTTTATTTAAACGCACGATAGAAGCTGTGGACGGCCGATTTGCAGACCAAAATGAATCTTTTTTTTAGAAGGGTTCAAGGCGTTGCAGGATCGCTGTATTAAGTGTATTTATTAATTTAAGTGACTGTGTGGAATAATAAAATATTCCACACAGTCTCCTCCCAACTTTAAATTGTTTCAATAGTAGGCTAAGAATATATCAGTGCTCCTTGTATTATATATATTGTATTAAATGATTGAAGCAAATATTTAATTTAGCAACTCTGAGAAATTGGCTTGCCTAATCATTCGCTTTATATTTATTGTTAGGTTAAAACATTTTTAATAAATAGGGGTGACATATGGTTATAATTACTTGTTCGACTTTCCTTTGCCAAATTTAAATTTAAGAATCAGGCATGTCAACATAAAGTTTCAACTTTTGTCAAAGTTATTGCCAGTTTAAGAAAAAAGTTTTCAGTCATTTATAGTCGCCCGTTATATTATATAAAAATGGTTACATACCAAATTGGAATTTTCCTTAACTTCTCCAAATAATTTTTGGTAATTAATCGTTAGAACTTTACCCTTCTGATCTATTAGCTTCTTAATACTTTGCGCTAATTCTATTCTACGTTTACGAGCGGCACTACTTAGTCCCGTTGTTAAAATGCCAACGTCAATTTTGCCTGATAATGGATCTGTGGCCGACTGTTTTAAAGCTTCTCTGTGCAACCTAAATAAACATATCGATATATATATATATATATATATTCATATTTAAAAATATGTCGTATAAGTTTCATATAAAATACATATGTACTGATATTTAGGAAATCCGTAATAAGAGCAATAAATTATCTAACTAATGTAGTTATATGTCATTGAACAAAGTTATATTGATTTGATGGTGCATGTAAAAATAAAAAAAGAACAAGTATCGGACAAAATTCATGAAAGACGTTCGAATTTTGATGGAATTCTCCTTTGCATCCAGATAACCAGAGTTTTTTATTTTTCAATTCGGATTTAATCATATGTTCAATACGTTCACGGAGGGATGGTAGAAAATTTAGTAATCTTTTCCGACTAGGTAACGTTCCTTTGCCGTAGTACTTCCAAAATGAACGAAATGAATTGTTGTCTACTAACTTAATCGGACATTACACAATATGAAAGTTACATATAAATGAAATAAAAATGGCATTTTTTTTTTTTGCGATTATGCATTACACTATTTACGTGTCTTTCGCAGTAAAATTTCCTTGACCACATTAGCGGTATATCATACACTTTACACTTTGTTATACTGCCATTGTACATTAAATCCGGAAATCCCCCAATCAATCAATTTATGAGTTATATCGTAAAAAGGTCTCTTTTTGGCTATTTGTGACATTATAGAATTATTATTTATCACTGTCGACTTCAAGCAGTTACAAATCGAAGTGGAAACTCACGGTATTAATTAGTATTGTTCAATTTGTTTGGTTTTTAAATAACGTTTATTAAAACAAAATAACTTGTTAAAATGTCCAATAAAAATAAGAGTACTGTGAAAAAAGTTTAAAATAATACATTTCGTGGAAGATAATCTTAATATCTGGGCTGCGACGAGTTACCAGAAAAAAAAGTATGAAATGAATATATTAATTATACATTCATTTTGCTAAAAAGAAATATACTGAAAAAACATTAATTTACCTGTATGCTTCTTCTACGTCATCAACAGTGACATTCTGTGAATATCTCACTTTTGCATGTGCTTCAGCTAATCTTATAAGAGATTCGAGTTGACGAGGATAGGCTGAAATTTGACCACGTCCAGAACCTATTTTTCGCATATCAACATATGATTGAATAAGTCTTTGAGAGGCTTCCTCACTAAGTTTCGGGTGTACATGTTCTTTAGCATAAGCAATATAATCTCTTAAAATAGACATATCCTGCAATGTATTTTTTTATATTTAAGATAACTTGAAAGTAATAATTGGTAAATAATAAATAGCATAACGTATACAGTCGATTTCAATAAAATCAAATACAACCAATTTCCTTAATTGTAAATCGCTCTTTTCAATGTCACTTTTTGATTACATTGTGACAAATTATGTCAAATAATGTCAAAACATAAGTGACAAATACCGTGTAGAAATGTGGTGACCGAACGACACTGCTGCGCAGTCAACTTAACTTCCCCAATATGTTTATTCAATGTATAGTGTAACATTTGATTGGATAAATAGGTGTGGTATACACATACGTATTGTCTATGTACTCGTATTTCAACATAGACACGTCTATTGATAGATCACAAGTAGGTGTGGTATACACATACTGCAGTGAACTGTGCCTTTGCTTATAATTGCAGTTCACCACAATTGTCCGGACTAGCCGAAACTTCAAATCTTCTAGCTGGGACTCTTCGTACCTCAGGTCTTGCTCTTGCACAAGCAAGATCGTGGGAAACAAAATCAAAACAAAATTAATAAAATGCACAATTTTCCTAAATACAATTTATTATAAAAAAAAAATTAAAAAAAACCCCCTTTACAGAGTGTAAAGAGAGCTAAAGCTTGATTAACTATAGCTAGGAGGAAACAGTCTGTGTGATAATTACACGCACACAGAGAAAAACCCCCCCTATGACTCGCGAACAAACATAAAACTAATAAATAATTAAGAAAATTGTCAAATTTAACCTCTAAATTATGACCCCTAAATTCAAATGTCAACAGAGACCAAACTGCTAACTACGCGTGTCATTGAACCAATCATGCGCAATGTAAACATGAGAAAAATATATTCCCTCCAAAATCCTGATTAAAAAACCCGTTTTAGAATACCTTGAATAAAAAACTCCCTCATACAAACTTAATAATTTTCTTAAATATCCATATACTACTTTAGTATCAAAAATATGAAAATTAATATCTATAAATACAAGCATCAACAAATTATCGTAATAGCAATTATATAATTCAAATATGTGTTGTACTTACATCGATATAAACACATTAACACAAATCAATGCGAGATGAGACGAGATGAGAGATACCAATCTATAATTAATTATATTATTAAACAACGAGATCACAAATCCTCGTAAAATATCGTAAATGAAATTAAGTGCACATCAAAAACACTATAATAAAATAAACCCGACTTTAAATCAAATACATTAGGAAACAAAAAATGAGGTTTTTAATGCATCCACATGCATCAACAGATCTGGTATCTCTGTCGATCATTCGCCGGAAAATATCAGACGTCGGGCACGATTAGTACAAAGATTCGCCGAGTCCTCACATTTCCGGTCTAAAATAAATTGTACAGTCCCGATCGTATTAATAAATTCAAACATTATAACCATTTAAATACATAATATAAAATCAAAATACATTTTACATAAGTGTTTCAAATACAATAAAAGTTCAAATTATTTCTTCTTTTTCTTCGGGGAAAAGTCCATAGCAATACGTATTGAGTATATACTCGTATTTCAACACAGACACGCCTGGCGTACTGGAGGGGTATCGTTTACCTCTCCGCCGTTCTTCCACCACATTTCCGTACGGTATAATGTCAAGGTTACGAGAAAGGGACAAAGTTCAAATCCTTTCAAAATTGGATGTTGGTAGGTCAATAAGGGTTGTAGTTCAACATTATAATATTCCCAAAAGCACTGTGCAGAAGGCTAAAAAAAGGTGTGATGAAAAGGCGAGTATTATTAGAAAAGGAGGATCGGGGCGTCCAAAAATTTCTACAGCGGAACAAGATACAGCCATGGTTAATTATTTAAGGCAAAATCTATTTCAGACGACAAGGCAAGCTGCATTTCTAAATAATTGCTCTGAGCCATCGTCAACAGTTTGCCGCAGAATAATAAATACGGAATTAAGAAACTGTGCTAGTACTAAAAAGCAGCTATTGGCGGAAGAATAGAAACAGTCTCAAATTATTTTCTGTTTAATTATATATACCGACCACCAAATTTTTGGAATATTGTTTTTTCAGACGAAAAAATTATTCAGTCTTCCAATTCTGGCCACATACGAGTCTATCGTCCAAGAAGTTGTAGGTATCAAGATATTCAAAAACATATATATATTCCTTACAGCAAAATAAGCTGATTTAAGACAACTTACTTTTAACACAAAGTTGCTTAGTTTGGGCGCTATACGGTGCTGAAGTTGCACTTCTGAAATAATTTTTTTTATTATATATATAAAAGGGCTCACTCGATTTTGCTGAAATTTAGTTCGTTGACAGGGTTTTATGAGACAAAAAGACCCATATTGGTCCATATCATTTTATAAGCGTAGAAATTGGGGTTTTAATAATTGCGCATTTCAAATTTTGCGTCAATGGAAGAATCCCTCTTCTTTCATAGACTATATATGACTGTATAAAATTTAGATTATGTAACAGAAAAGGTACTCTTTGTAAGACTCGACTACTGTCATGGTTTTTGTGAAATTGGTATTTTAATAATAACATGCAAAAAAATAATAAAAATGTCATAGAAATTGTTTGCCATTTTTTGCATACAAAGATTTAAGCGACGAAGAAAATTAAAATGTACTCTTTGCATAACTTCTTCGTCAGCTCCACCACATTCTTCATTTTCATTAAATGTTTGAAACCACTTAAATCAACAGTACCAAAATAAATGGATAGGTAAAGACACCTCTATAAATTGTCCACTACTTTCACCAGACTTGACCTAAATGGATAATCCACAGTTTACACGACACCTGTAGATAATGAATAATAACTGTCAACATATTCAAGATGCAATAAATAATGTTAGAGTTGATGAAGAAGTTATACAAAAAGTACATTTTAATTTTCTTCATCATGTAAATCTTTGTATCCGTGTAAATGGTGGACACCTTCAACAATTTCTATGGCATTTTTATTATTTTTTTGCATGTTTTAATAGTTACTTTGAATTATTAAAATACAAATTTCACAAAAACCATGACAGTAATCGAGTTGTACAAAGAGTACCTTTTCTGTAGTAAATAAGTTTCACAATCTAAATTTTATACTTAAATCCCTCTTCTTCCAGTGCTACGCCTATGGAATTTTACTCAAAGTTTTGATACGGGTTTTCTTGTCTCATTAAACTATGTCAACGTATCGAATTGTAAGCAAAATTGGGTCAGCAGTTTCGTATTTATGATAAAAAAACCAATTTAGAATTGTAACTTCAGCGCCTTATAGCGTCCAAATTAAGAAACTTTGTATTAAGGTAAATTGTCTTCAATCGGCTCATTTTGGTGTAAGGAATATGTGGTAGGTAGACAGCCTGTATACATAAGTTCTCGGAACAGAACTGGACACTTTTCTGTTAATATTTGCGGTTGGATAAGCGTCAACAGTCCAGGTGTTTTGTGGCACATTCAAGCTTTAACTTTAAGAATATCTAAACATTTTGGATAATATTATGCTTTCGTCGGTAAATTATATAGATTCAAACAAATTTTATTTACTATTAGCAACATAATAGCCTGTGCACACGGCAGGTATTATTAGAGAATGGTTCACAGGCATTAATATAGAACCATTACCGTGGCCATCATACTGACTTAAACCCTATAGAGAACATCTGAGGTTTACTTGTTAAGTAAATTTATCAACGAAATTTCAGCCCTCAAAACGCCAATGACCGCTGAACAGCAATTGAAGTTTGCTGGGAAGAGTTAATTCGTGATGAAAACTATTGGCAAAATCTCATTTCATAGTTGCAGAATTATTACAATTTGACGTTAATAAGAATATTTTGTTTTTATTTCTAATCAAAATAAACGTGTTTGTGGTATGTAGTAATATTTATATTTCTCTAAACTCAACCTTTTCAAAAAATAAACGTTGACAATGCAAAAAAAGAGCGATTCACACCTGTAAAATAGAAAATGTCAAGCTCATGATATCGAAGGTGTACTTAATTTTTCTGAAATCGACTGTATGTACCTGTATAACGGTATTTCAAAAATAGTTCGTGCGCAAGAAGTTAAAAGAGCAATAATATATTGTGTAAAATTTGTAAATGTATATACTTACTAAAATTTCGTCTTCTTCTTGTTCTCTTGTTTTATAGTACAACGAAACTAAATGTTTTGCAAGTCTACGGTCGAACAACTCATTCTGTGGGTCTAATATTAAAAATATTAAATCAAATCTTGACAATAATGTATGTGGCAACTGGACATTTTCTATTATTGTTTTATTTTTATTCCACTGAGATTCACTGGGATTAGCCGCTGCTAATATTGAGGTTCTTGCGTTCAATTGGCATATTATTCCAGCTTTCGCAATGCTAAGAGTCTGTTGCTCCATAACTTCATGTAGAACGCTTCTTGTTGAATCATTCATTTTATCAAACTCATCTATACAGCAAATACCATTGTCTGCCAGTACAAGGGCGCCAGTTTGTAACACCAGTTGCCTAGTTTCGGTATCTTTTGTAACATAGGCTGTTAAGCCAACAGCAGAAGAGCCTTTTCCAGAAGTGTATTGGCTTCTAGGAACTAAATTGTAAACATACTGGAGTAGTTGAGATTTAGAGGTACCTAAAAATTTGAAAAATCTGATTATAAAAATAAATTTATATATTACATGGTGTATTATATAAATTTGTTAAATATCATCTAATTTTAAACTTATTTGTGCGTTTTATAATATATAATCTTATTAAGTAAAATTTTTTTATAACAAATTTAATAAGTAGTTGGCAATAGTGAAATGAAGGTATTGTTTTTAGCTCTTCTCGTACTGTTTGGAGATTTATATGCCTTTAGTAGTGTTCGGACAAAATAGATTTAATTTTGTATTTTTAGTTTTATTTAGATGTAGGTATAATATATTTAATTCTAGTTTTTAAATTGTAAATATTATATATTGTAGATAGAAAAGGTCTTGGAGTTCAGAGATATTTAATATTGTTAATTACTTTAGGACTGGTCAGGTATTACATTTCTTCATTGTCTTATTTTCCACAGTCATAAAAACTATTTATTTTTATTACAGGCACAACCCTCTGCATCCATTAGGTAAATAATGTATTTGAATAAGCATAATTATAATAGAATAGTTTTATTGTACATATTTCCTGTTATATATTATTATAATAGATTTAATAATTTGTTTCGAGGCGATTCTGCGAAATATTAGTTTATCTCTGTGCATTGTATATTTATTACTTTAAGAAGTATTTTATTTTCTATAATTAAGGGTTTCCGGCGTATATTGTTTATTTTAATACATTTATGACGTCGGAAACTACAGCATATACTTTTGTTAGAAAGGCAAAAATGGTTATATGGAAATTTTTGCGTATACTCTTTTTCATTGTTTTCTCCCTCTCTTTGACTGGCGGGGAGAAAACTTTCTTGCCGAAAAATAAGGGAATAAAGAAGTAGTTCCAAACAAGATCTCTTAGAGCTCACTACAGTTACAAGTACGATCTCTTCGAGTTAAAGCTTAGGTCTCAGTGATCTAACAAACAGCTCCTACTAAGATCTCAGTGATCTAAATAGGAGCAATATTATTTATAAGCCAGTTTTTCTCGGTCTTTAGTATTAAGACCAGATACTGCATTTATTTGACGGAACTCCAAGATTAAACTTGTAAAATATATTATTGTAATACAAAAAATATTGTATTATTTCAACACATACTTCGGTCTACACATACCGACTTCCTTCAAACCAGGAGGATGAAACAAGTAGCATAACAGAAATTAAAGAAATAGGTCGATTGCTTGCGTTATATGCTTCAATAGACAAAAAATGATAATGACGAGAGAGATATCATTGCAGCAGTTACATTCTGAGGTCTGAATTACAAGTCGAACCTTGCTTTGAAGACTAAATAGCTGCTAAATGGTTGGGCGTGTGCTGTACTTTACCCACGATTGCGATTATTTGGATATTAATTTTTACGAACTATGCTAACATAATTTGTATAATTATTATAAAAACTAGTGTAAATTAATCATTCTTTGACGTATTTATTTTTTAAAAATGTTTATATGTGGAAATTTAAAAGACTACAGAGTGTTACTGCATAAAAATAATGAAGCATTTTTAAAAAAATATCTAGGAATCTTAATATTTAAAAAAAATTAATTGATGAAGGATGCACTTGTTGAAGCTCTATAACGAAATATAAATTAAATAAGTACACTGATTTAAAAGTTTCAAATTTTTATTATAGATTTCCACTAGAACATTGTTTCGCCACACTACGGTTTCATCAGGTGGATGAATAATGTCCAATTTACAATAGTATAAGTTATTATATAAGGATTGTTCCAACTCGCTAAGAAAACCGTACAGTGGCGGTCCGATTTATGCGCACTGCAAAAAAAGCGTCCGAACTTAATTTCTAACCGTACATTGAACGATACCAAAAGTGTGCCAACTAAATTTTGACCGTACACAAACCAGTCACGGGACGGTCAAACCAGTTCACAGACCGAAGCATGTACCGCTTGGACTGACATTCGCATTACATAACTTGGTCCTGTGGAACTACAGTTGATTATTTCAATTACTACTGTTGGCAGTACTTCAAACTAGATTGATAACCAAACGATCACAAATTCGTATAATTGCAACACCACCTAGAAACTTTTTTTTATTGATGTTTTATATTTCTTGTTACTATATGCTCCTCTTCAATAGTATATAACTCTATGATGATGTATAGCTTACATCAAAATATAAAACGTTTTCAAATACTACTATATACGAGTACTTTCATTAAATTTACAAATAATATCAGTACTACTGTACTACTAAACCAGGTCATGTAGTTACAATATCCATTTCATCAACACGACCTTGTTAAGTTACGATCTTACACCACATTGTTAACATCTTGTAACCAGGTCACTAGGCTAAGGGGATACACTCTAATGGTATATAACGAGAGACCAAGAGTCTCCAAAGGCAGAATCACTGCAAAGCCAGAGTGAGTACAAGTCTAGTGAATCATATTTACCATGTAGTATTCACTGTTATTGCATTAAATGTTATTATTTAATCGTTATACTGCATATTATTTATCACACTGATAAACCTGCTGTATAAATGGCACAGCCTCGGCAACAATGTTACCTCCGGGACCAGGTGACATTACATGCTGATCCTACCTATAGTTAGATGGTCAGATAATTATATGGCGATCCTGCAATTCCATCATCTGACATTACATGGCGATCCTGCTATCCCATCGTCTGACATTACATGGCGATCCTGCCTTTAGTTAAATCATCTGATATTACACTAGATTAATTTCTTTATAATACATATACCATGTGGCCGCGTGCGTCTGCACTATAGCGATACCTGTAGTGTAAGCAAAACACACAGAGGTGTCCGTGTGTTAGAACGGTAAAGAAGTAGACGCAATGTTCCAATGTGTAGTCGCGCAAGCGCATTAGCTCCCGCTCCCGCATATGGGTGTTAGTTGCAATGTTTATATCGTCAGGCTAATGCGCTTGCGCGACTACACATTGGAACATTGCGTCTACTTCTTTACCGTTCTAACACACGGACACCTCTGTGTGTTTTGCTTACACTACAGGTATCGCTATAGTGCAGACGCACGCGGCCACATGGTATGTACTTAAGGAATAACGCTTTAAATTATATTTAAATATTAATCCGTTAATAAATAATTATTAATAAATTATTGTGGATAACGTTTTTCAGAAAGAGAATATAATATACATGAAATCTTACATATTTGAATACTCATTTATTTAATATTTAAGTATTTAGATTGAAAAGTAAATATTTAAATTCCAAACTACATGAAATTTCCAACATATCCGTCTAACGCTTTAATGAACGTGAGCTATAGTGAACTACTCTTGATTACTCATACATTGGGTGCACAGGCCTTGTTTTTAGGTGGTGTTGATAATTGTCACTGGTTCAAAAGCAGTGCAAAACTAACGCTTGTGCACAAAATAATCACCAAACGATACGCGTACCGTAACTAAATCGGTAGTTGGAGCAAACCTATACTTAACCTAATAGATTACAAGTTTAATGACAGTAGTGGAGGTTACATAGCTCACTTTGATGGTTTAAAGCTAACCCTAATTTTGTATATCTCGAAATTTCTTACGATTCTAACAGATCAAGTTTTTTACTTTTATCTTGAATGTGAAGTATTTTAAAGTTGTTATTGAAATTGTGGTTATGTTCTATGCAATAATTAGCAAAGGTAGAATCTGATTTGTCGTCTCTGTAACTTCTTTGATGGTCGGACACATGCTGGGCAAAGGTTCTTCCAGTTTGGCCAATATAAGACATATTACATTCTAATAAAAAATATGAATTTTCTATTTATCATAAGTACATACAGATACATGCCTCTTCCTTTGGTCCTAGCCGTGTATGAATCTATGATACATAGACTAGTGAATAATCACTTCATAAAACAAATTTCGACCTAGAATTAAATAGAATACATACTATTGCAACAAATAATGGTTATTCATATAATATTTTCAACAATATCCTCCGATACAAACAAAAAGCAAGTATCCTCTCTTAAAATATCAATAAAGGATTCGGTATAGTATTCTTTCTCAACTTATATTGGTAAAACTTCAGATAAAATTAGTAAGTTAATAAAAAAGCTACTAACGGTACCATACTTTAGGAAACTCTAACACGATTCAAAGATTTTTAAGAAACAATAAGGACAAAAAAAAATCGAACTCGGGTGGGTGTGTGTGTGTATAGGTTAACCTAGGAGTGTAATATTTCTTATATTGGCCAAATTGGAAAAACCTTTGCCCAGCGCCTGTCCGAGCATCAAAGAAGTTACAGAGACAACAAATCAGATTCTACTTTTGCTAATCATTGTGTAGAACATAACCGCAATTTCAATAATAACTTTAATAACTTGTACTATTTTAAATTTACTATTATTCATCCACCTGATGAAGCCGCATTGCGGTGAAACAACATTGTAGTGGAAATCTACAATAAAATTTTGAAACTTTTAAATCAGTGTATTTCATTTACATTTCTTCATTTTTTGAATATAAGAAAAATTATATGGGCAATATTATTATGTTTGTACCTTAAAAAAACAATACAGGCTCTTATGGGACTATATGTATCCCTTTCTAATTATAGAATTAACATATACAACTCTCTAATTTGGTAGTGTGCAATTTTGGATTTCTATTGAACAATCTGAATATGAATGAAATTAACTGCATCATTCTCCACCTTCTTTCTTGTGAACATAAGTCATTATTTGTAGTGTTTATTTATTTTAATTCTTATTAGAATGAACAATAAAAGATTTCAATGTCTGATATACCGGCTTGAATGCATAGAGAGCAATATGATTATGTTTTATGCGACCAATGTGGTAATTTTGTTAATCATGTAAGAAAAAGTATATATATATGCTCAATTAACTTTCTAATTTGCTTATATTATTATATATTTCAGTTGAGGAAGAAATGTGGCAGACAGATGAAATTCACGATACTATACAAGAATTAATCATACCCATAAATACACTGCTCAAAAAAATTAGGGGAACACCTTTTTAATAACCTGTAACTTTTTAAATAAGAGATCAAGGAAAATCAAATTTGGTATACTTCAACGGCATATATTTAACTAAAGAAAATTACAAAAACAATGTTACAACTCCTATAGATCGTTCCAACCTCCGTATTCAGTATACGTCTTAAAGGGAATTTGTTTCATGGTTGCCAAATCATCCAATCAGCTGTACATTACCATTTCCGGTTAATTATTTGACATTTTACGCGATCAAATCATAACCTTTATTTACGTTTTTTGACATTGAAGGTGTAAAATTATTGAGATTCATATGACATTTTGCTTATTATTTTATTAAAGTAACTAAATTTTAATAGAGTGCATAGCGAATTCGCTGCACGTAAAATTATAGGAAAGAATACTACAAGGAAAATAGGTGTATTTCAATATTTATTAACAATACTACACACAATTCTAAACAAAAATACATATGAACGATATCTATGCAACGTACAGTGAATATTTACTTCGATATTGGGGTGTTGTGCAATTTATTAAATTAAAAACGATGATGATCCTTTAACAAATAATAGTTTCCACTTTTGTAACAAAAAGAACTGGAATCATACAAATATGTATATTTTTCCTATTATATTTATATTTATATCTTTTTATATTATATTTCATCGTACTTTTTTAAATTCGAAACCCATATCGTGTAACAATCTATGTAAAGTTGTTCGACTGAAGTTAGGAAGTTCATCATCAGCATTGACAGCAGCAAGAATTGTATTTAATGTAGGTGGCATATTCTGTATAAAAAAGCCATGCACTTTACGTCGAATAGCTGCTTGCGTGTTCTCATCATATATATGTAGTTGATCATTTAGTTGTATGCCTTTCCTTTTTTTAGTTTTTTTTTGGACTTGATAATAAACCAGTTTGTTGCTCCTGTTTTACATGATATATTGCACAGTCTGAGATACCCAAAGCTTTACTTGCTTCTTGAACTGCAGCACTCACATTCATTGATTTATTGAAATAATTGAAAACATTTGCAATCATACACTTCTCCTTACGGCTAAATTTGTCTCCTTTGCGCCGTTTTCTTCCTACAGGCTCCATTAATGCAGTGAAAACTGTAATTACATTTATGTAATGTTATAACGTTTATAAAAATCAATAAAAATACCCATATTACCCTGTGCACGCTTGAAAAAGATAGAAGTGTTTTGAAAAGAACAATTTGTACAACTATATAAACAAATTAACAATTTAACGAAATATTTTAAAAGTAGGACGATGACAGTTGATATTAATAGACAGATAGATACTGTTGTCGATGCCGACAGCATATGTCAATAAGTTGCAACATAGCAACCGGAAGTGAAGATAGCGTTAATGACAGCAACTAAGGATAGTAAGAGATAAAAGTTGCTATTATAACCCATACTGAATACGGAGGTTGGAACGATCTATAGTTACTTCTAAGGTACACTTAAAAATGTAAATTAATAACGCAAAACAAAATGAAAACGACTGTCATAGCATCGATGAGAGTAGGGTTTTCTGTGGATTGGTGAGGCTTAATACCGTGTATGTCCTCCACGAGCACGAATCACTTCCTCACACCTGCGTGGAATGCTTCGCACTAGTCTGCGAAGAGATTCTTGGGGTATGCTTTCCCATTCCTCAATCAAGGCTTGTGTCAGTTCCTGTATGGTTAGTGGGGGATTAGGGCGCTAGCGAACACGTCGGTCAAGCTGATCCCACACGTGTTCAATAGGATTCAGGCCAGGACTTAATGCCGGTCATTTCATGATCTGAATTCCACGTCCTTGTAAAAAGTTTCTGGTGATGCCGGCGGTATGTGGCCTTGCATTATCCTGCATTAGGATGAAATTGCGACCGACGCCATATGCAGCAGGCACCATATGGTCCTCCAAGACATTTTTGATGTCATTCATAGCATTTAGTCTATTAGGAACCACAACAAGATCAGTTCGGTTGTCTACACCGATTTCAGCCCAAACCATTACAGATCCAAGACCAAATCTATCCACTTCTTGTATAGTAGCGGCTAAGGGCGTCTATGTACACGTACTCGACCGTCGCAACGAGTTAAATGAAATCTAGACTCATCTGTAAACAGTATAGGCGTCCAGTGACGTAGTTGTTAATTTCTGTGATCCAGAGCAAACCTCATTCGCGCTGCTTTGTGATGCTGCGTAAGGCGTGGTGCGCGGACAGGTCTTCTTGGTTTCAAATTCGCTTCTTTTAATCTGTTTCTAACAGTTTGATTAGATATTTCTATTCCATGTGCTCGTCTTAGGTCGTTTAGGAGGTCTCTTGCTGTAGCAATATGCTTACGTAGAGAGGAAAGGACAAGATATCTGTCTTGATTTTGAGTAGTTTTTCGATTTCGACCTTGTCCAACTCTTCTGACATATTTGCCAGGCACCCGAAACCGATTCTATAAACGCTGAATAACAGAATGGGAAACTCCAAGGTCCCTGCTAACATGTCGAATAGAGTGGCCGTGCTGAATAAGGGCGACAACACGAGCAACTTTCACTTCACTAAGATGCCACATTTTACTTCTAATCAACGAACATTAACTGAATTCATCTGTCATCTTTAGTAGGGTTTCATACGTCAATTAAATGCATACTTGAAATGTATTCCATTTTGATTTGCGTTATTGACATTTTTAAGTGTAACTTAGAAGTAACTAAGAGTTGTAAAATTGTTTTTGAATTTTTTTTTAGTTAAATATATGCCGTTAAAGCATACCAAATTTGATTTGCCTTGAACTATTATTTAAAAAGTTACAGGTTTTGAAAAAAGTGTTCCCCTAATTGTTTTTGAGCAGTTTATGATACAAGTAGCACATACCAAAATAATAATATAGCGATAATTCAAAAAATTAAGATTCAAATTTTATTTAAATAAATTATGAAGTTAATTTTAAGGATGTAGATTCTGGAGCAGACGCAGCGTCGGAGTGGAAGCGTTGCATGTGCATGTTTGTATATATAATACATGCGCGTGCAACCCAAGCCCCTTCCACTTCAACGCTGCGTCTGCTCCCGAATGTGCATTCTTAGTAATGTATTTATATCTCATATGTTCTTAGCGAATATACGTTCTTCATCTGATAACGTAATAAACCTAAATATGTTTTATATACATAACTGCTTTCTTTACTTTATTACGAATTAATTTGTGAGTCTTAGTTAAGTATTAAACAAAACTTGAATACATAGTAAACTTCTAAATAAATGTAGGTATATTAGAATTTGATAACTTGGCTTTTTAAGAAAGATGTCCATCGTACGCAGGAAGTTCAGAATAATCGATTACTTTTGAATCTTAATTATATTTGTATTATAACTGGAAGCTATATCTTGCATAATTTTGTAGCTTATGTTTGGTTATGTGCATAAGGTGCTTAACAACACACATCGCAAATCAATAAAGTTTCGCAAGCTTATTATATTGCATTTGCTTTAATATATATTCAAATATCTTCAGGACAAAATCCGGCAACTCTGTGCGGTATTCTCCTAAGAACTATATTGTTTTCTAAGGTGCGAACGGATTATAATAATATAATTTCGTACCTGGATCTCCACATAGTAATATGTTTATTTCAGCTCTGAAATTTGTTCGTCCAGAGGTAATAAAGGTTTTTTTAGTTCCACCAAATAACTGCAATAATATTCCTTTTTTAATGTCATCGTTTTCGTAAATTGATGGAGCTATAGCTCTGGCAAGTCGATCATATATATCCGGTTTCTGAGCTAAAATTTGCAGCAGTTCAACGCGTTCAGGAGGGAAACAATGATCTTTCCTAAAAAAATATAAATTAATACTTTTGATCATTTTATTAATAAGGTAGATTATAAAATTACCCGTCTTCTTCTTCATATAATCGTTTTTGATCAACTTTTCGGAAATGTAAAACGTCTATGTGAGTTTTATACACAGAGCGGATATTTCTCATTCTAGGATTTACTTGAATTGGTTGAGCCCTATATATCCCGGTGACTGTAACTCTATCTCCAGGGCTAACACTATCAACTAGATCATTATGAGCAAAAAGAACAACAGTGTGTGGTGTTTGACCAGGGGGCATATCATCTGAAAATAAGATTTAAAGCATGTAATCAACATTTAGGGGTAAACAAAATATGTCAACATAATCGGTAAATACGCAAGGCGTATTTTATTGCCACAATGAATGAGTGAATTAATTTCATTTTGATTAAGGAATACAAAATAATTACTGATTGCTTGGAAGTGGTTTTTATACGGCTTCTTGGATTCATGAAAATAACAATGGAAAAACCACAGAAAATAAGGCCGTAGAATCTAAGCGCCACAAAGCAGGACAATTGCTATAATGTAAAAAGGAAACTCCATTTATTTCAAATTATTTGTAGAATATAATAAATTTAGTAGTGTGATCTCAAATCGCAGATTAAGTTGATGTGCCTGAAATATTGGTATAGAAGCAGGACAACTTAACTTTTAACAACTTTTTGATACTTCATTGGCATGACATTTAAATGGGAAATTATATTAATTAGGTACATATTATGTATTTTATATATATTTCTTTATATATTTTATATATTATGTATTTTAGTCTATTGATTGATGTCAGTAAGTAGTTTTCTAAGTATGTATAAGAAGCACTAACTATTAATAATGTTAACGGCAACTAAATAAATTAGAAACCATTATCACGGTATACAGGGTTACCGCTGAATAGCGACAAAGCTATACGAATCTGAATAATACGTATAAATGTCTAACTGGAAATCAAAAAAAAAGGAATTTATTTGTAATTCATCAAAAATTTCCAAATTTTTAGGGCCAAAATGTAGTTAATGTCGGTCCATATCTTTGTTCTATATTTACCGAAATACAGCCGCAATTCAAGTTCGTTGACCTGCAAAAAAAAATCGATAAAATTCCGGACGATACTTTTAACAATAAGTTCCTATTTATGAGATGCATTTCCAAATTTCCAACTTAATCAGCAATTTCTGATCTCACTGTGTAATATTCCGGTAAGATGTCGAAAATTAGTCAGAAGCTTGCCGAGACGAGGTGCGGCGTTAGTAGCTGATAATGGTCTTTCAACGAAAAAATTACTTTACATAAAACACTTATTGTATGTAGTGGTATTTACAATAAAAGAATTTTTGAAACTAGAAGTTTAATTACTTATTTTTTAGCGTTAAAACACTTACTTTTAAAATGACGACAACATGTTCCTATTTTCTAAAGAGTGTACTAATTTTCTGTGTATTACTTATTTTTGTTTACTGGATGTAGCAAGTTATTTGATGGATTTATCAAATTAAAGATATTGGCTAGTAATGCCTATAAATCAACAAATAAACTCTAATATTTTAGTGCCACTGTATTTTATAACATTGGTTTACAAAGAAAAATCTCACACATTTTGGGTGGATTGGGCTATTTTTGGCGAACCGATTACAAATCTAATTTCCGTTTCTTTTTACCATGTTTTGTTTCTCGTATGCGGTCGTATACGGAGTCCGAAGACTGTATTTCATAATACAAATAGCTGTTTAAAATATTACAAAATATAACACAAACTTGTACCACAACAAGATATTTAATTCTTGCAAAAATGTTGCATTTCGTCGCGCCCAACGGTAAATGCCTGTGAGCCGCGCGCAGGCAGAGAGTAAGTCAAAGTGAATTCATCGAGTTAAAAATGTAGTGCCTTGAGATTATAAGATTTTCACAGTAATAGTGCGTTCACGTCATTGATGTCGTCTATGCTGTCAATTGTATTCGCCATTTACAGGATATATTCAACAAATGTCATTTATTCCATCAAATGTGAACAAAACTATAGATGCGATATAACCTAAATGTAAAAATAATTTTTGCAAATTTTACAATGTCAACGATGCGAGAGTTGTTTGCAGACAGATAACATGAAGGTTGTATAACCCTGGAATAACCCGATTAGCGTCTTTATGTCAAGTGGGTATTTTGATAATGGTATAATTCTTAAACCCAAGTTTGTATCAATAACGTGAGCGTCGTTAGTGTAGATCCTTCGTTAGACGATTTAAAAGGATAAAGACTAAATTCCTGTTTGATTTCATCGTTTCATATTTCCTGGAAAAAGGCCGCAGCAGTAATAGAAATTGAAAATTTGCCACGTTGCTAGCAAAAGAAGTATTAGCAAATACGAAACTTGCATAAGAAAGTATCTTTTAATTCTGATGATTAAAATCATTTAAAATTTGTAGACCAGTTTAAATGTATGTGTTACTCATATTTTGGTAAAATATATAAGAAGGTATATGCTACTGTAACTAATTTAATTATTAATCATTCAAGTACATTATAAAGAATATATGGTAAAGCTTGGATGAATATTCCACTGTCAGCAACGTTAGCAATAAAAGTTTACCAAATTATAATACTTTAGCATGTTAATGCTTAACAAAAATTTTAGGTATGAAATATTACCAAATTTTTACACATATAGTCTATTTACGATTCCAGATAAGGCACGTTATAGTCAGTAACATCAGGCGTAAAAACTTAAAGATCATAAATTACTAACATATGGGCACTGTTATTGCTGCATTTATGATATATTATGCTACCTACCGTTCACGACGTTGTCAGAGTGTTATACGTCAACACTGCGCTGTGTGACACAAGTATGCTTATGACGTGCTTCGTCTGGAATCGTAAATAGACTACACCTTTCATATTTTATTATAAGTTTTCTCTTACCTGGTGATTCTTGTAGTTTAACCATTTGTTTGTCTGTAAATTGTGACCTGTTATGAATAAGAGTAAAGCAATGATTGGTATTACAATTTGTGCAAAGTGTTGGTTCTGTTATGCGACCTCGATCAATCTCTACAACAGTAGTGAAGGAACAGACAATACATTTAAAAAAGGCTTCCCTCATTTCTGGCATAATATTTGATGTTCGTATTACCATACCAGATATAGTGATTAACTGATCAATATCTGAAAAAAAATAATGATTATACTAAAACCAATACATATTTGCTATATTTATTTGCCTTCAGGATTTAAGGATCTCATATTTCTTGTTTTTTCTACATTAAAAGGTCTCACTTGTATTTGATGTTCTAATACAGCCGCTGGATATCGTTCATAAAACATTTCATTAACAGTCATATCAAATGTAGGAATTACCTCTTGTGGATAACACACTAGTTGTCTATAAAGACCTTCATCAAAGGTTTCTAAATGATTACAGTTCACATTTAAAAATGGTTCCTCTAAAGTGTGAATCTGAAAAGTATTTTCCAAGAGTGCGTATATTTTGTATTTTAAAATGTTGCTAATACCTCTTCAAGTTTTTGTAAATATAATGGCTCATTTAAATTCATAGTTTCTGTCCTTTCGTCGTCTTGTGCTTCAGGGTCTATATAACGCAAAATGAATTGCTTAAACTTTTCTTTACATTGAGATACGGAAACATTTGTACCCCAAATCACTAAGTGTGGAGCATTTCCGTCTGATTCCTGTGACTCAGGTATTGCTTCCAACTGTGAAGATTGTAAATGTTATACTAAATTTATATAAAATATTTTATAACGTAGGAAAGACAATTAACATTATATACACTATTGCGCATAAGAACCGAGCACATATATTTAGGGACACAGAATTAGTTCCCTCATCTATAAATTCGAATATCACTTGGATTATACTTACCGCTTAAAATTGGTTTAGAAATATAAACCAATATAGAAATATAAACAAGTTATTCTTTACAACTAGAAATGGTAAAAAGTTTGGATTTCAGATTTTTAATTTTTAGTTTACAATTGAAGGATTAATAACAACATTTAAGCATTTCAAATCTATGTTTCACAATGAAATTTCCGTAGTCTATTATTTCGATATAATAAAACACAGTTGTATAGTTTCAAAATAATATATATGCACTACATATGTTTCACCACACTGTGGCTTCATCAGGTGGATGAATATACTAATTCAAAATATCAATTAGATCTTATATATATCAATACAAAGTACAGAACTAATCTTATTCTAAGAGGGGGTGGACATGTATGAGTTTTAAGTTTAGTAGGGGGGAGTTATTTATGTCTAGTTGGTGATTTAAAATTATACCTAATTTATTATATTTGTTAATTTCTAAACTTTCTAACATATTAAGTTTTTTACTTTTATCTAGAACATGCAAAGTTTTAAAATTAGTGCTGAATTTGTGATTATGTTCTAGGCAATGATTGGCAAAAGTTGAGTCTGTCTTCTTGTCTCTGTGGCTTCTTTCATTCTAATATCAAATGTCCGTCCTGTTTGTCCGACATACACTTTTTTACAATCTTCGCATGTCAACTTGTAAACCCCTGAGTTTAATCTATTGTCCGTTTTATCTTTGTTGTTTTTTATAGCGTTTTGTAAGGAATTGTTGGTTTTGAATGAAATGGTCTCTTTTTTACTTGTTTTTATTAAGTTTCCTACTTTGTTTGAAATTGTACCGATGTATGTGATAGAATTATAACTAAATGTTCTATTGTTTTTTACTGTGGGGTAAATTGAAGATATCGTTTTAGATTTCTGTAGTTTTTTTAGAATATTATTAATTAAATTAAATTAAAAATTCATGTTTTTTAGTTGTGTGTGTTATAGTGAGGTCTAGAAAGTTTATGGATTTATTTTCTTCTATTTCAATGGTAAATTTGATGTTTGGGTGAATAGTGTTAATGTAATTATGTAAAGATTTTAATTGTCTGTCTGTACCGTTAAAAGAAACCAATATGTCATCCACATATCTTATCTATTATTCTATTATATGTCTATTATTTCGTTCTGAATAGACAATGTGCAGTCTGTAACTCAGGTAGTTGCACAATTTACGTTACACGGATTCAATTTGATTTACATATATTTTAGATACCAAACGGTCGACTAATACTCAAACTTACTAATAAGAAATGCGAAATAAAAAAAAGTTAATGATATCAATATTTATTTGTGGAATTTTGCGACATTTTAATGATATAACCCAGATATTTAACAGCAGATCTAGTAATGTTTAATCGGTTTTGATCGACGGTGAATATCACACCAATATCTTTCTTAGAACTTCTTTTTTTAATAACAGCGCTGTCAATGTAATAAAGGGAATTTAAATAATTTATTTTCTTCTTTTTTTTTTTTTAATTGAAGTGGCCTTTACTTGATGGAAATTCATTATCTATTTTCCTTGTGAATATTACAACAGCATTTGGAAATATTAAATTAAATTTGTTCATGTGACACCAAATGTGGAAAGTATTTAAAGTTTTGCAAAAGCTCAACATCAGTTATATTCTTAAAATTGTGAGTAATTTATTTTAAGGTCATTTGATAAGTCAGTACCTTGCAGTCAAGATATGTTATTTATTAAGTCATTACAATATGAAACAAACATGTAAATAATTTACATATCTGTAACTATGCACATGGACAATACACCTCGTATTTTCAGCAATTACTTCTGCTTAATACATATGTTTCTGCCAATATAGGCGTCCTCAGCTAAGCTAGTGAAGCAATTTATACAAATTAATACAAACCTGTTATAAACAACTGGTTTGTATCTGTATTTAAATTTACTGAAATAGCCCGCAAAGATCAAGCAAGTTCCGTCCTATAAGAAGACAACTATTTAATAATTGACATCTTACGGGCGAAAGATACATTGTCCGGAGGGCTACCTATCGTTCGAACAGCTATGCTGCTACGGGAAACGATAAAATACGTATGTAGATGTAGTCCATTAACAACCTGCCAGATGGCGGTATATACGAAAAGGTTTTGTTTAAGTATAACAATACGTTAAGCACGTATAAAGCGTTTGTACAATATGAAACAAACATGTAAATAATTTACATATCTGTAACTACGCACATGGACAATATTGCACATGGACACGTATTGTTATACTTAAACAAAACCTTTTCGTATATACCGCCATCTGGCAGGTTGTTAATGGACTACATCTACATACGTATTTTATCGTTTCCCGTAGCAGCATAGCTGTTCGAACGATAGGTAGCCCTCCGGACAATGTATCTTTCGCCCGTAAGATGTCAATTATTAAATAGTTGTCTTCTTATAGGACGGAACTTGCTTGATCTTTGCGGGCTATTTCAGTAAATTTAACATTCGTGTGCCAGTCCTTGAGACGAACACACGTATTATCTCTCCGTTGAAAATAGCTCCGCTATTTCTGACAAACATCATCATTTTCTGATTTTAATTGAATTTATTTGATTAATTTCTGGAAGTTCTTCAAGTGCTACGCCGTTTTGGACAGTTTGTGCAGCGATTTAGTGCAGTGATCTTACAGTGCGCCGATTTTTTCAGAGATTAACCGAGTTTACTCGATTAGTTTCTGGATTCCGAGACTTTCTCGAATTTTTCTTGAGTTTTTTAGTACTTAACTAAAATTCTCTCGAATTATTTGAGAGGTTTAGTGCCGTGTTGCTGTGCAGTGTTTTAAAAATAAGTGTTTGCTGTGTCGTTAATTAATTAAATCAACCTGAGTCATACTCGGTTGGTTTTTTAATTAAATAGACCGTCTGTACGCTATTATCGTGGGCGAATTGTTGGGCTGAATTCAGCTCGTTGGCAATTCCTCTGCGTAAAAACGTATAGACGCTTCACTTACTAAATTTATACGCCTTCAGGACGTTTAATTCTCAAGCTTGCTTGAATTTTCCGGATACTCCGGAATTTTCCTGAAAGTTTTTCTGTGCCGTGTTACAGTGCCGTGTTAACATAAGTGCTAGCTACGTCTGTAATTAAATAAGTCAACCTGAGTTATACTCGGTTGATTTTTTAATTATATAGCCAACTTATACGCCATCACTGTGGGCAAATTGTTGAGCTGGTAACAGCTTGCTGACAATTTCTCTGCGTGAAGACGTGTAAGCGCTTCACTTATTAAATCCCCTACGCCCTCGGGACGTTTTTTAATTATTTTCAGTGTTTTACGCCGCGATACGTGTTCTGTTGGTTGTGTGCGCGATGTTAGTGCCGTGCTGTGCGGTTGTGCAGTGCTAGTGTTCGTCCGTGCATCTCCATCACACGATCGCCCCACCACGCCATGAGTGCCCTCCCCTCCAAGGAGCCACACCCCGCTCGGATGGAAGAGGAATCAGGACCCAGTTCGACCAATCCCGCAATGCCCCCACTTTTTAATCTCGCCCCGACGGCCAGTACGATCGTACTGAACGATTCGATGGTAGGGTTGGAAAACATCATTAATATGCAAAGCGGCGACAGCGAGATGGACACTTCGAGTGTCACTGGCTCCGCCCCTTCCGATACCACCACCACCACCACGACGACAGAAGGAACGACTGAAGGGCCCGACCAGGAAGGCCCCTTCCAACAAGTACAGCGGAACAAAAGGCACCGCCCAAATCCCCGATACGAAACAGAACCACCAGTGCCAGCCCCGACTAGCAATAGATACCAGGCGTTGGGAAATCCCACCACTAGCGCCAGCAATAGCGGCGTTGCCCCTCCCACTCAGGCAAACATCGCCGTAAAAACCCGAATCCCCCCGATTACCATAAAAGACAAAGACAAATGGTTGTCACTTTCTGCGGCTTTTAATTCCCGCAATATTAACTTTAGCAAAGCCCGAACCACCAACCAAGGGGTAGTAATAAACCCCTCTACTGTTGAGGACTACAGGAAGATGATCCACTTCTTGAATACAGACAAGTTAGAGTATTACACATACCAACTTGCTGAAGAGCACTCGCTCAAAGCGGTTATTCGCGGTATCCCCTCAGCGATACCAACCGCAGACATCCTCAACGACCTAATCTTGCAAGGACACAACGTCCTAAAAGTCCACCGGATGAAGAACGTCCGGACAAAACTCCCAATGCCGCTAGTTCTCGTTGAGCTCCAGAAAAACAACGAGAACAAGAAAATATTTCAACTGACTGAAGTACTCCGCCTTCGGATCACAGTCGAGGTTCCGAATAAACGAACTGAAGTCACTCAATGCTTCAGATGCCAGAGATTCGGACACGGTTCGCGCATGTGCCACATGCATCCCAGATGCGTAAAATGCGGGCAGGATCACCCCACCTTGGAGTGTAAGAAGCCCCGCGAGGACCCGGCCGCCTGCTGTAACTGCACCGGCGATCATACGGCCAATTACAGAGGATGCCCCCACCACCCGGTCAAGAGAATAAACAACTTCTCCCACCCACCTAGACCCGCCCAGACAAGAAACGCGCCAAGATCTAACTTCCAAGAAGAACCAAGGAAAAACCCTTCCCAAACCAGCACCAATTACCCGCCGCTCCGCCCTTCCCCATGGGCCAAACTTCCTCAAGTTCCCGTAGTTCCCAATTCCACACCAAACCCTCAGCCCACAACAAAACCCCCACCCATCCCCAAACCAACGCAACCTGAGCAATCCACAACTCAGGACAAATTCGATGGCGATAATATCGATGTCGGCGCATTGATCCGTTTAGTTTTTAAAATAAAAACCGGTCTCAAAAAAGTCAATTCCTTGGAAGACGCCATCGAAGTCATTCTAAGTTTCACTCAGGAAATAACTCAACTTTTCACCTGTAAATGAATACACGACCCAACAAACCTTCATCTCTAAAGATTGGAGCATGGAACGCATGCTCCCTACTCCCCAAAATCCTGAGTCTCACCGAATTCGCCCAACGCCACAACTTGGACGTTATTCTGGTGAATGAAACCCACCTTCGAGCTGCAAACGCTCCACACATTCCCGGCTATACTTTGTATAGAACTGACCGCCTCTTCGGGAGAGGAGGAGGTACGGTCATCTTCATTAAATGTTTCCTGCCACATCATGAATGCTTTTCCCCCGTTCTTATGGGCTTTGAATCCACAAGCATAAAAGTTCAAACAAGACATGGAGATCTCAAGATCATATCCGCTTACAAACGGCCTCAAGCACCCCTTCTGCACGAGGAACTAGATGCCCTCCTCGATGAAAACGTCCCCACCATCATCGCTGGAGATCTAAATTCCAAGCATCCAGCGTGGAACTCTAGAGTCCGAAACCGCGCTGGAAATTCCCTGTTCTCGTACATGGAAAGGAACAACATTATCGTCGATGGTCCCGCTGAGCCCACACACTACGGCCCAACCGGAGCACCTGATGTTCTAGACATCATGGTGGCCAAAGATCTCTTCTTTGACCACTCCATCACAGCGCTCCGAGACCTCGACTCAAATCACGACCCAGTAATCATCGAACTGGGTCAAGAGCCCCCCCCTTCTGAGCGATTCAGAATTGTCATGTCCTGGCCAGCTTTTTCAAAACACCTTCAGAACAATCTCGGTCTGATTCCCTTCATCAATAATGCCCAGGAGTTGGATGAAGAAGTCGTACGCTTCACCAACTCTATCCACCATGCCAGGGAATTCGCCTCAAACCGAATTCCCGTAAACAAACAAATCTCACCTCTTCCTCGAGATTTGGTCGAACTCATCAGACAGCGAAACCACTCCCGAAGAACGTACAGTCGCACCTTACACCCAGACGACAAACGAGAGTGGAACAGACTGTCTGTTGACGTTAGATATGCCCTATCCAACCACAGGAATCAGACATGGAGGGAAAACATGGAAGCTCTGGACGAGAACCCAAAGATGTGGCAGGTCAAACGAGCCCTGGGGAGGAAACATCAACCAACAGTCCCCCCAATACATGGGCAAAACGGAGTCGTCTACTCCCAAGACGAGAAGGTAGAGGCGTTCGCTGATCATCTCGAACAAACTTTCAGCCCTACCTTCGACAACATCAATATCGAACATCTGGAGGAGGTAGATCGGGTCGTCAACAGGCAACTCGGGATTCCGCCTCAACAAAACCTCCGCCCAGTCACTCCGTCAGAGCTAAAATCCATACTCAAGGATCTCCATGCAAAGAAAGCACCAGGACATGACAAGGTGAGCAACACCTGTCTGAAGGCACTCCCACGTAAAGGACAAATGTCGCTTCTCAACATTGTCAACTCGGCCCTCCGCCTCAGGCATTTTCCCACCGCCTGGAAAGAAGCCCGTATCATCATGATCAGGAAGAAGACGGAAAACTCGACTTTTCCGCAAAGCTACAGGCCCATAAGTCTACTTCCGAATATGGGCAAAGTCCTTGAGAAGACCATCCTCTCCCGACTCAAGGACGAAATTGAAGATCTGGACCTGATTCCAAATGAACAGTTTGGATTCAGGAAGAGACATTCCACGACCCACCAAATCCATCGAGTGGTGCATCACATCACTACGGGCTTCAATCTACGAGAAGCGACGGGAGCAGTCCTCTTCGATGTGGCCAAAGCCTTCGACAGAGTCTGGCACGAAGGAATCATCTTTAAACTTATCCAGGTCAACATACCCACATCTCTGATCCACATAATCCAATCCTTCCTCAGTGATCGTACCTTCTCTGTTGTCCTCAAAAACTCCACCTCAGCCTCCCGGCCTATATTGGCTGGAGTACCCCAAGGTGCTGTACTCTCCCCCCTCCTATTCAATCTATACATCCATGACATCCCTAGATCCCCCAACACTCACCTCGCCTTATACGCTGATGACACCCTCATATTTTCCCGCTCACGATCCCCCTGGATAATACAACGACGCCTTCAAGCAGCAATCGACTCCCTGGAGGAATGGTTCTCCAACTGGAGGATCTCCATTAACCCAGGGAAAAGCTCAGCAATTATCTTCGTCAGACATACCAGGACCAGGCCAGACACAAACCTTTCAATGTACGACAGGGACATACCATGGGCAGCGAAACTGAAGTATCTAGGGGTCATACTAGATACCAGGCTCACCTGGAAATTCCATATCGAAAAGGTCCAGAACCACGCTACGGGAGTGATCACGCAGCTATATCCCATGCTTCACGGTCACAACAAACTGGACCTTAACATGAAGATTCTCCTCCTCAAGGCCGTCATCAGACCAATACTGACATACGCAGCACCAGCGTGGGGACATGCTGCAAAAACCCACATTAATCGGCTCCAAATAGTCATAAACAAAGTCTTGCGTATCATCACGCAAGCCCCATGGTATGTAAGAAACGACACCATCCGTCGAGATCTCGATTTCCCAACCATCCGGGAAACCATAGTAGAGATCGCAAGGAAATATTTTGAAGATGTTCCACAACATGAGAACCCGCTGATCTCCGAAATGGAAATACACCTCCATTTCGGAAATCATCGACGACCCCAAGACGTCCTACTTGATGACCCTCCTTGAAACAACCCTCCAACACCCATCACCTTACTCCATCTCTCACTCCAAAACTCCTACTGCCCAAATACCGGCTATTATTAACACCCATCTTCCGATTCAACAATTCACTAACCAAAACCCGAGAGACCAAGAGCCGCAGCACACTGCATCTTGATCTAAACTCGGACAAAAATCATCCGCGTCACGAAACAAACCATTAAAGAACCGAAACAAAGAACTAAGTTCATTTCGGAACATCTCCATTCCTAGAAGAAGAAGAAGAAGTAAATTTAAATACAGATACAAACCAGTTGTTTATAACAGGTTTGTATTAATTTGTATAAATTGCTTCACTAGCTTAGCTGAGGACGCCTATATTGGCAGAAACATATGTATTAAGCAGAAGTAATTGCTGAAAATACGAGGTGTATTGTCCATGTGCATAGTTACAGATATGTAAATTATTTACATGTTTGTTTCATATTGTACAAACGCTTTATACGTGCTTAACGTATTGTTATACTTAAACAAAACCTTTTCGTATATACCGCCATCTGGCAGGTTGTTAATGGACTACATCTACATACGTATTTTATCGTTTCCCGTAGCAGCATAGCTGTTCGAACGATAGGTAGCCCTCCGGACAATGTATCTTTCGCCCGTAAGATGTCAATTATTAAATAGTTGTCTTCTTATAGGACGGAACTTGCTTGATCTTTGCGGGCTATTTCAGTAAATTTAAATACAGATACAAACCAGTTGTTTATAACAGGTTTGTATTAATTTGTATAAATTGCTTCACTAGCTTAGCTGAGGACGCCTATATTGGCAGAAACATATGTATTAAGCAGAAGTAATTGCTGAAAATACGAGGTGTATTGTCCATGTGCATAGTTACAGATATGTAAATTATTTACATGTTTGTTTCATATTGTACAAACGCTTTATACGTGCTTAACGTATTGTTATACTTAAACAAAACCTTTTCGTATTAAGTCATTGATAAATATAATAAGTTGGAACCTTCAGAAACTCGAGAAGTTAAGTGGAAAAGTCTGAATTTATAGCTATTGTAGGTAACATACCATGCCTTCAATTAATCTTCATTTAGATTCAATATAAATTTGGAGCAGTAAGATTTCTAAAGTCAAATTTTGAAAATGTTAATTTATTGAAAAGCTGTCTTATCAATTAGATGATTTATTATTTATTATCATGTTAGAAATACAACACAAAGTTTTTATGGTTGAGTTATTTTAGAACTAGTAGATTAATAAATGGACAGTAGATTTATGCAATTATTCAGGATTTTCAATAACAAAGGTATTTTTAATAATGTAAAATATTATTAATTAAAAATCTGGTGTGAAGAACACAAATACAGGTTCACTATAGTGAACGGGGACAGTATTTCGTAAATCCGGGAGCACTTAAAAAAAAAGAACTGCTGATTGCATTGAAGATGTTCGACATCGAATTGAAAACTCACCAAAGAAATCCATTGCGAAACTATCGCAAAAGTTCAAGTATCAGTTGTAATATTTCACATCATTCTTAAATATTTAAAATTATATCCATATAAAATTAAACTGTTCAAGAACTTGGTCCCGTTGATTACAATAAAAGAACCGAGTAGTGCCAATGGCAAAATAAAGATGATGTTCTTAAAAAAATGTTTCATTACTGATGAGGCCTGGTTTCATCTTTCGGGATATTTAAACAAACAAAATATGAGAATATGGTCGGCAGAAAATCCTCATGAATTTGTGGGAACATATAAAATTTGTGTTTGGCTGGCGGTGTCAAATCATTGGCCCAATATTTTTTAATGGAACAATAAATGCTATAAGATACCGAAATGACTTATTAGAATTATTAATCAGTTACATGACAATGATATTACAGAAGGATTTTTCCAACAAGACAATGCACGGCGCAACAAACGCGCGCTTGTTTGGAAGAGTTCTTTGATAATCGAATAGTGAATTTTCCTCCAAGGTCTCCACATGAAGAACACGATTTTTAGAACGCCACTACATACAATTAAAGAACTTTGCAATAGTATTAGAGAAGTTTGAGATAATATAATCCCTCATTTGTCAAACGCATTGAGACAAGAGGGTAATATTTCGAGCATCTTCTTTAACGTAATATTTTTACAAAAAACGCATTTCTGTAAATAAATGTCTTTTATTTGAAATATTTCACAAGAAATAAGATTAAGTTGTAACACAACTAAATTGTAATCTGTCAGACGACCAAAATTTTACTTTCGAAAAACCTTACTGTTCCACAGTGTTCCCAAATTTATTGCAATCATAGGCTATTCTAAATGAAAATTTAATTGAAGGCATGGTAGTTTATCTTACCTGTTAAATCGGACTTCATAAACTTGATTACAGAATTGTTAAACTCAAAATTTGACAATTTTTGTTAAAGGTAATTCTGGTCGATAATATCGAATGGGCAACTGATGTCCGCATAAACAATATCCAATTGACTAAAGCTTCAGCTATATCTCAGGTTATGCAGGACAGGTTTGTTAGAGTAGAATGGTTTTTCACAAATCCGTGCTGTGAAGAAGAAATGAAGGGGAGACACTTGAACAGGATGATTTTATGAAGGACGCATACAATAATTTTTGCAAAAACAAAAATAATAGCTTTATTATTGGTCTATAATTAGAGATGTCAGTGATATCACCTTTTTTAGATACACAGGGCAAGTTCCAGCGATTTTTCTGGCTTGTGGGAATGAAGATGTGTGCAATAGATAAATTAAAGTCAGGAGAGAATTAACTAAAACATTAGTACAGTCCTTAATCACGCATTTAGAAATATTATTGTAACCAGCAGTATGCTTGTTTTTTAGTTTCCAAATGGCTTCGATAATATCATATTGTGTAACAAGAAACGACGATAAGTGGATAACTATTAATGGTATAATACTCAAGTGACGCAGTCTCAGAATTTTTAGGAAAATAAATTTTTGTAAATGTAGTTGCCATAGAGAGGAAGTATTATTCGACGATCTTTGCAAGGGAACAGAAATGTTCAAAACAGAATAAAATTTGTAATAAGAAGCAGCATGATACTCGTAAATATCAATACAAACAATGAGACCAGACAGTTTAAAGTAGATTCGAATAGAGTCTTATGAGAGTAGTCTTTTTAAAGTTATATCCCATATTAATATTTAACAGAAATTGACGAGCAAGGGGAAATTTCCATTCTGTTCGACTCGGCTCGTATCCATCACTTCGCACCCAGAAATCGTGAACTTATGTGTAACATCATACCATAATGCGGGATAATTTATGTCTTCAACAATAAGGAAGTTATAGTCAGGTCCAAAATCGAAATCACAATCTATGTCTGAAAGTATCAAGTCCAACAGACAATCAATTGTATTGGTAATATTGTTAAATTGAATCAGGTTTAAAGATGTCATGAACAAAAGCAGAAGTTCCAAATTCGCATCAGATTCTACACCAGATCCGACAAAATTTGAAATTTACAAGAAAAATATTTTTCGTAGAAATAATGATTTTCAACATGTCAATGAAAGGCTTAGGTTTTGCCTAATTTAAATTTTCTGGAATATACGCTAAATCAAAAAAAATATGAGAATCTATAATCTTAACAGTATATATTACTAAATCAATCAAAGAAACTGCCGATTGAAAGAAAGAAGATGCATCAACCACTTTATATTTAATTTTATGAAAAGCAAAGCGAACACCACCACCAAAAGATATATCAGGATTATGAAGATATGATAAGTTCTTTCATTTGAATAGCATTGACGGCCCCCTTGAAAGAAATACAATCCCAACGCAAATATTAATCCTCTCAAGTTTTAGGGCATGCATTTGTTTCTTCTAATTAATTGAAATTTAGACTAATCAATCCATAATACTTTATACCACTCATTATTTTTCCATTTTTAGTAATCTTTTGAAAAACTAAGATTGTTAGTTTTATTTTCTTAGCCTTATAAAACAGCTACATGACTGAATATTTATTTAGAAACTACTTTACAGTAAATTCTAGATCTACTGAACTTCCAATAACTTATTTTAAACCTTGTGCTAATAGCTTACTATTTTTATTATTTTAAGTCGCAGTTGTTTTCTAAAAGGATACCTCAGTTTTCATAGTTTCATTTTCTTTATAATACACTGTTACTTGCCATTGATTTACCATTGTCTTCTTGTTTAAACACTACATATTGTACATATAATTAATTTTCCATAAATAAGATTCAAATCCATATATCTTAATTATTATTGTAATAATTATGTTTATTATTTAATAATTTAAAATATCTGATAAAAGTTCTATTATTAAATAAAGATCTATTCTGTTTTTCTAATTAAATGGAAATATGGAAAAATATCATATATACATATTTCAAATCTACTTCAGAAATTATTAATTAGCATTTTAAGTTGTAACTTTTATTTACAATTAAAATAAATAACATCTGCTTCTTAAATGACTTTATGCAACAAGTAAAATGTTAATTCTCATTTATTTTTTTTTTATTTTATTATTTTTTTGTTATTTATGAAAAATACTTACTGTATCAGAACCAACATTGACTTGTCTGATTCTTTTATCAGATCGAACATCTGGTCTCATTCGAATTGGAGTTCCTCGTATACCAGATCTAGGAGTTCGTACTGAGCCTAAAGAACTTGGTGTTCCATAGTTGAGTGGTGAACTTAAGTCAATCTCACTCATTCCTAAAGCTACAGAAACATGTTAGATATTACGTGATAGTTTATGGTTATTATTATCATTATAACATACGAGCTGCAGGACTAGTAGCAACAACAGTTGGAGGAGGAGACGATGTAGGATTTTCATTATTTCTTTGTGTATTAACAGGCCATCTCATCGGGGTAGAAACATCGTTATTTGTGTTTTGTGAAGGGGTAGTTCTACCTCCTCTCCTAGGAGTTCTTGTTGGAGTTTCAGGAATAACTTCCCTACGAGGTGTTGTATTTCCTCGCCTCGATGGTGTTGTTGTTCCATTTCTACGAGTACGGGATCCTGCCGGTGACGACATTTTTCAATTTTGCACTTTAATTGATTAAATATATAAAAATTTTATGAAAGCTCTATATTCAACAGCAAATTCACTTAAGCAAACGATGTTGTACAATTGGCGCCAAAAAAGTTTGGCTGTTAGTATGTTCAATATTCCTAGTTTCCATGCGCTAAAATTTGTATATAATTTTTTTCAAAAGTAATAATTTAATTCGTTCGTTGTTTATATAATATGTTATACATAGTATTATTTTCCAGATCTTGAAGAAATAGTGTTCTAGAAATTATTAACAAATTAAGAAATATTAATAAAAATTATTGAACAAAATTTGAAATTGTCATTTAAATATTGCTATGTATAATATTTAACCATTAAATTTCTTGCTTTAGTCAGCTTTAGTTACCCACAGAAACGATAGATGCTGCTTTAGAATGTCATAATGACAGTTTTGTTTATAATTTGAACAATTCCAAATAATTTATTCAATAAATATGTTGATATTTTGAACAGCTGCGCGCTTGTATGGTGTGTATGTGTGTGTGCTATATTAATTTTCTAAATACATACTTTGTGTTAATATGTAAATTGTGCTTTATTGTGTATGCGTAATGATCAAAATTTATAACTGTAAAATTTCACTAAAATGCGTTTTTCTCCTAGAGTGTCGGAAGTTAATTATTTTGATGATCTCCTAGAGTGACGATGTTTTGCATACATATTATTACTATTCACTGAAAGGATGCAAGTTATCAAGAAAACATGCCCGCAATTGATGGTAATTGTTCGTTATTTTATTTCTTATAACTGCTTATAGAGAAACATTACAAATATCTTCCAAGTGATCGCGCATTTTGATGATATTTAAATTTATTTCCTTTATGTAATTAAATTTATAGAGCAGCAGAATAATCAAAACTAGTTATTCGCTTTTTTAGAAAAAGTTTAAAAGTTTTAGAATCAATAATTTGAATACATCTGAGCATGTGCAAAATTTTGTTACCCTAACTTGCTACACCCCTATATAGGGTAGATCAATGGATTCTTTGATCAATATAAAGAGAATTAATTCAGAACTATCTAAAATGGATACTGTTGTATAATAATAGTGTAATATATGTGTTGTTAAGTAGTGAATTATGCCAATGTTATATTGAAATTATGGAAAGCGATAAGTCAATGATAGATGTGATATATTGTGATTGTTTAATACCAGATGGATGAATGTGAAAATTTAATAAGTAAAATTGTAGTGTAAGTGCAAAGATTTATGCAAAAATGCAAACATTAAGAAAAAAGACTAGCCCGTTAAAATGTGAGTAACTATCGGGCATGAGAAGTAATTGTAAAGCTTTGCTTGCATATTTTTAATAATTATTATTTTTACATATTGCAAAAATGCATGTCTAATGTTTATTTTATTTACGCTGATTTTTGCACCTCATGTTTTATTCAGAACAATTTTAGGTAGTAAATGTTTAGATTAATGTTATTAGATTACCTACATACTCATTTGGAGTAAATTTTTGTAATAAGATGCAATCTATTAAAAAAGCAATTGAAATAGAATAGACTAAATTTCCAGTTTTGAAATTCACTTTGATACCTGATTTTTATGTCGGAAAATAAATGGTTTACAAAATGATCTATGGGTATTGTTTTAAATTAATATAAATTGTATTAATTTCTCTAATTCTTATTTTTTAATTGTCAAAATATAGCCTAAATAGTATAACAGTCTAGATAATTCTAGATAATCACTAACAATAAGTTTTAAAATTATAATAAATATAGTTATATATAATGAACATAATTGACTTTTGCATAAATAGAGTATATTAAGTATATTCCTAAATTGTGTAATTATTATGGATGGAAACTTGATATTAAAATAATTTTACTTACAGTAAGTATAAATATGATTGTACCACATTTAGAGATACTGCTTGTTATTTTTTAATGAAATTTAAAATTTCGATGTTATTAACCTATTTTTTTTTTTCGTACCATACAATAGAAAAAATAAGTATTTTATCAGTTTTTGTTTGATAAACTATTGTTAATATTTAAAGGTTTTATTGATTTCTCAAAATGTAAGTAAATTAGAAAAGCATTTAATAGGAATTAAAGTCATTCCCATAATAAAATTCTGTTAAATGTTTGTAGCGAGTATTTTTTTGTTTCGATTCTATTTCAAACTATATTTAATAGTTAATTATAGCTATGTAATTATTCAGTAGATTGCAAAATGTTAAATAATTATAAGTAATTTGACTAATTGTATATAGGTTTAAAAAAAAGAAGAAAATTATTATGATTTCCTGGGTGTTTCACGTGTTGGTTTTGTTAATAAATCTCTGTGATTTTTTACGTTTGGACGATTTCCTATTTGCCTTCATCAGAAGTTTGTTGGTAGTCGATTCCCTATGAAGACGAATGCAATGTCGTCGAAACGTCGAATTCCTTTTAATGATCAAACCGACATACGAAACAACACTCAGGAAACCACATCTATACTATATAATCGTGAGAACGTCAGAGACATAAATATGTATAATAGACTTTAATAATCTTATTGCATCTTTATATCGTTCTTAACAATCCACTGGTTTTTCATATTTTGTTCAATATGCGCACATATTAAGGTATCCTGTTGTTCGTTATTCTTGTACTTCCTTTCCGGTGACGTATATCTGTGATTTTTAAAAACTGCTTATTCAATAGCATAGACCCAGTCTATTTTTAAAAGCAATAGAAAATGAATCATTACGTTTATATTTCCACTGTAATATCAACTATGTAATAATTTGTATTTTTTCAGTTACATTATGTCACAATTTTGGATTCGAATATTGCTTTTAAATCTTCCAAATGATATGTATTCTTTATTTAAAATTACGACACGATACAAGTATTAGAAAATCTTCTACTGCCATTATTTATAATTCTTGTTAAAGAATTGTCCAGATTTCATCAATAATTTTCCGATTTAACTCAGTCGAACTCGGCCAATTCATTCCAATATACATATTTTCTTTGTAGGTTAATTGTGACTGTTAATGTTATCAAATATTTTAACGTTTTTCCTTCTTCTATATATTTATTTTTATATTTATTACTTTAGCTCTTCTGCCATTATCGTAAAATTGTCTCTTTCAGCACAACCTTAACATTAGTAGACACAAATTTTATAATTTTAGTTGTTTCCAGTTCCAAATTATTGAAATTACTGAGACTAGTGGTTTTATTTGTTGTTTTGGTCTTTGTGAATGCTTTAGGTAGAAATATTAAGAATAATAAAGAGCTGAGGACACAGCCTGGGTTTAATAATATTAATACTTTCTATTTTGTATATTTACTATTGTAAAGTTTGTCTTTTCGGGTTCGTAAATAAAACTAACAATAACTTTAGACACACACTATATTAATATTAAAACGTATAACAATATAAAACTAACTATTAACAATAAGCACATTTATGTATTTGTATCTATATTTATGTGTACTGCGCGAGACTCTAGGATTCAATGAATGTCCATCCCTTCGTCGACGCGGCTTTATATCGTGGTGAATACTCTTCGAGAGCGTTTCCGTAGGCCTCGAGAAAACACCAGAGGCATGACGCGTGACGCGTTATTGGATGAGTCATCACATTGCCCCCTTCTTAAAAATGAAGTTTCGTCCCGAAACATGTCATACTTTGGTTCCCTCAAGCGATGGCGAAATCGACAGGTAGGGCCTTTGTTACATTGTGACGTCATATCGAAATAACAGTCCACGGTCTTATCTTGCCTGGATGGACAGGAATATTCAAGCCGGTAACTGCATACCAGAATTTCCATACCAGTATGTCGGAAGATTACTTCCAACATGCTCCTTACAATTCTCCAGTCCAGGCGGTCCAATCCACAACCCAATTTTGGAACTGCCAATTTCAGAATGTCTTGCTGTAACATTTGTACGCGTAAGTGGGCCAGGGCCTCCCATAGGGCACGATAGGTTGGCTTCAGGCTCGACAGTTCTTTCGTGACCAAATAAAATATGGGCTGTCCTTCATTTGTTATTTGGAGACTCTTCCCAATTGCTGGTCCCTGCTGCCTTAGTTTTTCGATTCTACCAAATCTCTCTTTAAATTCCCAGGCAATTCCTTTGGCCATTCGTAGATCTCGGGCTACGCAATGAACAAGCGCGTAGTCTGGCGGCACCGTAAACAAATCTTGCTGTTTCTCGATGGTTACCCCAAATCGAGCTTTTCTCGAACCAGAATATTTTTCCATAAAGTCTTCGAAGGTTAGTTCATGGTATTGGCTATCCAATCGGTGCAAGTCAACGGTTTCGTCATTATTGTCTCCAGAGTATGGGGCTAATCGATTAAAATGTACGCTTGGCTTAGTGTGAGGTGTTCGCCTGATGCGGTATATTACATCGTTGATCCGCTTCAACACTCGTATGGCCCCTCCCAATTCTTTTGAAGTTTTGGAGATAGGCCCCGTCGGCGTTGTGGATTATATAACCAAACCCGATCGCCTTCATGGTAACCACTCTTCTCGGCGTTGATGTCATAGCTCTCCTTCATTCTGTCACTAGCATCTTGGATATTATGTCTGACTTGTTCATGGATATTATCTAGTCGTCGTCTGAGCGTGCTGACATAAGCTTCTCCGGCAAGATCTTCACCAGGCTTGCTCCCAAACTTTAAATCACAGAGCAATCGGAGTTCCCTCCCGAATAGCACGTTTGCTGGTGATTGGCCAGTTGTCTCTTGAACGGAGGCCCGATACGCCATTAGAAATAATGGTAAATGTTCGTCCCAATCTCTCTGGTGTTCGGAGACCACTTTGGATAAGTGTCTGATCATGGTCTTGTTCATTCGCTCTACCATCCCATCTGATTGTGGATGCAAGGGAGTTGTTCTTGTCTTCCGTATGCCCAAAAGTCCACACATCTTTGCGAATAGACTGGACTCAAAATTTCGCCCTTGATCGGAATGAAGTTCCAAGAGTACACCAAAACGGCTGACGAACTCCTTCACAATCACGTCTGTTACAGTTCCAGCTTCTTGATTTGGTAGAGCATATGCTTCAACCCATTTGGTAAAGTAATCCATGACCACTATTATGTATTTATTTCCTTTGTCGCTTTCTGGAAAAGGGCCGGCGGCATCTGTGGCGATCCTTTCAAATGTGCTTCCTACATTATATTGGCGCATAGGTGCACGTCGACGCCTCTGGGGACCATTGCTTCCGGCGCAATTAGCACACTTTCGGCACCATTCTTTCACATCTGGTGAACAATTCACCCAGTAAAATCTTTGGCGCACCTTCTCCATTGTTTTATGGACTCCAAAATGTCCCCCAGAAGCACCATTATGGAGTTCTCGCAATACCTCTGATATTCTTTTCTTGGGAACCACCATTTGTATCTTGCGCTCACTTCCATCGTGATTTTCGACCTCACGTCTCAGGAGATCGTCTTCCATGGTTAAGGAACCCCATTGTGCCCAGTATGACTTCAATTCTCGTGAATGGGGAGCAATTTCTTGCCAGGTTGGTCTTTGCCCATTTCTCTTCCAAGCCCTGAGGACTGCAAGATCCGGATCAGCTTCTTGATCTGCTCGCAAATTGTCAGGTTGCCATTGGTCATCAACCACGGTAGTTCGAAGAGCGTTGGCCGATTTGTCTTCGATTCTGTTGCAATATCGACAGTCTTCTGGACAGGGCCTTCTGGAAAGGGCATCTGCATTTTGATGTTTGAGGCCTGCTCTGTGTTCAATGACAAAGCCATACTCCTGTAGCCTCTCAATCCATCTAGCTACTTGACCCTTTGGATTCTTAAATTGCAAGAGCCACTTTAAGGCGGCATGATCAGTGCGGATCAGGAACTTCTGCCCATACAGGTACTTGTAAAAGTGCTCAATGGTCTTATCTACTGCCAATAGTTCTCTCCTGGTTACACAGTAGTTCCTCTCCGGTTTGGACAGGGTCTTGCTGAAGTATCCAATGACCTTTTCTTGTCCATCTTGGATTTGAGAGAGCACGCTACCAATCCCGACGTTACTGGCATCCGTATCCAAAACAAACCTCCCAGATGGCAGTGGATAGTTTAAAACAGGTGCACTGATCAACGTACCTTTTAACAACTCAAAGGCCGCTTGGCATTCGTTGTTCCAAATGAATGCTCGATTTTCTGTTAGGCGAGTAAGTGGTTTTGCAATGTTGGAGAATCCAGGAACGTAGCGTCGATAATATGTGCATAATCCCAAAAAGCTTCTTAGCTGATGTTTGTCTTTGGGTACCGGCCATTTTTCCACAGCTTTTACTTTTTCTGGATCCACAGCAATTCCTTTTCCGGAAACCACATGTCCAAGGTAATTTACCTCCTTGCGGAAAAGGTGACACTTCTTTGGACTTAATCTCAGGTTGGCATCTCTCAACCTCTGGAATACTACTTCCAAATTTTTCATGTGATCTTCAAAGGTCTTCCCTACCACAATCACACCATCGAGATATACCAGGCAGGTGTTCCAAGACAGTCCCCTCAGTACAGTGTCCATGAGTCGCTCAAAAGTAGCTGGGGCATTACACAGTCCAAATGGCATGACTGTAAATTGCCAGAGTCCTGTACCTAAACTGAACGCAGTCTTCTCTTTGTCATTGGGATCCATTCCCACTTGCCAATAACCGCTCTTTAAGTCGAGAGTGGAGAACCATTTTGCTCATGCCAAGGTGCCTAGCGTATCGTCTATTCTTGGGAGAGGATAGCTGTCCTTTTTGGTCACACTATTCAAACGACGATAGTCCACACAGAATCTGGTAGATCCATCCTTCTTCCTGACAAGGACCACTGGTGAAGCCCATGGACTATTCGATGGTTCAATTACTCCTTGGCCTTCCATATCTTGTATAATTTGCTTGTCTTCCTCACGTTTTGCCAGAGGTAACCTCCTTGGTCTTTGTCGAATTGGACTTGCATCGCTGGTATTGATTTTGTACATTACAATATTGGTTCTTCCTTTCGTACCAGTTTCAGTTTCAAAGACGTCTTCATAATGTTTGATTAAATCCTTAACTTGGCTTTGTTCCTTCTTGCTTAATCCTTGACAGGCGGAGTCGATTATCTTGGACAATTTCTCAGGAACCTGCACGAATCCATTCTTTGCCTCTATGCGATGAACGACGGCCGACACTGGCGAACACCACCCCAGAATAGTACCCTTCTTCAATGAAACAGGGTAATGGTTCACATTCATTACCCTTATCGGTACAGTCTTCTGAGTCTTAACCAGCATTTTGGCAACTACTATTCCTCGGCCCACCTCGTCATCATCAGCCTTTGGTTCCAACATTGTAACATTTCTGTCCAAATAATCACCTTCCATACACGCCGTCAAAAATGTCTCACTTCTTGCATCCAGAACAACATTCTCTGCAGTAATTACTTGTATATTTCCACAATCTTTCCCATGAAGAAACAATTCCTCATTATTTATTTTTAAAGTGCCTTCTTTCATGTTTAACTGGAAGCCGTAGGTGTTCATAATGTCTAATTGTTCTTCTATGTCGGCTACGAGAACACGATGTCGGATTGATGTTGAACCTATGATAAAGTTGACATCTACTTCACCTGCCACACATGCTGCGTCTCCAGTAGTAGCTGTTCTAAGTCTCCATTTGCTAGAAAGTAATTCTTTATTCCTGTATATTAAATCGGGTCGTACAATGGTTTTCGTCGATCCAGTATCTAGCAAGCAAGCATATGTCTTTCTTTCCATAACAGCGTCCACATACAGGCCATTTGTTTGATGTTGCATGGATGCGATTTGGGCAGGCCTTGGGACTTGCAGATTCTCAGACGATTCTTTCTTGGTCCTTTCACCCCATTTATTCTGAATATGACCGTTTCTTCTACAATTCCCACATGGCCGCGCACTTTTATTTAATTTGATCTGATTTAGGACTTGATTAACCACCTGCTCCATGAACTCCTCATTTTCCTGTTCGTCGACAGAGCAGCCACGAGCATGGTTCCGAGAGGCTTGCTTTGCAGTTTCAAACTCAAGTGCGTACGCCAAAGCATCGATCGAAGTTTTCGGTCGTGCCAACCTCGATGCTTGCTGCGTATCAATATCCCGTAGACCATCTATGAACGTCTGGACCGCTAGGTGTTCCATGAAATTATCTGGCGCCATCGGATATGCAAGTCGAACTAGACGAGCAATATCTGCCTCAAATTCCTGAAGATTCTCGCCTTTCTTCTGTGATCGATTCTTCAGTTGGGTACTTGCTCCAAATGCGCATGGCCATATCTCATCTCCAAGCGTTTAATGAGTTGAGAATAATCTTTACGTTCCTCAGGAGGCAATGTCTGCAAAATATCACTAGCATCACCCCTCAATGCTATGACTAAAGCAGTCGCCTTCTCGGCAGAAGACCATGCGTTTGCTTCTGCGGCCGCTTCGAATTGCGTCAGGTAAGTTTCCCATGACGTCTTTCCATCAAAGGTTGGTGGCTTGATTCTGGTTTTTGAAATAGCCACAAGTTCTTCTTTTATTTCGATGGGCCGCGGTATGACTTCTTCGTTGACCTGCCTGGGATCAGAATGACTCGTGGTAGCGGGTAATTTCATCTCAATCATTATTGCCTTTAAAAGTCTAGAATGTTCTCCAATTTTCTCTTCTACAGCTATGAAAACCTCTTCTTTTAACGCTGCTGAATTTTCCGCTAGTCGTTGTTCTAGAACTTTCTCCACAGCTCTCGAATTTTCAGAATTCTTCTTTTCCATCATTTCCAAAGTTTGCTCCATTTGTTCCAGACTTTTCTCGAAAGTTCTAGAATTTTCCAATAATTTCTTTTCTAGATTTTTCTCGAGAATTCTAGAAGTTTCTAGGTTTCTTTCTTCCATCTGCGCTTGTGAATCTATTAGACGCTGTTCCAAAGTTTGCCAATTATCTATTAATCGTTGTTCCAAACTTTTCACACTGTCCAGATTCTTCTGCTCCATTTGTTCTAGAGTTTTTGCTAAGTTTCCAGAAGTTTCCAGGTTCTTTTGCTCCATTTGTTCTAGAGTTTTTGCTAAGTTTCCAGAAGTTTCCATGCTTTTCTGCTCCATTTGTTGCATTTGAATTTGCGCATTCTCTATTAATCGTTGTTCCATTTTCATCAACAGCGAATTCACGTCAGCATCTCCGCCTGGAACTTGAAAGACATAATTCTCTGGATCCTCGCCTTCTTGGATCAACACATTGCGAAGCCGTTGCTGGAGGATTGACTTTTTGCCGGTTGTATCCTCATCCCTCTCTTCTAATTCTCGTTTTAACTCGGACACTTTTAATTCCGTCAGTTTCATTCTGTTGGCCATCACGATATTTAAAATAACGTCTTTCCGCACTGTATATTTATTTAATCGAATACTTAATTAACACTTAATTGATTATTTATTAATTAGTCCACACCTGAATACCACTGTAAAGTTTGTCTTTTCGGGTTCGTAAATAAAACTAACAATATCTTTAGACACATACTATATTAATATTAAAACGTATAACAATATAAAACTAACTATTAACAATAAGCACATTTATGTATTTGTATCTATATTTATGTGTACTGCGCGAGACTCTAGGATTCAATGAATGTCCATCCCTTCTTCGACGCGGCTTTATATCGTGGTGAATACTCTTCGAGAGCGTTCCCGTAGGCCTCGAGAAAACACCAGAGGCATGACGCGTGACGCGTTATTGGATGAGTCATCACACTATTATACAGGTTAGTCAGAAATTTACGGAAAATCATCAGGATTCTATGATTAATTTTGAATCGATAATCGTAACAGAAATGTTGTATTGTCATTAGTTAAGCCAAACGAATCGCTTAAAAGAAGTGTAGGTTTGGCAACGTGTTGTAAAACCATCAATAAATTAGTAGGAATGATAAGACAACATACGATTTTTATTTAAGTCTAATGAAAAAAAAACAATAATAATGATAATTGACGTTAATGCTGAAAGTGGTAGCCATTGGTGTTAATACAAAGCTCTAGTAGCCTTTGTAAAATTGAATTTAGGACGCGTGGCAACATATCTCGGGTACTTCATTGTATTGTGGCGTTAATTCTATTTATTACTTTCTGTTCATTGATGGGAGGCGTAACATACATTTTTCCCTTAAAAAAAACCCCAAACAAAAAAGTCAAGGAGATTCATATCTGGTGACCTTGCAGGCTACGATATTAGTTTATTTCGCCCTATCTACCTATCTGGAAAACGTTCTTTCAACCATGCTCCTGTAATTCTGGCATTGTGAGCTAGTGAACCATCGGACATATAATACATATTGGCTGTGACATTTAATGGAACATTATCTAAAAACTTCCTCTAACACATTTACGTATTCATTTGCATTCACTCTATTCTGGAGAAGTATTGGTCCTACAATTTAAAGGTTTAAGATGCCTAGCCAAACATTCACAGAAAACTTTCTTTGATGTCCAAATTCTCGAATATTTGGGATTTTCATCCGCGTAAAAATGGACATTGTGACTGTTGAAGATACCATCTCTTGTGAACATGCATTCGTCACTCCATGAAATAAGTGATAAAATGTTATCTTGAATTTTGTTTAAAATTGTGTTGCAAGACGTTATTCTTTTGCACATTGTCATTTACGTATAATGGTTGTACTTTTGTAACATGAAACAGTCTTAAAAGGCTTTCCGTAAGCACTGAAAGAAGTGTTCTCTTACTTGGAATGTTCATTTCCTGGGCTATTTGTCTAGTGCTGCAAGTAGGAACCTGACAACAATATCCAAAATTCCGTCTTCAACTTGGATCGTCGACGTCTTGGTCTACCTGCATCGTGTTGACTGGGAACAAATGTGTCTATTTCATTAAGTCTCCGATCCAATCTTCGAAATGTATTGGTAGATGGGTACTATCGGTGTGGATACCGTATTGCATATTCGTTTTTTACCATGTACGCATTTCCATTACAAAATCTAAATACCATATACATATTCATTCAAAGTGTACATTACAAATTGTTGGGAATATCACAAAAATGAGGTAAGAAATGGAAGCGAAAATAATAAACGTTTAACAAACGTCAAAATTTGACAATTAAATTTTTAAATTACATATTACATTATTCTGGGCCAAGGTTGCCATATGTATAGCAAGCGCCAATTAAGTTGGCGCGAGGAGGGGATGCGCAGAAGCCGTTTTTAAAAAAGTCCACCCCCACTACTCAAGTAATTGTCAGAATACATTTGTCATTGACGTTTGACGGGACATAATGTCTTTGCTAGGGGATCATAAATTGTTACACGCTCAGAGGTTAGAATTATCTGACATTTGATGTACAACCAAATACAAATCTCCCCACTACTTTTAATCCTGCACGAACTTACCCCTCCCCGCGTCAACTTAATTGGCGTTTGCTACAGTTGAATGTAAAAAAGAAGTTAAAGAAATGTTTAATAGGACAAAATATTGGCATAAAACGATTAATTACACCAACGTAGTGTGGAATAATTTTATTTGACAGTAAAAGATATGGTTTTTCACAGAAAATTTCAAAAAACGAAATATTTTTTGTCGCACATTATCGACAATGATGATTTCGTATGCCTTAACGACTGATACTGATAATACAACATTTCTGTATTAGGATTGTCGACTCAGAACTCATCATGGAATCGGATTATCCGTGAATTTCTGGGCAGCTTATATAAGTGTCCTTGTAATAGAAAATGAAAAATGTAATTATATAGAATACCTATAAAGCCAAAATATTTTCCCAAAATTCTCTCTCTCAAGCGAGAAAAAATATAACGAAGATATTTAAAAAAAAATGTAACGCCACTGTACGATCGACTATGCTAGAGGATATCTTAAAGTTGACTGACAATAACAAAGAGAATAGTTTGTTATTGTCATCTCATTCGCTGTAGCGCGTGTGTGTGTGAGTTATTTATTATTTATACACTCTTAATATTTTGAATTCATCGGTGTCACGTAATACAATTTTCAGTGTGTTTTTAATTTCGGGGTTCTCGTCGTAATTGATTCACAATATTTTAGAATTGTGTTCTATATAATTACATCTTTCCATTTATCATACATTTTCTGTTTATTTCAAGGACATCTGTATATTATAAGTTCCATTTTATGTGAACGTGTTTCTGAAGCAAAAATGCGCTCTTGTTCGAAAACTAAAACGCAACAGATACTTGAAAAAAACTTTCTATTTTTTAAAAAACAATCCGTGAATTTATCTAGTAGTATAAATTGAGTCTTAAATAAAAATAATTAGGTATCTAAGATATATAATGATTTAATTTTTCATATGAAAGGTACTAGTAATCTTTCTTAATATTGAAAACTATCTTCAACATTTTTTGATTTATTAAAAAATTATCTTGTAAGAATACTAAAAATATTTTTATTAATTGATTTAAATGAAATACTCAACTATATAACCATATATGAAACTCGCGTATAAATTCGGAAAGACTTTACCAATTATTAATTATAGAAGAATTAGACCATGATGATGAAATTAATATTCTTTGTGTAAATCAGTGAGAGTAGATTGGCTAGAGAAATGTTACCGTTCGGGTTACCCGTACATTGTGTTTCCCTTTTTTGTTTTGTAGATTAATTGTGTTTCATGAATGATAGACATTTATTAATTGGTATGTATGTGTTACAATATTTTTTTAAATTTAACATTTGCTTTTTTATATAAAACAATATGAATTTGATGTATCATTTGTAAAATCAATAATTAAATGTATAATTTAATTGTATCATATTAATTTAATCATAATTTATAAGTAGGTATTATATTATTATTTACTTAATTATATAATTGAAAATGTAAATGGGTAATCATATATACTACAGAAAAAGAAAATTATATAGTAATATACATTTACTTACGTTTGTATGAATACTCGATATATAGTCAGTTTTAAATAAATTTATTGCGTAATTTACAAAATCAAATTTTATTGTAAAAAAGACACATAAAATACCAAGAATTCATATTAATTCAATCATAATTTCTAAGTAGGTATTATATTATTATTTACTTAATTATATAATTGAAAATGTAAATGTGTAATCGTAATCATATATTACTACAGAAAAAGAAAATTATATAGTAATATACATTTACAACTTACGTTTGTATGAATACTCGATGTATAGTCAGTTTTAAATAAATTTATTGCGTAATTTACAAAATCAAATTTTATTGTAAAAAGACACATAAAATACCAAGAATTCTTAGACAATAATTTACAATTATCAAAACTAAAACAATGCTGTTAAAACAACAAAACAATAAAAATGCGACAATAATATTAAAAAAGAAATCAATAAATGTTCTAATATCACAAGTTTACAAATTCCGGTCAACTTTTGGATCAGAGCAGATGAGAACAAATCTTGACGTTATTTGAGGTGCTGAATTCAAATCCGGGTTTCGTTTTTCAAAATTGGTTCTACTTTGTTAGTTCGCGCATGTTGGCAGCACTGCGCTATCATAATGACAGTCAGCTGTTGGCGTCGCTAGAAACAATATTGAATTTGTATTTTTAAAGTTTTTTTTTGAATCCAAAACGTGTCAAAATGCAAAGACAGAATTGTAAAGTTGATTCAGAGTGTTTTTGTTATGTTTGCGGATGTTATATGATCAGAAAAAGTGGCAAAGTTATTACTAATATGATCAGAAATGCATATTTTTATTATTTTGGTTTCTCTGTATCAAACACTCACAAGCCGTGGGTACCGAAATTGTTTTGTAACGCGTGTAGCACAATAGTATACAAGTGGTCACGCGGTAAAAAAGTATGTTTTTCATTTTCATTGCCAATGTTATGGAGAGAGCCGAAAAATCATGTAGATGATTGTTACTTTTGCTTGATGAATGTCGTCGGTGTAAATGCAAAAAAACTATCAAAATATAAATATCCTGAAGTATCATCAGTGTCTAAGCCAGTTCCCCGTGCGAGCATTTATCCTTTGCCAATTTGTCCAGGTACGAGTGCAAATTACATGGAAGCTTGTAATTCATCACCGACGAACAGTGGAAGCGATTTTAACATGGAGGAAGAACATTTAGTTTCGCAAAGTGAACTCAATGATTTGGTTCGTGATTTGAATTTATCGAAACAAAAATCAGAATTGCTCGCATCACGGATGCAGGAGTGGAAATATCTTGACACTCAAACAAAAGTCACTGTATATAGAACCAGAAATGAGGCGCTTTTACCGTTTTTCAAAAAAGAGGAGAATATATGCTTTTGCTATGACATCAACGGTTTGTTTGATGCGATGAATACACCATACGATGTAAATGAATGGCGTTTGTTCATAGATGGTTCAAAATACAGCCTGAAAGCTGCTCTGATACACAATGAAAATATAAAACCATCAATTCCGATTGCTCATGCAGTACAAACGAAGGAATGCTACGATACAATATGTAAAATTTTTACCAAGATAAAATATAAAGAGCATCAATGGAAAATTTGTGGCGATTTGAAGGTTTGAAAATAAATTTCAATTCAATTTTAAAGAATAAATGATTTATATACTATTCCTACAGGTTATTGGTCTCTTGATGGGGATGCAATCTGGTTTTACCAAATTTTGCTGTTTTTTGTGTCTGTGGGATAGCCGTGCAACTGACCAACATTATGTGAAAGAAGATTGACCAAGCCGTACTAATTATGAACCAGGAAAACAAAACGTCTCTTCTATACCACTTGTGAACCCACAGAACATGTTCTTGCCACCTCTCCACATAAAGCTTGGCCTTATCAAAAACTTTGTCAAAGCGCTCGACCGTGAAGGACCGGCTTTTGAGTACTTGACCAAGTTATTTCCCAAATTGTACGCCAAAATCAAAGAGGGAATATTTGTCGGACCTGATATTCGAAAATTAATGGCCGACAGAAACTTACAAAATGATTAACGCCCAATGAAGCAGCAGCGTGGGTATCATTTCAAGATGTTCACAACTTTCTCGGTAACCGCAAATCCCCGGATTTCAAGCAGATAATCGACAGTTTGTTGCAAAATTATTGCAAGATTGGAGCTTGAATGTCTCTCAAAATACATTTTCTGCATTCCCATCTCGAATTTTTTCCTGAGAACTTGGGTGATACAAGCGACGAGCAAGGAGAGCGACTACACCAAGATTTGGCGAAAATCGAAAAACGATACTAAGGATTTTGGGACGAGGGCATGATGAGCGACTACTGTTGGACTTTAATGCGTGAAACAGATCCCAAACAGTACAAGCGACTCAGTTCGACTGCTCTTCATTTCTAATTTAACACTTTTTACTGAATAAAATGGAGATTAATTGTCAAAAATTGTAAAAATTGTGTTTATTTAATATCTCGAAAACTAGAACCAAAATCAAAAAACGGAGTGCAGATTCGGATTCAGCGCCCCAAATAACCATAGAAACAGCTTTTGGTTGCTTAGATCCAAAACCGTGTGTACTTGTGTATTTAGTGTTTTCTTCTACCAAATTTCGCAATTCACGGCTAATATTTCGCCACGACGTTTTATAAATATCGAAAAATTGGTTGCTTACTGGTTCTTGTTACTTATACCTTTTTACTTAGAAATGGTTCTCGATTGGGACTCTAATAACAGTAATAACTAGAGAAACCCAAATATGCAAGTGGAAAACCTAAAAATATGCGCATAAATATGCAAATCATTTAGTAAAAATATGCACCAAAAATGTTGAAAATATGCAAATAAAAAAATACTTATAATGCATAAATTTATTGATTTACTCAAAAATAAACAGACATTTTAGTTTTTCTACACATTGAACTAAACGTTAATATGCATTTAATACACAAAGCAGGTTATCGTTAGTTGTAAAAACAGTAAACCACTAAATGTTTCTCGAAGTTCTCATTTAAAAAATTTTGTCTCCTGTCTGAATATAAAAATTTATAAATGGAAAACCTCCTTTCCACATCAACCGATGTAATAGGGGCGTTTTTTAAATAGCTTAATAATCAATGGATTCAGTAAATTCTCCCTCAAAAAAATTAGCTACTTGGCTAAGAAACCGAAATCCACAATTTTTTTCCATCACAGTTTTTGAAATTTTTTGTCCCCCATTTTGCCTGCGATATTTTGAAAAGCTGCCTCAGATTGTTCTATGAGTTCTACACTTCGGGTTAATGACAAATTAGATTCCTCCATTTGTGTTATTGTTTTAGAAACAAAGCTATAATTGGTTTTTATAAACGAAAGTTGTTGTTTTATTTCTTTGTTTTCGAATAATTGCATAACATCAGTGAAGGATTGGGAAGATTCCTTAGACAATTCTGAAATTAGATCTTTTAGTTGACAGAAATTCTCGCAATAAAAAAAAGCGGTTTCCAACCAAGTGCCCCATTTTGTAATAACAGTTTGAGATAGAAGAGGAGTATTTGGTAGTTTTTCTTTATGGAGCTGAACCTTTATAGGCGCTTTAATGAAGATTTTTTTCATGTTGGAAATTAAACTATTTACAAGAGGAAAATGTTTACTAATATCTTCAGCAACTCTATTTAAAGCATGAGCAAGACATGTTACATGTATTAAGTTCGGATAAAAGATTTTCAAATTTTGCCCGGCCTTTATCATGCGCAGTGCTGCATCTGACAAAATGAGCAAAAAATTATCTCCAGGAACAGGCGTAGGAAGAAAAAATGTTGATTGATAGTTCCTCTTGAACAAATCTCGCCACCGGGAGTGCATTTGTTTTTTCTAACTCTTTAGAAGTAATGAGGTAAGATTTTGGCAGAATCTCGTCGCTAAGAACACACACCAATCAATAAATGAGCAATACAACGTCCTCTTTAATCGGTGGATTCATCAATACATATGTAAAAATGTTCGTTCCGAATTTTAGCTTTAATTTCCTCAATTACCTCCGAATACAAGGAACTTACGTTGTTTCTTCGTAGTTTTCTTTCACCTGGGACGTTGAATTTGCAGTACTTCTGGTGAAAAGAAGTGAAATTTTGATTACGTATGGACAAGGGAATATTTGACGTCATCATTGCATGAAATAGGTCTCGGTTAAAGATGTCTTGTTCGTTTAGCTTTTTGGTCATTGGTTGGAAATATTGCGTTAATGTGGGTTGTGACACGTATCCAAATTTCATCTTACCCAATTTAGTAATATGAACAGAAGTTTTTACGTGTTGGTCTCTTTAATATTTTTTATCGCATGGTATCTGCAATGAGAAAAAAAAATGAAATATCAAATTGAAAAGCAATAATATCAATACTTCGTTCTAAATCCTTAACAAATAAGTTCAAAATATTAAACGGAAGCGCCTCGAGTGTCTATATACTTTTCCCATATCTATACGTAGTTCTTTGTATGGCTTAACTCACACTGAGACTCTACTGACTTTGGGCATTTTACTAATAAAAATAAATACAATACCACAACACTACAAAACACAAATCGATGTTATCTCTTCAAAAGCACAATCAGAAATAAAATTCAGAAATCGATTTATTATTTACCTACTTATGTAAATGGCTGGATGTAAATTGGGCACTAACCTATCTGAAATTTTAATCTCGTTGGTAATTCGGGCACTAGCTAAAAATGTACTCGCAGAGGGTCTATGTAAACTGGGCACCGTATAAAGCAAACAAAAGCAATAATATAAAAATAGTGTATTTCAAGTTGAAGTACAGCAAAAAGATAGAAAATGAAAAATATGTACTCATATGAAAATAATAATAAAAGCAAATACTTAATTATATAAAATCTATAATAAAAAAATAGTGTATTTGAAGTCATACTGATGAATAAAATGATATACACTTCACAAAGTGTTATCGTGATATTGTTCCATTATTTAGTTGTTCACACAGTTCATTTAGAGTTCTTAATTTTTGTTTTGCGCGTGTGTCTTTAACTCTTGCTGGTGTGTGTACACTTTGAATTTTAACATAAGTGTCTATTTGAAATTCCTTAAGCTTTTCGATAAAAATATAAATAGATGGATGTGTTGAATAAAATGACTCATTTAGTTTGGAATGAAACGCTTCGCATGCGTTTGTGGTGTTAGTGATCGATGGAGTTGCAGTAGCCCACATATGTGGAGGAAAAGGAGCATCGTCTTCTATGTATGTCTCCAATAAATAATCGGCGTATTCGTCAGCCTGTGCATGAGCAGGTTTTTCGGCAAACAATAGATGTACAAATAAAAATACATTTGAAATAATCTATTTGGTCATTAGGAAATTCCTTAATTTATTAACGTCTAATTTCTTACTTTAAGCTTTAAAGCGATCATTACCCGAACGGTACTGGTGCCTAGATTACCTGTAGGATTAAGCAATCCTTTTTGCAGGGCAGGTAAATCCATATACTTGGTGCCCAGTTTACATCCGCCCATGTAAATATAGGTACAATAAAACCTCCGTTAATGGTTTAAAACGACCTATTTTGAATTCTCGGAATTTAAGACTAGGATTACCCATACTCTTGTACCTCATAATTTTTTTTTCTTTAGAACTTGAAACATAATAAAATAAATTACTTCATAATGGAAGATTTATAAAATTGTCTATCTTGAAGTCTTGAAACACCTGGCAAAGATTCTACATCATTCAAAATTCTTTCAATTATACACAATATGCTATTTATTAAGAATATATGCAAATATTGAAAAAAATGCATATATGTAATATGCAATATATGCGCTTTGCATATTTGGGTTACATTAGTAATAACGAAAAATTCCATCTCGTCAGGTTTTCTTACAAAACTCGTGTTGGTAGTTTCATTTAGAGTAAAATGCCGTTTTAGCGAAAAGTGAGGTATCCTATTGTCTGGGTTAACAATGTTTATTAGGATTGAGGATAAATAAGCGTATTGTCAATTTTGATCATGTTTAAACACGATAAATGAGTTCAGGGTCGTGGTTGCTGTATTAGCCACACTCTGTTTACATTTCGCGTTCAAACGTGACTGTACTTATGTCTTTAGTTATATATTATGGGTCCAAGAGGTTGTGTTATTTCTCCTGAAAACTTTAGTTTTATTTTTGGTGAATGTTCTATTAAAGGTGAACAAAGAAACATGAGTGATATCGTGAATAAAGTGTATTTTGATTAGTTCAAGTTGAAATTTGGGGATTAAGACAAATCTGGGCACCTGATAAGGTGTACAGACGGTTCGAGGAAGATCTTCGTTTGTAGTTTAAGGATAAAAAACACTCATTTTGTTTTGACATTCCTATTATGTAGCGTGGACAGCAAATCCACCATACCGACTGCTATTTCTGTTCGGTAGATGTGAAAGATTTCAATACAAAAAATAAAAAGACAATATCTTACCCTAACCTTAATTCAGCTATTCATCCAGTGCTTCATGGCCTGAAATACCAATTCCACATTCATCTTCCAGTTTGGATGATATCCTAAGTGATTTTGAGGATGGAAATACATTACCTCCCCAGGACGAATCTAGTTCAGATTTTTTGTTGACGAGTGATCCCAACTTTTTTCTCAGAGCGAGCTCGCTGACCTGGTTAGAGATTTAGGCCTTTCAAAAGATGCAGCCGAATTGCTGAGGTCAAGACTAAAAAATAAAAATCTCGTTTTTTGTAGTGATGTTCCAGGACTAACGAAGTATTTTGAAATAGAATATGATTCAGTCCGGTGGCGCCTATTCCTTGATTCGTCAAAAACAAGCTTCAAAGCAGTCTTGCTGCATAATGCTGCATAAATTTGCATTTGTATTTTTCACGAGATGGAAGCAAATGAAAATCATTTTTGGATTCACCAGATTAGAAACAAAACATCCCATGCAGTTGAAAAAAGTATTTTTTTTCAGACTTGTGTAATTGTATATTATTAGGTTGAGCAATAAATAATTTCCATTTTTGGGAACAAATTGTAATGTGCTTTTTCATTCTACTAATTGTAAATAAATATCCTTCAGTCTTATTATAGCAGTGGGAACCTAGTTACATATTGCAATTAAATAATAAATTTCTTAGTTTTGAAATGAAAGTGCATTTTTGACATGTAATGTTCTAGATCAGCGTTTCTTAATCTTTTTGATAAGTGGAACCCTTTTTAGTAGTCACTTTTATTGTGGAACCCCTGGTTTGTTTCAATAGTATGCTTTTAATGTAACATTCTGTAAATGGATTATATGCAACAAAAATGACAATTATTTCAAAAAATATTTATTTTCTTCAAAAAGTAATTCAAAAATTAACACAAAAGTTCTAAAAACAACTTAAATTTACATTTACAGGACTTTTAAATTTTAATTTTAGTGGGATGAGTCATATTGCTTTTTATTATCACAAATATACTTAATATTAGGCTTAATTGATGAAAGTTGAATTCTTATGTCAGGTTCGGCATCAAGTCTGTTCCGGTATTTAGTTTTTGTCGACAAATAAGCTGAGAACCCCGTTTTGCACATATATGTGGTTACAAATGGTAAAAGCACCAACACGGCCTTTTGCGACAATTGAGGATATTCATCTTTTATACTGCACCAGAATTCCGTTAATGGCATTAATTTAAATTTATTTTGCAATGATGAATCAGATGTCATTTCAATAAAAGTTTCGTATTCTTCCGTTGACATGGTCCAAGGTCGTGCATTGAAAATAAATGGGTTTTTAATCCACAATTCATTTTGATATTTAATCTGCTGTTCATTTGGAAAATACTTATTAAAAGCGTGACTCAATCCTTTCAGATGTTGAATAATTTCTTCAATAAATGCCTCTGCCATTTCAACCCCTTCTTCTTCTAAAAAGCCTTTTATTGTTGGGAAACAATCAAACTCGTTGGAGCGCATACAAATTGTCCAAAATTCTATTTTTTTCTTGAAAGCAAGAATTTTTTCGTGGGCAATAAATACATTTACTTGTTTGCCCTGGAGGGTTAAATTAAGTTCATTTATCTTTGTAAAAATGTCGCTTAAATAGGCAATTTTAAGTAACCAATTTCTATCAAATAATCGACCTTTCAATTCAAAATTGCGTTCTAAAAAAAAGCACGCACCTCGTCCCTTAACTCAAGAAAACGGGTTAGTATCTTTCCTCGAGATAACCATCTGACTTCAGTATGGAAAAGAAGAGATGTATGTACACTTCCAATCTCCGCACAGAGTATTTTGAATAAACGATTATTTAGCGGTCGAGATTTTATGAAGTTAATGATTTTGATGACCTCATCAAGAGCATTCTTATAACTGGGGGATAATTTTTTAGCAGCAAGTGCCTGCCTATGGATCATGCAGTGGCTACTAGAACAGTTTTTAGCTAAATTTTTAATAAGCTGTACAGCCCCATTAATTATGCCACTCATGGCCTTTGCTCCATCGGTACAGATATCAATACAGTTGTCCCATGGTATTTTATTCTCTTCAAGAAAAGAATTTAGAAGACCAAATATTTCGACTCCAGTAGTACGTGTTGGTAGAGATTTGCATAAAAGAAGATCTTCCAATAATGCGTTTTCGTGCTGATATCTAACGATTACAATTAATATTGCGAGTCCAGATACATCGGTTGAGTCATCCATTTGTAATGAAAATTTGCATGATTTGAGACGAAAAGTAAGTTCATTCTTTATATTGGCTGCTAAATCTCTGATGCGCTGAGCTACCGTGTCATTCGAAAGTGGAATCTTAGCCATTTCTTTTGCAGATTTTTCACCTAACACACATTTTACCATCTCCATACATGAAGGTTTAATAAGATTTTCCGCAATTGAGTATGCTTCACCGCGTTGAGCTATCAGATAGCTGACTAAGTAAGAAGCCTCACATGCTTTTTCATTCACCGTTTTTGTGGTTTGAACCATAACCGTTTTTAATTTTAAAAGTTCGTCACGCTTCCGAATGAAGAATCCAACATTTTTTTCTTTAAGCTCGCCATGAACAGATTCTAAATGACGACGCATTTTAGCTGGAGCCATAGAGCTATTTGGTAGAACTTTGTTGCATATAACACACTGAGGATTATCATTATCGTTCATGAATCCTAAACATATATAACTTTCATCATATTTCCTTAGTTTTTTAGTAACTGCTCTGGGTTGATTACTTGTAGAGGCCATTACTGGCCTAATTTCGTTTGTGGCGATTTCAGTTGCATCACTTTTATTATTACGACAGTTATCTTTAGCAAAAGAGCTAGTTGCTGGGTCCGAAACAGAAGAGTCAAGTTCTGCAGCAGAACGCTTTAAAGTGCCTTCTTTAAGCCACCTCTCCATCTTGCAAAAAAATATCGAAAATGGTTTTAAGACAAAAATAACAGCACCTGTTACCTTTTAAGAGGGAGTTCTCATTTTTTAATTAAAAAAAAGTTTTTTTTTCTTTTATTATCTTAATGCTGTATGTGTCTAGAATAAGTCTAGAATAAGTACTCGGTTCCGTATAAAAGTTATAGCTTTATGTATCACTTGTATACAAGCTGTATACATCTCTCGCATAAAGTTTAAGCAAATTTTTCCCAAAATGATGACAATTGACCAATCTAGATCTAGATCTTTTTGTATTATGTTTGTAAACGTGTACACCAGTGGGCAAACTAGGATCTTTGATTAAAATGCTATATTTCAGTTTTAATTCCACTTTTCCCAATCTAAAAAGGTCGTTTTTTCAAATTTTTAGTAAAATGCGCGCCATTCTTATAATTTTTAATTTTTTGAAAAGATCCTATTTTACTCAACAGAAGTAATCTTTGCTACCGTTTGGTATCTCGTTTTTCGGGCGTCAACTTTAACGCCCTCTGCTACAGAGGCAAATTATGGCAAATTAAAACACAATTTGTTTTTGCAAAGATATGCGTAACGCATTAAATATAAAAAAACAATCCTCTTTAAAAAAAATTATTAAAAATCGTCGTGTTTTTATTAAAAAAATTAGAACTACCCCTTAAGACCGAATAAAGTTTAAAGGTTGCTTACGTTGATATTATTTTTAACAGTGAAATATTAAACACAAACAATTACAATTTCTAGGTTTTAACACAGTTTTCAGACAGTTTGGTTTTGAACAATTGGTTTTAGACAGAACCAATAAAGTTTATCAATAAACAAAATCACTTTATCAGTAAATTTCAATCAGTTTATTTATCTTTCAATCACTTTATTTTAATTTTCAATCACTTTATTTATAAGACACACATCGGCAAGTGACTATTATGCCCGGATACTCGCAGTGTAATTATCAATAAAGAATTGAGCCGGGGAATCACCGATGCCGGGATTTCCCGTGATTATACCAGGGCGGCTGCTTTTAAATACCAAAAATTGTCCCGACGGCGCCGTTACAATTCGCGACGTCGGACTGTCGCATTTGCACCGACTATCCAGATTAGTAAGTGGAATTTAGTTGTGCCGTTAAATTTTTATTACTTTTTTTATGTTACTTCCTTGAATGTTATAAAAAAAGCACGTAACTTTCGCGGAACCCCTGAGTGATCTCCACGGAACCCCGGGATTCCGCGGAACACAGTTTAAGAAACGCTGTTCTAGATGTTTAAGCGAGGGAAAGTTACTACTGAGACTTCTAAACAAATATGCAATACTGTCAAATGCGGTAAATTTCTTTCAGGAGATACTTCGTTAGAAGATTAACGCCCATCGCCCATCAGACTTTCATGATGAGGCTTTAAAATTATCAATGCAATCTACAGCAAAGTACTGGGGAATTATCAAAGAAGTTAAATACATCACGGTTCACCATATACGGTTATTTAGAAAAGATAGAAGAAGTCAACAAGCTGGATGTTTGGATTTCACATACAAAGCGAATCGTTTATCTCTCTCTATAGTGATAGAGAAAGGACCCGTTTCTTGAATATGTATATCATAACAAGCGATGAAATGGGTCATGTACCACAAAGTTCAACGCAAATGGCAGTAGATTAGCGAGAATAAATCTCAATAACCGACCCCAAAAAAATGAGGTTTGCGAAAGCAGAATATTGTGTGTATTATTATTTATTTCGATTTTTTAGACCGCATTGAAACATTTAAACACAAATTTACACTTGCATAAACAGCAGCGTGTTCATGAGTGTAATCGACTTATACTCGTCAACAGGAAAAATGTTCTTCCATAACCAGGCAAGATAAAAAATTTAGACCGTCTGTTTTGTTCTACCTCACCCGCCATACTCACCTGATATTTGCATGTAAGAATTGCAAAGTGGAAAGCCACGGCTTAGCGTGCACGAAAAATTGCGTGCATAAAAAATTGTTGCAAGAAAAATTGCACGCAATGAAAATTGTAAACTGTAAAGCTGCCTTTACATTAAAATTCTATGAATTGGAGCGATAAAATTCACAAAATTGCGACGAAATTCCTCGTAATCCTTTTCTACTCAAGTATTTACTTAATTTTGCCCGCACAAATAATTCAGTGAAATTTATAATTTTCTGATGGCCAATTTACAACTATAGGAGATATTATATTGCTTCCTGGAATGTATCTTTGTCGGGCATTTACTATAATGTTTAACATAAAAAATGTAGAATAATTTGTTATTTTACTCAATATTTTTTGTCTGGTTGTTTATAAATTAAAAATTTCCGAATAACTTAAAAAAGTCTTCATATTCGAAAGTTGCAGCGTTTCTTCATTCCGTCCATGAAAAAAGTTTCTTATTTACTGTTGATCCAATTGCGAACAGCAGCCCGAGCTTCACTGTCTGATGAAAAATGTTGATCGTTCAATACTTCTTCAACATTGGGAACAACCAGAAATCTGAGTAGCTACTCATGATTGTTCTTATTAGTAGAGTGTTCATCACATGCGACCATTTATTTGCGTTTGTACTTTTCAGATATATTATGGTTCTTGATAGTATAATGGAATGATACTGAAAAATTTTTGACTTAATAATCTGCGATATTTAATCTTATTAAATACTGTTTTGTAGCTTACAATACATGTTAAGAATATTATCATCTTCTCTAAATTTATTCAATTTATTCGTGATCGTGGGTGTGGAATGGCATGCTGCATATTGTATGGGTGTAATAAGACGATTAGTGGCTTCCTCTATTTCGTATAAAGTAGTAAAGCGGATATTTGCTAGCAAATTTTTAGTAATAACTCTGTATAAGTTTCAGTCTCTCTTATTGTTGTAATGTTCTCTTAATTGTACTATTTGTGAAGACAACTGGTGTATAATTTATTCAGGTCTGTAGGACAATATGTGGGCTCACCGGTAACATCGAAAAAGATCTTCCTTGATAATGTTATGCGTGGGTTGACAGTAAATAGCAAATATTGTAATGAGATTAGATAATTTGCAAACTTGTATTGTTTCCTTTAAATGTATTTTAAATAAATATTTTAAAATATATTTTATCGTATTTTGGCAATTCGTAGTGACGTTCATCTTCATATTGGAATGGCTACGCTTCCGTTGGGCAATGTTTTCAGGGTATTGCCAGTAATAGTTATATATATATATATATATATACTACGGTATTTTCAGGTAGGATTTTTCTCTGAAGTTTCTGATATGAAAAATACGTCTGTATTGTTTAATTTTAGAAGTTACTCTATTTATGTAGTTTTGACTTCTTTTGTTTTGAGTTGGACGCCAGCACGTCCAGGCAATTGAGCATACTGCTCTTTGTACTATCCCCAATAGATCTCTCAGTTCTATTCTGTTAGTCTTGAGTCCTCGATAAAAGCCACTATCCTCCTCAGGGGAAGTTTGAGTACCCTCGTAGGATCCAATAGATCTTTTCCGAAATGTTTCGGTCCGAGTCCCTTCAATTTCTCACACGTACATATTACATGAAGGCTAGTTTCCTCCTGCTTTTCACATCTCCTACACCGGGGTTCGCTAACCAAGCCCATGCTGTACAGATGCTTCCTTAAAGGACAATGTCCGGTTATTAAACCGGTAATTATTTTAATTTCTTTTTTGTTACTACGAATTAGGTTGGCTGAAAACTTCCGCCCAGCTCCTTTAGTAGTGTTTTAGTATGGAGTTGGCTTTCTGTTAACCTCCATTTCTTTTATGTTTTTTTTTCTAGCCATAACCAGATCTCCTTCTTAGCGGAATCCTTAGCGATTCCACATACAGGTTCTGGTCCTATAAAGTTCCTATTAGTACCTTCTTTGGCCAGTTCGTCGGATATCTCATTGCCTTTAATTTCCTTATGTCCTGACACGCATATCAACGACACAGTATTGTCTTGTGCCAGTCTATTGAGAACCTGTTTACAATATTTCACCAGTTTAGACCTGGTAGATGGATTCATAATGTTTAATAGCTGCCTGACTATCAGTCGTTATGTTGATTTTTTATTTACGCAACTGGCTTCCCGAATTTCATCGGCGCAGGCTGCGGCTGCAAACAATTCAGCCTGGAAAAACGTCGTATGTTTCCCGAGACTGCAGTGGAAACATTCTTTTACACAAATAAGGATTGACATCTGTATAGTTTCAATATTTTTTGATATTTGTGTATTAATTTAACCTAAATTATTGGCTGTGAATCGTACGTGTAATATGTAAAAGCTAGTTAATTAATGCATCTTTATATCGGAAAAATGAAGAGATATTAACTTTTTAGCAACAAATAACAAGAAGAAGTTACTGAATATCAATTCCTACAAACCAGGTTCTCGCATATTGTTATGCTTAAGGGGGCTACTATATAAGTTTGAAAACAACCTATCATATGGCATGTTATCTTTCTCAGATCCTACTTAGAGAAAATTTATTTTAGAGTCAGATACGAGTTAGAAATAACAGGACTGCGTTCTTGGACCTATATTATACCTGATCTTTCAATCAACAAAGGAATAATTACCTCGATCTTTGCAAACGACACTGCTATTTTGGGCGAAAAACATTACCAAAATGTAGCAGCAACAATTCTGTAAGAAAACGTAGACTAAATTGAAAAATTGGCGATAACCTGGCGTATTAAAATAAACAAAGAAAAATTGAATCATATAGTGCCAAAATGTCACGGAAATTCGCCTAATAATTAATACTTAACAATAAAAGTATACCCACAACAGTATACGTTAAATATTTAGGTCTATACCTAAATCAGACTAATCTGGAAAGTATACATATGGAAAAAACGCCAACAACTTGGAACAAAATTTCTGAAACACTTTAACTCCTTGAAAGAAAATCCGAACTCTCAATTGGCATATGTAATCTTTAAATCTGTCTGGACCTATGGGATTCAGCTATGGGGTATAGCAGCCAAATTCAATACTGCGATCACAGAGACTTTAATCAAAACACTGCGCGCAATTGTTGATGCTCCCTACTTTGTGACAAATAAAGACATACAACATTAAACACTAGCCCTGGGTCTCCTAGACAACAGCGAAGCTATCAGAAGACTGAAATTTAGAAAACCATTGGATTTACCATTTTTAAATTAAAGATTAAATCCTAATTCACTGGCCCTGAGTCTCCTAGACAACAGCGAAGCTATCAGAAGGCTGAAATTTAGAAAACCATTGGATTTACCATTTTTAAATTAAAGTGTGCACTACATCTATAAAACATCGACCTATAAATTAATGAATATTGAAATTGTGTCATATATAGTTGTATTCAGTGGAATAAGGCTTTCTCGCGCCATTTATGTTTTAAATCATATTTGCTTATTGTTTGTAAATGGTGAGCCACAAAAAAAGTTTTCAGAGAATACCATGGATTATATTAAATAAGAGTTGTCAAGTGACATTCATTAAGCTAACCTAATATTTAAGTCTACGGAAAAATTGAATTTCATAGAAAAGACGGTTGTTTGAAAGTTTTGGTTGTTGAAATGTGTAAATTACATGATTTATTTTAGGAGTGCTGTCTGTTTTAAAATGAACAAATACCGAAAAATAAAATTTGAAAACTAACATCAAAAACCAAATTCGGTTAAACAACTTTACATATGCAAAGTCTCATAATATTCAGAATAAAGATGAATTAATAATTAAAGTAAGCACAGCAATTTATTAATGCAGTATACAAAACAAGCAACTACGACATTGAAGCAATCATTAACTTTTTCTTTTAACACAAATGTGTTGGTTCTGAAAAGAAACGTTTTTTCATTGGAGAAATTAATCTTCGTCATCTGTTTGGAGTTTGTCGTGTGGGGTTTTGATGATCCGTTTACCCTATTGTTTAAATCAAAAGAAGAACAAAACATAATTAATAATCGACGAAGGAGATACTTGTTGAAACTTCATTATATAGATATAATAAAACACAGTTGTATAGTTTCAAAATAATATATATATAATGTTAACACACTACATATGTTTCACCACACTGTGGCTTCATCAGGTGGATGAATATACTAATTCAAAATATCAATTAGATCTTATATATATCAATACAAAGTACAGAACTAATCTCATTCTAAGAGGGGGTGGACATGTATGAGTTTTAAGTTTAGTAGGGGGGAGTTATTTATGTCTAGTTGGTTATTTAAAATTATACCTAATTTATTATATTTGTTAATTTCTAAACTTTCTAACATATTAAGTTTTTTACTTTTATCTAGAACATGCAAAGTTTTAAAATTAGTGTTGAATTTGTGATTATGTTCTAGGCAATGATTGGCAAAAGTTGAGTCTGTCTTCTTATCTCTGTGGCTTCTTTCATGTTCTTTCATTCTAATATCAAATGTCCGTCCCGTTTGTCCGACATACACTTTTTTACAATCTTCGCATGTCAACTTGTAAACCCCTGAGTTTAATCTATTGTCCGTTTTATCTTTGTTGTTTTTTATAGCGTTTTGTAAGGAATTGTTGGTTTTGAATGAAATGGTCTCTTCTTTACTTGTTTTTATTAAGTTTCCTACTTTGTTTGAAATTGTACCGATGTATGTGATAGAATTATAACTAAAGTTCTATTGTTTTTTACTGTGGGGTAAATTGAAGATATCGTTTTAGATTTCTGTAGTTTTTTTAGAATATTATTAATTAAATTTATGGTGAAACCGTTATTTAGCGCTATAACGTGTATTCTATTTAATTCTATATCGAAGTTTTCTTTACTCAACGGGACGTTAATTAGTCTGTGGAGCATTGATTGATAAGCAGATAATTTGTGTGTAATGGGGTGAAACGAATGTGCGTGTATAGTTGTGTCTGTATGTGTGGGTTTGTGGTAGATAGAAAATTCATGTTTTTTAGTTGTGTGTGTTATAGTGAGATCTAGAAAGTTTATGGATTAATTTTCTTCTATTTCAATGGTAAATTTGATGTTTGGGTGAATAGTGTTAATGTAATTATGTAAAGATTTTAATTGTCTGTCTGTACCGTTAAAAGAAACTAATATGTCATCCACATATCTTATCCAGTAAATACAATGTTTGAACAACAGGTGTTGGCTTATTATGTTTTCTAAATGATTTAAGAATATGTCAGAGAGTAACGAACTTAGGGGATTTCCCATAGCTAGTCCCTCTGTTTGTTTATAAAATTCATGTTGAAATTGACAATAGTTTTGGTTTAAACACATTTCTAGTAAATTTAAAAGTTCCATTGTAACAGTGGGATTGGTCTTGTTTTTGTTCAAATTTAAGGAGATTATGTTTATTACGTCCTTAAATTTGAACAAAAACAAGACCAATCCCACTGTTACAATGGAACTTTTAAATTTACTAGAAATGTGTTTAAACCAAAACTATTGTCAATTTCAACATGAATTTTATAAACAAACAGAGGGACTAGCTATGGGAAATCCCCTAAGTTCGTTACTCTCTGACATATTCTTAAATCATTTAGAAAACATAATAAGCAAACACCCGTTGTTCAAACATTGTATTTACTGGATAAGATATGTGGATGACATATTAGTTTCTTTTAACGGTACAGACAGACAATTAAAATCTTTACATAATTACATTAACACTATTCACCCAAACATTAAATTTACCATTGAAATAGAAGAAAATAAATCCATAAACTTTCTAGATCTCACTATAACACACACAACTAAAAAACATGAATTTTCTATCTACCACAAACCCACACATACAGACACAACTATACACGCACATTCGTTTCACCCCATTACACACAAATTATCCGCTTATCAATCAATGCTCCACAGACTAATTAACGTCCCGTTGAGTAAAGAATACTTCGATATAGAATTAAATAGAATACACGTTATAGCGCTAAATAACGGTTTCACCATAAACTTAATTAATAATATTCTAAAAAAACTACAGAAATCTAAAACGATATCTTCAATTTACCCCACAGTAAAAAACAATAGAACTTTAGTTATAATTCTATCACATACATCGGTACAATTTCAAACAAAGTAGAAAATTTAATAAAAACAAGTAAAGAAGAGACCATTTCATTCAAAACCAACAATTCCTTACAAAACGCTATAAAAAACAACAAAGATAAAACGGACAATAGATTAAACTCAGGGGTTTACAAGTTGACATGCGAAGATTGTAAAAAAGTGTATGTCGGACAAACAGGACGGACATTTGATATTAGAATGAAAGAACATGAAAGAAGCCACAGAGATAAGAAGACAGACTCAACTTTTGCCAATCATTGCCTAGAACATAATCACAAATTCAACACTAATTTTAAAACTTTGCATGTTCTAGATAAAAGTAAAAAACTTAATATGTTAGAAAGTTTAGAAATTAACAAATATAATAAATTAGGTATAATTTTAAATGACCAACTAGACATAAATAACTCCCCCCTACTAAACTTAAAACTCATACATGTCCACCCCCTCTTAGAATGAGATTAGTTCTGTACTTTGTATTGATATATATATAAGATCTAATAGATATTTTGAATTAGTATATTCATCCACCTGATGAAGCCACAGTGTGGTGAAACACATGTAGTGTGTTAACATTATATATATATATTATTTTGAAACTATACAACTGTGTTTTATTATATCTACAAAACATAATCTATTACGTAACAATATTCATTAAGTAAGGTGCGCAATATGGCCACCGCCTTCATCTCTACAACGTACACTTCTTCGCTTAACAGAGTTAACAACATTTTCTAGGGTTCAAGGTGAATTATTAATTTCTACGGTCTTATCCTTTGTTGCAGGTCATTAAGATTAAAAACAGGTGTGATAAAAATAGAATTTTTTAAGTACGGCCATAAAAATAAATCGCACGGTGTTAAATCGCAAGGAACGAGATGGCCAAATTGTATTTGTATTTAAATTAATAATTCGATCTTCAAAAAATGCTCTCAGAAAACAATGTTTTCATTACTAGTATTTACACGAGCTCCATCTCATCATCCACATCTTGTTGGAAGTAGCCTTCCTGTAATTCATCATCGTGATTTCCAGTCTGTAACGCGCAGCGTTTACTATTCCTGAAAGGTGTAAGCATTTTTTGCTACTGTTTAAAATTTTGCATTCTTAATCGATATGACTTCAAAAAATATAGATCGAATAATCATTTTCTGACAAAAACAGCTGCCCAAACTTCAATTTTCTGTGGATACAGTGGTGCTTTCACAAAAAAGTGCGGATTATTTGCGCTCCACATCCGCATGTTTTGAGAATTTACGTAGCCAGAGAGATGAAACCAGGATTTATCAGTAAACATAACCTTTTCAATGCCTCCATAATTAACAACAAAATGGTGAATAAATCTTTGACAAAATTCATGCCGTTTCGGTCTGACCATAGGAAGTATTTAATGAGTCGCTTGCAAGCGGTAGGGGTGTAAATGTAGATCACTCTTATAGATAGGTCTACAAGTGCTATAAGAAAGATCTAATTCTAGGTTAAATGTCGCACAAAAAGCTGAGGGCGTTCTTCTACCACTTCAACATTTTCCTCATTTCTAACTGTTGACCTGCCACTGCTCTTTTTGTGATCCACGTTTCCTGTTTGCCTGAATAATTGCACAAAACGGCGAATGCATGTGTAAAACTCATCATATGGGATAGCAATATCTGGAAAATATTCTAAAAAATCCTGATATACATCCCTAGTAGAATAAACCCATTCACCATTAATTTTACTAGCATTTTTTAAATAGATTTCAACCATGAACTGTTTCTGTTGTCCGCTAAATACAAAAGCTTATTATTATTAGCTAATTATATATTATATAGCTAATATTATTATATAGCTACTAAATTGCAAAGATATCTTCCAACTTGTCGATTTGACTTATGATTATTTACGAAAGGCACTTCATTAATTCTCTAAGCTCAGACGTGACTTTTAACGTGCCATCGAGAAAAATGATAATTAGAGTAGGCTATGTAAATGTTTTGGATTGGTGCTTTAGCCAGTTCCACATAATGACATTCATTACTTGACATTTTTTTGTAAATAGCCATACATTCTGGAATTTGCCACTCGCCATTTACTTTCACACCTGTACGGAAGTAGCATTCGATAATTTTTGCTTTCTGCTCTGTGTTGAATACCATTTTTTCAATTTAATAAATGTTTTGAAAAATTTGACAAACATCCAGATTGAATGTCAAGTAATGAATGTCATTATGTGGAAGTGACTAAAGTAACAATCCATTCACATAGTCTACTGTAATTATGATTTTTCTCGACGGCATGATATGTCTATCTCAGTCGTTCATGGCCTAGCTAGGATGCATTTGTGGCTCGCTTAATATAAAGACATTGTATAATAAAGATAAAACAAAAAAGACACTTCCGAATTAGATAAAGATTATAATAAATAAATAAATAAATAAAATAAATAATTATAAGATTTTATTTAAAAGAATATCTTTATCAACTGTTTTAATTTTTTTCCCTTAACATTAAGTTAATTTCATGTAACGTGTGTTCATCTGAAAAGTCAATCTAGATTACTTTGAAATTTTGATAGAATAAGACGCAAATATATTAGTATGTGTTTGTTGTTCCGTAAACGTAAATCCAAATGACATTTGATAATGTCAATCACAAATATCAGTTAGTGCATAAAATAATCGTGCGTCGATTCTGGTTTAAATAAATAGCTTCTCAGTTTTAAAATGGCTTTCACTTTAGAACATAAAATTTTTTTAGTCCAGGCTTATTTTCGAAGTGGTAATAAAATTGATAGTTTATGGGTTTATTCAGTTCAAGATTGCATGGTAGAATTTCAAGTTGAGTTTCCACATTTTGTAATAGATTGTTGTAAAGTTTGTCTTTTCGGGTTCTCAAATAAAACTAACAATAACTTTAGGCACACACTATATTAATAATAAAACGTATAACAATATAAAACTAACTATTAACAATAAGCACATTTATGTATTTATATTTATGTATCTATATTTATGTGTACTGCGCGAGGCTCTAATATTGAATGTCCCATCCCTTCTTCGACGCGGCTTTTATATCGTGGTGAATACTCTTCTAGAGCGTTCTCGTAGGCCTCGAGAAAACACCAGAGGTATGACGCGTGGCGCGTTATTGGATGAGTCATCACATTATATACAATTTAAGAATACTTTGGATAGAACTTTAAAACTTTTTTCTGAAACTGGTAGTCTCTTAAGAAAATCAAGCAGCGGAGCAGTTAAGAAACGTACACCTCAAGTTGTCAATCGTGTTGAAGAAATAATGGAAAATGAACCACAAACATCTGTTCGACATTTGAGTCAACAAATAAATCTTTCTGTTGGTACAACTCACAAGTTATTAAAAAAAGATATTCAACTTTATCCATACCGTGTCACAGCAGTACAAGAATTGTTAGAAATTGATTACCCACGTAGACTACAGTTTTGTAATTGATTTGTAAATATGAACAATAATGGAGAACTTTCGCAAAGAGTCATCTTTACTGATGAAGCATAGTTTTATAAAACGGGATACCTAAATTCACAAAATACAAGAATTTGGAGCAGTGAAAATCCACATGTAATTAAGGAAGAATCGCTACATCCAGAGAAAATTGGTGTTTGGGTAGCGATAAGCCAAAGGCGAATCATTGGACCAATATTTTTTCAGGGAACGTTATTTGCTCAAAGGTACCGTATGGAAATTTTACAACCATTTGTCAATCAGTTGCATGATGATGAACTTCAAAATGCATATTTCCAACAAGACGGAGCACCTTGTCACTGTACTGCAGAATCTTTGGATTATTTAAGAGAATTTTTTGATGAGCGTATAATTAGTCGAAATACTGAAATTGCCTGGCCTGCACGTTCATGCGATTTAACACCTTGCTACTTCTTTTTTGGCCTTATCTAAAAAATAACATATTTCGAACACCTATATTGAATTTGAATGATATGCTACAGAGAATCGAACAGAAATGCATGGAAATTAATAACAATCCAGTAATGTTGCAGAATATCATCAGAAATTTTGAACGGAGGATTTTAAAGTGCATTGATCTTGAAGGACAACATTTTCAACATTTGTTATAGTTTTCAGTAAATACCTATTATTTGTTATTTATTTGTATGTATGAAACTGTCAAAATATACGACTTCGTAGGTTAAGTAGTAAATTTTAATTTATGACATATTTCAAAATGTTCTCAGTAAATCACATGCTACTAGATTGACTTTTCAAATGAACACTTGTTAGAATTTTTCGTAATTACATTTAGAAAATATATTCTTTAGAATCAAAATCATTGTTATGCTATAAAAGGCGATTATTTAAAATGATTGTCGAAAATCGAAAATTTAGTTTAATAATAATAATAATAAGAAGCAAAAAAAAAACAAAATATTTCCATTGAAGAACATCGCACTTGCATTTTCTTTTTGTTGCTTTTACAAACTTTGCAAGCTGCATGTTTCAGAATGTCAACAGTTGAGTTTTATATTTTTAAAATATTTCTTTTGCGCAGATAAAAATGAGACGTCTCGTTTTTTGGGAGAAGGGGTAAGTTTCAAGGCGAAGCTGATTGGGATTTTGGAAGTGTCCGAAGCTAGAGGTGACAGAATGTGTCAAGAAGCTTTGTCAGATTTGAAGACTGCTATAAGAGCAGCTGGTGAACATAAGCAAAGAATAACGATAAACGTCGCAATAGACGGACTTCGGCTGCGGGATGAGAAGAGTGGAGTAAGATATATTTATAAATAAAATATACCAAAAGCTAGTCATACACTATCATAAATTACATGTACGGTCGCGGTCACATAAAAGCGACCGGCACTTTTTCCTATTGTATACATCATGTCACTTAATAATGAAAAAAGTCAAATATTATTTAATTTGTCATTAGTGTCATTACTTACAAAGCCAAAATTTATGAAAAAAAACACAAAATGTCAAATTAGTGGTCGCTTTTATGTAACCGCGACCGTACAAATAACCATCGTATAACACGGGAGTTAGGTTACAAAAAATTGCCGTGTTATGTGAATCCGTGTTATACAAAACAAAGAATTAGTACGAAAAAGGGCGTTGGGTTCCGAAAATTAAAGAACATGCTATTATATTTTCATAATTAAGATAAATATCTAAATTAAAGCAATTTTCTTAAAAAGTAATACATATTAATATGAATTAAACTATTTCTTGGTCATCACTAATTCACTTATCACTAATCATCACTAATAATCACTAATAAGCATTTTTCTATTGATTCATGTTCTACCTTCTGCAAGAAATCTGTTATTTTAGTTTGCTTGCTTTTAGTGAAAAGGTCAATGAATTTCCTTATATGGTGCTAAGCACTTCAGAATTTTTCTTGTAAACTCTATGCTCCTTTAATTTGAAGGATTTTCATTTAAGTAATGTGACTCTAACTATACGGTTAAGCCTTTCTTTACGTTTTGCAGAGTAAACTTCTTCGTCTTCACCTATGCTATCGTCTTCTGAGTTACAGTGGTATATTCCAGATATCATTTCTACCAAACCTGCTTCATCAATTTCTTCTTTCACCAGTAATTCTTGAATATCATCAAAACCTTCCCCTCCTTAGCAAATTCTACTACTGCATTCATTCTATTTTCTGCTGGTTCGATCAGATTTTCACTTTCAATTGACTCCGGCCATATTTTTTCCAACAACCGTTTAATGTCATCAGTTTTATTTCTCTGATAGATGAGTTTATTATATTAATGTAGTCCAAAATTGTAAAAAGTTTCCACGCCTCCCTGACGTCTATAGATTCATCATCGACTTTGCTTAAAACCAGTTGTAATGATCTGCTTATCTAATTAGTTTTAAATTTAGTTATAATTCTCTGATCTAACGGTTGAAGTAAGGCAGTAGTACTACGCGATCATTTAAATTCTAAATTAGAGCAGTTTGTGAAATTTAAATTAAGTTGGTATATAAGTACTAATTTATAATTTGAATTGTCAAAGTGAAGTTTCAAAATGTTTGATTTAGAACATAAGATTTTTCTTACAGAATGTTATTTTAAAAACGCCGAACGACAAGAGAATGGTGAATGGACATATTCAGTACCGCACTGCATCAATGATTTTCAAAATGCCTTCCCAAATTTTCCTGCGGATTATCAAAAATTAGTCCAAGAAATTTACACATGTGTGGCGAAATTTCGTAATGTTGGAACTGTAGGTAGGAAAGTTGGTAGTTGCGCGCCCAAAAAAAGAACTCCTGAGATTGTGGCAGATGTTGCAGTAAGAATGGAACAGTCTCCCAAAAAATCTCTTCGCAGATTAGCCCAAGAAATAAACCTATCATATGGAACTTGTCAAAAAATATTAAAACAAAATTTAAATCTTTATCCCTATAAGAATAACGTCGTTCAAGAGCTATTCCCTCGAGATTTTCCTGTCCGAATAGAATACTGTCAGTGGTTTTTGAATAATTTAAATAACAACAACACTTTGGATTTAACATATTTTTCGGACGAAGCATGGTTTCACCTATCCGGCTATATAAACAAACAAAATATGCGTATTTGGTCTTCGGAGAATCCTCATGAGTTTATTCAATCGCCTCTCCATCCGCAGAAAATTGGTGTTTGGCTAGTGGTTTCTCGAAGGCGTATATTTGGACCTGTGTTTTTTTAAGGAACGATAAATGCTGAGAGATATCGAAATAATTTACTTGAACCGTTTTTCCAAAATCTTCATGATGACGAACTTTTACATGGGTATTTCCAACAGGACAATGCAACAGCTCACAAAACAAGGGAAAGTGTGGCTCGAATTCGCGAGTTTTATGATAATCGAGTAATTGAATTTCCGCCTCGCAGTCCGGACCTAACGATTCTTGATTATTTCATTTATCCGTATCTGAAAAACACAGTTTACAAAAATAACCCACATAATCTTGAAGAACTACAAGAGGCAATTTCTAATGCATGCAACGCTATAACCGTTCAGATGTTGGAAAATGCTTTTGAAAATATGAAACGGAGGATTAACAGTTGCATTGCAACAGGGGGAGAACACTTTGAACACCTTTTGTAATTCACAATAAAACTAATTTATCCTGTAATGCTTTCATTTCCATTAAAATTATATTGATTATACATAAGATTGACAAATGTCACAAAGTATAACATAACCGCAAATTTCAATTAATCAATAATTGACATTCTGGACAACCTAATAAAAAAAAACCCGCCTGCTATAATTTAGAATTTAAATGATCGTATGGTATCTTCGATATTAGATTCTGACAATTTTTGACAGACAACAGTTGACATTTAATAATTATTACAAATCAGATACTCAAGTAAAGATATATGATTTTTTGATCAGAACCCACTTGACTTCGAATGTTTCTGAACACCCGTTATATTACATTACTAGGAGTAGAACGCTGTCATTTTTGTGTCGAGTCCAGAAGTTTGCTGTCGAGGCGATAGCCGAGACAGTGCAAACTGGACGAGACACAAAAACGCTTTCTACTCCATGTGATGTATATTATTTTTTGTTATATTTTTTTGTGATGTGTTTCCTCTTTATGACGACACACTAATCGAGTCAATTCTAGGAATTATAGTTTTTAAAATAGTTTGAAGACCTAAGTATTGGCATTATGCCATTAACATATATTACATGGTTTTGTTTTTATTTATTATAGTAATAGCAGCTACTGCATCAGATTCATTCCTTTTTCTAGTACAAGTCTTTAAAAATTCAATAAATTTAAAGAAACAGAGATAGAAGTTATTTCAAGTAATTTTTCTAATTCCAGGTACTGCCAATATTTATTTACAATCTACCATCAATAAAATGTGGTTCCCCTTTGTCATCTTTAATTCTAAATACAATTAACGTGTATTGTGGCGTCAAAAAGCGTTTCAATTATTATGGTCTATTAACACCTTTAGAAGTTTAGCATGCTTAAACAATTTGAAAGTATTAAAATTAAACAGTAAATTTGAGAAACATGACTATCATATCCAAAATAATGGCTAACAATTTCTTTTATTTAAACTGGTTTCTATTGCCATTTTCGAGCCTCAAAATATTGCATTATGACTGTTTGCAACTCAATATCGTGATGAAAATGACGTCTCCTAAGATCTTTTTTCAGATAGAAAAATAAACCCACATTTGCGAATTGCATTCTGCAATATGAACGGGAACGTTGTTATGCAGTAATCGTACACATTCTTACAATTTTCCTCGACGTTTTTCAGGAATATTATCTCTCAATTTATGCAACAAAAAAGTATATTATGTGCTGTTGACAGTTTTATTGCGTTCTTTAAAGTGAATAAGTTAAATGTTCTTATAATCGTAAAATATTGTCGCTATTTCTCGTTGATTGAACGGCTTTTGCCTTTATGGTAAGAGGTTAATTATGTCGGCGCCATTCCATCGATTTCTTTTTTAATAGAGCATCATAATATTGTCATTGTGTCAACACGACGTTGACGTGAATAGCAAAAATAAGTCGTGATACCCATCTTGCATTAACCTTATACCCAAAGGGTCAAGCAAAATTCGACGAACACTTGTTTCAGAAATGTTAGAAAACGCCGTCTAAATGTTGTTTAGTTTGCTTAGGCATTAAAAATTTAATGATCGTGCGGTATTCAATTTATGTTAACTGAGACATTTTCATCCACTATTGACGTTACCCGATTGCAGATTTGTAACTAGTTCGTAGAATTTTACTATACAGTATAACAACTTGAACTACGAAAGCCTATTGATAGGAGAGGGTGGTGGGAGGTAAAATTAAATGTATTCATTTAGCTTATTTAGCACCTTATAATATGTTTTTTAATATAAACGTGTAGAGTTTGTTAAATTAAGTTTATATTATGGGAAAACTGAAATTGTATTGCATACTAATTGCAACTAAAGAACCGTCAAATAAAAAATAAGTCCAACTAAATAAAATTTATTATCACAATACAGCTTTAATAAACAATACTTTTAATTAATTACGTGTTCGAATCGTGCACCTTGAATTTCTAAACAATACGCTACCCGATCATAAAAACCACGTCTAACATTTGCCAGCATATCGGGCGTAATCGATGCTAAGAAATTTCTTATTTTTTGACGTAGTTCATCTAAATTATTTGACCGTTGATGTTCGAAACCGTAAATTTTTGACTTTAGATACCCCCACAAGAAAAATCATTAGGGGACAAATCTGGTGCTCTGGCCGGCCATTCAATTGTACCGCCTAGAGAAATAATTCTATTTCCAAAGGTATTTCTTAAAAATTGACGCACAATTGCACTGTTATGTGCAGGATATCCGTCTTGCTGATACCAAATACTTCCTATTTCAATATTGGGTATGTTCTGGATAAAAGGAATAATGTCATATTGCAGCAATTGTAAATATTTTTGTGAATTTAACACGCCGTTTATAAAAAATGGACCAATTATATTATCCCCTAACATTCCATTCCAAACATTCAATTTCTGTGGGTATTGTGTATGAGCTGTATACGATTTATGTTTATTGTCTTTTGACCAATACCTTATTAACATAGGATTATGTCGACCGTGTAAAATAAATGAAGATTCGTCAGTAAAGAGAATATTAGAAATAAAATTTTCATCTACACCACATTTCTCAATTATATCCAAACAGAACTGAACTCGGTTATAATGATCTCCAGAAAATATTTCATTTACTTTTTGTACATGATACGAACGGTATTTATTCTTCTTTAATACTTTTCTAACAGTTTCACGGGAGACATCGACACTTTCACTAATTTGGCCTAACGTTTGGTATTCAGTTTCTTCAACAGTAGCGCATATCATGATATCCCGATCCGCATTATCATGTGCGAGCTTTTTATGTAAAGAGGGAGAGACACATCCGTATTTTTCAAAATTTTCCTTAATTCGATGAATTGTATTTAAACAGGGAACACGACGATTAATGAAGGTAGTTCTCCAAATATTTACAATTGATGAAAGTGTGTGGCCTCCATAAAACCACTTTATAATTTGCACTTTTTCATTAATTGTGTATTCCATTAGGATAAAGTTTGATGGTTCGCTAAAGTATTTCACATAACCACTGACATTCCTGTCACATAAAAAGTTGACAATACTAAAATGGATACATTTAATTTTACTTCCCACTACCTTCCCCTATCAATAGGCTTTCGTAGTTCAAGTTGTTTTAGTGTATATAGCAGCGTAGGCTTAGCATATATCCAACTATGGCACAAACGACACTTTGAACAAGTTTCAACATGTAAAGGGTCTTTCAAATTGAGCGCCTTTTGTTAAAAATGAATAAAACCCATAATTTGCATAATATTTGCATTACCCAATATTTGCATAATTTTTGATTTTCAGAAAGTTTTATTAGTAATTGTAGTATCAGTGGTGACATTTATACACGAAAAATAATATCTGACAAGTGACCACCTCTTGCTGGTTTATAGCTGTTCACTCTTTTGTTAAAATTTTCTATTACATTTCGACATAATTGGTGCTCTATTTCACCAATAACACGAATAATTTCATCCTTTAGTTCAGGAATCGATTGTAATTTGTTTTTATAGACCTGGCTTTTTACGTAACCCCAAAGAAAATACTCCAATGGTGTTAGATTACATGATCTTGGTGGCCAGTTTCACCATTTCTTGAAATAATCCTTCCAGGAAAATTTTGTATTAATAAAGCAATTGTTTCCTTAGCAAAATGAGGTGTTGCACCTTCCTTTTGAAACTATATATCCTCTAGCTCAATATCATTTAGTTCAGGCCACAAAAATTCAGTTAACGTCTCACGATGTCGAACACCATTCACTGTTATAGCATCACCAGCAGCATTTTGATAGAAATATAGTCCAATTACACCACCTGACCACAATGCACACCAAACAGTACCTCGTTGAGGATATGAAGGTCTTTCACGAATCACTCGTGGATTTTACTCACCCCAAATTCGACAACTTTGTTTGTTAACAAAACCACCAATTTCATAATGTGCTTCATCAGAAAAAATGCTTTTGGCCAGAATTGAGAATACGGGTACTGGAAGTGGCTGGATAAAAATCAATAGAACTTTTACAGGACGTAAAGGGAACTTATTTGAGTGAACTTATAGTGGGAAAGGAAATTGGAAGAAAAATAATATAAAAAAAAATAAACTAACCTAGCATTTCGTCCATTTTCAATACACGAACAAACGCACAAATTAGGGCTAAAAGTATCTTTCGAATGCCCTAATCTATTAAATAAACATCACTCTTAAGTATTTTTGCTATATTAACATTCAATATGTTTAAATAACATTGTTAAAAAGTAATTAAAAAGTGTCTATTTTAATACGTCATTTTCATTTTCAAATTGACATAACTTTAACGCACCAGTTTTAAGCTACCAACTTAAACGTTTACATTAAAATGTTACTGACGCGATGTCTATCTATATCAATTTACTTTTTCCAATTGTCAAATTTAAAATGGCGTTTGTTATGGACGACATAACTTTGTTAAATTTACAATTGATCATCAAATAGAAATAAGATTTAGAACGAGGATGTATTTTTTCTTTACATTTGCTAATAAATTTGTGAGTGATAATATTAATTGATGTGTATGTGATTGATAAAGTTTAATATATGTATTAAAATTTATATGATTTTTACTTGAATACCCTCTTCTCAAGTTTTCAGGTTATGTTTAATATATGTATTAAAATTTATATGATTTTTACTTGAATACCCTCCTCTCAACTTTTCAGGTTATGTTTAATATATGTATTAAAATTTATATGATTTTTACTTGAATACCCTCCTCTCAACTTTTCAGGTTATGTCATTGCCTGCCTTTAAATATGACAATTGGAAAAAATAAATTGATATAGATAGACATCGCGTCAATAACATTTTAATGTAAACGTTTAAGTTGGTAGCTTGTAACTGCTGTTGTTACAGTTATGTCAATTTGAACGAGAAAATGCCGTAGAAAAATTGCAATTTTTCACATCTTTTTAACAATATTATTTAAACAAATTGAAGGTTAATATAGCAAAAATACGAAAGAGTGATGTTTACTTAATAGATTAGGGAATTTGAAAGACACTATTAGCCGAATATTGCCCTTTTTTTCCTGATTTGAAAAATGGACAAAAATGCGAGGTTAGTAAATTGTTTTTATTTTTTTTTTAAATATTATTTTCAATCAAATATCCTTTCCCACTATAAATTCACACTCGAATAAGTTCCCTTTAGCGTCCTGTAAAAGTTCTATTGATTTTTATCCATCCACTACTAGAACCCGTATTTCAAAAAATCTCCCTTTGACGAATCAAATCAATATGCTCTTGTGAACAGCCACCGCGACTGTATCTTTCTCTTTTTTGATCTTTCACCAAACCGGTCTCTTGAAATTTTCTAATAATTCGACCGACAGTTTTTTCATATGGACAATCATGTAAACTATAAAATTCACGTAATTTTCTGCAAACATTTTCCACAGAACGCTGATTTTCATAAAATAATTCAAAAATTTGAACGCGTTGTATAGTGTGAGAAGGCATTTTTATAAATGTCATACATCACACTTCGTAAATGTCAAAATACCCAGACGAATTCAGTGTCCTATCTATATTTTATTTATTTTTAAAATAAGGCGCTTAATTTCAAAGACCCATTATAAGTCGAGAACAAATGGTGCTGTTTAATTGTTAAGGTATTCAATTTTTGTGAACCTATTTAAAAATACATACTAAATACTACCAAGAAAAGTAAGAATGACTGACGAATAGTAAATAAAAAAAATGACATTTAGGAATCACACTTACAATAAAGTAGTTTCAATATCGCTAGAATAACTTTAGTATTCTCTTGCAACTTCAAAATATAATTGCGCACGACGAATAAAAGTTAAAAAATGTTCTGTTTGCGTGAAAATATGCGATTACTTAACTCCAACGGGCTCCAACTAGCAACGGGCTACATTAGGAAACTGGTTCTATCCATGCCTAGAAGACTGAATGCAGTTATAATGCAAATGGCGACTCAATCAAATATTAACTACAGAAGACACTCGATATGAACCGAAAAAAAACGGTTGTTCACATTATCGATTTATTCACGATAACCAAGGTTATAGCTAATACGTAATAAATATTGATAACAAAATATAGTAATACTAATTAAAAAATAGCAAGAAATAAAAAAAAACTAATAAAAATTATTATTTGTTCAAAATTTTTTTCTTTCTGGGAATTTTTAATTTTTGGAATAATGGCATTTTCCCGTATTCTATTTATAACTATAAGAACCGTAATATCAATATCATTTTGTTCTGCCCACTTAGTTAAAACATTTAAAGCATTTATAGCACAATCTAGTGAAACTTTATTCCATGGTTCAGAATTTTTTTCGATCGCCTCACATTCCTCAACTTCATTTTCGAATTCAATTGTTTAATTTAATTCAGCGTCACACTGATTCCACTCCAAAATATCAGTTTCTTCAAATGTAACCTATTGTACAGTTAAGCTAACATAAACATAGTATAAACCATTTTTGTTTTGTTGTAATTCATTCTTGTTGACATCAAATTGACATTTGTCACTTTTCGATATCCAAAATGGCAAGAAATCTGACTTCGCCAGACAAAGCACAAATTTTGATAAATTTGGAAAGTCGCACCATTAAACAAGTCGGAGAAGAATTTCATTTGAACAACTCTACAGTACTATAATTAAGTTAAAAAAAGATGTGAAAATGAAGGCAGTGGGTATATGTCGCAAACGAGGAACTGGTCTTAAAAAGAATCAGAATAATTGAAACATACATGATTAGGTAAACCCCACCAGTTTTGTATAATACAAAGGTATTTTTAATAATATAAAATATTACTAAAAATCTGGTGTGAAGAACACAAATGCAGGTTCACTATTAATATTTTCTGTGAACGTGTCCGAATGTTCGGACACGTTCACAGAAAATATTAATAGTGAACCTGCATTTGTGTTCTTCACACCAGATTTTTAGTAATATTTTATATTATTAAAAATACCTTTGTATTATACAAAACTGGTGGGGTTTACCTAATCATGTATGTTTCAATTATTCTGATACATTACACATGCGGTTAAGCCGTAGTATGAGTGAAGGCACAAACAAAATGCAGTTTTCTAGAGAGTTGGCTGTGCTAACCTTTGGAAGGGCGTCGTTACTTCACATTAATTATGTGGACGGTATGCGAGGTACTTCGGCTGTCTGACAACAGGTAGCGCCGAATTTACTTCTGCGCTCGGTCTGGATAATTACGGTGATAGGGCGAGGTGGTTCTTTTCTGTGAATGTGTCTGGAAATATCCTTTCTCCAGCAGGGGCGTACCGATGAGCTTGTAGAAAAGCGAAATACGTCTACGTCTCTGGGGATAGGATATATTCGGACACGTTCACAGAAAATATTAATAGTGAACCTGCATTTGTGTTCTTCACACCAGATTTTTAGTAATATTTTATATTATTAAAAATACCTTTGTATTATACTTAAAAAGAATATCAACTGATGCAGAAGATCACAATTTGTTTGAATATTTGAGAGAAAATAAAAGAAAATGACAAAGCAAATTCATAGATTTAGTGTAAGATTTACTAATAGGGAACAACTATGGAAATCTATTAAATAATACCTGGGAAAACATTGTAGAAAAACCTAATTTTTTAAGAAGTCTCATTGATTTTGTACCTAGAATGTTAAGGGTAGTAATTGATGCGCCATTTGCATCAATTACTATTAATCAATTAAGTATTAATTTATTTGTGATTTCTAAATTGTATTAAAAAATTACTTGACATTTGGTTTTTCTTTTAAAAAAAGATTAATAAACACTAATAAGCAATATTAGAAAATTTTGACAAGTTAGATTATACTAGATTTATGTGAGTTTAACTGTACATACAATTAGGACAAATTTGCTTACACATTGCTATGAATAGTGGTTTGTAGATTTAATGCGCCACCATCCACAACTAGTTTTCCCACTAGGTTTCTCAGCCGGTGGATTTTCAAATATGAGACTTCCACTTCGGGTTCCAATAAGGAAAGTCGTGTCTGTGAAATATACTAGGCGCCAGTGAAATGTTCACACAAATTTATTTACTTATATTTTATGAGTTACTTATTTTTAATTAATTAGCAGTAATGACCAGAACACAAAAATCAAACACAGGATAAAATTTAAACTGTATATTTAATACAAAAATAAAAAAAGAAAAAAAAATCTATCTTTACAAAGTATAAAGATACTGTATCTTACAAAAATACATGAGGTAAAAACATTCATTGTATTGACAGCTAAACGAATGGAAAACTTCCTCTTTATTGACTCCGATCAAACTTAACTAAAATAGTAAAGTTTAATATTAAATTCTTCCCAAAGAACCACACTGTATAATCAAATTCTGAAACACGTTCTAAATTTACACATGCGCAACTAACATGTACAAAAAAAAACCCTGACTCCTCTCGAACAAATTCTAATTACTATAATTTTAACATAGAATTTTAATAGTAAGCTTTATTATTTATATTTCTAATATTAAATCTCTTAAATAACAATCTTGGATACAATAGAAATATTCTTATAATTTTAATTAATGTTTTATGATATCATAAAAAACTACTTACAAAAAATTTACTTGAGACTGACAAAGAAGGTGCTTTTTCTATATTAATCAACAAATAGCAAACGAGAATTTAACTCAACAACTCTCTAATACATCAATCAAACACTTTATCAAACAAATAACCGAATTAATTCAATATAATTAATTATATCACACCAAGCTACCTTCTAGTTCAAGCTATCAAATTTTTCTCTTTGAATTACCTAGGCCCCTCGATCAGATCGACCTGGAATATAAAAACCAGTTTTTATCTCACACATGAAATTTAAAAAACATTTTGAATATACACATTTATCCAAAAATAATTGTACATTTATTTTAAATATTTTAAATTACTTTTAATAAAAAATCCATAGCAATATGTACAGTGCCGTTACAAGGGTATGAAGCGCCTTGCAAGTGACTTAAGGCAGCTGCACAATTGAACGGGAACCAGAAAAAGTTAAATCATACGACGTAAATATAGGCATGCACAATCCAATTCCGAGAATAACAAGCTAACCAGTAATGAGTCCAGCTGAGGATGTTTGCGGTATAACCATGGTTATATCATGTAACCATAGTAAATTACTATGGTTATATGATATAACTAGAGCTGAGGATGTTTGCGGTATAACCATGGTTATATCATGTAACCATAGTAATTTACTATGGTTACATGATATAACCATGGTTATACCGCAAACATCCTCAGCTCTAGATATAACCATGGTTATACCGCAAACATCCTCAGCTCTAGTAATGAGAACGGAAAATTTGGTCAAGTTTTACTTTTTCGTTCTCGGGATCTTTGCGGAACCAATAGTGTGGCTGGAAATCTGAGCATGCGCAGGGTATGGTATGTGCACGTGGACATTGAACACATAATCACAAATGCATACATATGAGAAACATATCTTCATCGATCATTAGAAAATATTCTTGCTCAATAAAAATAGTTAGCTGACTGAAAGTTCTTTCTTTGGAGACTGTGGTTAAGTAAAAAACTTAAAAAAGGTATATAACCCCTTACCACAATTATTAATCGTATCCTAAATACGTATTTCGACAACTAAGTTGTCATCATCAGTAGGTAAAAACCACTAATTAAAAAGTCGCACATGGGGCACAGTAAAGCGAGAGAACCGCTTAACGCAATCACTACTTTACACCGCCTCCACGTATAGACTGTATAGACTACACGTATAGACTAATAAAATCAGTCTATACGTGGACGCGGTGTAAAGTAGTGTTGCGTTAAGCGGTTCTCTCGCTTTACTGTGCCCCATGTGCGACTTTTTAATTAGTGGTTTTTACCTACTGATGATGACAACTTAGTTGTCGAAATACGTATTTAGGATACGATTAATAATTGTGGTAAGGGGTTATATACCTTTTTTAAGTTAGTTAGCTGACTAGTATTAATTTATAATACGCCACAAGGTATAATATAAAGGCCACCACCACACTCAACAAAATTAAGTTTTTGATTGTACTAGACTATAACTGTAGCTTTTGCGTATTTGATTATTTTATTGTGACCCTTAAAACTTAATGTGTACAGCTATGAACTTAAGATGCCAGATAGTCTCTGTACATAAGGGCTAAGATCTGATTGAACTTTTAGGGCAGGTATTGATTTCAAAATTTGCGTCGGTGTTTCACTATTTTTTATTTTGTGTATCACTTATAGCGGTCATATTACACCTAACAGCGGTATCTAATTTTGCAAAATCTAAACATAAACGAAGCGGCGAAAGGTTTATTTTTTATTTAGAATTACATTATTTATGAAAATATATTTATAGCATAATAAATTCAGTTATTTTTTCTTGAATTCGACTTATTCAATTGTTTGTTTTTATTGTTAAAATAAGTAAAATAAATAAAGATAAGCATGATTATCTTATTATAAATAATAATTTTTAATATATTTTTAGGACTCATTGTATCATCATCCCGTTCACAAGATATCATTTATTGCTCAAGATATGACTGACTCCAGAGCTTTCGGCTATATATTTGGTTCACCAGATACAGGTCATAGATTTTTTGGCATTAAGACAGACAAAGCGGCTAGTCAGGTAGGTTAAAGTTGTTAAAACGTTTTTTCTAATAATATAAATTATGATAATAAATAATATATTGTTTAAGGTGGTTATAGCAATGAGAGATTTGTTTCAAGTAGTATTTGCATTGAAGAAAAAAGAAATTGAATTAGCAAAACAACATTTGGATAAAAATCGATACGGGTCATCGCCTCTGTTTTCGGAAACGAATTTATCTAGTTCTAAGGTAATATTAGTATTTTGATGATTCCTTGCAATTAAATTTTTTGTTTTTGTCTTTAGATCTGACTTTATACCTCCTAATTTCTATCCTATTTTTATGAAAAATTTCGGTTCCCTGTATAATTGGCTGCGTGCTAAGAAATGCGAATTTATTTGAACCTTAATGCCCATTTTATACATGAAAGTGTGAACTAATGTAATAATAAAAAAAATCATTTGAGTAATAATGAGAGTATGATTTAATTTGAAATCTCTTTCGAAACATGCGCTATAAACTGAATATGTACATTTTTTATATTTTCTCATGCAGCTACATAATCGTTGAATTACATACAGTCTCGAGTAAGAAAGGGACCGATATAGTTAAAATATGGGAAGGGTTAGAAGCAAAATTTAAAAAAGCAGCCGGCACGGGGGTATTTCCCCTTATGTTAACAATCCTAATTTGCGGTTGATGGGTTTCTGAGACACAGCACATATTTCTTAATAATGAATGCATAGTACATTGTTAGTTGTTTGTATACACTTCATTATTTCGTCGCAAATATTAACGTCTTCTTTTATTTAATTCCGTTCTATTATTGTAAATCTACCTGTATGTTTATATATCTGCAAAAATGATTGCGTACTAGTTAGTTTTTTTTTGGTTGCTTTTCACCAACGGGTAATTGATGCGTTCAATTGACATAACGTGTTGCTAAACAAAATCCTTGGAAGCTAGGGGGCTACGAGCGATACTCATACTCTACATAAAGAGAGTAATTCAGCCCTACTAATTAGCAAGCACGTGTTGAACGAAAGCGAGATAACGACTTCTCGATATCGGTGTCGGCCTTAAAACTCTGCCCGATCGAATCCTCGCGATCGGCAGACAGAGTGGGTAAAAGCAACCAAAAGAAATTAACTAGTACGCAATCATTTTTACAGATATATAAACATACAGGTAGGTTCACAATAATAGAACGGAATTAAATAAAGGAAGACGCTAATTTGCGATAAATAAATGAGTGTTTACGAATACGTAACAACATACAACGGTTAGAAATTGTTTTCCTCTATACGCCCCATAAAGAACTAAAAATGCCGCGAAATGCAACTATCAAATGTATAAAAAAGGAGAAGAGATTTGTTAATAAATGAATACAACGTTAGGAAACAAATACAGTCGATAAAGTACCACAGCATGGCACAGGTAGGAAAACCCAATCAAGGGAGGACAAATAAGTTTTGCAGATTTTTGTTAAAAATACAGGATTAACACTACGTCAACGACACATGAAATTAAAGCAAAAGGTTGGAAATTTATTATGTAAAAATATACGTCTCCGTCTACGGTAATATAAAATGTAGGAGTGCATTAAGAAAACTTACTACGTGAAATTCATGTAAGGAGAAGAATGGATTGGGTTAACATTACCACCATCCGCCCAAAAATAGTTTAGAGATTATAATCAACAATGGATTCTGTAAGATGATGATCCAAAACATTGAAGTTGATTTTACACCCAGTAGAAAACTGAAAATCGTATCATCAACCTATTGGATCGGTCATCACAATCTCGAAATGTGACATATATATATATATATATATATATAAATATAAATATAATAACTTCGTGACCTTGGTATGATATGGTAAACCTAATCAGTAGGCGATTAAAGGTCTGTATATTACTTCAAAATATATGTATTTAAAAAACTCTACATGTTTCGGCTGTGTACGCCTTTATCAAGAGAATACAAAATATGAATGACAGGATATAAATGTCATTTATTTTATTTAAATGACATTTATATCCTGTCATTTATATTTTGTATTCTCTTGATAAAGGCGTACACAGCCGAAACATGTAGAGATTTTTAAATACATATATTTTGAAGTAATATACAGACCTTTAATCGCCTACTGATTAGGTTTACTATATATATATATATATATATATATATATATATATATATATATATATATAATAATAATCGCCTACTGATTAGGTTTACTATATATATATATATATATATATACAGGGTGAGTTGTTAGGATGGCACCAAACTCCGGGAGTGTATTGTACTCCTAAAAATATTTAAAAGAAACTCATATCTTGTTAACCGATCTTCATTTGTTTTCAAGTTGTAGCATCATAACAATATTCACAAACTTAATATGCTTTAATGTTATTGTTACAGTTATTATAATAAATTTTCGAAAATTTGACCACTGGCCTCTAAACTTTGCCCGTTGCTCTTCTGATTGCTTCATGTCTTTCTTTGATATCGGCTGCGGTATTTATAATAGAGTGGATTAATGCATCTCTACTGTCGAACTTCACTTTGTACACCCCATTATTAAGCCAGACCCATAAACAATAGTCTAATGGTGTTAGGTCTGAAGATCTTGGAAGCCAATTAATAGAACCACCGCGACCAATCCAAACCCCTGGAAATCTTTTGTCCAAATACTGCCTAACCTGATGAGCGAAATGTGCTGGTGCTCCATCGGGCTGAAAATACATTCCCATTCTGATATTTAGTGGAACATCCTCTAGTAGTGTTGGTAATTAATTTTTCAGAAAATTCAAGTAGTTTTCCTGTCAAGCGATTCTCAAAAATGTATGGGCCAATCAAATAACTATCGACCATTCCACATCATATGTTTACTGAAAACTTGCGCTGATAACTATTTTCGACAATTGCATGGGGATTGCCCTCTGGCCATACATTGGAGTTACGAGTATTATTAATGCTGTCACGATTGAATGACGCCTCATCGGTAAAAAGTATGTGCAATACAACTCGATGGTTATTATTTATTCCCCAACAAAATCTCATACGGCTAGCATAATCCTCCTGATGGAAATGTTGTACACGCTGTAGTAAATGGTACGCATATAAGCCTTCCTGATGTAGTTTATCAAATACACTTTTTTGAGGAATGCCCAGTTGAATGCCAATTCTTCTTGAACTGGTAGTTGGATCATCTACTAAGCCCAGAATATTTTCTACTTCATTCAAATCTTGTAGAGTTGTATGTTCGGATGTAATCCTAGCACTGGGTAGCTTCCGTACTCGCACAGTTTCTTGTAAACTCTAATAAATACATTTTTATCCAGAGTTCTCCGATGTGGAAACCGTAGCCGATATTCTTCAACAGCAGCTCTAACGCTTCCATTACAATAACCATAAATGAAAACCATATTTGCATATTCAAGATTTGTATAAGTGTTTGACATTTTGTAATGATCGTGTAAACTGAAAAATACAAATCACTTTGACAATTAACTGTCATTGACATGTATCAGAATAAACAAATTATTAAAATGAGTTGCCTAGAACGGATAGATTCAGTTAGCCAGTACCATCATCTGTAATAAAAAAAAACAGTAAATGACTTTTCATGAAGAACTACACTAAGTTTTGTTTTATATGTTTAAACATGTTTTTAAATATTGTTATGATGCTACAACTTGAAAACAACTCAAGATCGGTTGACAAGATATGGGTTTCTTTTAAATATTTTTATGAGTACAATACACTCGCGGAGTTTGGTGCAATCCTTACAACTCACCCTGTATATATATGTACCGGCTGTCTTTGAAATAAAAAGACAACGTATGAAAAATGGAAAGATGTAATTATATAGAATATAAATCCAAAATATTTTCCCAAAAGTCCTCATCAGCCAGAAAATAAATGTCGCCACTGTGCAGTCGACTATATTATAAAACGTATCAGAGACGTTACTTAAAGCTGACCCGATTTAAGTTTCGTTTAGTTGTCAATCATTACGTACGTTCGATACGATTTGCATTTACGTCTACGATTAAAGATTGTTACCAAATAGCCCTTACCATACAAAACTTATACACAATGCTATCTTTTCGCATTTTTATAAACATAAACATTGCAGTTTGTAAATTCAATAGCGGCATTCTGAATCCATTTTAATATTTTCTATTTTTTAATTCTCGTAACAAAAAAAAACATTCACGTAATACACATGAAATGATGTCAATTCTAAAAATCCACAAATTGTTTTTGGTATGATCTTAATTTTTAATCATTCACTTGAATATATAAGCAACTGATTTTGTACGAGGTTGTTGACTTTTGCATACAACAATGTTATAGTTTTTATGACATCTACAGCTGTTACAGTTTCCAGGGGGATTTAATTTTAGGGTTCGGGTCGTGATTTATATTCTATATAATACATTTTTCTATTTTTTATATGTTGCCTTTTTATTTCAAGAACACGCTGTATATATGTGAAGTATAAATTTCATAGAAATAAGTCAAATTCGCATAGTATAACAAGCCTTGCTGAATGAATACCACATAAATTTGGTGGAACGCATGTCTCGATGAAGTAACGCGATATTCGCCAATAAAGACGGCTATAATAAGCGATATAATACTAGTGTTTCAGTATAATTTCCTTTTTTTAATTTTTTTATAATAAATCGTTTTGAAATGATACTAGTCTCTTTGTTGTTTGACACACTGTATGTATGTGGTACTAATACTTATAATGACTACTTACTCCATTAGTACATTGAGTTTAAAAATTGATAATTATTAAACAACGCGAAATAAGTTGAATGATAAAATTTAATATACAGGGTTAGGCAAATGTATGGATCTACTCGAATATCTTTGATATGACTACTTAGATTTTAATAAGGCTTTCCACAATTAATTAAATGCAAAATATTTTGTCACTGCTCCATTAACTTCTAAAACCTGATTTAACTTTGCAGAAATTGATGAAATAAGGTCCCTTCAATAATTTGTATACAGGCTCAATTCCTCCCAAGTGTTTTCTATAGCCGCCCACAATTTTTTGTCGTTTTGAGGTCGGAAGTTTCGTTTATACATCTTAGATTAGAACTGCACGAAGGCCAAGTCAATAACTCGATATTATTCATCCCAAGCCACTGCATTATCATCCTAGCTGTATGAACGGGGTAGTTATCTTGTTGGAAGATGAAGTTATCGCTCGAAGAATATTTGGTCCACTGAAGGAAGCGTAACGTTTTCTAGTATATCAAAATAAGCTTGCGCGTTCAAACGATCACCAACACACTGAGCTATACCCGGACCATGCGCACATATCCCTGCCCAAGCATTAACGGCAAATCATTCAGATCTGTTCCGTGAAGACACAATATTTCAATGGTTTCGTACACTACAACATCCATTTATTTGCCTAAATACTTTTAGAATACAAGTTCTTCTAGGTCTTCCACGTTACTAAATTGCAGCTGTTCCAGTTGTTGTGTTTTATAAACTTTATTTTTATACGAATATAGTATTTCACTTTGCACAGTGCCATCAATGATGCTTCGAATTATTGTTTTTATATTTTAGCCATATATACAGTAAAAAGTAGCTTGAGTAATTTCGAACAATCCCTTGTACGTTGAAATTATTTTTGAAGCTGTCTATTTTTACAAAACAGTGTATTTGTCGGTACATACTAACCTAACATGACAATTTTAATGGCGCTTCTAATACCAAAATCAACGCCTACTAAATAAGTACGGACATGTGTCTACAGGAGCATTTTTTCTTAGAGTGACTAAAGTAATTTTCAGTTGAAATTATTTGCATGTATTTAGGAACAGTTTGTATAGAACATTAACAAACACTGTACCCGAATTTATTTTCGACAAAATCGTAAATTTTAAATAAACACATTGAAAATAAAATGTAAGACAGGTTTATTCGCAAATATGATAAGAAATATAGATAGCAATAACTTCACCTTTGCCAAGATAAACTTTTTGGGTTGATTTCTACTTTCATTAAGTTTTTATGATCTGTCTAAGTATCGCATGGGGGGAATTATACTGTTTACAGGTTGTATGACCTATAAAATGGTGCTATATTTTAAATTGAATCTACAAGACAGTAATACTTGCCTTTATTTAATGGATACAATATTAATTAAACTTTAGAGTGACTTTGTTATGCCTGTAGTGATGGAATTTCTGTTTTTTTTTAAATATTTTATTAATATATGTTCGAAAAATGTTCACTATTTTATCCATCCTAAAAAATATCACTACTTAATTAGTAAACAACAAGTAGTATTTTATGCTTATTAGTATTATTAATTATTTTTTAAACTGTGGTAATTGCCCACGCATATTAATATAAAACAGTAAATTTATTGAAGTTAATGTTTTCAAATTAATATTTTTACATTTTGTAATGTATTTCTTACTGAAAAAATGGAATTTCCAAGATATAAAATTACTTATCTAACAACGCTAATTGTATCGATTTTATAATTAAATAATAAAAGAGGTTCCTGTTTTACAATGCGACTTGAAATAAATAGGCCGTATAAATAATTCAGTATGATTAAATATTGTTTCACATTCATTAAATTTACCAAAAGGATGTTCTAATTGTAATTAATTCATGTTAGTTACTTAATCACAAAATATCTTATGTTCTGGGTATAAACGAAATTCTGTAAAATTGCCCAATCATGTTTTTGAAACGTAAAGCTATATTTGTAGCTTAAAATATTCATAAATATTTATTGCCCTACACAGGGCCGCTCCAAGGTATGATGGCGCCGGGGTGCCAGGCAAAAGTAGCCACCTCCTAAAAAGCTAAATTTATTTTTGTCTAAATTTAATACTTTTCACAATAAAACAAATATATAATTATATATTTTGCATATATTTCCAAAAATAAGTAAGTACATTATACAATGTTTAGAAAAAAAAAAACAAAATCATACAAAACCTAACATCTGAATAAATACGGAACAAGCAAAAGAAAATGTTTCCAAAAGTTTTATATAGGTCTTTCACGATAACGGACGAGTCACGTGATAAATTGATACAAAACAGGGTTGAGAAATCTACAGTGCTTAGAGTCAGTTGTGGTTAGTAAACAATCTATCAGGTTATGTTGTCATTTTAAAATATATTAACTCCTATTAATATGCTTTATTTTATTATATATACAAAAAAATACAAACAAAATCAAAATACATATGTGAATTTATTTATTTTATACTATATATACAAACTTAAAAAAAGGTATATAACCCCTTACCGCAATTATTAATAGTATCCTAAATACGTATTTCGACAACTAAGTTGTCATCGTCAGTAGGTAAAACCACTAAAATGGTGTCGGACATGGGGCACAGTAAAGCTAGAACAACTGCTGTATACGAGTGTATACGTGGACGCCGTGTAAAGTTGTTGCGTAAGCAGTTGTTCTAGCTTTACTGTGCCCCATGTGCGACATCTTGTTTAGTGGTTTTACCTACTGATGATGACAACTTAGTTGTCGAAATACGTATTTAGGATATGATTAATAATTGTGGTAAGGGGTTATATACCTTTTTTTCCAAAGAAAGACTTTATATATACAAAGAAAAATCTATACACATATTAAAGATTAAAGGGCTTGTAACATTGTAATAAACATATGATATAAATAAAATGAAAACAATATTAATATACAATACTAGTTTTAGCCAACATTTACACTGTCTTCTTAATCAGAATTATTTTTGTTGATTTATAAATGGTAATATGTCTTGCCTTTCGAAACCCACTTCCCTATTCCACCCTTTGGATGTCAAATGTCAGAAGTTACTTGGGTTAATGGCTCTTTCCATAATTCTACACGTTCTTCTTCTCTTCTACCATATTTTTCTATATTGTTGTTATATGTTTTTGTTATACCTGATATAAGTTTCATGGTGTTAAATATACAATGGTAGGGTGGATGTCGAAGAACCACATGCCCATATTGTTCTAATAATTTATCAACTTAAAATATAGTTGGTGGTTTATACCTTTACGTAATGTACTAACCGTTCAATTAAATCCAATAATTGTATTTTTAAGGTAGTTCTGTCACAACCAATATTATTATTATTGGTCCGCCATGTTTGAATATCATTTTTATTAGAAGATGATGTTCGACTTTTATTTTTAATAGCATTTGCTACTCTCTATAATAAACAAATATTAGTGTTAAAAACGTGTATAATATAAATAATAGAAAATATTACCTGTCGAAAAGTAGAAAGCGGAAGTAATGGTCCATTATTATCGCGTTCTTTTTCGAAAGACCAGATAGAATGATTTCTTTCACTTCTTTATCTAACGGTTTCTGCATGATTTAGGTACTTGTGAAAAAAACCGATCCTATATATAATATTGATGTATAAATACAAAGAAATCGTAACTTATAAATCCCAACTGGCAACCATGCCTAGTTCTGGCAACATAATATATTTACCGAATAAAGAAAAATACTAGGATTATTAGGTATTATTGTAATTTAAATGTTACTTGGTCCGAAGTAACTATCACGTGTCTCGTCTGTTATCGCGAAAGACCTATATAAAAAAAATTGTAAAATAAACTTTCCTTGCCTTTTTAAGTGCAAATTCATGAATTAAATCTACTGTGTCCAAATCTGCTTATATTTTATTTTCATTACTGATTAAACTCAAGTTTATTAATCTTTCTTGTGATAGTATGTCCGTATCGCTTTATTTTGGAAACGGTTAAACTTCTACAAGCCTCTTACCTACATATTCGTATTTTTAGCAATTTCCATTTCTGCATTTAATAGATCCTTTTTATTTATTGCATTTTTGTTGCGAGTTTATATGATTCATACAAATGGAGATTAATAAGGCAAAAAAAAGTAGCGTCGAGAATTCTTATAAAGCTATTCTAGGTATAAAACGTGCTTGGTTTATTTCTATTTTGAAATAGAATATTTTAGGCTTTTTGTATAACTTGGTAATAGCACGCATATATGTATATATTATCTTATCTTTGTGCATTTTTTTTAAATGTATATAAACATTTTAAGTAAAGAATTTTTAAGTATATTATATTCATTATATATACAGGGTTACTACAAAAGAATAATCGGGTTTGAGAAAGCTATATTTCAGAAACTATTATAGATAGAATAGTAAATGACATGTCTATATGCAGAGAAAATAATCAAGTTTGTGATCATATCATTACGAATGTTCAATATGGGCTCCTCGAGTCATACGACAAATATTCAAACGATAGTCCAGTTCAGTCCTTACAGTCTGCAAGGTATCTCGGTCGATACTGTTAACAGCAGCAGTAATGCGTCTTTTGAGTTCCTCAAGTGTTGTAGGTAATGGTGGTACGTAAACCCTGTCTTTAATATACCCCCAAAGGAAATAATCGCACGGGATAAGATCGGGAGAATTTGGAGGCCACGGGTACAATGCCATATCTGTTTCAGCACAACGGCCTATCCAACGTTGAGGACGCACCTCGTTTAGATACCGACGCATTTCATTATGCCAATGAGGCGGAGCAGCATCTTGTTGGAATATAAAGTTGTTTGAATCATTTGTCAATTGCAACATATCGAGGTAGGATATACCGGTCACAGTTTTTTCACGGAAGAAAAACGGTCCGTACACTTTTGTGTTGGATACAGCACAGAAGACATTCAATTTTGGAGAATCCCTTTCATGTTGCACAATGACATGAGGTGGTTTCGTACCCCATATCCGAATGTTATGACGGTTCACCTTGCCAATTAAATGCAATGTCGCTTCGTCGCTAAACACGAGACGCTTAGCAAATTCGTCCTCTATTGCTACCAAGTACACGACCTGCGCCACTGGTAGATTATTGTGGCGAACCCACGAAGCATTGTCAAACCGCATCCACCGTTGCTTCAGGCAACGGCGTGCGGTGATTTTACGTTTAGTAAGTGAATCTGTTGTCTGAAATTCTCGATACCATCGTTGAATGCTCTGATGACCTGGAGGATCACTTTCGTATGCCGTCGGAACGCACGTTGCACCGTAACAAGCGAGAAACATCGCACGTACTCTAACACGCTAAACGCTTTTTGTTGCATCGTCGCCATTTTGCATACTGCGTGCTGACTTCGGTGTACGTATGTCAAACGATGTACGTAAGCGCACATTCTAAACTAGAAGGTTGTCGCTTACTATAGACTATTATTTACTATTATAACAAGTGTTCATTTGAAAAGTCAATCTAGTAGCATGTGATTTACTGAGAACATTTTGAAGCATGTCGTAAATTAAGTCGAAGTCGTATATTTTGACAGTTTCATACATACAAATCAATAACAAATAATAGGTATTTATTGAAAACTATAACAAATGTTGAAAATGTTGGACTAAAAAAATTTTATGTTCTAAAGTGAAAGCCATTTTAAAACTGAGAAGCAATTTATTTAAACCAGAATCGATGCACGATTATTTTATGCACTAACTGATATTTGTGATTGACATTATCAAATGTCATTTGGATTTACGTTTACGGAACAACAAACACATACATATTAATATATTTGCGTCTTATTCTATCAAAATTTCAAAGTAACCTAGATTGACTTTTCAAATGAACACTTGTTATATATAATACTTTCTGAAATATAACTTTCTCAATCCCGATGATTCTGTTGTAGTAACCTGGTATTATATAATATACCGGGTGGGGCACATAAAGTGTTACAGAGCAATAGCACTCAAACGATTAATCATATCGAAAAATGTTTCAGACAAAAGTTTCAGTGTTCGGGAAGGCGGTCATACTGGGCCACCCAGTTTTTTGATCGGTGTAGGCGTAGAAGCTACGTCAATGTCAACTCCAATTTTTTAAATGGAACCATGTATTTTCTTTTCAATAACATTATTACTGATTTTAAGACGAATTCAGCGACCTGTAACACAAGGTCATTCTAGTCACGCAAAGTATGAAAATAGTCGAAAAATCGAAAAATATCGGAATAATCAGCATCAACTGTCAACGCATACGGCTGTCAGTTAGTCACGCATTACCTTGTATTGTGAGTATCGTATCGCGAAAATGAACGATTATCAAGAATATTTTGATATGTTAATGGTGCTGTGGGAATGCCGCAAACATTACAGAAACGCTGAGCAGTTGTACGCGGCTCGTTATCCGGACAGACAACAAAAATCGCACATGGCATTTAAGCGATTAGCTGACCGTTTCTGTCGCTTCGGTACAATGAAACAAACACGAGCCAAACGTCGACCGATTGTTGATGAAAATGCGGCTGCTATCTTAGCTTTTACTGCACAAAATCCCCATGCGGGCACCAGGCAAATGGAAAGAGAGAGTGGAATTAGTCGGCGATCTGTATTAAGAATATTACATCAACACAAATTACATCCGTATTGTATGTCACTGCATCAGGATTTGTACGGCAATGATTTCCAAAATCGCGTCAATTTCTGTAACTGGATTCATGGAACAATGCACACGGATGTTTCATTTTTGAGTCATTTTCTTTTTTCTGACGAAGCTAACTTCACAAATACGGGAAATGTGAATAGACATAACATGCATTACTGGGCAAATGCGAATCCTCGATGGACGAGAACTGTACGATATCAACATCCGTGGTCCGTTAATTGTTGGGCCGGCATTGTCGGCGATCACGTCATTGGTCCACATTTTTTTGAAGGTCACTTAAGTGGGCAAGTTTACGCAAACTTTCTGCAAAACGTACTGCCCGAATTACTGGAAGACGTGCCCTTGCTAGTTCGCATAAACATGTGGATGCAACACGACGGTGCACCATCCCATTATGCTTATGTGCAAGACAAGTGATGAATGATATTTTTGGTGAAAAATGCATAGGACGAGGTGCTACTGTTGCTTGGTCACCTCGTTCGCCAGATCTAACACTAATGGATTACTTTTTCTGGGGTTTTGTTAAAGGACACGTAATGGCGGAAGCACCTACCACGCCTGACGACATGAGAGAAAGAATACGCCGAGCATGTACCGAAATTACACCACAAATGTTGGCTAACGTTAGACGGTCGTTTCCTCGGAGAATTAACCACTGCTTACAAGCGGAGGGTGGTCACTTCGAGCATCTTCTGTAGGTAGACCCATACCAAAGTTAGTGGATCCTTTGATGCTGATTATTCCGATATTTTTCGATTTTTCGACTATTTTCATACTTTGCGTGACTAGAATGACCTTGTGTTGTAGGTCGCTGAATTCGTCTTAAAATCAGTAATAATGTTATTGAAAAGAAAATACATGGTTCCATTTAAAAAAATGGAGTTGACATTGACGTAGCTTCTACGCCTACACCGATCAAAAAATTGGGTGGCCCAGTATGACCGCCTTCCCGAAAACTGAAACTTTTGTCTGAAACATTTTTCGATATGATTAATCGTTCGAGTGCTATTGCTCTGTAACACTTTATGGGCCCCAGCCTGTATATTTAAAAGGATGTTGTTTAATTTTACATTATGCGTAGCAAATACCCATATTATAACATAACTATAATTATTAAAAAAGAAAAATATTACAATATTGTAAATTTCATGCCGTAGATATGGTAGAATAGGTAAATTAATTTTATATCTCTTGAAACCGATATCAAACAATCGATACTTATAAAACAGGTTATGAATACTGATTCGTAAGTATCGCATCAAGGTATCGATTCCAAAGCATCGATACTTTACCGATTCCAGTACTCAGAATCGATACTGTGCACAGATCCGATACATCGCTAAGTATCGATACTTCGATTGGTATCGATACCGTAGACCGAAAACGTCGGTATCGCTCAGCCCCAGTAATAAGATTGAGACTTGGTGATCTAGTACCAAAATTAATCCTATAGTGTCAATAATGCTGAAGTTTTTGGCGAATTTTGTATGACGAATTACACATGAAAAAGATAAACACTATTTCTTTTCTTCTTCGCATCAGCATTCGATATAGTATTTTGTAAAACAAACGCAGAAGTATATAATTTTTCTTACTTATTGACTATTTTTATTTATTTATCGTATATTCGATTGATTTTCGGAATTAACTCCTTTTTTATAAATATTGAGTAATTTTACCAAAAAGAAATTCGCAGTGTGTTAAAATATGATTAAATATAAATTTATTTCATTGCTAAATACAGCGTGTGAATAAATTTTGTGAAACTGCATCAACTTTCGTTAAGGGTATTTACGAGGTTTGGTGCAAATGCTTTTAGAAAAAATATGAAGAAATATAATTTAATCGGTTTTATTGTTTTTAAAAGTAATCGCCTCTAAGATTTGTATACTTTTGCCTGCGGTTGAACCAATTTTTAAAACATTTTTTTCACTTAGAAGCGGGTATCACAGAAACGTCCTGTGTAAACACGTCAATTACCTTTGTAGGTTTTTAAAACTCTCAGCAGTTTTATTTTTTTGGCAAATGGAAACAAAATCCAGGACTAGACAGGCAATGAGATATTAACTACACGTTTTTCATCTTCAATTATTGTATTGTCTGACCGGCTATGTGAGAGCCCCCATTGTCATGCTGAAGAATAATGGGTCGGTTTGTCTTAGGCAATTCATCTGGCAAATAAATTGCACTATACCAATCAGCATGAACAATTTTTACATTTCCTAAAGCGACAGTGGCCACATGAAGTAATTTAGAAAAATGCAGGGATAATTTTTTCTGAAGCACGACGAGACCAACTTTTGTGTTGGAGAGGGCTCATCTCCAAACAGCTAATTGGCGTTTAATTTCGGTCTCGTAGAAATAAATTCAAGTTTCGTCGCCAATTGCTAAATTGTAAATGGAATCTCAAGCACTAAAGGATTTATTCGTTCCATATAAGCATTTTTTTTGACCATCTGTCAAATTCTGCTAACCCTAACTAACATTTATTTCGTGTTAATACTTTTGGATGTCTGTATCTCAACATACGAGGCTAGGTTGAAAAGTAATGCATACATGCTTGTACAGCATGAACGAAATGACCTTCAGAAGCACGCCAGGTGGACTGTGGAAATGACACCCCCCCTCTATACGCATGCATAGGTTTGAGGTCTTTGAATTCATCCAGTGTATTATGAGAAGCGGAGGTATGGAAATGTATTCTAGTTCTATATCAACGGAAGTTAAACAGCTTGCTTTAATCGAATTTTTAACTGCTGAAAAAATGACTCTTAGTGAGATTCACCGTCGTTTAAAGGATGTTTATGGTGACGATGATAATCAAATTTCGTGAGTGCGAGCCTGGAGAAGCCAAAATTAATGATAAAACACACAGCGAATGTCCGATCACTGCCACAGACGATTATCATCACAAACTCGTCACCGATTTGATTCAAAATGACCGGCGTATCACAAAAGCGTACCGCAAACTATTTTGGAATAGCCAAGGAACGTGTCGGCTTCATTATTGAACAATTGAGATACCGTAAAATTTGTGCACGATGGGTACCACGCCGTTTCACAGATGATAACAAACAGCGTCGATTGGAATGTTGCGAGCAACTTTTGCAGCGCTATCGTGACGAAGGAGACAACTGTCTTTTGAATATTGTGATGGACGAGTCATGGATCCATCATTACGTCCCGGAAGAGAAAAGACAGAGCGCTGAATATCGACATATGTCTTCTCCTCAGGCGAAAAAGTTCAAAACACAAGCATCCACAAAAAAAATCTTTTGACTATGTTTTGGGATGCTCACCGAGTTTAGGTGACCGATTTTCTGAAACGAGGGGCAACTGTAAATTCTTTACAGCACATACAGACTCTAAAACATCCGACGTCGAGTTTGTTCTGTTAAAGGCAACCTGGAACCAATAATCTTGTAACATGACAACGCTCGTCACACACCTCACGCGCAACTGCAGAGGCTCTGCGAAACCTGAAGTTTGAACCGATTCCATACCCTCCTTACTCCCCCGATCTTGCGCCTTGCGATTTTTATTTTTATCTTCTACTCAAGACAGATCCTAAGGGTAATTATTACACCTCAAGTGCTAAATTCGAGAAAAGTCGGAAAAATTTTTCAGTGACGGAATGAAAAAACTTGTTGCACGTTGCGAGAAATGTGTTAGTCTTAACGGTGACTATGTAGAAAAATAAATATATGATTTTGAAGCTTAAGAATTGTACTTTAATGTACTTTTTGCCCGATCTTGCTGTTTATTTTTGTTCGCGCTGTACAAGCATATCTACATTTTTGTTCAGTCTACCCTCGTATGTTACATGCGGGCCTATTTGTATTATTTCTTTTACAGCAGCACTGTTTGTTACAATAACCGATGTGAATAGACGACCTTCACAAATTTATTACTAGGATTTCTGCTTCACGGTTAAATTCTGCAAAACATTCGTAAAAAGTGCTATTGATCCTTGATCACCAATAGCTAAACGAAATCGGCCGATGGATTGTTGAGTGAATTCGTACAGACTATCGTACAAAATAATCGTTTTAAATTGTTCAAGATAAAATTCCACCTTTTCACTATATATTTTTAGCAATGCACAAATGAAACTAATTGGTTTCTTTTTGATCTGTTAATGGTGTTTAATCTACAAAATGTGAAATTTTACGAAAAAAATTAACTTTCAATTACGCCACTGGTTTCTAAAAACTTTTGTAATAACTTACATACATACACATTATAAATAAGGATTTAACAGGATTTCGCAAATACAATCTAAACAATTGCGGGATCATGTAGTGGTAGTTCTTGCAAATAAAGGGAGAAATTGTGGTATTGTGAATTTTAATTCTGAACAGACCAGTTTTTCGAGGTCAGTATCCACTTTAGACATCCTTAATTGTTTAGAGTGATCAACAATTGTTGATTCTTATGACGGGGAATTGCAAATAACTAGAGCTTAGATATACAACTTAGATATATCATTGCTCCCGGGGTTTTGACAAGCTTAAAGATTAAGATCTAGTTGGGCCATGTATCCTAGTATTGGATGATTTTTTTTAGAGTTTGCGTAAAGTTCTGTTCAAACACAAATTATCGCGTTGTTACTTCAAAGTAATATTGTTAAAGTACATTAATACTTACATTAACACATAAAATGTGTATAATAATTTTACAGCTATTAGGAATATGTATATCGTGGTAACAATGATTTAGAAGTAGCATATTTTACTATCAGTGCCCATACACATTAATAATTCGTATATTATATCGCAGTCCAGTTAAATTCTTTGCAATTGTGAAACTTAATTATCTATGCTTGAATTTTGTTTGCCAAGAAATTTTTCGCACCGTTTTCATTTCTCCGAATTATGACCAAACTGGTGCACTTTTTAGATGTTAATAATGGAAGATTTTACTTTTCCCAAAATAAGAGTTATGCACTTATTTTTAAATTTTATATTCACTGCTTTATTTGAATAGAATAACCTATAGAATATATATTTTTTTAGATGTCAAGTTTAACTGCAGAAACTAGTAAAGTTTCTGGCTCCGACGGCAAGACAAGTGCCAGTAGTACTGAACGTTCAACGCCAGCTGTAGCTGATCTTGTGGATTTAGAACTGGAGCTAAATAGTTTGCAACAGGGTCTTCATCAAATGGAGCGAATAACGCCTTCAGATCCCTTCGGGGCCAAAGATGATCCATTCGGTGATAGTTTTACGCCTTTTCCTGTTAGTATAATACATTAAAAAATTAATTTTTATATCGGGAATAAAAGAATACGAATATATTAGACGGTATATGATTTAATGTATATTGATACAAAAGAATTAACATTGTTTTTTTATTGATTAATTAATGACTTTTGAATATGTATAGTGCTTTCATATGATTAATATATTTTCAGTTTTTGTTTCCACTAAAACAAAATGTAGCATACAAATTTAACACCCTTGTAGGAAGTAGTGTTGATTCAACCGTCGGATTTTAGGTGTCTACGTAACTATGATTATATCTGCATGAAAAATTATTTTCAATTCCAACATGGTCATTCTTTCATAATGAATCCATTTCAGTATCGGACTGCCTTTTTTTATTTCAAGAATATACAGTGTGTTTAAAAAAGATGCGGCAATATTAAAGGGGGTGATTGCCCAGGTCATTTTATACAAAAAGTTCCTATAAACATAGGTCCGCATACGCTTCGTTACCGATCGACAGCGTGTTGAAGTTTAATTTTAAAAAACAGTAAAAACTTGATTTTTCCAAAGCGGCTTGAGATATCATAATGAAATTTTAGGCGTGTTAATAGCTGTGGGAGACACATACTTTGCAACACAACACGATGTTTCAGTCGTGCCTGTGGCGCGCGTATTGGCACGTCACAGGCTATTTTTCAAGAAAAAATAGGACGCCTCTGATTTCTCTAAAAATACAAATATGCTTTTCTTTATTGTTCAATTATGAAGAAAAAAGCTCTCTTAACTTTTTATCGTACGACGTACCGTTTTTTAGTAAAAAAAACATTTTAGTGCATGTCCATTTATTACAGAAAAAAATATTAAAGAACAGGGTTTTATTCAAGGGCAAAAACAAATATTTTACCAAACCAACAATTTTATCAACCAAAAATTACAAAAACTGTGTAAAGTGACCACCTCTAGCTCGGATGCAAGAATCCAATCTTCTCCTCGACTGGCGAACTCTCTGAAAAACACCAGGATCGGTTTTAATTGAGTTGCACCCAGCAATGATTTGGTTTCTTAAGTCTTCTACGTTTTCCAATGGAGTAGCGTACACCAAGGACTTCAAATGGCCCCACATGAAAAAATCCAGGGGATTTAAGTCCGGGGATCGTGCAGGCCATGAGTGAGGTCCACCTCGGCCTAACCAGCGATTTCCGTATGCTTGTGTTAAGAAATCACGAGCTACTTGACTAAAGTGGGCTGGTGCGCCATCGTGCATATACCACATTGCATCTCAAATTGCTAATGGTACGTCCTCCAGAAATCCAGGGAGCGTGTTTTCCAAAAAGTTGCGATACACCTCTCCGGTAAGTCTCCTTGGTAAAAATACCGGTCCAATTATGCAGTCACCCACAATCCCAAGCCAAACGTTCAAAGAAAACTGATGTTGAAAACGATCTTCAACAATTTCATGTGGATTTTCGTCACACCATACATGGTTATTATGGAAATTCCGTATTGCATTTCTTGAAAAATTCGCTTCATCGGTGAACAGAATCAACATCAGGAGTTGAGGGATTTGAACCATTTTGTGCAAAAGCCATTGACAGAATGCAATGCGAGGAGGAAAATCAGCAGGAAGAAGTGCTTGAACGCGTTGTATATGGAATGGATACAACAAATTTTCCTTCAGAATGTGCCAAATAGTCCCATTACTTACATCCAAAGCGTCAGCAATTTTTCGAGTAGAAGTACCTCGATCTTCTTCAATCATGTCTAGCACATCCTCTTCCAGCTCTACCGTTCTTGCTGTCCTTGGTCTTCCTGCTCCTCCATTTCGTCTTAATGTGCCTGTTTCATAAAGACGCCGATGAATACTTTCGAAAGTTTTTCTATCAGGAACAATACGGCCAGGAAATCTTTCAGTATACAACCGCCTAGCTTCTAATGCATTGCCATCAGCACGCCCATAAATGTAGTGCATGTCGGTCATCTCGGCATGCATATAGCGATTCATGATAAGGAACTTCAACAAATTCGACACATACAAAATTATTAATCACGAGACTCATTCAATATGTCATTCAATATGTCAGTGAATAAAACGGGACTGTGGTTTGGTAAAATATTTGTTTTTTGCCCTTGAATAAAACCTTGTTTTTTTATTTTTTTTTTCTGTAATAAATGGACATGCACTAAAATGTTTTTTTTTAAATAAAAAACGGTAAGTCGTACGATAAAAAGTTAAGAGAGCTTTTTTCTTTATAATTGAACAATAAATAAAAGCATATTTGTATTTTTAGAGAAATCAGAGGCGTCCTATTTTTTCTTGAAAAATAGCCTGTGACGTGCCAATACGCGCGCCACAGGTACGACTGAAACATCGTGTTGTGTTGCAAAGTATGTGTCTCCCACAGCTATTAACACGCCTAAAATTTCATTATGATATCTCAAGCCGCTTTGGAAAAATCAAGTTTTTACTGTTTTTTAAAATTAAACTTCAACACGCTGTCGATCGGTAACGAAGCGTATACGGACCTATGTTTATAGGAACTTTTTGTATAAAATGACCTGGGCAATCACCCCCTTTAATATTGCCGCATCTTTTTTAAACACACTGTATACAAATTTCACTGCATACATTAACAAATATGTTTATTTTCTAAAAATTTATCAAAGCTCAGATAATAGGGCTTTTTTTACCTTTGAATAATTTTTGTAGTGGTTGCTTCGTTTTAATACCCATGGACGGCCTGGCCTGGCTATCCATTTTTTCTAAAATATATGTTGTACTTAGTTTTCGAAGTTTAACAAGAAATTTCTAAATAATGTGCAACTTATATTAATTGAGTGTGTACTCACATAATTCAACTTATCTTATTCTCTGCAGGCTGACTAAACGCCAATTATCCGATTCCTTTTATATTGCGGTCTTTATTTGTTAGAAGTTTTACTGTAATCAAAAAGTATCGGGACTGGTTTATTATTAATAAAGACCGCCACTTAGGCAGCTCAGTAGTGACGGTTGCTGCGTTGGCTTTACTGAAATAAAAGTAAGCGTTATTTTGGAAAAAAAATGCAATAGAATTATTGAAAATGCAGACATAACATATTAAACACTTACCTTGTTTACATGGCTATAACAAAACCGGATGTTCGTAACTGAACACCTGCAGCATACCGTACGTTTATTCGTCCGTTGCCGCGTATACACAGAAAAAGATGGTTCCACATTTAGCGATGTCATTGTAGTCATTGTACATGGCTTTATTGTTTTTCAAAATATTCTCCATTAGGATCAATAGACTTTTGCATGCGCTTGAACCAATTTTCAAAGCCTTTTTTCAACTCCGATTGAGGTACCTCCAAAACAAGCATTTTGAAAGCATCAATCGGTTCTTCAGGCGTCGAAAAACGTTGACTTCGTAATTTATTTTTGATTTGCGGGTATTGAAAAAAGTTATTGGATGCCAAATCAAGGCCTTACGGCGGTTGGCCCATCAATTCCACTTTTTCAGTTGTCAAAAACTTTCTTGTTTAATCCGATGTGTGAGAGCTCGCATTGTCTTGGTGGAGAATGATCCGTCTTCGACGGTTGGTTTCCCTTATTTTTCCGAATACTTCCGGCAAGCAAACGCTTGCATACCATTCAGAATTTGACCGTCCGACGTTGTGCTAATGGTATAGTTGACACATGTCCGGTTTTTCCGAAGAAACAAGCGACTATTTGCTTCGAAGTGCTTCGTGCGTGAATAACTTTTGTTGGAGTTGACTGCTGTTTACTTTTGGGCTTATACGCGTAGATCCATGATTCGTCACCAGTTACGATGACATAGACGCGCTTTGAAGCACTCCGCTCGCATCTTTTATGCATTTCTTTCGACCAATCAATACGAACCTTTTTTTGAGTGATTGTCAAATTATGTGGAAAAACAAATTTTTTTACGGTCAAATGTTCATGCAAAATTGAATGTATGCTGTTCTCATTAATGTCCAAGGATATCTCTATCTCATGATAAGTCACACGACTATCTTACAATATCAGTTCACGCACAGCAGCAATGTTTTTCGGAACAACAACCGATGTTGGACGACCTTCAGAAATTCGTCAGTGAGCGAAGCACGACTACGATTGAAGATCAACATTTCTATGCCTTTAGTTCCTAATGTTTTTATCAGTTCTGGCTTGATGTTGTCATGTCCTGCTGCTTTCCCTCTTTTTATATGTTTTATTGCTTCTATCACTTCTTCTTCAGCTATGCTATCTTGTTCGTCGTCGATTTCTACGCACGTTTCTTCATCTATTTCCGCTCTGCTTTCCCCCTCTGTGTTCAGTAGGTCCTGGAAGTATTCTTTCCATCTTTCCATTTTCTCCTCTTCACTAGTTAATACTCTATTGTCTTTTGCTTTAATGTGTTTTTATTGTATGTTGTTTATCTTTCCTTGCGTTCTTCATTACCTTATAAAACAGTTTCTGGTTTTCTCGGCTATATTTTTCCATTTTTTTTTTACAATTTTTTACAATTTCGTCAGGAATTTCAAAACTTTCCTGCATTTTGACTTTTTAAGTTTGATAGCATTTTCCTAGCAACGATAATGTCTACTATGATAAAATGACAATGTTGTTAAAATCAAATTGAATTATCGGATTTTTTAAAATATTTATATTGTAGATACAATAGCGAACTAATATGACATAAAAGTTTGTGTGTACCGCGGGTATTAATAGACGAGCGACTTACAAACCCTCGGGCCAGTCCCAATACTTTTCGATCACAACAGTATAGTCTTATTGTTAAATATTCGTACTTCATATGCTTCTATTAAAACTTTTCCAAATATTAATTTTGTTTAGTGCAGATAACTATGATAGCTGATATAAATCAAAATTAAGAATGTGTTACAAATAACGTTATAAAGAAAAATATTGTATTTCAAAATATCTAATATTCAGATTTCGTGTAGGTATAACTGTTTATTATAAAAGGGCTTAAATCTCAATCACTGTCATTATAAGTTAACAATCTTTTTTGCAAAATATATACGGTGTGTGGCAATTTAATTCCCCGATTGACGCTGCTGTATTCGAATCACCTGAAATAGAACAAAAAATAAAATAGCATGTAATAGTTCACAGTTTCACCAATAGATACCGGTCAACGAAAGACATAATTGTTAGTTTCTAGGTAGGATGCTAGCGCGCATATTGTACTTCTGTCAGTTGTAATGGAGCAATGAGTTAATATGAAATTTTGCAGTAAATTAGGTAAAACTGCAACAGAAATTTACGGGATGTTGAAATCTGTGTACGGCGATAACACTTTAAGTCGTACTACTGTGTTTGAGTGATTTAAGCGATTTAAAGATAGACGTGAGAGTGTACAAGATGACGCTAGAAATGGACGTCCGTCGGTCTGTCGAAATGCAGATACGATCGCAAAAGTGCGTGAACTTGAGCCACGAGATCGACGAATGACTCTTCAAATAATGGCAGAAGAGTCAATCATGAAAAAGGAAATGATTGCACAAATATGTTTATTTTCTAAAAATTTATCAAAGCTCAGATAGTAGGGCTTTTTTTTACCTTTGAATAATTTTCGTAGTGGTTGCTTCGGTTTAATACCCATGGACGGCCTGGCCTGGCTATCCATATTTTCTAAAATATATGTTGTACTTAGTTTTCGAAGTTTAACAAGAAACTTCTAAATAATGTGCAACTTATATTAATTGATTGTGTACTCACATAATTCAACTTATCTTATTCTCTGCAGGCAGACTAAACGCCAGTTATCCTATTCCTTTTATATTGCGGTCTTCATTTGTTAGAAGTTTTACTGTAATCAAAAAGTATCGGGACTGGTTTATTAATAAAGACCGCCACTTAGGCAGCTCAGTGGTGATGGTTGCTGCGTTGGCTTTACTGAAATAAAAGTAAGCGTTATTTTGGAAAAAAAAATGCAATAGAATTATTGAAAATTCAGACATAACATATTAAACACTTACCTTGTTTACATGGCTATAACAAAACCGGATGTTCGTAACTGAACACCTGCAGCATACCGTACGTTTATTCGTCCGTTGCCGCGTATACACAGAAAAAGATGGTTCCACATTTAGCGATGTCATTGTAGTCATTGTACATGGCTTTATTGTTTTTCAAAATATTCTCCATTAAGATCAATAGACTTTTGCATGCGCTTGAACCAATTTTCAAAGCGTTTTTTCAACTCCGATTGAGGTACCTCCAAAACAAGCATTTTGAAAGCATCAATCGGTTCTTCAGGCGTCGAAAAACGTTGACTTCGTAATTTATTTTTGATTTGCGGGTATTGAAAAAAGTTATTGGATGCCAAATCAAGGCTTTACGGCGGATGGCCCATCAATTCCACTTTTTCAGTTGTCAAAAACTTTCTTGTTTAATCCGATGTGTGAGAGAGCTCGCATTGTCTTGGTGGAGAATGATCCGTCTTCGACGGTTGGTTTCCCTTATTTTTCCGAATACTTCCGGCAAGCAAACGCTTGCATACCATTCAGAATTGACCGTCCGACGTTGTGCTAATGGTATAGTTGACACATGTCCGGTTTTTCCGAAGAAACAAGCGACTATTTGCTTCGAAGTGCTTCGTGCGTGAATAACTTTTGTTGGAGTTGACTACTGTTTACTTTTGGGCTTATACGCTTAGATCCATGATTCGTCACCAGTTACGATGACATAGACGCGCTTTGAAGCACTCCGCTCGCATCTTTTATGCATTTCTTTCGACCAATCAATACGAACCTTTTTTTGAGTGATTGTCAAATTATGTGGAAAAACAAATTTTTTTACGGTCAAATGTTCATGCAAAATTGAATGTATGCTGTTCTCATTTATGTCCAAGGATATCTCTATCTCATGATAAGTCACACGACTATCTTACAATATCAGTTCACGCACAGCAGCAATGTTTTTCGGAACAACAACCGATGTTGGACGACCTTCAGAAATTCGTCAGTGAGCGAAGCACGACTACGATTGAATTCCGTATACCACCGATATACGCTGGTTTTTGACGGTGATTCATCGCCAAAAGTCGAATTAAGTTCATCGATGCATTGTTATTGTGATAGTCTACGTCGAAAGTTGTAAAAATAATCGCACAGAAATGTTCACGAGTTAATTTCAGTTTTAGGCCGAGATTAATTTGTAAACAACACAAATAGCACCTGTACGTCAAAACGTTCTGAGTAAGTTATATGTCAAAAATCTCGATAGAGACATCGGTTGTTAGATGGCAGCGCCAGGAGCTCCTATTCCCGAAATATTAAAGGCATCCCCCCTAATATTCGCCTAGTTAAACTTATTATTAAAAAGTTGCCTTAATTTAGTAAAATATACATTTTTACGTAATACAGTATTAATTTTTTCTCTGACAGACGCAACGAAGTGTTCTGTAATTTTTATATTGCGTCTAGAGACGCATGACATGAGCTAAGAGCAGCTCTGAATCTCCCGAACCTCTTGGTCGTCCACGCCCCCGTGCGCCGACCGAGAATGGCGGTCTTTATTCATTAATTCAAATGGCTTCAATTGTTTCTACAATCTGTATAAAATTTTATATCGTTATTCTTGTTAGTGAAATGATTGGATCTCTGTTATGAAAAAATTATTTTCTACAATGTTCGTAATGATTTCTTGAGAAAAGAATTTGCATAAAATCTTGTTTGTGTAAATGAAAATTTTGCAATGGGTTCGTTGAAAATGTTATTAAAAAAGTTTCGGTGATGAGTGCATACCAAGAACACGATTGTTTGAGTGAGGGAGAATGTTAAAAGAAAGCAGACGACGCATAGAAGACGAAGAACGATCTGGACGATCTTCAGCATCAACTCATGAAAATTATCTAAAGGAAATAAAAGATTATGTGCTCAAAAATTGCTGGTTGACAATTAAATATCTTGTAGATAATACAAATGAATGATTTCATTTGGATCAATCAAAGCAAAGTTGAAAGACCATTTAGGCCTCAAAAGTGGCTCATCTCGATTAGTTTCAAAATTGCCCCATTATTTTCGAAAAGGACGATATATTAACGTCTCTACAAAGATTATTTCTGACCAATATTGTGCCATGAAATGCAAAATCAAAGTCATGTTAACAGAGTTGTTTAATTACCATAGTATAGTATACTATGAATTTCTTCCAATTGGCCAAACTGTTACAAGTAATATAATTTGAGTGTTATGTAATACGTACCAGAAATCGACTCTCAGAATTGCTTTTGGAGATTGTAAAAAGCATTAGAATAAGTGTACTGTTTTGGAAGACCTACTTTGAAAGAGATTAAATAAATTTGGAAGAAAAATAAATACTTTGCGTTTTATTTAATATTCTTAACATTTTTTAGTCGAATTCACGTAAAACTGGCAATTCTGGAAGGATCCGGTGATAGTTACATTGCCTTCAGCAAACGTTGATTCATGTTTCATTGTCTGCTAGATCCAGAAGGTATTCCTGCCAGCATACTCGAAACCTTATTTTTGGAAGATATACTGTCCTTTAAATATCCTTCAGCAACCGACGTACTATTCCATCCATTATCGCGCTTTAACGTAGTCATACTGGCTCCAGTCTGCCGATGTTCGACGCAGACAGTGACCTGTATACTTGTCAGGATCGTTCAAACCTAGATATTTTGCAATAATTAACGAGATTTTTTCATAGATCAGAACAATCACGTGGCCGTAAAGACATGTAGTCTCTTATCAGGTTCAAACTGTTCACTTCGTCTTGGTCAACAATGGTAAAAACGCGCTTTTTATTTTTTTTTTCTCTGGTACGTTACAACGAAAACAGATTTTCTATCTTCTACGTGAGTTATAGCATATTCACAAATTTTTGCCGTCAACATCCACCAAGTACACCAAATATTAATGCAACTTTGTTCGTTAAAAACGTCTCATTCGGTGCCTCGTGAATAAATCTTCTCTAGACAGAACTTTAGACTTTTTTGGCTGGTATCCTTTTGACCCCTGCTTCAAAGATTCTCATAACTTATGATAATTAACGATGTTAATATTCTTATTGACCATTAAAGTCTTCTTTACTATTGAATATTTGGACCATAAGGAAGTCGCAGAAAATGTTTCAACGAGATCGCCGAAGTATCCAACAGCACAGTTTCTTTAATACGTTCTACCCAGTTTTCTGCTATTCAGTCTAGTAATTTGTAATATTCTCTGTCGTAGGCGTCTCTCGATTTCTACGGTAACAAGTTTTGTGTTACTTTTTCCGTTTTTTTTTTTTACAATTTTTTACAATTTCGTCAGGAATTTCAAAACTTTCCTGCATTTTGACTTTTTAAGTTTGATAGCATTTTCCTAGCAACGTTAATGTCTACTATGATAAAATGACAATGTTGTTAAAATCAAATTTAATTATCGGATTTTTTAAAATATTTATATTGTAGATACAATAGCGAACTAATACGACATAAAAGTTTGTATGTACCGCGGGTATTAATAGATGTGTATGCCATCGAGCGACTTACAAACCCTCGGGCCAGTCCCAATACTTTTCGATCACAACTATAGTCTTATTGTTAAATATTCGTACTTTATATGCTTCTATTAAAACTTTTCCAAATATTAATTTTGTTTAGTGCAGATAACTATGATAGCTGATATAAATAAAAATTAAGAATGTGTTACAAAGAACGTTATAAAGACAAATATTGTAATTCAAAATATCTAATATTCAGATTTCGTGTAGGTAACGAGTGATCATTAAAATTTTCGCTCAAGTAAGCCATGTACACAAAAAGTATGTCCTAACTTAAGTTATTAGAGGCGATCTGTCATTATAATTTCAAACGTCATGATTGTTAAAAAATAATTTGAAATGCTGACTTTTATATTAAATACATATATGTATTTATAATTTTTATACGAAGTAGTAGAATATATAAAAAATGTGTAAAATGTTGACCATTCTCCACCAAGCATAATCGCACTCTATTTCGTAGAGCATTGAAAACATTGATCAGTATTTGCGGTGAGTTATTGATGTGTTCACATTTTTCTATGATTTTATGTCTTAACTCTTGTAGATTATCAATTGGTGTTTCATAAATAATATTCTTTATATATGGCCACACAAAAAAATCCATGACTGTTAAATCACACGATTGTGGTGGATATGGAATCGCTGTATTTCTACTTATTATCCTATCGCCATAAAATTGTTGCAAAAACTGAATATTTTCAAGTGTAACGTGAGATGTAGCCCCATCCTGTTGAAAATATCCGACCTGGAGTTCATCATTAGTCAATTGATTAGTAAAAACACTGAGAATTTCGTTACGATATTTCTCCGATGATATCGTGCCCTCAAAGAATATTGGTCCTATTAATCGGTGACGACTCATACCTACCCATACGCCTATTTTTTCTGGATGTAGAGGAACTTCTCTGTAGAAATGAGGATTTTCACTGGACCACATACGCATATTTTGCGAATTAACATAACCTTTCAAATAAAACCAAGCTTCATCGGTGAAAAAAGTATGATTTAAAATATTGTCTGTCATTGTTTGAATAAACCATTGGCCAAATTCTGTTCTTTTTTCATAATCCGTATGTAATAGATTTTGTACAGAAGTTAATTTATATGGATACAAGTGCAAGTCCTTTTTTAAAATTTTTTGACATGTTCCATACGAAAGCCCTACTTGTTGCGAAACTCTGCGAATAGATGTTTGAGGAGATTCGTTAATAATTTGTCTGACATTTTCAATTACGCCGCGACTTCTCTTGAGAGAAGGACCGCTTCCTTTTTTCCTTAAAATACTGCCTGTTTGACGAAAAAGATTTACACAATGCATTAGCGTATCACGGAAAGTTTTATAGCTAGGAACAGTATTTGGATATCTCTCTTCAAACTCCGCAAGGCAATTTTCTATTGAATGCTGCCAAATACCATCAATTTTTTGAGATGTCAGGAAGTAACATTCTACCATAAACGCTTTATGCATATCATTAAAGGCCATTACTTTTTCTTTTGATGAAACTTTAAAATATATATTTGACACTGACAGATGTTTGAAATAACATCTTAATGACTAAAGCTACGACATAATTTTTATATACACGGCCAGCTACGAGTGAAAATTTTAATGATCGCTCGTTATAACTGTTTATTATAAAAGGGCTTTAATCTCAATCACTGTCATTATAAGTTAACAATCTTTTTTGCAAAATATATACGGTGTGTGGCAATTTAATTCCCGGATTGACGCTGCTGTATTCGAGTCACCTGAAATAGAACAAAAAATAAAATAGCATGTAATAGTTCACAGTTTCACCAATAGATACCGGTCAAGGAAAGACATAATTGTTAGTTTCTAGGTAGGATGCTAGCGCGCATATCGTACTTCTGTCAGTTGTAACGGAGCAATGAGTAAATATTAAATTTTGCAGTAAATTAGGTAAAACTGCAACAGAAATTTACGAGATGTTGAAATCTGTGTACGGCGATAACACTTTAAGTCGTACTACTGTGTTTGAGTGATTTAAGCGATTTAAAGATGGACGTGAGAGTGTACAAGATGATGCTAGAACTGGACGTCCGTCGGTCTGTCGAAATGCAGATACGATCGCAAAAGTGCGTGAACTTGAGCCACGAGATCGACGAATGACTCTTCAAATAATGGCAGAAGAGTCAATCATGAAAAAGGAAATGATAGCACAAATATTACATACAAATTTGGAAAAGAGCAAGATTTGTGCAACGTTCGTGCCACACAATCGTACGTGTGAGCAAAAACAGAAGAGTTGCACTGTTCAGAATTATCGCGATGATGCAAATTTTCTTAACTGCATTGTCACTGGTGATGGATCATTGGTGTTTCGGTACAATCCTGAGACAAAACGTCAGAGCATGCAGTGGGTTGAAAAAACAATCAAGACCCAAAAAGTTTCGTTTGCAAAAATCTAGAATCTAAACCCTGCGTCTTTCGATATCAGGGTCTGTTTCATAGAGAATTTTTACCGGAAGGACAATCAGTTACTGGTGCATACTACCTTGAAGTGATGACGAGAATACGGAAGCTCATTTCTTGAGTGCGGGCAACATGACAATGCTCGTTACATTCTTTAACTAAGTGTAAGAGCATTTCTCGCGAAAGAAGGGTTTGTGGAGATTAATCATCCACCCTATTTACTGGACCAAGCACCGGCGAATTTTTTCCACTTTCCTACAGTGAAAACTGTCCTCAAAGGCAAACAAAAAATGTAATCTCCGAATTGAACACCATTTCTTTGGATGCATTTGTTGACTGTTTACAAAAACTTTTAGAACGTTGCAATAAGTGTATTAATGTGAATGCAAATTATTTTGAATAAATGTCAAAACATTTTTTGTATTACATCGATTGTGGTCTTGTATTTTGTACCAATCCGGGAATTAAATTGCCATACCCAGTATAACCACGATATGACATTACCGAAAATAGGAACTGTTTGGATATCTTGATTTACACCTCTACCTTCCAGAATTAATACTTCAATCTTATACCTAAACACCTTTTTGTATCATTTTCTTATGGTTATTTAAGTATCAAATGTTCTACGTGGTCTCAAATTGTTGATACAATTCCGTAAAATTGTTTTAGGAACTTTCTGTTATTGGTCATACAGATTTACTATTGAACATATTGGTATTGCGCCACTCAGCCACTATTCAAATATTTAGAAAATAGTTTTTTCTCACAGTCTGATAGTATTAGTATTATTTCTCGAGATAAAAGTTGCCCGTTAGGGTGGGTCAAAATTTTTTTTTTCTCGTATCGACTTCTAATAGCGTAAATATGTTGTATTTTTGTCTGCATTAGACCCCTGTAAAATATTATTAATTTATTTTTAGTATAAGAGCCCGCGCTTTGATCTTCAATTTTGTTAAATTTTGAATATAACGACCATATCCCTTTTTTACATAACAACATAGCATTGTATTGCAGAAAAGCATATTACTGTATCCTAACGACTTTTATGTTCTCGAGAATTCAGACACACAAGCAATTCATTCATTGAAACGTATATCTTCTGCCAGGAAATATTTTTGATAGAATACATATAAAATAATACATAATAAAAAGATCAGTTTGGTTTTACTACTCGGACAGTGAAGTTGTGTGTTTATTTTTTTATTTGAACTGTTTTAACTTCTAATCGGTATTATGGAAACCAGAAGCCAAGGTTATTTCTGTCCGATATTCGGAAATGTAGAAGATATTAATGATAACGTTTTGCCAACTTACGAAGATGTTATGAAATGCTATGAGTGGAATAGGTTGCAACTAAAAATAACGAGGAATACTACCAAAGAACCATCGTTTTTAGATATTGCAAAACTTGTAGCTCAAAGGGTAGAATGTGTTTGGAGAAAATCATCTCTTCCTACAGTTTTAAATACAAGAGTCATACAACTAATAAACCGTTATCATATAAAGTGCAAAAATTTCAAAAAGTCGTTGAAAAAAATATCCGTTTATCAGAAAGAAAATTTTCTCCGACGTAGCAGAGTTTTGTTTGATATTTGTTTCTGTAAATGTAAACAAATTGAGCTTTGTTACTGTCCAAGGCAATATAAGGTACCCAAAGAAGAATAGGAGTTTTTGAGTGACCAAAGGGGGGCGAGAAAGATGCGTATTGGAGGAATAGATCGAGTTCTTACAACTAAATTGCAAAAAAGAGCAGCCCGAGCACCAAAGGCAGAAAAAAACGTAAATAAAAGTCACGACAAAATTAACTCAAAACAGCAGGACTTGGAGTTATCTGAAAGTAATTCCAGTTCTTCTTGTGATGATTCTTTTAATTTACCTTCCACGTCAAAGGCAGAAGGAAAAAAGAAAAAACAAAAATTTTTTTAGTTTGCCTGTTGTCAAAAACTTGTGACCGTTACGGTGTTTTCGATAGAGCAGCGGCTGCTATTGCTTCTTCTGTATTGCAAGATATATCTCCTGGCAGTGATAAATCAAAAATACGACGGGAAAGAAAAAAAGTAAAGGAATATATTCAAAAGCAGAAGCAGCTAGACCTACCAGCTTTATACTTTGACGGCCGAAAAATAAGACGCTTAATATTATTGAAAAGGGAGCTAAGAAATACAGACAAATATTGATTGAGGAACATGTATCTGTTCTTAAGGAGCCAGATTCAGTTTATGTTGACTATGCAACACCAGATCGAAGTACTTCTAAAAGTATTGAAATGTCAATTATTGCCCTTCTTTCGTCTCAAAAAATTAATAAAGAAAATTTGATGGCAATTGGTTGTGATGGTACAGTCACTAACACTGGGAAATTTAACGGAGTAATAAGAGTATTGGAAAAAACACTTCAGCGCCCACTGCAATGATTATTTGCATGCTACATTTGAACGAATTGCCATTAAAACATCTATTTAACAAACTAGATGGTGTTACCAAGGGACCATATTCGCATGCTGGTCCTATTGGCAACTTATTAGAAAACTGCGAAAAACTACCCATAGCCAAGTACGAGAGAATTGAAGACCAGCTTCCGGAAATACAATTTGAGGGCTTAAGTACAGATCAAAAATATTTGTATGAAATAACTATATCTGTTATAAGTGGACACTGCCACGATAGCTTAGCTAACAGGTCTCCAGGAAAAATATCCCATGCTCGATGGCTAACAAAAGCAAATAGAATTTTACGTTTATATATTTCTACATCAAACTTGTCATATCATCTAAAAGTATTAGCTGAGTATTGTGTAAAAGTTTATGCCCCAGTATGGTTTGAAATAAAAACAAATCCAACTTGCAAACATGGGTCTAAAAATTTTTGGAAATTGGTATCAAACTCACGATACCTTCCTGCAGAGTTAAAACTAGTAATAGATCCCGTAATTCAACGTAACGCCTATTTTGCTCACCCAGAAAACTTGCTTCTATCGATGTTGTTGGATGAAAATAAAACAGTGAGAGAACTGGCAGCCAGACGAATTCAAGAAGCACGAAGCTCACCTCATACTGGAAAGCAACCTCGCGTGTTTGAGGTCCCGACTATCAATTTTGACGCAAGTAACTACTTTGAAGTTATACATTGGAATCAAAAGTTTTTCGATCAACCAATTCTTCGAAACATCACTACTGAAGAAATAAATGCGGCAGGTGAGTGTCAAGAAAGTGACAATCTAATTTTTGCCAAGCTGCCGTGTCATACTCAGGCGGTGGAACGAACTGTGAAAATAGTGTCAGAAGCATCCATAACTCTATGCGATAAAAAATCAAGAGAAGGTTTAATACAGACGAAACTTGAATCAAGACGAGAGATGCCCAGATTTGACAGTAAACAAGATTTTGTGACCAAAAAATAACTAATATAATTTCGTGATTTTATTGTTTTATGTTGTATAAGAACCAAAGTTTTATTTTTTTTTAAGTTTAATTAAAAATGTTTTCAGTTTTAATTAAAAATAATTGATAGTGAAAAGAAAATTAAAATTTAAAAAATGGCTTTTTTTTCAAAAATACTTAATTCTTAGGAGCTCCGGCGCGGGCTCAAGATGTGACTTTTTTTTAACTTTTTTTTAGCAATTTTTATTTGTTTTAACGTAAGACAAAAAAATATTGCTATTAGAATATGATTCGAGAACTTTTATTTTTTCTCATACATCAGTGACCCACCCACCCTATTGCCCGTATTTTCAGCCGTTCAATTCACAGAATGAACATGTTGTGTTTTTACTGTCTCGAGTGCGTGATGTATTGGTGTTTGTGTTCAAAGTTTATCGGTAAAATATGCGAATACTTGCAACAATGCAGTTAGTGAAGTTCGTAAACTTCTACGTAAGGCTAGAAAAGGTAATTGAAATTAATGCCTAATTACTTAAAGAAAGGCGATTAAATGGATAACTTCCAGTATGAAAATATATTACATATCAACAATAGAACTAAAATAAAAAATATATTAACAATCACAAAGTTTTTAATTTTAATTAAACTTATTAAATCCGTGTTTGATCATTTGAACACAATTACTTCCTAATTTTCTAAAGTTGATACTGAACTCTCTTTCCAATACTGGTTTATTGCAGATTCAAGTGTACGTCATTACGCTATCGTATTGTTACTACTTCCACTAAAGTATAAAGAATAACATAACGTTACAACAAAAAGAGTAGACACACAGTAAACTCTCCTCGTCGTGCATGATAAAATATAAAGCGCGAGCCTTAGGCCCCTTAACCACCGGGCTTTAGGCTATACTACCGCTATTTATAATATATATTGTAAATTAAGTATCATAGATTCAAATTTTTATACCCTCTGCTAGCCCCTTCGAATGAACTATGGCTCACTTAATTTCGTATTTCGCAGTTCTTGCCATCTTGTATATTCAACCAAAAGTTTTGAAAACCTTTTAAATGCTCATGCATAATGAAAATATTATCTTAGTTCACCAATTTATTATAGATATTGAACAAAATTTTTGTTTGTACCTTGCAAGTAAAAGCAGTTTGAAGAAATTTTTACTACTCTTCATTTTATCTTAAAAGTTTGTTCTTGATTTAATAAAACACTCTGCATATATATGTTTTATAATCCAGAAACCGATATTACCTCCTCCACCTTCTTCTGGGAAGGAAAGGTCGAGTAGAACGTCCGAGTCAAGCAGTCTGTTTAGTCCAAAAACGCCTCAGACTGGTGGAAGTGTTGATATATCGGGCATGGATTCATCTTCGCTTCTATATACCCCTAAAGATCTTAATTTGTCGCATGAATTCAGTTTATCGCATGACGAACCAAGCAGTGGGGATTGGTTCACACCTCCTGTCAGCAATAGCTTTTCCGAGGATCAACCCGTAACACAAGAACAAGCAAAACATAGCAATCAGGACCAACATGAAAAGAAGAAGCAGGAGATATTATCTCATTTTGATGTGTTTACGGATTTAGACCCATTAGGTAATAGTTATTTTGCTTTTATGGTTATTTCAAGTGTGTATTTTAAAGATAATGTATGTTCAAAAATAACAGTTGTATCTGCTATTTTTTTTTAATTTCTTTTTTTAACCCTAGAATGCATGACCTAAATTTTTTACTCTTTTACATATAGTGAGTCTTTGAGACTCACATACATTAAGTACGAGAAAATAGGATTTAGCTGCCTTTTCTTGGTGCGTTTCTTTATTATTCATTAGTAGTTAGTAGTTTTGGTTTAGAAAAGCAGTTCTGTAGCATTAAATACAATTTAATAACTCAAAAAATGAAAATACAAAATACAATTTGATATCCATATGTATATTCTAAAATAATGAAATACCCTTAGTTTACATTATTATAATTGTTCCAAATAATAAGAATTTTTAATGGCAGCTACTATATATCATAACACTATGCTCCTTACACACATTGTTCTTACATTTATTACAAATCTGTTTGCTCATTCTTCCTAATTTTGATGGACAGATATGACAACGCCTTTTCTTCGTAGGTGGCTCCTCTTGTTGCTTTACTGGAATTTCAATGAAGATCTTTATTGCTTCGACTGTTCTTTTATGTAAAAACGGATTTTGAGATCTTCTAGTCATATAGGGTAATATCAGAGCTTCGGAAAGGTTTTTTATAAAAATCCTACGGCGATGTTTTTTTCGTGCTTCAAAATCTGGATGCTCAGTTATATAAAGAAAAAATGCATTTACTGCACCGATATCTAACATGTTTGAAAATACGGAAAATGGCCACCGCCGTGTTTGCCTTTTGCACGTATAATTGGTAACCATTTGATCCATATGATCTACACCCCCTTTGGTTTTATTGTAAAATTCGATGATTTCGGGTTTTTTCTTTATACTATCTTCATTCACAGCACTGCCATGGTGCATTGTACTAAGCAATATAACTGATTTATTTTTTTTGGGCACATAACTAACAAGGGTTAAGTTTTCACTGAATCCAAACAACGAAGAGGATACCTGACGATCTTTCGAAGCTTTGAACTCTATGGGAATCTCCTTTTTATCTTTACGAAGTGTTCCTACTGCGGTGATACCGACTTTTAGCAGATTTTGAAACAAATCTATAGTGGGAAAGTAGTTATCGCAGGTTAAATTTCGAGAACTATTCTTTATACTAGTTATAAGAGTAGTCACTACAGTTTCTCCAAGACGTCGTTGGACTTCTGCTCCAGGTTGCTTTCCAATATATATAATACCATCAATAGCGTACCCAGTTTCACTTTCACAAAGCCAGAAAAACTTTATGCCGTATTTACATGGCTTACTGGGCATATATTGTATAAAACTACAACGTCCACGAAATCCCAGTAACTGTTCATCAATAGTCACGTTCGCCTTTGGTATCATAAGAGTTTTACATTGTTTGATAAATAAGTCCCAAATATATCTTATTGGTGCAAGTTTATCTGTTCCCAAACGAGCGGCACGCGTTCTTTTATCATCAAATCTAATAAACCGTATTATGTTCTCAAAGCGATTTACTGTCATTGTAGCTCTGTACATCGGATTTGAACATTTATTCAAAAATAATTCCCTTATCGGACTATTCCATTGTTTTTCGACCCCTGCTAACAGCAACAATCCCAGAAATGCATTCATCTCATCAACTTCGACCTTTTTCCACTCTTTACCTTTGTCAGAATATTGCCGCTTTGCTTCCTTGTTAGTACAAGCAACAACTTCTTCTAGGATTTCTCGGGTAAGAAAAACATTCCAAGCATCAATAAATGATATTATCCTGTTGCGTTGCTTTGGACCAGGAGTAAAACGAATAATGTTGTGAAATGAAAAATTTTTGTCTGAGCTGGAGCATCGATTTTCCACTCGTACCCATTCTTTCCTATCATACCCTGAGAATTCTGATTTTCAATGATTTCTTCCAAATCTTGATCAACTGATTCTAGAGCTTCATCTTCACTGGCTGATAAAATGTCTTCCTCCATATTTTCAATTTCCTCGTTCCTGTTTGGATGAACACATTCCTCGGCTTCCTCTTCTGAATCGCAGTCGGAGCTAGACACATCTGAATCAGATTCATTTGCCCATTGCAGGACCGTGCTTTCAAAATCAGCGTCGCCATACCTCACTGATCTTTTACTGCTGCCGGAAGCCATATGAATATCTAACTTTTTACTAAAAAGGAAATGCAATGTTGCGATATTATTTTCTAAATATGAAAAATAGAATCTTACCTTCTATACAGAAGCTATTCATAATCTCTATACAACTATATTACGAATAAAAGAGCATAAATGAAGGACAAAAGAAGTTACCGCTACAACTGACTAATCACTACTGCACCACGACACGCGGAAGGGGGGAAGTTGCAGCTTCAAGTAGGATCGGTCCACTTTTACTGAAACAGCGGCTGTGGGGGGAGTAGGGAAGTAGTTTTCAATATAAACTATTTATGAATATGTGGAACTGTATTTATGTTGTTTGACGGGATTTATTCAACCAGGGTCTATGTAGCAACGACCGAGTCTCTGAGACTCACTTGATGTTTATGTGCAGTAGTAACACAAAAAAAGGTGTATGTGTAACCACTTGTGACCCCCCTGTTTGAAAATATTGTTAAAGTACTTATAAAGGGGTGATAGAGGCATTCCTGAACGGAAAACATGGTACACAGAGCCGTTTGCAAAATACAGGCAGTCAAAACGCGCACCGAGTCCGAAAGACTCACTTTATGCATTCTAGGGTTAATGCGTGTTTTACATTGGTAGAATAAAATGAATATGTTTATATTTATAATGAGTTCACACCGGAAAAAATGTAACTGAAACAGAAGAAGTAGAAAATAATTACTTAACATAAGAAATTTGTTCTGTAATGTAGGTTTTTCATGTGTAAAATTCGGAAGAACATAAATAAAACAGTGGAGTTCCTCAATAAATTTGTTTCGTAATAATAATCAAAGTTTTTGTCAATTAAAACAGGATATTTTTATTAAATAATTAAATAGATCTTTTCAAAGAAACAAAATTATATATCATAAAGTCGTAAAGTATTTCGTAAATAAAATTTATTGTGATATAACTATAAAAATAAATCATACTGAAACCAAATTTTTCAAATCAAAAGAAATAACCTGAATTAGATAAATGTTAATTAAATTATTCTATTGCGTTCACTTCTTGACCTGGACAACATTCTAAACGTTGTTAATAAAAAGTTTTTCAGAGCATGCCATGAATAAAATTACTGGTGTCACTTTGTTTAATTTAATGACAGTTCAAACTAAATAATATATTTTTCAATTTATAATATCAGATGTAATATTTTTCAACAAAATAAATAATAAACAAGTTTAGAGCCAAATATGATTTATTATTATGTTGAACAAAAAATATATAGAATAACAAAATAAGAGGAAAAATGATATTAAATAGGATGTGTTATATGGCCACCACCCACATCTCTGCAGAGAGTAATTCTTTTTTTAAGCGAACTAAGAACGTTTCGAAGAATTTCTGGTATATTATTGATTTCTTCAATATTGTTAGGATCCTTTGTTTTAAACCGTCAAGATCAAAAACGGGTGTTTCAAAAATCGAATTCTTTAAATATGGCTATAAAAGGAAATCACATGGTGTTAAGTCACAAGATCGAGGTGGCCAGATAGTATCCGTATTGAGGCTAATGATGCGATCTCCATAAAATTCCTGCAAGAAAGAAATGTTTGCATTGGTAGTATGTGCACGAGGTCCATCTTGCTGAAAATAGCCTTCCTGTAGCTCATCATTGTGTAACATATTAGCAAATGGTTCTCCTTAAAAAAATATAGGTTCAATAATCCTCTGGCTAATAGCTGCCCAAACTCCAATTGTTTTCAAATGTAATAGAGCTCTATATAGCCACATTCTCATATTTTGAGAGTTGGCATACCCAGAGAGGCGGAACCATGAGTTATGTAAACATAACTTATGACAATGCTTCATTATTGTTATTGAATTGTTCAATACATCGTTGGCAAAATTCTTGTCTTCGTGGCCTATCAACAGGAAATATCTCATGTGTTACTTGTATACGGTAAGGATACCGGATATGTAGATCATTTTTAAGGATATGTCGACATTCTTATGTCGTACAGAAGTTTGTGGACGTTCTTCGACTGCTTACTTTACCCTTTCGACAGCAATTTCATTTCTTACCATTGGTGTACCACTTCCCATTTTACGATTCACACTTCCGGTTTCTCTGAATAAATTTACAAAACGACGAATAGAAACAAAGAAATGAACATATGAGACACCGCCATTTACAAGGTTTATTCCAACTCGCTAAGAAAACCGTACTGTGATGGTCCGGTACGTGCGCACTGCAGAGAAAGCTTTCCAACTTCATTTCTGACCGTACATTGAACGATACCGAAAGTGTTCCAAGTAAATTTTGACCGTAGACAAACCAGTCACGGGACGATCAAAACAGTTCACAGACTAAAGCATGTACCGTTTGCACTGACATGCGCATTACATTCTTCATCATGTGAGAACTACAGTTGACAATGGCAATATCACACAATATCATAGCACAGAACAAAGTTGATTATTACAATTATTATTGTTGGTAATACTACAAAATAGATTGATAACCAAACGATCAGAAATACGTTCCAACTTCTTTATAAGTATCACCGTCCAAAAGCAGTGTAAAACTAACGTTTGCGCATAAAACGATCACTAAACGATACGCGTATCGTAACGAAACCGGTAGTTGGAACAAACTTACAATTTAGCTTAAAAAATCAACATGACTGCTATCTTATATCTTATCTTTCTCGTTCATAGTCTACTTGAAAAACTTTTTTTTTTTGTTCACATTATTATTCAATTTATCTTGCTAAATTTTGTGATCGCTTTATGATACTAATGGCACCAAAAACACGATTAGCGGAAGCGTTTTTCAAAAACTCCTTAATAGGTCCGGTGTTGTGGCTGATACGGTCGTTTTATTGATACCTCCAGCGTTATGTCAGGTGCGCGGGAAGTAAGCACTGTATGAGAATTGTACTAGAAATACGTTTAGAGGTTGTAAAGCAATTTTATTTACTGAATTTTAAAGAGGCCAATCACATTAAAGTAAGTTTCTGTTGGAATGCCAGTGAGTTTAAAGTGAATATAGGTCTCTTTTAAATTCACTAAATGAAAATTGCTCGTACGCCTATCTTTGTTGAATAATTATTTAACAGCAAAGACTGCCTCAACGTCCGAATTGAATTGCTGTGTTTTTGGCGATTATTTTAATGGGCCAAGCACATGGGAACTCAAAATGGCGCAAATCGTATGGGGATTTAAGGTGGCTGTTCTATCTAAGACTTCACAACACATTCAAGCAAGCAGGGCTTGAACCGTTCGCTCTACATACGCTCGAACATTGTCGTGCAGAAGGACATCTTTTGTCGAGATCGTCGAGACATTTATTTTTATTGCTGGCACTAAGCCTATATTTTCTTCAGAATTGATTTGACACCAGGTCCTTGAAAATATATGAGCAGGACGCTTTGATCATAAAACACGGTAATTCACCATTACTTTTTCTATTGAAGTTTGAGATTTAACATTTGGGGATTCTGTACGCGATCGCATGTTCTGACGTTTGGATTCTGGTTTATTGAGAACAACTAGATGTAAAAAGGTATTGCGAACGCAAACTTTTGATAGGCAAAGCGTAGATAATGAAATGAACACACTGTTTTCTATATTAAATTGAAAAACAGCTTATAGAGTATTTTTGGACGCACTTTCTACGGTAAGTGGCATCTTTCATCACAAAGTTTAGAAAGAAGCTAACAACAAATATTTTATTTATAGTATGTACATAATCAGCATAAACAGGTGAATTTCGTTATCTTGCCGATGAAGTTGGGGCTACGTAATTTAAAAGTGTTTTAACTGAACAATCGCAATATTATTTAAAAAAAAATACTTTAAGGGACGTGATATCCTCTAAACAAAAAGTTACGACAATCAGAGCAATTAGAAACAGTAATAGCTCAAGAACTCCTAAAGATAGCAGGAGGGAGTCTGTCGAAAGCTCAACTAGAAAGAGAAATAATCCACTTAGAGATTATACAACGAGGGTCATTTCTACAAATACTGATAGAATATATATTCATGTATATGTAGTGTTCTTATACAATAGTAATAATATATTAATTATAAAACCTAACCTTAATTTAAACTGGAGATTTCATATGAATTTCTTTTAAAAATTGAAGTAAATTATATATTTTATTGATTGGAATTGTAGTGGTTAATGTTGAACTATATTTGTATACTTCTTTCAACGTATCGAGAGTTTACTCACTTTTGAACATACATTGTTTTGAATATTAATAATATTTTGATTTATTCTCTATGTGTAGGTTTTGTTTCTATTTTAGTTTCATTATCATTTTCCATAATATCCCCACCTGATCTTGTGGCAGTATTACCAATGAAACCTTATATTTGGCACTATCTTTTAAGCTTGCCGTGGTATTTTTGTAGGTACAGGTAAAATCAAACCTTATATAGATAAGAAGCTCTTTTTCCAAGAGTTAAAAAATCCGCCGAAAAAGGTCCTTAAGGATCTAGTGGTGGAAAGTAAAAGGGAAGCGGCTGCCAAGGATCCTTCGTCTGCCGTTTTTCCTGCCACCTTTGACATCTCAACGTCCCTCTCAAACACGACCAATACCACAACTACCATCATCACCAACATCATGAATAACAATAATTTGAGTAGCACCAGTGTGAGCAACACAATTTTGAGCAACACCATCAACATGCCTTCGAAAACGAATAGTATTTCTACAAGTCCTAACTTATTTCCTTCAGATCCATTCGGTGAGGATCCCTTTGTTAAGAGCGATCCTTTTGCTGAGGCCGATTTCGCTAAACAAGACCCTTTCGACAATGAACTGAACGTTTTTAATAAGGATCAACAGCTAGGGAAGACAACCGAATACATTGACCAATTTAAATTTCCCACAAAAAGTAAGATTAATTTTTGTTTAAATATTTGAATATTTTGTTGTTATTAATTAATTAATCGAAAGCAAGAAATAAGGCTTTAACAAATGTTTAGTAATTTATTATTTTTCGTGAAAATAAATACGCTCCGCAAATAAATTATGGAATCAATCAATTTTTTTTGGAAAATTTTTTACTTTTTCAAAATTTTATGTTCTATAACTAACTAGTACAAACATATTAAAAATAGAACAAAAAGCAAAGGAAATACCAAATACCTTAACTTGATAAACATAACAATTGAAAACTTAACTCCAACGGAAACTTGAACTAATAATGTGTAGTTTTGCTTCGGGTCCGTATTACGGCTGCCATCCGCCTAGGCAAAGACTCGATAAGACCTCTGATGTAGTCTTGACCCACCTGGTTCTATTCTTCAGTGACCATTACTTCTAGCTCTTCTAACGTTCTTGGTGGAACTTGTCTGGTTCGTAGTGCCCACCCAATGTGGTCCCAGACATGCGCTATAGGATTCATGTCCGGACTTCTAGCTGGCCACTCCAAAATACGTATGTCAACCTCATTTAGATAATTTTATACAATGTTGGTGATGTAAAGGTGAGCGTTATCGTGCATTAAATATAAATTCGGGATTATGTAAGATACAAATGGAACCACAAGTGGCTCTAGGATAATCCTAATGTACCTATCTGTGGTCATAGAGCCATTATGAATAACCTCCACCTCCGTCTTAGCCTCGGAATATACACCTGCCCATATCATAATCGAACCACCTCCAAAATTTGCCGTTTTCCTTAAGTTGCACTGACTGAAGCGCTCACCATCTCGTCTATATACTGGGAGGCGTTTATCTGACGAGAACAGGCAATATCTGACTCGTCTGTGAACAGAATGTTATCCTAATCTTCAGCGATCCAATCACGATGATCTCTCGCAAATTGTAGTCTGTGAACTCGACATTCTCTAGTGAGTATGGGGCCTTTGGCCAGTATTATTGCACTTATTCATTGTTCCTTAAGTCGGTTTCTTACTGTCTGAGATGTAACATTTACATTTCGAGCAGTAAGCAGTTCGTTTTTATCTCTCTTACAGTGCTATGCCTTATTCGCAAAGCTGTAAGTCATAAAAAGCGATCGTCTATGGCCGTTGGTCGCTTCCTACCTTGCCCTGGTCTCCTGTTATATCCCTCAGTTTCTCTATACCTACGCACCAGTTTCGAAATTATCGGTTGTCGGAAACCTAAAACCCTATCAACGTATTTTTGACCCCTACCATCGTTAATTAACGAAATGGCTTGAACAATTTTTTCGTGACTCAAATTATGTGCATTGCGCATTGGGTGACCGTCATTCATCTTTACCAAACCAGGCAAGAGAGTTCTACATGGCAACACGTGATAAATGCTAAAAGAAAAAACTGTAGTTTTAAACTTACCAATTTTTGAAAGAAATGAGAAGATGTAAAGCACCAAAAGCTCACGAAATTAGAAAAAAAAAATTAATTTGAACAAATAAACACTATTTCAACAATTTACTTTGCATAGATAAGGTGATTCCATAATTTTTTTGCGGAGTGTACATAAGTCAGCGGTTTAGGGCGAATTCGATTGGGAATAGTAAGGTTCGGTATGAGTGTGTTACTGGTACCACATCTACCGTTCAAATTCGATTGAGAAATTACGACGTTACGGTTAGGTTCGGTCCGTCCAACTTGTAACCGCTGTTCAAGTACGGTATCAGAGTCTTGTATGTTTGTGTGGCGCGATATACGAATATTTAAAAACACTTGAAACAACTTTTAAGAGGTTAGAATTTCACGTTTTATTAATTTTAGGGTTTAAAAATATTAAGCTAGTATAAACACAGAACTGATATTGTTTACATTTAGATAAGTAATATAATGTTAAACACAATAAATTTTTTTTCTAAATATATAAAAAGCAAATAACTAAATTAAAAAATAATAATCATATGAAAATGGAAAATGTTTATTTTATAATAAATTAATTTGTTTTGAGGCTGATATTGATACATGTGTAAAACACTGCTGCAGAGTGTGTAATAATAAGAACAACATAACATGAATAAAATATAATTTGTATTGTGTTGGAGATGGCGATTTCATATTGGATTACATCCATAGATCGTTTAATTTGGGGCACGTAGAACATGTATCTGTTGAAGATTTCCCAATAAACATCTTACTAGCTGTGCAAATCCCTTGTAATTTTACAGAATGACTGAACTTTCGGTCTAAATACCTATCATGTTTAGTTGGCACTTTACAGGGAATATTGCAACAATCAACTGCCCCAAAGGCAACAGGATTATTTTTAATTTTCTAAGAAAACTATTGTACCTATTGTTTGGAATTCATTCTTGTTAGGCAACATAGCATATTTAGGAAGTAGGTTCACAATTACAGAAACAATGAAATGCGTGGTATCAAATGTAGTTGATTGTGATTGATATATTAAATCTCTTGGCGATGGCGATATGAGTGTCACCTTTACAATGTCGTTTATCAACAAGCTGTTTGGCTACCTTCACGAACACATTAGGGACGTGTCATTCTAAATAATTTGTAAAAGTCCATTTTTATATATTGTCCAATTCATGTTACGTGATAAAGGGATATGCAGACATGATCCTCTCGAATTACATAAGGGTACCCATGCGGGTTCAGCTGTACTTAGTACAATTTCAAAAAGTACGCTAGTCGTATTTAACAGAATTATTGATAGTTCATCAACTACAATGGCAAGTAACCCAGTTTCGATTTTTTTATCGATGGGATTCTTTTATAACTGAAAGAATTTTGATAATTTAATTATTGCAATACTTACTAACACAAAAAAAATGTAACTTACAAATTAAATCAGCATATTTAAATTAAATTCGATAAAGTGTATGGTTAGAGTTCACGCGTTTTCTATCGACACCACCCTGCGCGAAAATATAAACGTCATGAGCTGCAGACAGTCCAAAAAATATCGATGTAGGATATGTTCATAAGTGATTATATTAAATATATTCTTAATTAGAACAATCTTATATATAACGGGTGTTCAGAACAAAAAATCGTATATCTTTACTTAAGTATCTGATTTGTAATAATTATTAAATGTCAACTGTTGTCTGTCAAAAATTGTCAGAATCTAATACCGAAGATACTAATTTATATTTTTTAATTTTGAAAATGGTATTTACTAACGTACACAAAGCATTCATGGTTGAAGCATATTTTCGAAACGGTCAAAAGATCGATGGCCAGTGGAAGTATTCAATTCAAGCTTGTTTGGAAGAATTTCGAGATGAATTTCCCAACCTTGCTTTTGATTATAATACTTTTCAGTGTACACTAATCAGAATTGTTCCAGTTTTTCGACAAACTGCTAGTGTGGGACGCCAAGAGGGTGGTGGGCGACCAAAAGTCCGGACTGAAGAAGTGATTGGGAATGTTAGAAAAATAATGACTGATGCCCCTAAAACTTCAGTAAGAACTCTTGCTCCACACACCGGGTTGTCAGTTGGTTCTTGCCATAAAGTTTTAAAAGAAGATTTACAGTTATTCCCATATCGTATAACTTGTTTGCAAGAAATTCTCGATATTGATTATCCGCGACGAGTAGTATTTTGCGAATGGTTTACAAATAATTTTAATGATGATGTCCTAGACAAAACTTTCTTTACAGACGAAGCATGGTTTCATTTTAGTGGATATGTTAACTCGCAAAACATGAGAATGTGGAGTGATACAAAGCCCAATAATTTTTATGTTGAAGCTCCTTTACATCCTCAGAAAGTTGGTGTTTGGTGCGCTATAAGTAGAAGAAGGATTATTGGTCCAATTTTTTTTAATGGTACCTTGACTGCAGAAAGATATCGACAGGAAATACTATTGCCTTTCTTTAATCAACTTCGCGATGATGAACTAGCTTTGGGATACTCTTAACAAGATGGTGCTAGAGCTCACACAGCGGGGGAAACAATGAATATGTTACAAGAAGTGTTTGGAAATCGTTTAATTAGTTTGAACAGCGATCATGAATTTCCTCCAAAATCTTGTGATCTTACACCGTGCGATTACACTATTTATGGCCTTTTTTAAAAAATTCAATTTATCAAGTACCAGTGCAAGATTATATAGATCTCCTAGACAGAATTATAAATAAAATTCGAGAAATTAGAAATAGTCCCATACTGCAAAATGTATTTAGTAGCATTCGGAGGAGGTGTGTAAAATGCTTGGAAGAAGGTGGTGGACATTTTCAACATCTTTTATAATTATGGTCATTATTGTTGGTAATTTATACAACTACAATTTATGATATTTATTATAAGGTTGTAATCTAAGGATTCTACAAACAATTTATTTGTTTCAAATTTATTTAAGTCATTTCTTACAATAATTTGTTGAATGTTAATATATTAAACTAGTACGATAACTAGATACTATTGTCACTATAAGATAAATAAAACCTTTACTTGTAAAGTTATTTCCTCTTAATTCTGCATTGTCTTTTTACATGTTACTACAGATTAGATGAGCTTTATTACACAAGATGAATAGCATATTAATTGGATGATGTAATTTTTTCCAGTTATCGCATGAAGAGGTGCTATTGTTCAGCAAGAATTCTCTAAAATATCAAAATACTTAATTTGAAATTTGCAAATTCATTACTGTTACCTTCTAAAATCATTATTTGACTAGTTTATATTAATTAATATGGCATATTAAAGTAATATATTTCGACATAAACTGACATTTGCGTGTATGATAACCTATAAAATTGTATTAAGTAAATGTATCAATCTATATCAGACATGACTTCATATTTTCAAGGACTACTTTGACTTCGAATGTTTCTGAACACCCGTTACAAAAAATAATGTATGTATTTTATACTTCTAAATTATGGTTCTTAACTAAAAAATTGCTTCTGCAACAAGAAAGTATACTTTATAAGTATAATACATGCACAAACTTATATACTTACAGCTTGCATGTATGCATTTTTATTGATTACGAAGAATTTATTATTTGTCACGAATTAAACAAATTCTACTCGCATATTACATGTGACCAAAAGAAAATATAGAAATAATTATACTTTATAATTTGAAGTTTCTTCATGTATTCAACAAAATAAAAAAGATTTGAACTATATATTTTTTAAAAAAATGTGCAGGAAAATAATATTGATATATTATATATAAATATATATTTTTTAATTGTAAAACATTAATAAATACGTACATACATAATACATATATAAAAAGCACAGCTATTTGAATTTAAAATGTGAAATATGTATAGCAAGCGCCAATTAAGTTGGCGCGAGGAGGGAGTGCGCAGAAGCCGTTTTTAAAAACGTCCACCCCCTCTACTCAAGTAATTGTCAGAATACATTTGTCATTGACGTTTGACGGAACATAATGTCTTTGCTAGGTGATCATAAAGTGATACACGCTCAGAGGTTAGAATTATCTGACATTTGATGTAAAACCAAATACAAATCTCCCCACTACATTTAATCCTGCGCAAACTTACCCCTTCTCGCGCCAACTTAATTGGCGTTTGCTATACTATCGAATGCAAAAAAAAGTGGTACAGTCATATTTTAATCGGTTTAAATTTGGCTGCGTGAATGTAGATATATATTAAATGTAGGCATCATATTTAAATATTCAAATAACCTATAAGTGTCAAATAACATATACAGTTATAGATCGTTCCAACCTCCGTATTCAGTATACGTCTTATGGGAATTTGTTTCATGGTTGCCAAATCATCCAATCAGCTGTACATTACCATTTCCGGTTAATTATTTGACATTTCACGCGATCAAATCATAACCTTTATTTACGTTTTTTGACGTTGAAGGTGCAAAATTATTGAGATTCATATGACATTTTGCTTATTATTTTATTAAAGTAACTAAATTTTAACAGAGTGCATAGCGATTTCGCTGCACGTAAAATTATAGGAAAGAATACTACAAGGAAAATAGGTGTATTTCAATATTTATTAACAATACTATACACATTTCTAAACAAATATACATATGAACGATATCTATGCAACGTACAGTGAATATTTACTTCGATATTGGGGTGTTATGCAATTTATTAAATTAAAAACGATGATGATCCTTTAACAAATAATAGTTTCCACTTTTGTAACAAAAAGAACTGGAATCATACAAATACGTATATAATACAATAATATTTAAGAAAGGAATAGCAATTACACACACATATAACGAGCGTTCAACTAAATTTTACCTCGAAGTTGCCCATGGAAATTATACGTATATCTTAGCTTTTTACTTAAGTTCTTAATATTAATTTTGTTGGTTATGAACTATTTGAATGACATGATAAATGTGAAAATAATAAAATTAAAATATTTAACTAAATGAGATACGTTTATTTGCAACAAACAAGTAACATTTTATAAAAATTGTTGAAAGTGGCCACCACCTTGTTCGAGACATTTCTAACATCTTCTTCTAATGAAGGAGAAAACGTTTTGTAGTAGCATATCGTCGATTTCGTTAATTATTTCAGCAATTCTGATCTGAAGGTCTGCAAGATCAGGTATCTGTACCCAAAAAATTGAGTTCTTTAAAAAGGCCACAGAAAAAAATCACAGGGGTTAACATCACAAGATCTTGATGGAAATTCATGTTCGATGTTTAAACTTATCAACCGATTTTGATAAATTTCCGTATCATATTAATTGTTTCACAAGCTGTGTGCACTCTAGCTCCGTATTGTTGAAAGTAACCCTGATTTATTTCTTCTTCATTAAGCTGTTCAATAAATGTCATAATAATTTCTTGTCGATACCTTTCTCCTTTAAAGAAAATACGGCCAATGATTTTCCTTCGACTAATCGCACACCATACACCAATTTTCTGTGGATGAACAACATAACAGTCATGCGGTTTCTTAGTATTCCACATCCTTATATTTTGTGAGTTAACATATCCATTCAGATAAAACCATGATTCATCTGAGAAAAATTTTGTCAAGAATGTCATTATCAAAATTATTTAAGAACTACTGACAAAATGTTGTTCTTCTAGGATAGTCAATTTCTTTGATTTCTTGATAATAGGCCATGCGATATGGAAATAAATGTAAGTCTTTTTTCAAAATTGTATGACAAGTGCCAATTGAAACACCCACTCGTGGAGAGAATACTCGTATGGATGTTCCTGGTGTATCATTCATAATTTGCGTTACCTCGTCAACTAGCTCTTCCGTACATTTTTCGGACGGCCACTGTCTTCTTTCCGTATAACACTCTCTGTTTCTCTGAAAACCTTAGTGCAATATTTAACTGTGTACCAAAAACTATCAAAATCAAAGACGAAGTTTGGAAACATATTTCTAAATTCCTCTAAGCATTCTTCAAGAAAATAGTGCCATTGTCCGTTAATATTACGTCCGTTCCAAAAATAAGATTCAACCATGAATGATTTGTGTTGAACAGTGAAAACCATTTTAAATCAATTTTAAATTACAAAGCAATTTCAAAAAGCTCCAACTAAGTATACATCAGAATAAATAGTCTGTCAAATTGACAACTGATGCAAATGTAAATAGTACAAGTTACGACAAACATTTTTATTGTCATGGACTACTAGAGGTAAAATTTATTTGAACGCTTTTTATATGTCTCATGTTAATTTTTTAATCAGTCGAGGAATCACCTTGATCTTCAGATGATGACGAATGTGTTACGTGAATAATTAATTCTTCGATGTCGTCTTGCAAATTATCCACTATCCACATTTCCTTTTCAATATTTTTTACATGTTTGATGTAGTTTTGCCAATTATTAGCTGTTACAGTGCTATACGCTCTTCGAATTAATTGCTCCATATCTTTTACCATAAATGTGGTATTATTCATTCTTACGTAGTTTTTAAGTTGTGCCCATACCATTTCAATGGGATTTAACTCGCAATGGTAAGGTGGTAATCGAAGAACTTCATGACCTTTTTCTTTTGCAAATTCGTCAGTCCTACTTTTATCATATTGCAGTTTAATTTGTGACACGCAATACAGTAAGTCCCTTTTTAGCATATCGTTACTGATTTGTATTTGTTTTTCACTGAGCCAATCAATGATATCGTTTTTCCTCCATGCTGTTGTTGGAATTTTTTCCAATTTTCTGCAGTGATAGGAAGCATTATCAAGAACAATGACTGACTTCTGTGGTATATTTGGAAGTAATTTATTTATAAACCAATCCTCATATGTTTCTGAATCCATCTCATGATGAACGTCGGCAGTGTTTTTCTTGCAAAGAAATGTATATTCAGCACCAGGAACAAACTCATTATCACCACCAGCATGAACTAATGCAAAACTAGGTCCAAGCCCCGTTGGTGATTTCAAACCAGTGCTTAGTCCTTGAATAAAAGCTTGTCGACTATTTTTAATAGTAGTATCTGTCCAAATTTTATTTACCGCATGCCCTGTATTCACCCATGACTCGTCAGTGTATATAATAGTTCGACCTGAAATGATATAGAGTTACAGCCATGTCAAATAGCAAAAAGTAAATTGTACCTTCTTCTCTAAATCTTTTGATCTCTCGTAAGTATTTGTGCCTCCACCTAATAATCTCATCTCGTTCAATGAGTATACTTTTTCGTCTTACTTTTTTAAATTCGAAACCCATATCGTGTAACAATCTATGTAAAGTTTTGTCCATGTGTTCAGTTACAGATATGTACATTGCATGTCTGTTTCATTTGTAACTATGTAAAGTTGTTCGACTGAAGTTAGGAAGTTTATCATCAGCATTGACAGCAGCAAGAATTGTATTTAATGTAGGTGGCATATTCTGTTTAAAAAAGCCATGCCCTTAACGTCGAATAGCTGCTTGCGTGTTCTCATCATATGTATGTAGTCGATCATTTAGTTGTATGCCTTTCCTTTTTTTAGTTTTTTTTTGGACTTGATAATAAACCAGTTCGTTGCTCCTGTTTTACATGATATATTGCACGGTCTGAGATACCCAAAGCTTTACATGCTTCTTGAACGGCAGCACTCACATTCATTGATTTATTGAAATAATTGTTGCTTACGGCTAAATTTGTCTCCTTTGTGCCGTTTTCTTCCCACAGGCTCTATTAATGCAGTGAAAACTGTAATTTCATTTATATTATGTTATAACGTTTATAAAAATCAATAAAAATACCCATATTACCCTGTGCACGCTTGAAAAAGATATAAGTGTTTTGAAAAGAACAATTTGTTCAACTATATATATATATATATATATATATATATATATATATATATATATATATATATATATATATAACTGGCTATACATTCCTTACGGAATTGAAGCCGCTGCTTGAGCTCTTCTGACTATCATTATGGGGCGGTTCGTCACTCGTCTCCATTTTCTTGTTTGTTTGTATTTACAGGTTGTCATGTTTCTTTGCTTCATCTGCTATTTGCCTCCATACCTTTCTATCCTTTATCTTCTCTCGCCAGTTAATGATTCCCATGGCCCTTATGTCATTAATCACTTGGTCCTCCCATCTTAACTTAGGTCTTCCTTTGGATCCACTTTCCTGCGGTTTCCATTTCATTATTTTCCTTGATATTGATTCTTCCTCCTTTCTCATTATGTGTCCATACCAACGTATTCTTTTCGATTTGATTTCCTTTACTATATCTTCTCCGTTTAGTATTTCTCTTATCACTCGCTTATCCTCTCCGGTCCATAAATCCTTTTAATTATCTTCCTTTCGAAAATTTTTAAATTTTCTGCGTCCCTGCTTGTAATGCACATAGTTTCCGCCGCATATAAGACTGTCGGTCTTATCGCTGTTTTGTACACTTTCAATTTTGTTTTCCTATTTATCTTTTTACTTCTCATTATCTCCCTATACCTGTAGTATGCGTTGTGTCCCGATTTTATTCTTTGTGCTATTTCTATACTTCTATCGTTTTTATTACTTATAATCGTTCCGAGGTATTTGAAGGTTTGTACTTGTTCAAACCTGCGGTCCCCCATCCGTATTTCCTTCCCATGTTCTGCCTGTTTCCTACTCACTCTCATATATTTCGTGTTCTTTTGATTTATCTCTAGACCTCGTTTCCGTGCTTCTCCATCTATCCTCTTTATTATTTTTTCTAAACTTTTCTTGTCCCTTGCCATGACAGCAATATCATCGGCATATGCAATCACTTGTATTGATTGTACAACTATATAAACAAATTAATAATTTAACGAAATATTAGTAGGACGATGACGGTTGACAGTTGATATTAATAGACAGATAGATACTGTTGTCGATGCCGACAGCATATGTCAATAAGTTGCAACATAGCAACCGAATGTGAAGATAGCGTTAATGACCGCAACTAAGGATAGTAAGAGATAAAAGTTGCTATTATATCCCATACTGAATACGGAGGTTGGAACGATCTATAGGTGTAAGTGTCAAAAATGACTTTTGCACGTTACTACGATCTTAAGTACCATAGCAACGTCATAATACTAAAATGTTTAAAAATTGACTTTACATATAAATTCACTACTATACCACTTTATTTTGCATTCGATAGTACATTCATGTAAAACTTTGTTAAAGCTAATTATATAAATTATTCATTTATTATTGATTATTGCTAAAAGTATTTACAGTTCATTTAAATACATACACCTGAATCCTAACTTTTGTAATAATGAAGTTACTTTTTCAGCAAAAGTAACACCGTTATCTCCAAATTTGTTCAAAGTTCCTAAAATAAATATAGCATCATCATAAAAAGTAAATGTTATAATTAGATTGAAATAAATAATGCATCTGTAGACTGTTTTTTAAAATAATTGTAAACATTTCAAATTATTTCTCCAGTATCGTGAGAGAAATACTTTTTTTTTTCTTAATCGCACCAGAGCCTTTGCTAGAAAGAGCAAATGTTGACGGTTCCAATATTATAACCTCTAAAAATATTAAATTGTACAATTTAATACATGAAGTTCCTATAACGTATTATATTATCTTTTAACATCATAACAATACGGTGTAGTTTTGAAAAAACTTGTATGTATATAATAAAAGAAAATAATGATGTAAATATAAAAAAATGACAACAAATATAAACAATACAGACAAATGATAAATTAGCGCGAAATATTCGAAAATAATCACGTGATCCGGTCGATATTTTCAGTGGTTAGTTCATATCTAATCATATACCGCCTCACTCTGAGCAAACGCAACGATCCGAATGTATGAATATTTGTCCCGCTCCAAATACAAATCCCCTGAACGCGTTTAGCCAATCACAACACAGTCTGTCTCATTCCGAGCAAACGCAACGATCCGAATGTGCAATCGATGTCATATGTCATACATACTTACATATTATGGAGCCGCGTAAGAAAAATTATCTGATTACCAAATTACTATTAAAGGACTATAAATTGTTTAGTCCTGTGTTATGGTAATGAGTAAATTGCAATACGTTATACTGACGATGGTTACACAAAGCGTAATGATATTATTAATAAGCGATCAAGAAAATTGAAAATAAGACATCAAGAGATTTAATAAATTTAATTTTAATAATAAAGGTCACAAAAACTATTCATAGTATACTAAATAAATTTCAGAACTAATAAAAACTAAATTAAATTCTAGTAATGTAAAGAAAAATTTACTCTTACAAATAATAAAATAAATTGTTCATAATGAGAAATTAATTATATAATAACGGAAATTGATCCGTTTAAACTCATCGCCGTAAAATAATTGATGATGTTTGGAATATTTATAATTACGAAAACCACTTAATTTTAGTATGCGGTTAACGGAAGAGCAGCATATGCCTAAATCATTGGAAATATCGCTAAGTGTCAAATTTCAATTTAGTTCTATTGCAGCGCATACTAAAATGTCATTAGGAACTCTGCGATTTGGGAATAATGGTTTTAAATTTTGTACAGAACCAGTAATGTCTATTTTCTTTTTAAGTCTACAAATTGTAGCTTTGTTCGGGATGGGCCTGTCGGCATACCTTCCGGCAAATAAGTCACATACTCTTTCATAAGAATTATCAGCGTGATACCATTTCATCATTTCGGCTTTCTCTTCTAGTGTATAACGCGGCATGATCACTATTCAAACGCTTAAGAGACTCCGTATAGGGCGACAGTGGTGACACTAATTTGTGACATTAATTGTCAAATGGTTGCGCGACAGACTGTTTTGTGATTGGCTAAAAGCGTTCAGGGGATTTTTATTCGGAGCGGAAGAAATATTCATACATTCGGATCGTTGCGTTTGCTCAGAATGAGGCGGTAGACTTCCTTGTTCTTGGTCAAAAACGCATATCTCCGCAAGTGTCAGTGGAAAACGTGCGGACTCTAGTACGTGTTTGTAATGGACGTCAAAACATGCTTCAAACAAACAAATAGGTTATCGTCTCTGTCATGTGTTTGGCGCGTTACAAATTAAAATCGATAATGTTATGTGTAACACATCCTAACCAAGGTCACCACGGACCAATCATTAACACGATCATACCGAACCTTACCATTTCTAATCAAGTTTGCCCTTAATGTTAACTTAGTTTGAGTATCTTATATTCTTATTGTTAATAGTTTATTTTACTACTTCTTACGTCGTCTAGTATTACACATAGCAATAAATTTATTGTTATTTTTTAGAATCCTCTATTAATTTGCTTCTAAAGAAAAGTAGAACTAGATTAACAACTGTTATACAATAAGCAACATATACACAAATCCGCTTACAAAATGTCTCTTTCGAAAACTTAATCTTAAACTTTGACGACATTTTAATTAAAAACTAGACAATTTAGAAATCGCGCGTATAAAAATAAATAATAGTTGTAAGGTTTTTGAATCAGAATTGAATACGTACAGCATAATACGTTGTTTAGGTCTTTCTCGATCGCCGAAGGGAGGTTTAATATTGGAAAAACAAATGTCACTGGCAGCTGTTTCTCCACGTACCACTGCTACAGCATTTACGAAACAAAATACTTTTGACGTCCACTTTGATGAAATGGAGGAGAAAAAGTTCGGTAAACTGAGTCAACTGCATGAGAATCCCAGCCTTGATCTATCCTCAGAATCCGAATGTGCTCCTGAACCACCACCAAGACCTGCCTCAAACATTACTCAAATAAAACCGCCTCCATTACCTCCGAAAAAACAACCGGGTGAATTATGCGTTAAACCACCGCCCCGACCACCTCATTCCGACTTCGATTCACGCTATGATTATATTGAAACATATGAAACTGCTCCAAATAGTTTGGAATTTGTTGGCAGTGGTATTGAGAAAAGCCCACCTTTACCAGTTCCTGCGAGAAAAACAAAGTTCGAGAATGATTTTAGTCGACCTAGAAATAAATTTGGGACTGGTGCGGAAGAAGATGATTATTTGACACCAGTTTCTTTGCCTAAATATAACAAAGGTAATTTTATATTATTAATAGTTTTAATCAATACAACATAACCTTGATATTTTATGAAAATTTCGTTCAATATCTTTGCTTGATTTTTTTTCGTATTCGAGCTCGTATTTTATTCGAGCATATTGAAACTCTGATATTTCGTTAGAAAATATTGCAGTTAGTTATTTTAAGAATCTGTTATGCAAATGTGAACTTCAGATTAGAAGTTTATAAGTTCTTATCATATAGACTAACTGAATAACTGAAGAATAATTTTCAACAGAATCAATGTTTATTTATTTGCAGGTCCTATACTGTTACCACCGCCGCAGAAGTCCACTCGCAAGAGCAATATTTCTTCAAGCAATTTGGCTCAAGTTACAGTCTCGTCTTATTTGGAGAACAAACCAAATATTATAACTACTAGTACACCGACAGGTGGAGAAAAAAATCTTTTAGCAGATGGACTCGATATTACCTTAAGTCAATTGACACTCAGTGGCTTGAATGAACTTGCTACAAAATTGGATATTCCGACCGCTCAACTCAGTAACATGACTCTAGCACAATTAACTACGTATCTTTCTAATTTTATAAAGAATAAATCTAATGAAACAACTACATCGCCCACACCGACTGACAGAAATCAAGGAAAAACAAATTCTGCCGCCTTTCCTGCAGATTTCGCTAATTTCAATAATTTTAATGTAAATGCCTCTGAAACTTATGATCGATATGCAGTATTTAGGGAGTTACTCAAGGAAGAAATTAAACAAACTAGAATTGATGCCGAAGACGAGAACGAAGAGGAAAATGACATGTGTGAAGATATAGATGAAATAAAGAATAACAAGGCGCCCTCTATTAATGACAAGATTCCTGAAAACATCAGTATTGGAACAGTAATTGATAAGTATGCAGCTTTGAGAGAAATAGTGGAAATTGAAACTAATGGGAAATCTATTGATGAAGAAAACAATCTTGATGATAATATCGGTAGTAGAGATATGAATGATTTGTCAGATAAAAATTTACATGAAAAGACAGTTGAAGTTGAAAATGAAGTTAATATTATTAACACAGAGAAGTTTGCTGAGAATAATAAAGACAATAAGGTAAGTGATGTTTTATATGACATGATATACATATAGTTCGTAAAGTATAAGTTTTCAGTTCAAGGCCAAATTCAAAGCATATGATTCAAATCAGTACTGCAGAGTCAAATAAAGTCAATATTCAATCGCGGAAATAACCGTTTATCATAAAATATAAACGTCATGCTTTGCAATATTGTCAAAATTTTAGTATGTCACTTGCAATATAACCAAAGAAAGCATATACATAACCTACATGTCAAAAGTAATGTAGGAACATAAATAGTTCAAAAGTATTGTTTCTTTTCTAGTACATATATTCATTCTATCCAAGAAAACTATGCGTAAATTATTACTTTAATATTCGAACAAATTACCAGGCATCTAAGAAATATTCTGTAAAATAAATAGGTAGGTTAGAAATGTCAAAGTGATAATCAAACAATTTCGTACTTATTGTCACTAATTGATATTACTGTTTATTATCAGTATTGTTCTGAAAAGAACGGATTTTGTAATTTTTTATGACAAACTAAATATTCAAATTAGAAGAATGGTTAACCTAGAAGTCAGAATACCGGAAACAAAGTCAATAAACAACAGTATTCAAATAATTTTACAGCAAGCCGAATATCACAAGACTATCTCCTGGACAACTTACCCTTTTTATTTAATATAATATTTCAAAGACGTACGTCTTAACTTAAAATGACAGACGTGTGTAGTATTACAGCGCGTATTCATGTGTGTTAGAAAGAGATAAAGTACAATTTGCGGTTCCCACTTGGGCAGTACGAACTGAAAACTTATACTTTATGATTCAATTTACATAGTTATTTTGATTAATTTAAATCTAGATTGTTCCTTTTTGGTGTAAAATAATGAATAGTTTTTATATATAGAGCTTGAGATTAAGGTGTCGATGCACGTCATCATTTTAATATGATGTCACATTAGACAACATTGCCATTTATTTTCTCTTTAACATGCGTTAACTGTGTTGCCTATATATCAGTCAGTAAAATTCTTATAATCAGAATTTTAAAAATTAGGTCTTTCTTGTTTAACATAATTATCAAGAAAATAATATAAAATGATCAAAGCCATTTATCAAATACACGAACAGTATTGGATGCTCTATTTCAAGTAATAGACATTTCATTTAGGTAGGTATATAATATACAAAATTGTACACACCAGTTGCAAAAAAAAAATGTCAGCATAATTACGAAATATATGATATAATTAATATACAGTAATTTAAAAAGTTATTTAATACCTGTAGCATAACATTCATCTCCGCTACTGTCCTCTTCTAAAGAAATTATTACTTCTGGAATGTCGTCTCGATCGGAACCAACTTCTCTTTCCCACCACTGTTGGATAAGCCTTTTAGTGTGGTCTATTGGGCGTGACCATATTTCAGGTGTATTTAATGCTTGTGTCCACATTGCATTGCATTTTTCAGTGCCCCATCCATCCTTACCAATATGTTTGATATAATAACTTTTTGAGATACCCCCCATATTTTCTATCTTTATCTATCTCATTCTAGAATGGTAAGGTGGCAGCCGCAATACAATATGACCAGATTCTGAAATAGTATCAGCTTTATATATATTACATGGTTTATTTAAAGCCACCAATTTTAACAACTGCTTATAATTATCTTCCTGAAAAGGAATATTTTGTTTCGTTAACCACTCTTTGATTTGTCCCGTATTCCAAGAATTAATTGGGAATTTATATTCCAAAGACGAGTGATAACTTGTATTGTCCATTAGGATTGTGAGGTTCTTTTAAACTTAGTATAAGTTTTGTTTGGAACCATGATAAAAAACTATTTTCATTTATTTCCCCATGATAATCTTCTTTTATTTTAGAATTAAATATTTTTGAAGCTTTTGAAATGAAACCACTTCTGCAGCCTGCATAGTGTATAATATAACGTGAGCCCTCTGATTTTATATTATGAACATTATGTTTAGTGCCATCTTGCCATGATCTAGATACTGTACAATTTTGGAATATCCGTGTTTCATCTAAATATACAAACTGCCAAAAGCTCATATATTTTACATAGGAGTAAATCTCCTAAAAACAACATTAGGTATTCCGTAAGTCCTATTCGTGGATTGTCTTTCCTCCAGCGAAAACCAATTTTTTGTAAAATAATGCAAAGAGAAAATGAGCTACCAGAATAGATATTCTTATGTCCTAATACTTGGAGAATGGAACTTAAAGTAACCTTCTCTTTATTATGATACATTACATAAATCGAATCACGAATGTCAAATTCTGTTGTTCTCGAGATTTCAGTTACAGGTTTCTTTCTTGATTTACCTTTCAAAAGACTAGAATTCTCAGATCTAGCAGCTGTATTAATTTTACTTACAGTGGCAACACTAACAGAAAGAACTTGAGCAACACGCTAGAATATTTCAAATGAAATTAGTAATCTGAAAACATAACAAAATAGATTTAATTACCTTATTTATAGCACATATGGATAACAATGGACCTTTATTATCTCGTTCTTGTGTAAAATAATAATTAGAAATACAATTAGCATCTTGCTTTGTTTACAAAAAGCTTTTGGCATATTATATAAATATCACCAATCTAAAAATAGTAACTAAAAATCTCAAAATAAATTATTAGAAAATGTAGCTCAAACTGTAAAGGTATGGAATAAATTAATAAGAAATGTGGGGGCAAATTTGACAGGTATCAAAAGTAAACTAACTAATTGACAGGAATGATAGGACAACATATTGCACTTTGGTAACATTTCAATGCAACATAAGGAAACTTAATTTACTTTTTGATTTTCTAAAGTATGTCATTTATTATTCTTTTTTAATGAATGCATATGTCAAATGCCTAAATTTATCTAAATATAAAAGGACGCATACTATTTTTGTTAAAAGTTGTGTATATCAATATCTCCATTTTGCATCAAATTCGCGTTGCTCTATTAGCTATGACACGTCATATCATCATCATTAATGACGTGCATCGATTGCTTAATCTCACAGAATATAGTAATACATATTTAAATTATATTGTCTATCGCGAAGAGTTATTTAAGTGATAAAATATAAATGAAAAAAACACCACTAAAATTCCTACTTTATTGGTAAAATACCATATGGTTTCGACAAACGGTGTCTTCTTCAGATGTAGTTCTATTTCAAACTGAACCTAAAGAGAGTGTTAACAAATTTAAACTTAAACGAATACTATAATTAAGAAATACTTAGAAGGATAGTTCAATAATAGGCACTTTATGTTCAAGACGTAAACTTTATTTCACATAGAGACAAAATTTTACCAGTACAAACATAAAAACGTGAGAACTGAAGTAAAATAAAGATTCAGATGTGAAATAGGCTTAATAAAGGAAAATTGCCGAATTCCGTATGATCATTAAGTAAAAGGTTCGTATTTTTATATTTCAAAATTTCCAATGTTTCTAATAAATTCAATTTTTGTGATTTATTTTCTGTCTGTCAAATTTTAAAGTTATAGTTAAAATTATGGGCGTCTTCTCACAGATGTATTGCATAATGTGTCATTATTAATATAACTTCGCTCATGTTCTTTAATTATTTTAGAAAAAGGTCTCCTGATTTATTATTTTTATTTGTTTTTTGTTAATTTTTTTAAATAATTGAACCCAAAGAGAGTTGTGTTTGAAAGTTATGTTATAATTATTTCTCGTTCAAAATTTAGATATTTTATGTGTAAGATTACCAGTACATGTAAGTGTTTTATATTTATTATTCATATCAAAACTGTCTGTAGAGTATACTAATTTAATAGCTTTCTTGTAACTTTGTTTATTAAGAATGTTGTAAATAATATCCAGTCTATATCCTAAATATACATATGGTATTTTACCAATAAAGTGCCAATTTTAGTGATACTGTTTTTTTTTTCATTTTCATTTCATTATGAATTTGCATCAAGTAAAGGCTACTTCGGTTCAAAAAGTTATTTAAGTAGTTCTAAAACACTTGGGAGTAGTATAATTAATTGCCGTTAAATCAAGTCTTTCTCTTCATCTAAATTAATGTTCCGATTAATTTCTGTAAAGAAATATTTATATCTATAGAAATAAACACTAATTTCTGGTAGTGTACCGGGTTACTACAAAAGAATCATCGAGCTTGAGAAAGCTATATTTCAGAAAGTATTATAGATACAATAGTAAATGACATGTCTCAGCTACAACATTCAAGTTTAGAACATGCGGCTACGTACATTACTTGACATGACACACCGAAGCCAGCACGCAGTATGCAAAATGGCGACGATGCAACAAAAAGCGTTTTGCGTGTTAGAGTACGCGCGATATTTCTCGCTTGTTACGGTGCAACGTGCGTTCCGACGGCAATACGAAAGTGATCCTCCAGGTCATCAGAGCATTCTACGATGGCATCGAGAATTTCAGACAACAGGTCCACTTACTAAACGTAAAAGCACCGGACGCCCACGAGTGCCTGAAGCAATGGTGGATGCGATTAGACAATGCTTCGTGAGTTCGCCACAACAATCTACTAGTGGCGCAGGCCGTGCAATTCCGTGGTATTCCTTAGCAAACTTTTTGTAAAATTTTGCGGAAGCGTTTGCAATTTAAGCCGTACCGTATACACATGGCGCAAAGTTTACGTCCAGATGACTATGTCAAGCGAAGCGAGTTTTGTTGTGGCATACAGACAGCAATAGACGATGAATTTGCTAACCGTCTCGTGTTTAGCGACGAAGCGACATTTCATTTAAGTGACAAGGTGAACCGTCATAACATTCGAATATGGGGTATGGAACCACCTCATGTCATTGTGCAACATGAAAGGGATTCTCCAAAATTGAATGTCTTTTGTACTGTATCCAACACAAAAGTGTACGAACCGTTTTTCTTCCGTGAAAAAACTGTGACCGGTATATTCTACCTCGATATGTTGCAATTGTGGTTATTTCCGCAACTGACATTATTCAAACAACTTTATGTTCCAACAAGATGGTGCTCCGTCTCATTGGCATAATGAAGTGCGTCGGTATCTAAACGAGGTGCTACCTCAACCTTGGATAGGCCGTTGTGCTGAAACAAATGTGGCATTGTACGCGTCGCCTCCCAATTCTCCCGATCTTACCCCGTGCGATTATTTCCTTTGGGGGTGTATTAAAGACAGGGTTTACGTATCACCGTTACCTGCAACACTTGAGGAATTCAGAAGACTCATTACAGCTGCTGTTAACAGTATCGACCGAGACACCTTGCAGTGTGTATGGACTAAACTGGACTATCGTTTGGACGTTTGTCGTGTGACTCGAGGAGCCCACATTGAACATTTGTAATGATATACTCACAAACTTGATTATTTTCTCTGCATAAATATATATATAATATCATATATATATATATATATATATATATATATATATATATATATATATATATATATTGTAACGTTTGTCTTTTAGGTTCTTAAATAAAACTAACAATAACTTTAGACACACACACTATATTAATATTTAAAACGTATAACAATATAAAACTAACTATTAACAACAATAAGTACATTTATGTATTCTATATTTATGTAACTATATTTATGTGTACTTCGCGAGACTGTAGGATTCAATGAATGTCTACATCCCTTCCTCGACGGCTTATATATCAATGGGAACGTTTGGTCTAGAATGCTCCAAATCTGTCGCGAAAACGTCCAGAGCGATGACGCGCCTCGCGTCATCGAATGAGTCATTACATTGCCCCCTTCTTAAAAATGAAGTTTCGTCCCGAAACATGTCATGCTTTGGTCTCCTCAAACGATGACGAAATCGACAGGTAGGGCCTTTGTTACATTGCGACGTCATATCGAAATAACAGTCCACGGTCTTATCTTGCCTGGATGGACAGGAATATTCAAGCTGGTAACTGCATACCAGAATTTCCATACCAGTATGTCGGAAGATTACTTCCAACATGCTCCTTACAATTCTCCAGTCCATGCGGTCCAATCCACAACCCAATTTTGGAACTGCCAATTTCAGAATGTCTTGTTGTAACATTTGTTCGCGTAAGTGGGTCAGGGCCTCCCATAAGGCTCGATAGGTTGGCTTTAGGCTCGACAGTTCTTTCGTGACCAAATAAAATATGGGCTGTCCTTCATTTATTATTTGGAGACTCTTCCCAATTGCTGGTCCCTGCTGCCTTAGCTTTTCGATTCTGCCAAATCTCTCTTTAAATTCCCAGGCGATTCCTTTGGCCATTCGTAGATCTCGGGCTACGCAATGAGCAAGCGCGTAGTCTGGCGGCACCGTGAACAAATCCTGCTATTTCTCGATGGTTACCCCAAATCGAGCTTTTCTCGAACCAGAATACTCTTGCATAAAGTCTTCGAAGGTTAGTTCATGGTATTGGCTATCCAATCGGCGCAAGTCAACGGTTTCGTCATTGTCTCCAGAGTATGGGGCTAATCGATTAAAATGTACGACTCTTGGCTTAGTGTGAGGTGTTCGCCTGATGCGGTATATTACATCGTTGATCCGCTTCAACACCTCGTATGGCCCCTCCCAATTCTTTTGAAGTTTTGGAGATAGGCCCCGTCGACGTTGTGGATTATACAACCAAACTCGATCGCCTTCATGGTAACCACTCTTCTCGGCGTTGATGTCATAGCTCTCTTTCATTCTGTCACTAGCATCTTGGATATTATGTCTGACTTGTTCATGGATATTATCTAGTCGTCGTCTGAGCGTGCTGACATAATCTTCTCCGGCAAGATCTTCACCAGGCTTGCTCCCAAACTTTAAATCACAGGGCAATCGGAGTTCCCTCCCGAATAGCACGTTTGCTGGTGATTGGCCTGTTGTCTCTTGAACGGAGGCCCGATACGCCATTAGAAATAATGGTAAATGTTCGTCCCAATCTCTCTGGTGTTCGGAGACCACTTTGGATAAGTGTCTGATCATGGTCTTGTTCATTCGCTCTACCATCCCATCTGATTGTGGATGCAAGGGAGTTGTTCTCGTCTTCCGTATGCCCAAATGTCCACACATCTTTTCGAATAGACTGGACTCAAAATTTCGCCCTTGATCGGAATGAAGTTCCAAGGGTACACCAAAACGGCTGACGAACTCCTTCACAATCACGTCTGCTACAGTTCCAGCTTCTTGATTTGGTAGAGCATATGCTTCAACCCATTTGGTAAAGTAATCCATGACAACTATTATGTATTTATTTCCTTTGCTGCTTTCTGGAAAAGGACCGGCGGCGTCTATGGCGATCCTTTCAAATGGGCTTCCTACATTATATTGCCGCATGGGTGCACGTCGACGCCTCTGGGGACCATTGCTTCCGGCGCAATTTGCACACTTTCGGCACCATTCTTTCACATCTCGTGAACAATTCACCCAGTAAAATCTCTGGCGCACCTTCTCCAGTGTTTTATGGACTCCAAAATGTCCCCCAGAAGCACCATTATGGAGTTCTCGCAATACCTCTGGTATTCTTTTCTTGGGAACCACCATTTGCATCTTGCGCTCACTTCCATCGTGATTTTCGACCTCACGTCCCAGGAGATCGTCATCCATGGTTAAGGAATCCCATTGTGCCCAGTATGACTTCAATTCTCGTGAATAGGAAGCAATTTCTTGCCAGGTCGGTCTTTGCCCATTTCTTTTCCAAGCCCTGAGGACTGCAAGATCCGGATCAGCTTCTTGATCCGCGCGCAAATTGTCAGGTTGCCATTGGTCATCAACAACGGTGGTTCGAAGAGCGTTGGCCGATTTGTCTTCGATTCTGTTGCAATGTCGACAGTCTTCTGGAAAGGGCGTCTGCATTTTGATGTTTGAGGCCTGCTCTGTGTTCAATGACAAAGTCGTACTCCTGTAGCCTCTCAATCCATCTAGCTACTTGACCCTCTGGATTCTTGAATTGCAAGAGCCACTTTAAGGCGGCATGATCAGTGCGGATCAGGAACTTCTGCCCATACAGGTACTTGTAAAAGTGCTCAATGGTCTTAACTACTGCCAATAGTTCTCTCCTGGTTACGCAGTAGTTCCTCTCTGGTTTGGACAGGGTCTTGCTGAAGTATCCAATGACCTTTTCTTGGCCATCTTGGATTTGAGAGAGCACGCCACCAATCCCGACGTTACTGGCATCCGTATCCAAAACAAACCTCCCAGATGGCAGCGGATAGTTCAAAACGGGTGCACTGATCAACGTACCTTTTAACAACTCAAAGGCCGCTTGGCATTCGTTGTTCCAATTGAATGCTCGATTTTCTGTTAGGCGAGTAAGTGGTTTTGCAATGTTGGAGAATCCAGGAACGTAGCGTCGATAATATGTGCATAATCCCAAAAAGCTTCTTAGCTGATGTTTGTCTTTGGGTACCGGCCATTTTTCCACAGCTTTTACTTTTTCTGGATCCACAGCAATTCCTTTTCCGGAAACCACATGTCCAAGGTAATTTACCTCCTTGCGGAAAAGGTGACACTTCTTTGGACTTAATCTCAGGTTGGCATCTCGCAACCTCTGGAATACTACTTCCAAATTTTTCATGTGATCTTCAAAGGTCTTCCCTACCACAATCACATCATCGAGATATACCAGGCAGGTATTCCAAGACAATCCCCTCAGTACAGTGTCCATGAGTCGCTCAAAAGTAGCTGGGGCGTTACACAGTCCAAATGGCATGACTGTAAATTGCCAGAGTCCTGCACCTAAACTGAAGGCAGTCTTCTCTTTGTCATTGGGATCCATTCCCACTTGCCAATAACCGCTCTTTAAGTCGAGAGTGGAGAACCATTTTGCTCCTGCCAAGGTGTCTAGCGTATCGTCTATTCTTGGGAGAGGATAGCTGTCCTTTTTGGTCACACTATTCAAACGACGATAGTCCACACAGAATCTGGTAGATCCATCCTTCTTCCTGACAAGGACCACTGGTGAAGCCCATGGACTATTCGATGGTTCAATTACTCCTTGGCCTTCCATATCTTGTATAATTTGCTTGGCTTCCTCACGTTTTGCCAGAGGTAACCTCCTTGGTCCTTGTCGAATTGGACTTGCATCGCTGGTATTTATTTTGTGCATTACAATATTGGTTCTTCCCTTCGTACCTGTTTCAGTTTCAAAGACGTCTTCATAATGTTTGATTAGGTCCTTAACTTGACTTTGTTCCTTCTTGCTCAATCCTTGACAGGCGGAGTCGATTATCTTGGACAATTTCTCAGGAACCTGCACGAATCCATTCTTCTTCGCCTCTATGCGATGAACGACGGCCGACACTGGCGAACACCACCCCAGAATAGTACCCTTCTTCAATGAAACAGGGTAATGGTTCACATTCATTACCCTTATCGGTACAGTCTTCTGAGTCTTAACCAGCATTTTGGCAACTACTATTCCTCGGCCCACCTCGTCATCATCAGCCTTTGGTTCCAACATTGTAACATTTCCGTCCAAATAATCACCTTCCATACACGCCGTCAAAAATGTCTCACTTCTTGCATCCAGAACAACATTCTCTGCAGTAATTACTTGTACACTCCCACAATTTTTCCCATGAAGAAACAATTCCTCATTATTTATTTTTAAAGTGCCTTCTTTCATGTTTAACTGGAAGCCGTAGGTGTTCATGATGTCTAATCCCAAGATTATCTGTTCTTCTATGTCGGCTACGAGAACACGATGTCGGATTGATGTTGGTCCTATGACAAAATTGACATCCACTTCACCTGCCACAGAAGCTGCTCCTCCAGTTGCTGTCCTAAGTCTCCATTTGCTAGAAAGTAATTCTTTATTCCTGGATATTAAATCGGGTCGTACAATGGTTTTCGTCGATCCCGTATCTAGCAAGCAAGCATAGGTCTTTCTCTCCATAACAGCGTCCACATACAGGCCGTTGGTTTGATGTTGCAGGGATGCGACTTGGCCAGGCGTCTTTGGGGCTTCCTGATGCTGGATCGATGATTGCCCTCGCTCATCGACCCGCTTTAGTTTTTCCTGCTGCTCAGACGATGCTTTCTTGGTCACCTTACCACATTTACTCCGAACGTGACCAATCTCTCCACAATTCCAGCATCGCAGTACTCTTTTATTTGATTTGATCTGGTTTAGAACTCTACTAACCACCTGCTCCATGAACTCATTTTCCTGCTTGTCAACAGTGCAGACACGAGCATGATTCCGAGAGGCTTGCTTTGCAGTCTCAAACTCAAGCGCGTGTGCCAAAGCATCGATCAAGGTTTTCGGTCTTGCCAACCTTAATGCTTGCTGCGTATCAATATCCCGGAGACCATCTATGAATGTCTGGACCGCTAGGTGTTCCATGAAATTATCTGGTGCCATCGGATATGCAAGTCGAACTAGACGAGCAATATCTGCCTCAAATTCCTGAAGATTCTCGCCTTTCTTCTGTGATCGATTCTTCAGTTGGGTATGGTATACTTGCTCCAAATGCGCATGGCCATATCTCATCTCCAAGCGTTTAATGAGTTGAGAATAATCTTTACGTTCCTCAGGAGGCAATGTCTGCAAAATATCACTAGCATCACCCCTCAATGCTATGACTAAAGCAGTCGCCTTCTCGGCAGAAGACCATGCGTTTGCTTCTGCGGCCGCTTCGAATTGCGTCAGGTAAGTTGCCCATGACGTCTTTCCATCAAAGGTTGGTGGCTTGATTCTGGTCTTTGAAATAGTCACAAATTCTTCTTTTATTTCGATGGGCCGCGGTATAACTTCTTCGTTGACCTGCCTGGGATCAGAATGACTCATGGTAGCGGGTAATTTCATCTCAATCATTATTGCCTCTAAAAGTCTAGAATGTTCTCCAATTTTCTCTTCTACAGCTGTGAAAACCTCTTCTTTTAACGCTTCTGATTTTTCCGCTAGTCGCTGTTCTAGAACTTTTTCGAAGTTTCTAGAATTTTCTAGTAATTTCTTTTCTAGATTTTTCTCGAGGATTCTAGCGGTTTCTAGGTTTCTTTGTTCCATTTGTTCTAGAGTTTTCGCTAAGTTTCCAGAAGTTTCCAGGTTCTTCTGCTCCATTTGTTGCATTTGAGTTTGTGAATCTATCAGATGCTGTTCCATATTTCTCGCACTATCCAGATTCTTCTGTTCCATTTGTTCTAGAGTTTTCGCTAAGTTTCCAGAAGTTTCCAGGTTCTTCTGCTCCATTTGTTGCATTTGAGTTTGTGAATCTATTAGACGCTGTTCTAGTTTCATAAACAGCGAATTCACGTCAGCATCTCCGCCTGGAACTTGAAAGACATAATTCTCTGGATCCTCGCCTTCTTGGATCAACACATTGCGAAGCCGTTGCTGGAGGATCGACTTTTTGCCAGTTGTATCCTCATCCCTCTCTTCTAATTCTCGTTTTAACTCGGACACTTTTAATTCCGTGAGTTTCATTCTATTAGCCATCACGATATTTAAAATAATGTCTTTCCGCACTGTATATTTATTTAAACGAATACTTAATTAACACTTAATTGTCTACTTAGTTTATTATTTATTAATTACCCCACACCTGACACCACTGTAACGTTTGTCTTTTAGGTTCTTAAATAAAACTAACAATAACTTTAGACACACACACTATATTAATATTTAAAACGTATAACAATATAAAACTAACTATTAACAACAATAAGTACATTTATGTATTCTATATTTATGTAACTATATTTATGTGTACTTCGCGAGACTGTAGGATTCAATGAATGTCTACATCCCTTCCTCGACGGCTTATATATCAATGGGAACGTTTGGTCTAGAATGCTCCAAATCTGTCGCGAAAACGTCCAGAGCGATGACGCGCCTCGCGTCATCGAATGAGTCATTACAATATATAAAAGAAACATAAATTTCTTATAAACACTAAATATATATATATATATATATATATATATATATATATATATATATATATATATGTCATTTACTATTCTATCTATAATACTTTCTGAAATATAGCTTTCTCAAACCCGATGATTCTTTTGTAGTAACCCTGTATATATACCTCCATATACAGCGGCGAATATAACCAAATATTCCTTCATTAGATTTTTTATTAATACGCTTCCCAAACTATTTGGATTATGGGTGGTTATAATATGCCGGATATATTATGAAGAAAGGATCCTTTTCCCTTCTGGCGGTGCATCTTGGAAATCACAAATTTATAAAGCAATAATTTTTTTTTTAATTGTACCAACTAAACCCCGTTTTGAATTCAAGAAATGTAGTACTGGCCTTAGCCTTGTCAACAACTGGGGGTGCTATTGTACTACGGATTAATTATAATATCGTGTCTCCAGATAACCATAATCTTGCGGTATTTATGAAAATACCTTTAAAATATATACCTTCTATGAGTGATGAAAGTGGATGGAAGTACAATTTCAAGAAGACTCCTTAGAAACTTATAAACGATTATTTTTTTAGCTTCGATTGACTTAGGATTTTGTTGGAGCCAAATGATGTTTCAGTGGCACTGAATACATTAAAGAATTGTATTGAAGACTATGTTCCGAAGTGTTTTGCTAATACAGGAAATTCCTCCATGATTTTCGACAGAAACTAAACGACTCACTAAAAGAAAGAATAATGGTTTCAAGGGATATCGAAGGAATTCGACTAATATAAATGCATATAATAGTTTTTTAAGTTATTTTGTCATTAACTTTAAAAGAAAAACACTAGGTCACCCTAAGAATATGACATACCGGTGGGTCCAGTTCGCAACGGGCCATATCAGCAATGTGTGGCAACAGCGAATCGAATCCCCTCCATGCGCAGCTCCTTCGATTGCAGCACATTGCATATTGCATTGCAGTTAAGAATTTAGTAAGACTTAAACCGCGCAAGGATATAGTCGTTTGCATATTCGTTCTGTATACGTAATTTGCCCATTTGTTGTATTATTGTATTCTTAGCTGCTACGGAAAAGTAATTTTAAGTAATAAAAAAACAATAACGTTTTCTAAAAGATAAAAGTAAAAAAATCAATAATTCTGCAAAATAAATTTAAATTTTAAGAAAGTCACTCAATATAGGCATCGTACACACGTTGCCACATCGCATTACGTTCCATACGTATATTGTTGCCTATGGCCCGTTGCGAGTTGGACCTATCGGTATAGTGAAGCATCATCTGATGATCCTAGTATTATTGGCGATTGGTTTGGAAAATTATCAAATAGTCTATATTAATTATCAGCGGGTCACTACTCGCCAAAATGGATTTATGTCACTACGATAATTCTGTCACAGTTATACTGTCACAGAACAGACAGCTATAAATCCGTACCTTTACCATGGGCTTTATTTATTTTATAACTATGATTTGAATTGTGGACTTTCTTATAATGGCAAATTTCATTTATTGTTCCGGTGGTATATCGGACATTTCCCTTTTATTGGCAAAGTGTTTGAATCCATGTTGGCTAATGGATTACTCGCATTTTATTCTAATGTAATTATTCCGGAACAGCATGGATTCGTTCACGGTCGTAGTCCTGAAACCAACCTATTGACATATTGTAATTATATTTTGGAGAGCGTCGAGTGGATTCTATATACACTGACTTTAGATAAGTTAACCATTACTTACTTCTACTGAAACTGAGAAAATACGGCATAATTGAAAATTTTCTGGCCTGGGTTCGATCATACTTAACGGATCGTGTTCAAAATATTGTCATAGGTAATACTATGTCTCGAGATGTTGAATCCGATGTACCTCAGGGGAGTTATTTGGACTCTGTTTTATTCTTACTATTCATAGGCGATGTAAAAGTTTGTCTTCATTGCTGTCGTTTTCTTTTATTTGCTGATGACATGGAACTTGCTTTCAATCAGATTTATGGACCTTTAGCAGCACAATACTTTTTTTAATCACTCTCACTGATATCTTGGGTAGAGCTAATAAAACCTGTGGATTTATTAAGCGACAAGCATGTGATTTTAATAATATTATTGCTTTTATAAAATTGTATTATTCATTAGTGCAGTTGATCTTGGAATATTGTTGTATTGCATGGAATCGCTACAGCTACTCAAGTGAGCGCATTGAAAGAGTTCAACGCAATATTATGAATTACTTGCTTTATAAGCAAAATATCGATAAAAATGCCTATAAGTTCTTCGACATTTATTTGACAAATTCGGATTGTTTTTCTGAGATTTTTTGTTGTTTGATCTTGAGAAGGCCCATAGTTGGCTATAATTACACTGGTCAACACAGTTTGGTTTTCTTATACACCAATACGTGTAGGTTATGTCTTTTCTCATGCTGATTCTAAATTTGATTTAAAATTTACTCCATCACGTTACGATTTTGAGATATTTTCTTAAATAGTATTTTTCAAAAAACGCATTAAATTTTACAAAATTAGTTCGTTTTATATAAAAAAGATACTACTAAAAATATTGTTCTGTCGAACATTGAGTGGATATGTCTGAAAATGTTCTTGCATGTTTCCTACGCCAGAGCACTTTCGGCTCTTTCGATTCAATATAAGTCGATTTGTGATAGATGAACGTCTTTTTATTTCACAATGTCGCGTACGTTTATAATCTAAACAGTTTCTGTTATGTATGTGGAGAATTCACTACCCACCAGCATAAGCGGAATACTACACCTTTAATAGAACAGTTATATTTTCACTATTTTGGTTTAACCATTGAACATCAAGATAAGCCTTGGGCTCCCAGCATTTGCTGCGCACGCTGTGCCGTTACTCTGAAGGGCTGGTCAAACAGTATGAAAATCGCTATGCCATTTACAAGACCTATGATTTCACGTGAACAAATGGACCATTCGTCTGATTGCTACTTTTTCTGCACGAAAACTTTCGGGTTTTCCAACAAAAATAAGAAACATGTTATTTATGCTTAGTCTGCCCTCTGCTCCTCGTTCAGTACCTTATTCGGAAGCCTTACCATTTATTTTTTTTCCAAAACCTGACGTGCCAAAATAAATTTGTTATTACTATTGTTAGAACTATAAAAGAAACGAAAATTGTACATAGTTTCTAAGGAAAAATTAAAGAAATGAAAATTTGTTGACCAGTATTACTTACGTCTTCACCTATCCCTCCACCCATTCTACGATGGGGGGAATTCATTCAAGACGGGGGAATACATACCTCAAATTCGAATTCAAACTCTTCAGTAATTGCTGTGCCTTTTCGATATGTCAATAGAGTGAAAACATTTAGAGAATGTTACATACGTCATCACAGAGCTGCGCGAACAAAAAGTGCCAGGAGCGTAGGTGATTTCGAGGGCAGAGGTATTAGGGGTGATTTTTTAAAAACTTTATAATTGTGAAAATATGTTTTTACATAAAACTACAATATTTATAATGAATTTAATTGATATTGGGGAAGCAAATTATTATTTACAAAAGTATTAATGTGAATCTTTAAATCTACCTCGTTATGAATATTGCTGCTAGTATAATTTAAATAAAATTAACTCAATAAATTTTTCGCTTCATAAACTTTCTTATTTTAGAGAATTATTTTGAACTCAGCGTAACAGTTAATAAAGTTTATTTTACATTTATCAAATTAGAATTACTATACAGGGTGTCCAGAAACTCTCCTGACAAACGAAGACCGGAGATTCCTCTGATAATTTTAAGACAATTAAGCCCAAATTCACCTAGTCCGAAAATGCTTCCTAAGGGAGCTAGAGTTCTTTGAAGATGGCGCCTTGTATTTATTTTTTTTGAAATTCCTCCAGAACGCTTCTATTTAGAAAAACAAAAACTGGAATGCTTATTTATCCTCCAAAGATGAATCGATTCCATCAATTGCGAATCTCTAGTACCGGTCATAGGCGTCCGTTTTGGGCAGGTCAACGGTTATTTTAAGGCATAACTTTTTTGTCTTTAACTTTTAAGCATTTGTGACACTAGATTATTAAATTTTCAGGTATTCCAGTACTAAAATGTACTCTTACTTTAAGTCGGTAGGATACATCGTTTTCTAGAAAAATCGATTTGTAAATTTTTCGTTTTTTCTTCATTAAAGTTCAATTTATTATGTACCTACTTATTTTTAGCGACGAAGTTGGCTTGGACTATCAAGGCATGGATGAAAATTAATTTAATAAATTAAAAACAAATTATTTACTACAATGGAACGAAACTAACAAAAAAAGAACAAGTATCAAAGGTAGATTGTTACAAAAGTTGCTCGATGTGATGACCATTAGTTTCTATGCATAAGTTTACCCTTTTGCTTAGAGAACGCCGAATTCTTGCAAAAATTCCAAAGTTGTTTCTAAATTCGTTGCAAGCATCTTGTATCCTTAGCCAGAGTTGTGCGCGATTTTGTATCGGAACGGAATAAACAAATGCTTTTATGTATCCCCAAACACAATAATCGCAAGGATTCAAATCCGGCGACCTTGCTGGCCAAGCAACTGGACCGCCTCTTCCAATCCAATGGTCTTCGTAGTTATTATCTAGAAAGTCTCGTACATTCCTACTAAAGTGGGCCGGACAGCCTTCCTGTAGAAACCATAAGTTTTGCCGAATATTTAAACGCACCTCATCTAACAAATCAGGTAAAATATTTTGCAGGAAATGTAAGTAATCAGCACCATTTAAACGAGCAGGTAATTCCACAGGTCCAAGTAGATAATCGTCAACTACTCCTATCCAGACGTTTATGCTAAACCTATGCTGATGCTTAAATTCTTGAACAACGTGGGGATTGTCACCAACGTACGAATAATAATGTGCATTATGTACATTAAAAATTCCATTTTTTGAGAATGTAGCTTCGTCACCAAACAAAATGTTCCTGAAGAAATCTTCATCTTGATTTTTCTGATTTTGTAACCATCTAGCGAATTCTACGCGAGCAGGAAAATCTCCTTCTAGCAGTGCTTGCACCTTTGTAAAATGAAAAGGATATCAATTTTCTTTGTGTAAGATATTTCCTACGGAAGATTTTGAAATTGTGGTGTACATGGCAGATAGTCTTCGAACTCTAATTTCTGGATTTTCCTCAACTTCCATTAAAATAACATCTTCATGTTCTGCTGTTACATCATTATGTCTCCCTGTTTCATTATTTTTTGGGATCACTGAACCTGTTTCTCTTAATCGTTGATGAAGAGCTGTAAATGTTGAGTGAGTGGGATGCTGACGATTGGGAAATTTTTCAGCGTATCTACGTTGCGCCGCTCGAGCGTAACACCTCATTTCGCCATAAAGTAAATGCATATCGGCGTATTCCTCATTAGTAAAAACATTGAATAACACAAAGTAAAAAATGAAAAGATAAACTTCGCGAACTGACAACAATTTGACAATGAAAAACGTAGGTTTTACTTCTGTTGGCAGTTCAGAGCTAACTATTGCAAAAAATAAAAAATTGAACTTTAATGAAAAATTTACAAATCGATTTTTCTAGAAAACGGTGTATCCTACCGACTTAAAGTAAGAGTAGCTTTTAGTACTGGAATACCTGAAAATATAATAATCTAGTGTCACAAATGCTTAAAAGTTAAAGACAAAAAAGTTATGCCTTAAAATAACCGTTGACCTACCCAAAACGGACGCCTATGACCGGTACTAGAAATTCGCAATTGATGGAATCGATTCATCTCTGGAGGATAAATAAGCATACCAGTTTTTGTTTTTCTAAATAGAAGCGTTCTGGAGGAATTTAAAAAAAAATAAATACAAGGCGCCATCTTCAAAGAACTCTTTCTCCCTTAGGAAGCATTTTCGGACTAGGTTTGGGTTTAATTGTCTTAAAATTATCTGAGGAAACTCCGGTCTTCGTTTGTCAGGAGAGTTTCTGGACACCCTGTATTTTGAATTAGATATTGGCTTATTCCAATCTACAATAAAGATACATATAAATATTTCATGTTGTCTAAAGAGGATATTGTTATAATTAATACAAACTAACGTTTGTACGATAATTTCATAGAAAATTTTATTTTTGCCAAGTAATAACAATACATATGCAATAAAAACAATAACAGTGTAATACATCTTTGTTAATACCAGTATATATATGTGGTATAAAAAAGTAACAAATTGTTCCATTTTTTAAATTTGAAGTTTTACAAAAGATTTAAGAAAATTAACAGAACATCCACTGCCGCGACAATTATTTAAATAACGATAATTTACTAAATTAAAAGAAGCAACAATAAAACATAAACCCCAATATAACTTAATTGTAATCGGCACCCAACTGTTATACAAACACCCCTAAACTGGATCAGATGGGATATAATGAACTCGCCCAACCCTAATATGTTCATAGCGCATTATGACGTATGTGCTATTCTCTAAATGTTTTCACTCTACCAAGGGCATTTACTAGAAATAATATATATTTCTAATATATACTTTCTATGCGTTACAATCGAACAACGTAGGGACTTAGCAACCCCGTAAGTTCAATCACTAAGAAACTGAACTGCTTGCCTTTTGACTTATTTATGTAATTGTACGAATACTGCATTTTTAAATATGTAAATAATGTAGATTTTGATTTGAATTAGAGTTTTCGTTTATTTTGTTAATTTCATTATTATTTGTGACTCTTTATCATAAATAGAGTTGTCAGATTTTCCCCACATTCCAAAATCCTACTCAGTTAATGTTAAGCGAGCCACAAAATTTGTATCCTAGGTAGGCCATGAACGACTGAGATAGTCATATAAGTCACGGCTGAGCTTAGAGAATTGACGAAGTGTCATTTGTAAGTTACGATTTAACCTATTACTAATAGTACGAAATGAACGTTAGATCACTTAATCAATCTAAGACATAACTGATTTAATCCATGGCATACTCTGAAAACTTTTTTTGTGGCTCATTCCTTATATACGTACGAACGTTTTCAAAACACATCGGGTTTTATAAAGAACACGTGTTCGTATGAAATTACAACTCAGCATTTTTGTTAATATATACAGTCCGTATTAACAAAGAAATTATTTATTGTAAGAGATGTTTACAAAAAGTTTTTTTTTTACGAGACGCACCCAATTACAAAAGAAAGGTTCATTGTATGCATTATGTTAGGTCGTGTATAATCGTAGTGTATAAGCGTAGATCTCGACGCGAGCCAGTTGAACTTGTGATTATATAAACAGTTACACATAGTGTCTAACTGAGTTATAATTTCTTACGGATACGCCTTCTTTAGAAAACGCGATGTATATTGAAAGCATTTGTATATATTAACTTATACTGAGTAAGACTCTGGAATGTGAGGAAAAATAACAACTCTAATCATAAACATATTTTAGGATTTAAGTGTTCTAATGACTAAATAAACAAATAAATAAATCTTTACAATAAGTTGCGTTCAAAGAAACAGTACACGAATTTAGGCCTTTTTTAGGTAATTGAATACAACGTATCACTAGATATGAAAAAAGAAATTATTGTAACCACTCCTATAAAATCACCTGTCGAAAAAATAGTAGTTAAAAGTCCAATTCCAGAAGTTATTACAGAAATTATAAATAATAGTACTAGACTTACGTCTGGTTCTTTATCAGACGTAATTAGTGGAAGCTCACCGGAAATTGATAATACTGGTAGTAACTCAGAAGTCACTAAAAAAACAACAGATGCTACAGGTTAGTTAAAACATTTTCTGTAGCTTTACTTAAATTGCATATTTTTCTCACCAGGAGAAAGTTGGGCAATATTTGATCAACCCAATTCTATCCAAGAATCGTCAAAGGAAAGGCAAAATATTCAAAGCGAAGAAGGTGTGTCTCCTTGGTCCAGTGATTCTAAGGAATTTGGCAATGGTTCGCCACCGGATTGGGAGCCACGTATTGATTCCGGTAGTGGTGGTGATCGACGTTGGAATCGTAAGAGAAGAGGAGATATTGATGGTGGAGGTTGGTGGGATACATCGGCTGAGCCAGAAGTACAGTACTATCCCGCTAGTTCGGCAAATCGTCGGTCCACTGATAGTTATGATGATGAGTACTACGAATGTTACGAAAGACCGCGTCGAAGACGACAAGGAGGTGGTGCTTGGACATCTTCAGGAAACCAAATTCCTTCCGTAACTGGTGGAGGCCACTCCTCTAGTTCAAGAGATGTCAGTCCATGGGAAGAAGAACCGACAAGTAGACGACGCGATTATAGAGATGTCCGACAAACATGGTCTTCTAAGCATGGTGGTAGCGGAAGGCAGCATAATGTTGAAAGGCATCGAGAAAAGAGACATAACGATAGTTGGGATGAAGAAGATGATTATGAGTAAGTTTTATGTCTTTCTTGGAAGTTAATGATTAGCGTTAGTATAAATATTTACAATGAAGAGGAAAGAATCTATCAAATTTGTTAAATAGTGTTACTGTAAGAATGACGAATTTGTTACTTATATTTTTTCTTACTTTGTTACTCGATTTAAAGCAGTTGGTAGATAGTGTATTTTTCATAATCAGTGCTGAAAATATGAAATTAGAAGAAATTATCTGTTATGAGATTGTAGATGATTGTTTTAGTTTTTACTCATATATTGGCTTTTCATTTCACAAATATTTTCACTGGAAGAAAAAAAAAGGTAAAAGTGCAGTCGTAATTTAGAAATCTAAAACCGCTACTCGTATGTTATGAATTTGCAATATCAACCAGACTAGTTCTTTACTCCTACATACATGAATCAAGTATACATTGTTCTAGATTTTATTTTTATTCTTGTTTACAAGAAAAAGAATTATTTCATAGAAGTAAACGCCAAAAATGTTTTGAGTTGCTCTAATTTATCAACAAAACTCAAGGATACCAAAATAGTTAATCGCTTGAGCTTAAAACATCATCTTCCTCTTCTTCTAAGCTAATTACGAAATATGCGATATCATTTTGAACAAATCCTACTCCCATGTCCCACCATTTTTCACTCTCAGCTTCAGTGTGTGTCACACTGTTAGCCCACACTTCAGCAGTTACTTGGCTTAGTGCTTTTTGCCACAATTCGCAGTTTTATTTCGGTAAACCCCACGCAGTGACGCCAATGCTGGCCGACCTAAGTGCCTGTCTCTAGCGATTAGTGACAAAACCAACCCTCTTGCCTGTTTACCAAGCGGTTTAGGCATCATTCATTAGTTCTAAGAAGAACTTGTTCTGAAAGACGAAGAATACAGAAAAATTGAACGAGAAAAATAAAATGAGCAATAGTAATATGTAACGGCGACTAACCGATGACAGGCGGATATCATACGATGATCATACGTGACAACAATGCGCGGAATAGGTAACACTAAAAAAAATTCCTAAAATATTGGAGAAATTGTATGTATTACGTTACTAAATTGAATCACTTAGGTTTTTATACCTGGTATTACTGGTTATGGCGTGACTGATCTGTTATCGTAAAAATACTATAATGAATATTTTTTATAGATATGAAGAAGAACATGCAAACCGTTTTCACTGGCATGGAGGAGTAAGGGATCCAGAAAGACATCCAGAAATAAGTGGAGAACATCATCGTTGGGCAGATGATTGGAACGAAGACAATAGAAAGCAACCTAATAGGAGACGCAGAGACGTTGATGTTAGAGAACGCTGGTGCTGTCCTGACTGGAACCAGGCTGATATAGGTTAATAATTATTTAATCTAAATAAAAATATATTTTTAAATATTACTTTTTCAATTTTCAGAAAAACCAAGTCGATATAGCAGTCGCTGGTCAGACGTCCCTCCAAATAAATGGCGCGAAAGGGAAAGATATTATAGTAGGGATTCACAGGAGTCACCTTGGGAAGACGAGTATTCTAATGAACCAGAAGAAGGTGAGAGTAACTTAACTTCACATTATTTGACAACAAGGAGGACATGGAAGCGGCCAAGTAGTGCTTCAGAAATGGATAGGAAAACGGGAGAAATTAAGAATAGACAGGGACCATATCATTTAGGAACAGGTACAGAATGTCTTTAAAACATACTTTTTCTATTTTGCGTTCGAAATGAACTCATTATGAAACCCAAAACAGTATCGAAATGAGCTCTATTTCGATACACTTTTTTTTTTCATTTTTCAATGTTGGCGTTGTTCGAATACAGAAATAAATATCATTGCTGTCATATGATTTTAAGAATTTATGTACATTTGACAGATATGATATATGTTCGTATTTTACACAAACAACGTATGTTGTATACAATTGACAACAACATATATATGTTTCTATGTCACTCATGTTTATATTTTTAAATGAAATATCAAGTAATGTTAACGAAAATTAATAAATAATATGTAATATAATATACTTCGCGGATAGCAAGATTTAAATTTGAAAATGTCAAGTATCAATGTGACCAACTGCATGCTTTATATAAAAATTAAACTCTGAACTTTCAAATTAAATAATTCCAATTTAAGCAATTTATTAATGTAAAAAACGCAAAATAGAAAAAATAGTATAAAAAACTCGTTTCATAAGGCCTTTTGCCGCACTCGCTCTTTAGAAAACTCGCCGCAAGCGGCTCGTTTTCTAAACTGATCTCGTGCGGCAAAATGGTGCCTTATGAAACTCGTTTTTTAATATACTATTTTGTGCAAAACATTTTATTCCAGCATTTAATAATTTCAGTCAGTTTTATAGTTTAGTTCGTCATTGTCTCAATTATTTTATAAAACTTGATTGAGTTTTTAAATATGCGACGTTTTGTTATTATATATAATATTAACTGGCCTTTCAGCATATACCGGGTGTAAATGAAATTAGGCGACGTACGCTAATATTTAATAGATTAGATACGTACGACAGAAATTGAAATCTACATAAAATTTTATTCTAACAAAACTTTAATTTTTACGAAAATTTAGGAACGCAAACTTTTCAAATACGATCCTGTATTCAGATTGAATCTAAATAAATCGAAATTATACGTTCATATGTTGTCGATTTAACAAACAAATAGGTATTTACTTATTCATGTTCACCAAAAAAACCCTCTTAACATTTCAGTAATGCGTCTTTGTGTGAAATGTTTTATAAACATGTAATTTATTCATTTCCTAGATATCAATTTTCTTATGCATCAGCTGTTCTATTGTTATTTATAAGTAGGTCAATGGCCTGGCGTTTGTAATATCCCGAAAAAAATACAATATCGAGTTTCTTTAAAAATTTTAAACGGTATAACAGTTTTGTAGTGACATGGAATTTGTAATTTAGTTAAATATATTTAATTAATATTAAATTTACGGCGAGAAATAATAAATTACATTTGTAATTTTGAATTGAATCTTCATATTTTTTTGTGTGTTCTATTTCCCTCTTTTTTTAATGACAATTTCTTTGCTCTAATAAGGGCAGATTTATGTAAGACAGGTGTTATGCTTAAAGGAGATGTTCAATGTGGCTGTCGTTTGCATAAATACAATCTTCAACCGATCGGTAAACTTTCGTAGTACACGATTTAACACGGCTCGCATCTCCTCCTTCGTATCTATTACCCCACGTGGTCTTTCACGGCCACGGCCTTCATAACTTGAGTGCAATGTACCGCGATCTCTCAATCTGTACACGGTTTGTAAAATTAAATTATTTTATGGACATCTTTGGTTCGGCAACCGCTCTTCATAAATACGTCTAGTAGCTCTAGTAGCATTTCCACGTATTTCACCGTATAGTAAGACGATATCTGTAAATGTTAATGATTCGAATAAACCATACTTCACGGAAGTTGATAACAGACTGACTTCTGACTTACAGTATACATCATCGCATCTACAACTCCCACTATTCAGTCAAGTCGGTTTGAGCCACGCACATTTATTAAATTTTTTTTTTCTTTGATCTCATTCAAGATAAAGTTTTCGTGCATTAGCATTTTATGCCTAATTTATTACAGTTATTACATAGAATTTCCAGATTTTATATTCTTGATTATTTCATTTATTCACACCTAAAAAATACGATATTTATAAATCGGTCTTATAGAATAGAAGCGGGGCCGCGCCGATGCTAGGTGGAGCCCATGAAAATTTAGTTTGAAAAAAGAAAAAGAAGAAAAATAGTCTGATGGTGCTGAATCCGGAGAAGAAGATGGGTGGTCAACTAATACAAAAACAAGACAATAAACTATCAATTTTTTACAGTACAGCAGTGTTGCAGTGACGTGTTCAGAACCTCACAAAAGAGGAAGCTATAAAGTAAATTAGCGCCTAAGCAAAAATTTTGTTGGTGGAGACGCAAATGAAGTGCCATAGGTCTATTTTCTTTTGCAAACTCGTCTATGACGTCATCATACAAACATTTTTGGCGAGAATATTCTTGCACTAATTCCTTTTCTATTGATATTAATCCAAAAGCAGAAAAGCTTTCTTGTCCTGTAGAATTCCTAATAATTTTTTTTAAACAATGTCAACATAATATTCTAGCATGAAAGGCAATAGTGACATTCAAACTAACTTTTCTGATACGTCTTTTTACATTTAATTTTAAAATTTTGCTGTAATTTTGTAGCTCACATTTTTTGTGTAATGTCGAACCAACTTCAATGCAAACAATTTGTTCCGCGTGATATATTATTTCTTTACTAATACAGCGTATTATACGCTCTACGGTCTAGTAACAAAAAGATTATTTTATTTTTTTAGATTGTTATTACCACGATGTTTTTGCTATATCTGAAAATATATCTCTTAATATTTATGTTCTGATGCTTAGTTTAATAAATTATCTTGGGATCTTTTTGAACCTTAAATTAATAATAGCAATTCATTACGTTGGTCCAGAGTAATTTTATCGATGACTGTTGAGATAATTAAAATAAGCAAACATTGTAAGTAAAATAAGTAAGTAAATTGTAAGTAAACATAAGTAAACATTGTACGGGTAAATAGCAAAAATAAATATCACGAAACTGGCTTCGGTAACTTTTGATATACGGTAGAGTTAAAAGGACTTACCTTTGTTTGAGAGTTGATAATAAAAACGCAACTAGCCCGTACTCAGGTTAAGGTCTCAGTGAAGACGATGGAGTTCTTTTCGAAATGTTGTATGACTAACTACTAAAATATATAGAAAAGGAAGGCACCTCCACGAATTGCTATTGAAATGTAATCAGAGGTTATACGTCACATGGATGACATAGAGGCTATAACGTACCCACAAGGCGTAGCATAAAAAAAAACAAGGAAGCTACAACTACAAATAAATACTCATACAAATAAGTAATATTATAACAGTATTTATTGTGAATGTTCGCCCTCCAAATTTATAACAAATATACAATACATAAAAAGAATATGAACAGCGCGGTATAAATCAGACAGGAGTTAAATAAGTGATATTGGAGCTTTTACATGCCTGATGGGTGGGTAAAGATGGTCGGAGATCCCTGCGATCGTACATACAAAAATATACAGAAATAAATGCGAAACATAGGCTTATTAAAATTGACGGGAAAACTGTTATATACAATATTGACCACAAAATGTTAAGATTAACCTAAATTATTAAATGTAAACGCTGTTATATACAATATTGACCACAAAGTGTTAAGATTAATTATTAACTAATATCTAGTTATTTCCTAGTTCAAATATTAAAAGAAAAAGTAAGAATGAACTTTAGATTGCAAATGCAAAGTATAAGGCAGCAACTAAGGTTACATGTGCCTCACAGACTTGAAATATCAATCAGTGATTATTTTAAATTAATTGTATTCCACGAACGCAATAACGGATTAGTAGTTTGATAAAACAATCGTAAATAGTTAGATTAATTGTTTCAGATGACGTCTTTATTACAGAAATATATGTATTGAATCTTAAGTATTATTGTGGCAAAGAATCTTACTTTTTTATTTATTTACATATTTAGCAACAAATTCCGATTTAGTTGTATTGATTTAACGAATTTGTGTATTAATTTTATTACTCATATTTATGAGATTATGAGTTTGAATGTGCTGCTTAAGTTATTAATTTTAATTTTTTTATATATGTAATGTAGGAGGTAGTGATGGTGAAAGAGATAGAAGATATAAAACTGGAAGACGTTCTAAAAGTAGAGAGTTACCATTTTCGGACATATCTCACAACAGACACAAACCTGATCCAGGCCTTACTATTCGTGCACGTCCTAAACATCATCATCAAAAAACGGGCCACTTTGATTCTGACTATCCACCTCAAGATCTGCTGCCTCCCAAGAAAGGTGGCGAGAGTAGTAAAATACTCGGTCCTCCAGATCACGGTAGCGGAAAAAAGTCCTTAACTATCAGCGGTCGGAAAAAAACGAAAGATAGTCCGAAAAGTGAAGAAAGCATCTCTTTTCCTCGCAAAGGGCCGCCATCTTCGTCTAGACCTTCCCAATCTTTATTCGAGAATGATTTTGTTACAACGGAAACGGAAAGTCCTTGCTCGGCAGTTGGAACGGGAAAACGGTAATACATTTTTCATTTGTATTTAATTAAGAATTAAATCACTATTAAAATTAATATTTGTAAAATAACAACAAAACTCGCCCTATTCAAAAAAAATTAAAAAAACTTTTCTAAACAAATGTCTAATAAATTATATATACAGAGTGATCCATCTCAAGTGAAGGAGGGTGGTATGAGAAAAGTAAGTTTGGCATCATTGTACAGTTGGCAGTAGCATGCTTCAATAATTCGCAAACTTGAATGTATGTTTAAAGGTTATCTCGTAACGACAACTTAACATACATACAAATAACAGGAGTGCCAAACAAACTGTAAATAACCATAATCGGTATCTGACAAACGTAAAAATGCTCTAATCTAGGGAATTTTATGGTACCACCACACTTCACTTGATCTGGATATGGATTTCTCTGTATATGTATAGAGTAATTCCATCAATAACTGTTATTGTTTGATTCTCGGTTAGTTCGCGTTGGATTTTAGTCCTGTTAACTCATTTATGTCCGAATTAGGTTATTGTTTTCAAAGTTCGTAAAAATCAAACTATGGGTACTAACTACATATGTATCAAGAAAATATCCGAAATGAAAAATATTGGATAGTTTTAGAAATTGTATGTGAGTCGTTAACGATCACCTGGGCAAATAAGGGTAGACACCTAAGAAAACTTTATCGATATAAAATGTTAAAAAAATATGACCGTTGTGAATGAAATGCATAGAAGCATTTTATCATGCAGCGAAACATCACATCTTTGGCAAGACTTAGTAGTTTTATTTTTATATATTGCACATCTTCTTTTTGGTTGGGCCGTAAGAATTAAATGTTGTCCATTTTCTGGAATTGTATACCGCCTAATTCTGAGCAAACGCAACGATGCGAATGTATGAATATTTCTCCCACTTCGAATACAAATCCCCTGAACGCGTTTAGCCAATCACAAAACAGTCTGTCGCGCAACGATTTGACAATTAATGTCACAAATTAGTGTCACCACTGTCACCCTATACGGAGTCTCTTAAGCGTTTGAATAGTGATAATGCCGCGTTATACACTAGAAGAGAAAGCCGAAATGATGAGATGGTACCACGCTGATAATTCTTATCAAAGAATATGTGACTTATTTGCCGGAGTTCCTAATGATACGCTCATTTTAGTATGCGCTGCAATAGAACTAAATTCAAATTTGACACATAGCGATATTTCCAACGATTTAGGCATATGCTGCTCTTCCGTTAACCGCATACTAAAATTAAATGGTTTTCGTAATTATAAATAAATAAACATCATCAATTATTTTACGGTGATGAGTTTAAACGGATGAATTTCCGTTATTATATAATTAATTTCTCATTATGAACAATTTATTTTATTATCTGTAAGAGTAAATTTTTCTTTACATTACTAGAATTTAATTTAGTTTTTATTTATTTCTGAAGTTTATTTAGTTTACTATGAATAGTTTTTGCTACCTTTATTATTAAAATTTAATTTATTAAATCTCTTGATGCCTTATTTGCAATTTTCTTAACCGCTTATTAATAATTTTATTACGCTTTGTGTGACCATCGTCAGTATAGCGTATTGCAATTTATTTATTATAAAATCATTACAATAACACAGGACTAAACAATTTATAGTCCTTTAATAGTAATTTAGTAATCAGATAATTTTTCTTACGCGGCTCCATAATATGTAAGTATGTATGACATATGACATCGATGTTGACACGCCTACAGCATTCAGGGGAATTCTATTTGGAGCGGGAGAAATATTCATACATTCGCATCGTTGCGTTTGCTCAGAATTAGGCGGTATAGTTTACACGATTTATGACCGGCGCCATTTGCAATTTTTCCATATTTTTGTAAAATTGCTGTAGCAATCTGTCAACTCTAAGTTTGCAAGTTTCAGACTAAACTGTCTGGATAAAACAACTCACTCACGCATTGCTCATACATACATAAAAAATCCAAGCATAATTGGCATATACCATTTTTGCCTGCGAAAACCTATTTTATACTTTGCTATATTATTGTTCATTTAATCAACACCCCCATGCAATTGTTATATTGCTTTATCACTAGACTGCGGAAACGGTGCTATCCCGTATTGGGTGTGATTTATCGGTGCCGACAATATACAATCGATCAACGTAACATGTATATATGAATGTTCTAGCGCGATGGTATTGATGAAAGTTTACTGTTTGTACGTATTTTAATGCAAACAGACGGAGTTGTGAAATATATTTCGCCAGAGTCGTAATAAAGGCAATGAAATGTATATACGGAAATGTATTTTTACGAAAATAAATAAAACATTGAAGTTAAATGAATTTAAATTAACTTAAATTGAAATTAATTCCATGTACATACATTTACTTTATACAGTGAAAAAATTCAAAGTATTGAAAAAGTATGAACTTTATTATATCACCTTTAATTAAAGTGAATGCTTAGTCACACCACAGTAAACATATTTTATTCACATTAATTATTACAATATATTCTGAACTTTGTTCTGTAATTTGCGTTCTTTTATTAGACAGTATATCTTTAAATATAGAAAAACTTCGCTCAACATCAGAGCTACTGAGTGGCGCATAGAAATAATAATCTTTAAATTTAATATATCTACCGATTTCCGTATTTTGAACATTACAAAAGCCTTTCAGGACATTAAAATCAGGGCTACGAGCGAATATTGCATCAATCTTATTATTTAAGCGAAACAGACTCTGTCTTTGCGCCTGCATGATTCATTAGAGGATAGCGTCTGTTCCGTAGTCTATTTATTACATAGGGTTAACTAATTTCTACTTTTTTTTTCTTTTCCTGAATACCTACATTTTCCAATTGACTCAACACCATATTCATTAGATAATATTGTCACAACATTGTTATCGTTCCATCTCACACAAATAACGTGATTTTGCTTATCGAAAGCACTGTTGTACGTTCCCCTAACTCGTTTGTTCATTACTTTTCCAGCTTCTATCGGACAATGCTCAATTCGATCATCTCTAACAGTACCGGTACCTCTAAAACTCATTTTATGTAAATGACTAATGAGAGCTGCATTATTGAAATAATTGTCAAAAAATAATGAAAATTCTATATCTGGATAATGTTCTTTGAAGAAATTTGCAAAATTATAAACAATGCTTGTACCAAAGCCTAACTTTTCAGGATCTTTATGTTGGATATCACGTCCTTGGTATATTTCAAAATTTAGGCAGTAGCCAAAATGATATGCTAGGATCCATGCTTTGTAGCCAAAGCGAACAGGTTTATTTTTAATAAGTGGTTTATACCAGTTGCGTCCAAAATACGGTATTATGGAGTCATCAATAGGCAGATAACAGCTGAACGATGCATATCTAACAAATTTTTCATTTATTGCGTCAATAAAGGGACCTAATTTTCTCATCTTGTCATTTTGGGCAAGATTTGAATTATCAGCAGCATGAATAAATCGAAATATTTCTTCAAACCTATTGAATTCACGACGAGAGTATTGCGAGAATTATCACGTCCTTGACAAAACATTCTTCATCTTGGGACAGGTACATATGAACCATTTTCAAAACGCACGGCAAAAAATTTAGTAGACAATATCTATGTTTTGCCGCTAACTTTATCGGAATATAGTGATCGTTTAGAATTTTTAGAGGTATTTCTTTCTGAAGATGTACTAGAACACTTAGTTAAACATACTGTAATCTATTCTACTACAGAAAAGTGTCGTTTGAAACTTGGAACTGACGAACTTATTGTATTTGTTGGTATATTATCCAGTTACGTTTTTTCTTAATTTAATTTTTCTTTGTAACCTTCATTGTTTTCTTTTTTTGGCTCATTACTTTCACCCAGATTATCAGACAGATTTTTTTCAGTTTCTGCTTCATTCTTATTTCTGTCTTGTTCATTTTCGACTGTACGTTTTTAATTTTGAATTATTAAATCCTGAAGAATGTGACTTATAAAAGGTGTCGTATTAAGACCGCCTATTTTGAATTTAGCGACATTTTTTTGTGTCAGTCGTCATGTGTGAACATTGAGGTTTAGTCATGGATAATTCCACGGACGCACAACGCATAAAAATGGTGAAAATCACTACCAAATTGGTGTGAGTTTTGCGGAGACCGTTCGAAAATGTGGATTTTTCGGTCACCATAACGCATTTTCTCGCCATACAATGGTCCGATTAATAGAGAAATTTGAGGCGATCGGGTCAGTCCAAAACCAGAAGAGTTCATGCAGCTCGGCCTAATAAAAATATTGCAGCCGTTAGTGAGAGTGTTGACTAGAATCCTTCAACCTCTATTCGCCATCGTTCTCAGCAATTAGACTTTCATGAAGCAGTTTACAGCGAATGTTGATTAAAGATTTGCATTTACATGCCGACAAAATTCAGTTAACAGAACATTTGAAGCTAAAGGGCCATGCGCAGCGCCGAACGTTCACAGAATGGATCTTACAGCAACAATAAGTGAATGGTGATAGTTCGAAGAAAATTATTTTCTCTGATGAGGCGCATTTCGAACATGATGGCTATGTCAACAAATAGAATTGTCACAATTGGGGAGCCGAGAATCCAAGGGTGATCCTTCGACGTTCCATGCATCCACCACTAGCCACTGTTTGGTGTGCGCTTTGGGCTGGCGGAGTGTTTGGACAGTTCTTCTTCGAGAATGCGATCACCGTTGCGCAGCGCCGAACGTTCACAGAGTGGATCTTACAAACAACAACAAGGGAATGGTGATATTTCGAAGAAAATTATTTTCTCTGATGAGGCGCATTTCGAACTTGATGGCTATGTCAACAAACATAATTGTCGCAATTGGGGGGCCGAGAAGGGTGATCCTTCGACGTTCCATGCATCCACCACTAGTTTGGTGCGCATTTTGGGCTGGCGGAGTGTTTGGACAGTTCTTCTTCGAGAATGCGGTCACCGTCAACGGCGTTTGCGGCCGTGAGATGATAAACAACTTCTTCTTACCCCAAATTGCTGAAATGGATCTCAAAGACATGTTGTTTCAACAGAATGCGCAATCTGCTACACAACGAACAAAACAATGGAATTGTTGAAGACGAAATTTGAAGAGAGAGTTATCTCGCGCCGCGGCGATGTGAATTGGCCACCAACATCATGCGATTTGACGCCGTTAGATTTCTTTCTTTGAGGTTTTTTGAGAGGAAAAGGTGTATGCAAATAGTCCAAGAACAATTCTTGAACTGAAAGACGAGATTTGACGCGCCATTGATGAAACGAAATTCAGCCGGCATTATGCCAAATTGTCATCGAAAATTTCGTCGAAAGGACCAACGAGTGTCATCAGTCGCCAGGCGGCCATTTATCGGATATTGTATTCGGTAAATAACCTCCATGTTTACAATAAAAACATCAGGACTTTTCAATTAAATACTGCTTTTTTTAAATTTCAAAATAGGTGGTCTTAATGGGACATCTTTTATAATATAGAACTCGTTGTTCATATCTACATATATTTTTTCTGTCTAGATTTACTTTCGAAAATGATTTCGAAACATCCGAAGCCGATTCTCCCATCATCAAATCTCGTGGTAGTAGGAGTGCCGGTCTTTATGAAAGAGAGACAACAGCTCTAGGATCGAAGTCTAAATCCAGTAGATCTTCCCACTCAAAGCAACGGTCTTTATTCGAAGATGATTTTTCACCAACGGAGAAATCCGACATCCAAGATGGTCCGGCAGTTATATCTAGAATTAAGGAAGAAGAGCCTCAGCGATCAACGAGCAGTCTACACGACGAAGAGCAGGACACTTTCGGTGGTATTAGAAGTGGTGGAAACGGATTACGTAAAAAAATGTTTTCCAAGAATAGACTATCAGTGACGACTGAAAGTCTAAAAAAATCAGAATCCGTTAATATCTTTGCGCGCGAAAACGACCCGTTTGACGATGATTTTTTCAGTGGTAAAGACATAGGTGATACATCAGTTGAAATTTGTCATAATGGAGCTAACGGAAATAGGGACAAAGTATCACCGAGGGCGACAGAACTCAAGTGGACCGAACAATTTGACGATTTTGATACGTTAGACGAAAAATAAGTGTTTAATTGCTATTTCCATCTCTAAGAAGGGATGGGAACAGTTAGAGGTGGTAATGGTATGGTAACGCTTGTTTAGATAATGAAATAAAATGTATAGTGATGCGTCCAAAATTACTTTCTCATGAGCATCATATAAAATATTTAAAACAGTTTTGTAAATGAAATGTTAAGTTTTTTAAATTATTGCTATATATTCTCATTAGTAACAAGCAAACTTTGCTCATATCGACAATAATATTAACATGAACATAAAAATTTTGATTTTGAAATTAAAGCTCTTTTTAAGAAAACAGGTAAAGGCACGAATGTACGTTTATTACCCGTTAATTTATTATGAAATTATTACTAAAAGTTGGATAAATTAGTAAACTTAGTAATAATTTGCACAAGTTTTTAGCGTAATTGTGTAGAAAAACTTCAAAATCTAATTTAATTTTTCTACAAGTACAGATAGACTTTTGCAAATTGGTTCGTGCATTTCTCCAATACAGCTGCCCATTAAAATAAAAAAAGTGCTAAGGTTGCATTATTTAAAAAGTAAACGCGAAATTTTAAATTTTAACTAAAGACGCTACGTTTAACGCTATCTTTATTTTTCGGATTGTTCTACTGAAGATGACAACTTAGTTGCTGAAATACGTATTTAGAGTTTATTAATTTATATGGCGGTTAGGAATTTTTCTTGCTTCTGTCTAATATTTGGCAGCCTCTGTAGTCTCAAATTTATACACTATATTTGGAATAGTTCTATTTCTGTCGGACGGTTATGCGCACTAAAATAATCACGAATTCTGCGAAATATGTTAATTACAGAAGATGGATTTTCATAATAAATTTATAAAGTTGTCTGTATGAGCATTGGCATTGTTGTGCCAGAGACGGCGTAAGACGATCAAGTGCTAACGTTGTCACAGAAAAATCGTAAGACTGAAACAGCTATGATATGAAGTGTGTAGACATTAGTGTTGAGCAACTTATTGAGCTAAGAGAAAGCGGAAATATTAAGCTATGTTCAAGTGACATATTTACGGAAGATCTAACCTCGAACACTGAAGAACTCTAAATGTGATGGAAAGTAACATCAACTAAAGCCAGAGAGAAGTTCACGTCTTCTGTCTTCTGCGATCATAAGTAGTAAATTAAACTAAATTATTAATACATTAACAGACACTACGAGTATAGTAAGAACCTTTAAAAATACAAACAGAGAATTTAACATATCAAGATGAAATATTAACCTAAGAAATCACTATTTTAAAAAAGGATTTCTATGCAAAAAAATTTTAATATTCCATATCTAAACAGAGAGGGAGCGACAGGCATTATAAATACAGACATCAGAAAACAGTAAATTTAAAAAACATGAAACAAAGAAAAACATGCATTAGTGAATTAGATGAAAATAAAAATGACCAAAAAATTGTTGATACTTATGCAATAATTAAAAATAGAAAGGGAAACTGAAAAGTAATGAAGATTTTAACTTTAATAACCAAGAAAAGCAATTAAATAATAAGCATGAAACAATAGAAGGTACTGCAAGAGATGCGACTCAAAGTGGAATCATAATCTATGATTTCACTTTGTTCATTATATTATATTTATAGAAATTTGTATTATATATGTATTACATTATTGTTTTAAACTATATTATGTATATATATATATATATATATATATATATATATATATATATAATGGGTTATCCATTTCGTGGTTTTAAAACCGTAGGGCTGTCATTTTGACAGCTGTCAAATATTGATGTCAACCGAAGTGTCAAATTTTAGTTGAATGTTTGCCATTTACGAAAATTCATTAAATAATAACAGAAAAATGCGTTAAAACCTACAAAAGTGGTGATTCAAATGTGGCCACGTTTGGTGTAATTAGAAACAATTTTGGCCGACATAATCGTCCTAATGCACAAGCAATTGGCAAGATAGTGAAAAAATTTGAAGAAACAGGGACCGTGTTAGATATTTAAAGGCATGTGCATCGTCGTAATGTACGCTCTGCTGAAAATATCGCCGCCGTGAGTGAAAGTGTGACTGAAGAGCCGAATTTGTCGATTCCACGGCGTTCTCGGCAATTGGGCCTGTCTTACAGATAATTATGGCGAATTTTGCATCTGGTTTTACACCTACATCCGTATAAAGTCCAGCTCACGCGACAATTAAAGCCTGCTGACCATCAACAACGCAGGAGATACGTCTCAAATGGGTGTTTGAGCAACAGGCCATAAATGATAATTTTTCGAACAAAATTTTCTTCAGCGATGTGGCACATTTCTCACTCGGTGGGTGCGTAAATAAGCAAAATTGTCGCATTATGTATAATATAAAAAAAAATTCACCAAAAATTTAATTTAATGTGTTTTTTTACGATTCTTTTTGAAACTTAAAAACGGATAACCTTATATGTAATATATTTGAAAAAAGTTCTCTATGATTACAATTGTACTGGCTTATATTTTGCAACAAAAATATGTCATCAACTCATGGCCTTTTTTGATAAATATAATCTCAAAACAACAGATACATCTTATTGAAAAGCACCATATGCAAGTCTATTAGATTCAAATTAGAATTATCAACACAGAAGTAAAAACAATATGAGAACATCTACTTCGAAAGAAATAATCTTTAGGAAACTTGGAATCAAAGCATCAACATTACACTGTTTTTTAATATTTTTTTTAAATATAACAGAAAATGGTGATTTAATAGGATAACACAAATGTGTTTACAGCAAGATCTGCAACAGATATATGATAAAATATGATCAAATTGTTTATTCTCTATGAAAGAGGATATCATCTACTTAATTGAAGCTGTTAAAAATTTATAACAAAACATTGCGATATATTTCTATATAAAGGGATTTCTTAAAGATATTCTAACCAACAAGTAAAACGTTGATTACATTTCATAGATGCGGATTTGATAAATACGTAACTGCTTTTAAGTTAGATTTTATAATTGATGTGGTACAATGAAACATGGCTTACAAGAACTGATACACATTCACCAGAATCTGATTAATGATTGTTTGAACCGACGTTACTGAATTGTAATCGAGAATGGACAGCCTTGCCAATAAGAGTGGATGCGATCTTCGCTTACGATATTATTCAATATACTGCTAGGATATAGGTAATGTAATCTTTGCCTTTCTATTTGCTAGAGAGTATTTAAGAAAAATAAAACTAATTTTATCTATCGTATGATCAAAAAGTCTTTGGATCGCTATTGTCGTGGAATTTACGAGATATCTATGTAATTATTTATTTCAATTAGTTTTGACATTGACTTGACAACTTTTAAGTCAGCTGGCTATAAAATATACATAAAATGCAACTAATTAGCATAACCTAAAATCTATTTTATTTGTGACATATGTGTACTTCAAACTACAGAAGTAAATAATTCTATAGATGGTTTTTACACTTCATGGCTATCGCGATCCAAAGACTTTTTGATCATACGTTACATAAAGTGCAACTAATTACCATAACCTAAAATCTATTTTGTTTGTGACTTATGTGTACTTCAAAGTACAGAAGTAAATAATTCTATAGATGGTTTTTACACTTCATGGCTATCGCGATCCAAAGACTTTTTGATCACATAACTATTACTTGTATATTAGCGAAATACGAGGTACATATACGATTATAAAGTACTACCACTTGCATAAAGCTTGTAGGTTTTAGAAATGGTTGTCTACGAAAATAAAAAAGCAAAATATTTGCTTATAACTAACGAGACGATACAAAAAAATTTAATCGCTGAGAAATTTACTAGATCCGAAATGGAGAAAAAATAGGCTAAAAGAAAAATTATTTTCATATTCTCCTATGCTGATAGCATAATATTGCTCAGAATAAAAAGAATAATATATATGACAACAAACGTATTTAATAACTACAAAATATTAGAGCAAAAATTGAGACCTAGAAGTTCAAATAAATAAATCTGCGAACGTATGTGATATTTTTAAGAGCAAGTCTAGGTTAGATACCTACTTGAAATTTTATAAGTTTATTACAATGTTAAGCTTACTTATGACATAAAAGTTTAACACATTTAAGTTGTTATTTGAGCTATTTTCATCAAATAGTTAAGATTACTGTATCGTAATAGGTTTGTTCCAACTCGCTAAGAAAACCGTACAGTGACGGTCCGGTACATGCGCAGTGCAGAAAAAGCGTTCCAACTTTATTTCTGACAGTACATTGAACGATACCAAAATTGTTCCAACTAAATTTTAATCGTACACAAACCAGTCATGAGGCGGTTAAACCAGTTCACAGATCGAAGCATGTACCGCTTGGATTGACATGCGCATTACATAACTTGATTCTGTGAAACTACAGTTGGCAAGAGCAATATCACACAATATCATAGGACACAAGAAAGTTGATTATTTCAATTATTACAATTGGCAGTCCTTCAAACTAGATTGACAACCAAACGATCACAAATACGTATAATTGTCACTAGTCCAAAAGCAGTGCAAAACTAACGCTGGCGCACAAAATGATCACCAAACGATACGCGTACCCGCACCGAAATCGGTAGTTTGAACAAACCTAATAAAGCATGAGTTATATTTGATAAGATATGTAGATGTATGAAAATATATTTGCTGTTTTATAATGTGAATAAAAGAAAATGATGTATGTAAACAGGTACTAAGAGTAATGTGAATACTAACATGCATTTTGATTTACGATAGTATCTACTGACGTAAATTAAAATACAGAAAAAGCATAGGACAACAAAAATTATATTTTTGGGTTAATTTATTTTCTACTATTATCAAATCTTAGAATAAAAGGGGGAATATTTATTGTTTACGCCGACAATACTAAAACAAAGAAATAGTAAGAGAAATAGAAAATATGGTATGATAAATGAGCATAAAGCAAAAATAGTGTACCTTGAAGTATCTTGGAAGAATTACAGTAAAATAAAGTAAGTTTATTAAAGGATTATAAGATCCGTAATGATGTGTGCTACTGAAACAATTATGTACATTAATAAAAAAGTATGAAGAAGACCCGAGAATCGTTGAAAGTAATGAGAATAATATTGGAGCCAGTGAAAGTTGTTGACAATGAGTATAGGGCAAGGGTTAATTATAAAATATAATAAGAGTTCAAAGAAAAGGAGGAAAAAAAAATATGATAAGGATAAAATAGTTTGAGCATGTACGGGGAAGGCATCAACTGTAACGTTTTTAATAGGGACAATGGAAACCAGTAGGAGAAGCGAGCACGGAAGACCTGGAATAAGATAGGTGAAGTAAGTGTAAAGGGATTGGAGATGGGCAGGAATAAGCAGTTGGAGCAAAGAAGCGGAATAGGAACCTTTGGAGGGCGATAAGTAGCAAAAACTGCAGAACTTGCAGAAAAACTGGAGGATAATCCAGTTCAAACCATCAGAACTAGAATACTACTTCTAGTGCCGTAACTAGGCACATAGTGTGTTGACACAACAAAATCTAGTTCTCTCTTTTGGTATACATAAAAACATTTAGTTACATTAATTACATAATTTACAGTTACGTTTTACTATTTCTTATTAAATATTTAGTTTTTCAAAACGATGATAGTTCTAAGTGAAATAAAGTATTGCTTAATGAAATACGTACTGTAATGTGTTTTCATAGATAGCAATGTAATGTAAAATCTTTAAAAGTAAAATAAAGATTGCCGTATATCCAGGGCGTCCTTGAAAGAAAGAGACAACGTATGAAAATTGTAAAAATGCAAAAAATCCAAAATATTGTATCAATTACGACACAACCTCAAAATTAAAAATCCGCTGTAAATTGTAGTATGTGCCGCGTATGAATTCAGAATGTCTTATCTACTGACCTTGCACACACACACCCATACCCTACAACGTATTGCAGTAAATTGTGATGTTGATTGCTTATTTAATTTTAGATTACAATACACAGTAGCTTTGCTGGGCTATCTCAGTCGGGTCGCCTTCCTGGAGCTCTTCAATCTTCAGAGTTTACCCTCATAGGGTACGTGGAAAAATAATTAAAACAACAGGTATTAGGAACAGAAACAAAAATTTTCCCCGAAAATTATTTACTCCCATAAAAAAAGAAAGAAAAAAAAATTTAAACTTTACAAAGTATAAAGTTGTATTGAAACATCTATCAAGTGAGGAAAACTTGTGTAAAAATGACTGATACACTAGGCTAAAAACCTCACACAAAATGACCGCGAGCAAACTCCTAATTAAATATAAAAAAAGACTATCAGATATCATCAATTACGTTATCCCAAAGTCAAACGTCAAATAGAAAACTATCTATTTTCGCACGCAACCAAAATTAATTCATGCGCACAAATGACATGAAGCAAATAGATTTCCCCACCTTCTATCCTTCTAGTACATTTTATTTGAAAAAAACTACACTTCAAAAAAAATCTGATAACTTTTCTTAATATTTCTCTGATTACAAAAATATTATAAGCTAGAATCTAATGATTTTACTGAGCTCATCAATGTTATATAATTATTTCTAAATACACAAATATAATATTAACAGAAATATACATACATTAATTAATGTAGCCACTTCACAAAAACCGAGAGATTTTCAGATAGGTCATATTAATCAAAATTACAAGTAAAAGAGACTCGTAATAAATCGAGAATTATCTTTAAAACACATCAAAATCACTACACAAAATAATCCGAATTTATCTAAAATATTACTGAATAAAAGAAGTTTATTCATGTGTTATTATGTGTTACATACGTAACAACTGTCGATGTTATGATTGTTTATTGATTTTATTGTTTATTAAACAGCTTTGTATGATAAGGGTTCGATAATCTCGTACAAAAAGTCAAAAAAATGTATATGAATTATTAAAAGAAGATGTAAGATGTGTGCTCTCCGGGGTATTTCACGTCCAATTTGGTAAAAATCTACTTTTAATCGAACACGTAAATGTAAATCATATCGAATGTACACATGCAACGATCGACAACTGACTGAATCGGGGGATCAATTGTTTCAATATCTAAAGCCGACCGACTATAACATAAGAGTAGGGGTACCTACTCTTTATGTTATATTCAGTCGCACAGTGGCGTAACAAATATTTTATAAATATCTTTGTAATTTTTTTTGCGCTTATGAGAGGGAATTTTGGAAAAATATTTTGAATTCATATTCTATATAATTACATCTTTCCATTTTTCATACGTTGTCTCTTTTTTTCAAGGACACCTGTATACGTTAATGAAGGTAATTAATAAACTGTAAACTATCAAAGCGAAAATGAATATTCAAAAGATAAAATAACTTTACCTGTGATATTTTTGGTAAACTTTTTATGAACGAAAGACATAGAAACAAATGCAAAGGAAGGCAAACAAAAGAGGAATGATAAGTGGAAATGACACAACTTTCAAGCATAGAAAGTAATGCAACAATATGTAGAGAATGACTATAATAGCCTTACTTGAATTAAATAAAAGTCGAAAGATGAGATATGGCTTTTAACATACATTGCATACTTGAACAATTTAGCAGAAAATTTCTTCGATATCTACCATTTTGGTTTAATTTGTAGATGATTTAGGAAATATTTTCTATATTCCCTTTTATACAGAGAATATATCTTATTCTGAAACATGCAAAACATACATATTACAGTGAATTGTGGTGTTAATTGCTTATTTAACTTGGTCCACAATACACAGTAGCTTGGCCGGTCTATCTCAAGTCGGGTTCGCCTTCCAGGAGCTCTTGTATCTTCAGGGTTACCCTCATAGGGTACGTGGCACAATAATAAAACAAAAGGTATTAGAAAAGAAAACGAAGATTCACCGCACGAAGTTTTTAATTACAAAAAAAAAATAAAAATAAAAAAAAATAGACTTTATCGAGTATAAAGCCGTACTGAAGCATCTATTGTGTATCAGTGTGAGGAAAACTTTTATACAAATGACAGTAAAAGAGAAAAAACCTCACTAAATGATCGCGAACAAAATTAACCTAATTAAATGTTCAGGAAAACTGTCAATCTCCAATAATTACGTTATTCCCAACCAAAACGTCAACAGAACATCTCTGTATGTGCACGCATTAACTCTGACCCATGCGCACATTCAACATGGTACGAATATAATTTTCCCACCAAATCCTGACCTTCTAAAATATTACAGATAAAAAATATACTCAAAAAAAAATTAAAATTTTCCTTAATATTCATCTGACTCTAAATATACTTATAAACTACAATTTTTACTGAATCTACGAGCTCCAATATTATACAAATAATATAACTAAATTATATCTAAATAAATGAATATAATTACAGAAATATACGTACATTAATTAATGTGTCATCACACTTCACAAAAAAATTAACATGAGAGATTTCAGATAGGCCGTATAAATCAAAAATTACAAGTCTAAAAGAACTCGTAATAAATCGAGAATTAATTTTTTAACACATCAAAGACACTAAACTATAACATAAACCGAAATTACTAAAATTAACTGAATAAAAAAGAAGTCTTTATCCAGCAGACAATTAATTAGACCTATCTGTTCAATAGCTGGTTAATCTCTCCAAGCACCAGCATCTCGGAAACGGCATCATTACCGTACCTAAAATAAATCAAAAGAGCGACAATGACAATATCTTCCTACATAGCATGAACCGCAAACCTCGGCGGCACGCTCGCACTATATACAGTCGTGGACTAAAATACACATTATAATAAAATTTACATAAAATATAAAATATTTTCAAATATTTTTCTGGAATAAAATACACATAAATATATATAGTTTTTTATAGTTTCTTTTAATTTTTTTTTTCTTCGGGGAAAAATTCATTGCAATATGTATACATTTGTTGCTAGAGTAACGTCAACTTATTGCATGCGAGAATTGATAATTATTGAAATCTCGTCTCACATGCAATTGTCGCTTAATTTGTTGCATTGCTTCTACAATCTGACATCATTACTCCTGCCGAAGAATGTAGATGCAACACGTTGCGACGTCAACCATCCAGGTTGTGCGGATTATGAAAAATATATGAAAACCACGCTGTCCCGAAACATGCAGGTATCGATATTTCACTGTCGTTACAGATCAGTACATGATATTCGGACACAGACATGATTTTCGTTTGTATACTTTCCTGTATATATACGAATTATATTGAACTTATTGCATGCAATTGTTGCTTAATTTGTAATAGGTTGTCAAAATAACTTTTATTTTCAACTTGTTATCTAAATATTGATTTAAGTCAATTACGTCAATAAAATGCTAAATATAATTATCCATAAAGAATGTATAGTGTAGAAGTGTTATTAGTGAATTGGTATTACTTAAATATGAGTTTGAAAAGTGTGTCAGATTTATTTCAAATTCCATATCTAGACCGTCCAAAACCCAGTCCAGCTATGATAAGTAGGTTTGTACAGAAGTATAAAAATAATGGCTGCATCGTTCCTAAACATAAGAAAAAAAATAGACCAAGATATGTTATTACTGACGCCAAAAAAGATGAAATACTACAAGCTATCGATAAAGCTCTGGTACAAACTGCAAATGTAAATCAATCTGCCGTTCCTAAACTATTAAAATGAGAACAATTTAAATCGTACCATTTTCAAACCATCAAAAGCTAATTGCTAATGATGTAGAAAGAAGAACCAACTTTTGCACAATAAAGATGAATAAGCTTAATTAATAATGATGATACTTTACTACCCAGAATTTGTTTTACAGATGAAGCAATATTTTATTTACATGGTGAAGTTAATTCACAGAACTGCTGTTACTGGAATAGACAAAATTTTGCACAGATACCATTCTACAAAGTCTCAATGACCACAAAAAGTCAATGTTTGGATTGGGTTGATTGAACACCATATCATAGGTCCGTTTTTTTATTAAGGGCACTCTTACAGGAGAAAAATATTTAGAATTTGATGGATAAGCTTAATAATGACGATTCTTCACTACCCAGAATTTGCTTTACAGATGAAGCGACATTTTATTTATATGATGAAGTTAATTCACAGAACTGCCGGTACTGGAGTAGACAAATTTGCACAGATACCATTCTAAAAGGTTTCAACGACCACAATAAGTCAATGTTTGGACTGGGTTGATTGGAGACCATATCATAGGTCCATTTTTTTATTGAGGGCACTCTTACAGGAGAAAAATATTTAGAATTTGATGGATAAGCTTAATAATGATGATACTTCACTACCCAGAATTTGCTTTACAAATGAAGCAACATTTTATTTACATGGTGAAGTTAATTCACAGAACTGCCATTACTGGAATAGACAAATTTGCGCAGATACCATTCTACAAAAGTTTGGACTGGGTTGATTGGAGACCATATCATAGGTCCGTTTTTTATTGAGGGCACTCTCACAGGAGAAAGATGTTTAAAATTGCTAGAGCACAGAATTCTACCGGCCCTGAACGCCTTAAATATTTATGGTGAGATTTGGTATCAGCATGATGACGCACCAGTGCACAACTCCTAAATAATCCGAACCTTTCTAAACCACTGGAGGAGAATCAGATTGGTCCACAAAGTCACCCGACCTGTCTCCAATCGATTACTTTCTTTGGGCATGTATCAAAAATAAAATTTTTAATGGAGAACGTCTCAACAATATTGACCAATTAAAAAATAGAATACGAGTGGCTGCAAGAGAAATAAACCCCTGAACATATACAAAAGGCAATAAATTAATTTGCTTAGGATACTGTTTGGCCGTCAATCGCGACATTTTTGAAAACTTGTTAAATTAGCTTTTAACTTTGGTCCATTTACCTTGAATTAATTTTTTTCAATGTATTGAATTAATTCTTAAATTTGTTTGCATTATGTTCGAAAATAAACATACTGCTGCTATCATATACTATCATATACTATACGCTATCATATACTGCTGTCATTTAATTGTTACGTTACTTTAGTAACAAATGTGTGTGTGTGTTTTGCATGTTTCAGAATAAGATATATTCTCAGTGTATTCAGTTATAATACGATGAGTAGTCAATGTTATGCCGACTATTTTTGTGGCGGTGCTACGAATTCCAACGACGCTGGGATATGAATTTGACACGAGTGCTTGCACAAATCGAATTCAAAAGCGTCGTTGACATGAGTGACGCCACAACAAAAATGATTTGCATAAAATTGATTACGAATCATATTCGGAGGACTATGTAATGAATTAAATCCTTCAAACCCGTTTTACGCAAATTAAATAATTTATCAATCGAGCCATTCATGATGCGTTATTGTAACAACAATTAATAATATTCGATAAGTGTCAGAAAGCGTCCCACACAAATTTTTTTCTCAATAAGTTTGTTAAAACTGTTAAAAATCGTCGTTTTAAATTACGATGGAAAGTGAGTTGAGAAGATTTGGCGAGAAAGATAATGGGAAAATTGATGCAGAGATCACAAAACATGTACCCGAAAACACACAAAGATCTCGTGACTCAGTTTAGCGGCAATTTTCACAATTTTTAGAAGAGAAAGGTAATAAACTTGAAAAATCTACGTCTCCTGTTGAGTTAAATACTATTTTAAAAGTTGGGCATGTAATATGAAAAAGAAAGACGGCACAGATTACAAGGAGGGGTTGTAAAACATGTGGAATTCAACAGCAAAAATGATTCGGGACAATTATTTCACCACATGAAATATTTGCATAAAGATTTTCATTTGTTTGAAATATGTATTCACTTCCATAACTAATTAATAACGAGCCATCGAAAAAATTCATAATTGAAGTAGACTGTGAAATTGGGTTGGTACTTTAACCACTTCCACATAATGACACATTAATTACTTGATGCTTGACAGTTTCATTTGGTTTCATTGTAAAAAAAGGTTATGGCATTGAAATGATACTACAACAAAAAAGAAAACAAATAATTTATTTAATATCGAAATCATAATCAATATTTACATATAGCTACAGAAGTTGTTGAAAATGTTGTCCATTTACATCTAAACACAAATAATTTTCTTAATAAGAGTTTTGAAAAATTTGACACAAACTTATAGTTTCAATGTCAAATAATAAATGTCATTATGTGGAAGTGGTTAAAGTACCAACCCAATTTCACAATTACTCCAATTATGAATTTTTTCGATGGCTCGTTACAATATTCAACAGTAATTACATACGTGGTGATAATTTTAACTAGATTCACGAATCTTTGTTACTATAGAAATCTCAAAGATTTCTTAATAGCAACAAACATGAGTGCTAATCTTGTTAAAATTATTTAAAAAAAATAATCACTACGAATGTAATTCGGCGTGATTATTTTTTAAACTATGTTGCAAAATGTTAAACAAGTATGTAAGTATCTTTAGCCAATCGTAATGAGAAAAACTTTCAAATCGACCAATAGCGTCAGCATTGGCTGACAGGACTGTTTAAAAAATAATCGATGCAATTTTTACTAGTCTAATAACCGCTGCAATTTTTTTGTAACCATGGAAATGACTAAAATATATTTTTCATTGGATAATGAACATTACATGACAAATTAATTAAATAGTCAAATATATCATACATTTGTTAAAAATATGCCTGCTAGAATTTTTCACATCATTTTGTTGAAACGATGTCGGGGAAAAAGTAACTTCGCCAAATATAAAAGTTTTATAAATTGGTTGAAAGGCTTTGCTTGTAATTGAGTATAGTTATAAATTAAATTTCAAATATGTAACTACCGTTATATGCGATAAAAATTATAATAATGATTAATATGTACAATTTTACGTTGTTATCCTCAATGGTAATACGTAATAATGGTATACATTTAAAGCTAAATAAGGTTGAATATTATTTGCATTTTTAACGACTATTTTAAGAAACTGTTGCATTTGTTACTGTTCGCGTATTGTGAATTTTAGACGCATCACGTTTAGGACTTAAATGTTATTTATTGTTACTGAATAACTAGAAACCGTAATATATACATTTACGAAATGTAAGTTTCCAAGCATATTACTGATATTATTTTGTAATTATAATAATTATACGAATAGAAAAATCTCAAGAATAACAAACAAAAAGGAATGCATTTTGTTATTTTATTTTTAGATGATGAAATATATTGGTCCACACTTAAGTTTTAATATTTATTTAATTGACAAGTGTATGTATTCCTTAAAAAATGTTTTGATTAATTCTTATATATGTTTTCCATTTCACAAAGAAACTTTATAAGTAAATGTTTTGGGTGTTTTATTATTAGCAGCAGTAATACTCCTATATAACTATTAACTATATTTTTTTACTTGCCGTTAACTTTATTTATATTTGTAAATAGTATTCTCATTTGACTTTATTCTGTTAATTTTTGTATATATACATAGACAATCAAGTATATTTATTTATCTTTAAATTTTTTAAAATTTTTACTCTTCAAATCCTTGTTATTAGAAGAAACAGTTTTGAGTTCTTTTTTAAGGTAAAAAATTACATTTGTTTTTGTTAATAAAATTTATGAAGTGTAAGGTTAACAATTCATACATCACAATGTTCATAGAAATTGGAAATGATAATATATTGCATTGAAAATTATCTTGTTAGTCCTCATATAGCTCTTTATTTACTGACTACAGATTTAATGCGTCTATTTCATGCTCCTATTCCTATTATATTTTACAGAATGCTTCTACATTTTATTTTTTTATTTATTTTAGTGCAATTTTTTTTTAATAAACTAGCCTAAAACCAACCTCATTGATTTATTCGTTTACATTATAGTTTTCACACCAGTAAATATTATGAACGTAACTTGCATTATTATTGTTTCTCTTAACCTGCATCGTAAAGTCCCTAAGTGCAGGCGCGGCTCGTGATGACGAGCCGCGCCTGCGTAAGTGGACTTATTTCTTTTCAGGACGTAGTTCGCCAGTACATCAGAGGTACAACCGATCACTTACAACACATATAGGAATATTACACAAAGTATCACGAATCCTAAGTGCAAAATGCAGTTAGATCAAGAATTATGTGAAATACCATGTGTCTGCTACGAGTAATCTTATATCGGACAAACCAATTGACGTGGTAGTATGCTGAGAGAAGAAAAACGAGGAACTACGGATATCACATCATCTCTAGTATAGTAACAAGACGCAATAGATTTCGACAAAACAAAAATTATCGCGCAATTCGAAACATTATTTCATTCACATGCGTATTACAAGAAATAACACGAATCGCGATCAAATCACGCTACGATCTGATTTGACGAACCCTACTCACAACACCCCACGACTTCAGTGATGTCGACTGTAGTACGAATTTTAGTGAAATATCTGAAGATGGCAGCTACAGTCTGTCGAAAGCTCAAAGAGAAATAAGTTCACGTTCGGACTATAACGTGAGTTACATTCAGAAATAGTGACATTTTAAGCAAAAAAAGTGCGTGTAGAATAATTTTGGTGTTTACAGACAAGAGGCCGGCCGAGCCATACTTAACAATACGAAAAATTAAATTTTTTTTCTTCAGGTGAATATTTTATATCATTTTGGACTAGCTGATGTGGTGAGGTACTCCAAGGCTGTATTCCGAATTTGACGTTAAATATAATGATTTTTCAAGGGTAATTGTCTGGTGGAGGAAGACGGAGCTGACATCGTCGGTGGGGCTCCTCACAACTCTCCAGCGACAGGTTCTGTTGGGAATCACGGGAGCTATGAACAGCACTGGAACCGCCTCCATGGAGGCCATAGTGGGTCCTCCACTGGAACTATTTGCAAAAGCGGAGACCATGGTTGCGATCCTAAGGCTGAAGGCCAATGACGTATGGTGTCCTAATAAGGTTGTAGGGGGCCATACAGATATCACAGGAACTATACTGAGCCGATATTTCAAATGCCGGCGAACAGTATGGCATCTGAGATTATGTTTACAACTAAGCTGAACATATTTATACCGACCAGGGAACAGGCAAAAGTCGCTCGAGCGATTGTGGTGCCTGCACCTGGAACACAATCCAATCAGGGAACAGGTGCAGCCATATGCGGAATGTGCCCTGGGAGAAAGATATGCCTGGGAAAACATATGACGGTTTTTTAGGCCGAATTGTTTGCAGTCACAGCGTGCACCGAGAAAATACGGGAAGCCGGCTGCGTAAACAAAAAAAAAATCAATGTAATGACTAGAGACTGGACACACCGGACGATATAAATAGTCTACAACATCTATAACTACATCACGCAGTTATCGTATAGCACTATTCATTCATTCGGTTAACCGCACATCAAAAATAGATGTGCAGTTAACCGAATGAATAGTGTTATTCAACAACTGCGTGATGTACTTACAGGTGTTGTAGACTATTTATATCGTCCGTCGTAATGACGTCCATTTCAGCCCGATGTGTCCGGTCTCTGGTAATGACTGATAGGCAGGCAGCTATTAAAGCAATTATGAATCCATCTACCAGGTCTAAACTGGTGAAATATTGCAAACAGGCACAATAAACTGGCACAAGACAATACTATGTCGCTGATATGGGTGCCAGGACATGAGGGAATTAAAGGCAATGAGATAGCCGACGAACTAACCAAAGAAGGTACTAATAGGAACTTCATAGGACCAGAACCTATATGTGTAATCGCTAAGGATTCCGCTAAAAGGGAGATCTAGTTATGGCTAAAAAGGAATGGAGGTTAACGGTTACTAAAACACCGCTAAGGGAGCTAGACGGAAGGTTTTCAGCCAACCTAATTCATAGTAACAAAAAAGAAATTAAAATAATTACCGTCTTGATAACCGGTCCTTTAAGGAAGCATATGTACAACATAGGCTTGATTAGCGAGTCCTGGCGTAGGAGATGTGAAAAACAGGAGGAAACCAGCCTTCATGTAATATGCACGTGTGAGGAACTGAAGGGACTCGGACAGAAACATTTCGGCAGAGATCTATTGGATCCTACGAGGGTACTCAAACTTCCTCTGAGGAGGATAGTGCCTTTTATCAAGGACACAATACTAACATTGGGTATAGTCCAACCCAAAACAGAAGAAGAAGGCGTTACTATATGCGCCAACGCCATAGCAGAACATCGGTCTGATTTTATCGTCAAATTATGAGAAGTAATGCTATATGCATGACTATTTTTTACACCTAGAAACTGTTGCGTCAAAATCTTACCTTTTTGAAATGGATTGTATTATGAAAACTGTCCTTAAAGTTGCAAATTTCATCAAAGCAAAAGTTTTGCTTTGATACTTTGCGTGTTCTTAGAAAAATTAGTTGGTATGGATATGCCAGTTTTTTTATCATTCAGAAATAATAATACAAAAATGTAAAAACACCTGTATATATACATACAGAGCCTTCATTATTTGTTGTAACATGATACATATGCAACCAACATTACAGATTGGTACTACTCCTATACAAATATTCCTAGTTCAAAATAGTTTGACAGATGTTTTTTAAGTTTATTTTAATTGAAACATAGTAATTTCTTGGAATAATAAAAATAAATTTTAGTTGTATGTTTATTCAATTAAAACACTAGTGTTTATTATCATTTTAATAGCATAAATTTTATTTACAGTTAATAATGAAAAAATTGTCAATTTTGCCTCTGTACAAACACATTTTATGAGGAGCTAACGTACTGAAAGCTTTTTCACAATAACATATTTATAATAAATGTTGGAAATGATGACCATTTTGTTGCAAACAAATATTCACCCTACGTTTTAAATTTTCAAAAACATTATGTAAATCATTCTGCGTAATGTTATTTATTTCATGCACAATTGCTGCTTCTAGTTCTTGTAAATTATGTAGTCTATTTCTATATATCCTATTTTTCAAATGTCCAAATAAGTAAAAATCAAGCGGAGTAAGATCGGGAGAATGGGGTGGCCATAAATTAAACAGTCTATCGTCGTAAAATTCTGTCAAATAGTGGTGTGTGTCTCTGGCCGTGTGAGCAGGTGCATTATCTTGTTGAAACCAGCCATTTTCTAATTCATCGTCATGCAGCTGATTAATAAATTCATTTAATATTCCTCGATATCTTGCTGCAGTAATGGTATCGTAAAAGAAAATTGGCCCAATAATTCTTCTTCTCGACATTCCCACCCATATTCCTACTTTTAAAGGATGTAATGATGTTTCTACTAGTTGGTGTGGATTTTCTGTAGCCCAAGATCTATAATTTTGTGAATTTACGTATCCTGTAAGATATACCCATGCTTCGTCACTAAAAAAAGTTAAATCTAGGAGATCATCGTTCATTCGATTATTAAACCATTCACAAAATCTAATTCGCCTATCGTAATCGACTGGATGTAACTGATGAACAACAGTAACTTTATAAGGATGCATATGTATCTTTTTTGTTAATGCTTTGTGACATGTTCCAACTGAGAGACCTACAAGAACATTTTTTTGAATGTTAACTTTGTACAATTAAAAATAAATATGAAATACCTGTTTGCTGAGATAGTTTTTTAACTGATTTATGAGGGCTATGTTCTACTCGCTGCCGAATATCATCTACAACAGCTTCAGTTAATTTGGTGGGCCTCCCAGTCGATTTCCCTTTACAAATACAATGTTTATCCTCAAAATGATGTGTTATAATATGTCTACGATGTCGAAATGAATCATAATCAAAGTCAAAATCTGGGAAGTGTTGTATAAATTGATCTATACAACTTGGAAGTGAATAACTCCAATTGCCTTCGGCATCTTGTGTAGCACTTCTATAATGGGCCACTAAAATGAATGCATCTTGTTCGACGGTAAATGCCATTTTGGAGGTTATAACCTAAAATGAAATTATTTTATTTATACATACATTCAATGTTATTAATAGATAACTAACCTTCACAAAAGTTAGAATATCTTCAATAGCTCTTCAAAGAACTGACTTTTTTAACGCGAAATAAATATAAAATTAATGCAAAGAAAATCTAATTGACACAATACACAAAACGTACAAAACTGTCATAAAACATTTGAGTTTAGGAACTTATTACACAGGACTGCCAATCCTAATGTATGCAACCAATATTGCAACACGTCACGTGGGTTACAACCTATTATGAAGGGACGGTACATGGATATACACAACGTATACAGGGTCCTTGAAATAAAAAGACAACCTATGAAAAATGGAAAGATTATATAGAATATGAATCCAAAATATTGCGAATCAATTACGATGCGAACACCAAAATTGAAACCCCCCTGGAAATTGTATCATGTTCGACCTATGAATTCAAAATATCCAAATTCATAAATAATAAATATGCACTTCTATTGAAGTTACATACATACCGTTTGTTAACATAAGTAGCAACTGTCGGTGTTGTAAAAGTGATAACAATTAGTATGCTAACATGTACAAAATCAACTTCTTACACAATTTAAAATTATGATGTGTGTTAATTCATTTACAAACTTATTTTAAAAAATCATACCAAAATTTCATGTGTATTGCGAGAATGTTTTTTTTTTTTAGTTCAAGTAGGTTTTGGTAGTTAAGGTAAGTAAGAAATTTATTTACTATGTTTATTTACATTGCGAAATAGAAATAAGTATTTTACTTTGGGGCTTTTGTTTTATTTTGGAAATCCTCTCGTAGAGTCGCGAGTAACACTTTGGTAAACATTGCTCTATACAGTACTTTACAAATTTTCTCTATAACTTAACCATCTAATATTTGTTTAACTTTTATAAATTCAGGGGGAGCGAGTAAATGCCAACTGCGATGTAGAAGAAGCAGTATCAAAGATGTCCCATAGAAGTTGTGACACAGCATAGGCAATAACACAAGGATCAATGAAACGGTTTCAGCACTGAAATAAGAAATATCCAATTTGCTTATATTCTTCGGATAGTTTTGCGGATTTTTCACATTCATGTTTGTTCGAACCGAGTAATTCTAGAATTATAAATTCTACGAATTAGTAGTATTATGTTGGAATTTATATTAAAATTTCGTTCGAACTATCCTCACAGTTCTAACCAGAGAGTCAGTGACGCGCTGTATGGGCAAGGTCGTGCAGCGCACAACGGCGCCAAGGCCTTAAAGGCGCCTACGGCCACTTGTGATAAGTTAAATTTTAAAAATATTAAAAACATTTTTTGAAAGTTTACAACAAATTTACATCAAACAATTATTACAATTAGGTTAGCATTGACAGCAATAATTTTATTGTTACTTCAAAGAGTGTACTTGATATTTGCATCTACACTGTTTTTTGAAATATTGAAAATCTTATTAATGAATTTGCCAAAAGTAAAGCTAGAAAAGTCCAATTTCTATAAGACATTTCCGTTGTTTTCCTTCACGTTTATCTATTTAAAAACACGGGCATTCTAAAAATATTTTATTTGACCTTTTGTTTTTTAATAATTTGGAATACTGTTTTTTATTTTGTTACTGTTGTTTCAGTGTGCAATAAAAATTTTAATAATATTTTTTTGTATGTGAACCTATTGTTTGCCTCAAATAAAAAATACCTACCAGTACTAACAAGTCTAAAGAGTTCGTCATAAATTTCAATGTTGAACTGTGGGAGAGTGGCTGGTAATTTTGGCTCAATACATATAGGGTAAAGGCGCCTATCAGTATTTCGCACGACGGCGCCGAAGATACTTGGCGCGTTACTGCAGAGAGTAAATATATTTGAAAGTCTTATTCAGTAATATCAGTGTTCAAAATTATTGACATGAAATGGTAACTTGCGCAGTAATTGCACATGTATTTCTTTCCTTTATTATTATGCAGGTTTCGACTGAGATAGACGGCTTATTTAAAAAGTGAAACAATCTGATTATCTTTACGCATACTGTAGCATATGTTTAAGAGAGAAAGAGAGCGTGTGTGGTTACCTGAGTGTATTACCGCAGAATAACAGAAAGAACAAAATCCACGGTGCCATTGATGTTTTAGGGTTCATTTTTCATGACCTTGAAGCTACTGTTTACGCTGTCGCCATTTTGAAACTATGTCAAGATATTTAAGCGGTTTATTTCAAAATAATATAATTGTAAATAAAAATACTAAACTATATCAGCTACTACAGTATTATGTTTTCTTTATTTATACATAAAATAACAAAATTTGAGCCAAGTATTATTTATTTATAGAAAGTTCTAGGATCTGCATATTAATCTACAAAATGTAGGAGTTGGACAATTTTTTTGTCCGCCAGTTTACTAGAATATGTATGAACAAAAATGATTTTTATACAAATTTGTTTCGAAATATATATTATAAAAAAAAATGGTATCACGACTGGAAGTAAATATTAGGGAAGTTACAATTAAATAATTCATGTTATTTTAAACTACTAATGAAAAGCTAACATTTATAATATATACATACTTGTCGATGTCTGGAATAGAAATAGAAAACTAAAAGCATTAAAACTCATTTGATTATAGAAAATTTGTATTATTTCAGTGTTTATAAATGTTTTAATATATTTAATTTAACACTTGTACTCTTTTGAGAAGTTAAATTTCTGTTAAAAAACTTTAGCGTTTAAATAAATCATGTAAAGCAACATTCCAAGCATTGTTTGACATAGTTTCAAAATGGCTGATTGGAGTCTGCGTACAAAAATCTAACTCAACAAAAAAAAATTATTTGTCCTTTCTGTTATTCTGTGGTATTACAGCTTTATAGCCAATAACAAAAGATTAAGGTTGCCGATACGAAGTGATCCTACAGTTTGTGAGCATGCATGTCTAATTATGTCTTCCATTGTTTCTTAAGATGTTTGTTTGGATGGGGAAGTATAATATTACTACCGCGATATCATAAAGTTTCTGGGTCCAAGATGGCATTGAAATAGAAAATATATGTCTGAACTTTATCCATATTATCATACTGGTAACTTAACCTTAATTTTTGAAAATTATTTTGATAGTGTCATCGTGACATCAATAAATATGTCATTTGATTTAATAAAGATACAATAAAACAACAAGCTCAGCTTGTATTCAAAATTTTATTAATAAAAAAAGGCAAAATTAAAGCAAATGTTGAAATTGTTGTCCGTTATTTTCAATTCCCAATGTGACACGCCTTTTCATGCTGTTAAAGGGCATTTTGCAGCATTGCGGGCGTTATTAATGCACATTCGTCAATAATTCTTTGTTGCATATCTTGCAAATTAGCAACAGGAGTTTTAAATATTCTATTCTTTAGGTGAGGAAACACGAAAAAGTCCATAATTGTCAAACAAGGTGATCGTGGTGGAAACTCAACTTCCGTATGTAAACTTATGATCCGATCGTCAAAAAACTCACGAAGAAAAGCAATATTTTCTCGTGTTGTGTGTGCCGTTGCACCATCTTGTTGAAAGTATCCATATTGCAATTCATCATCATGCAACTGTTCAATAAATTCATTCAGAATGTTTCTATACCTCTCAGTATTAATTGTGAAATTTAAAAAAATAGGGCCAACAACTCTGCGGCGAGAAACTGCTAGCCAAGCACCAAGTTTCGCATTATGGAGAAACGATTCAATAAAAATATGAGGATTTTCACTACTCCACATTCGAGTATTTTGGGAATTGACATACCCCGAAAGATGAAACCATGCTTCATCAGAGAAAAATGACAAATTTAGCAGGTCATCATCTTCTATTAAGTTATTTGCAAACCACTGGCAGTACGCACGACGTCTAGGGTAGTCTACCGGCAAAATAGCCTGATGTGATTGCATCTTATACGGATGCATGTGTAAGTTTTTCTTTACAATTTTCTGACATGTTCCATAAGAAAGTCCAATCCTTGAGAAAGGCGTTTCAAAGGTTTTGTGGGTTCATTTACCATACGTTGACGAACATCATTTATAACTTGTTCCGAACGAACAGTTGGTCTACCAGTACGTGATTTATGACCCACAGAACCAGTCTCACGAAACACACCAACACAATTGGAAAGGCAATTATAAAAATCTTTGGGAATTACAGCTAACTCTGGAAAGTGCTCTCTAAAATCATCCAAACATGCACGTTGACTGTACACCCAAATTCCATCAATTCGCACTCCACTCCGAAAATAGGCTTCAATCATGTACGCTTTTTGCACTATATTGTAAACCATATTTGAATTTACTCGAATGTGCTATGTTTCAAACTCGACGTTCAAACTTGCTTTCAGCAATTCTAACACATTAATGGATGACAGATAATGTCACTGTCAAAATAATTTACAAAACAGAGTTATAGTTCCTAACTTAAGTTCAGACCAGACATACAATTTATATTACAAAGCCATCTTCGTCCTAGAAACTTTATGATATCACGGTATATCTCGCCTGATTGTATTATTTTGGTTCATTTTTATTTTATATTATTAATCTACTCATCTATTGTATATTCTTTCGTGTTTTTGTATATAATTTCTTTCTATTTTAAATATTTGATAATAGTTTCTATTACTCATTTGATTTTAAATTTATTCTTAGTTTGGTTATTCATTGCGACCAACATAACAAGGTGAACTTAGTTATTTTTATATTCAAATGTTTAAAAATTACTCATTCGCGATTTGAACCGCGTAATCATAAGCTATAATAGTCATACACCACCATAAATTACATATATTTCTACATACGTGGTTCTTCTTTTATCATTACACATACATCGCCCTAAAAGAAGAAAAGTCAATCCATTGGTGGCATAGTACGCAACCAGTAATACTTATACACCAGTGACTTATTTTTCCTAATTTCAAATTTATGTCAAATGTTGGCTAATTACTGCACTTGAGTTCGATCGCAACAATTAACATTAGCATTCTATGCGGTAATCACTTTTGACGTAAATATAAAAATTGATCAAATCAAACACAATAACCTTACTTTTCGAAATGTTTATTACCAATATTTGCTAATTATAAATATTTAAGAAATGGGATAGATTGTGCCGCGTTCCAAAAAAAAAAATGTGAATAATAAAAGCTAACGGAAAACTGCCATGTACGACTATGGCAAAAGATGTCAAACGCCAATTGACAAGGAATACAAGCCTCTAGGATCTAACCTGTCAAACTCTTCCCAAATTATCCTGCAAAGTTAGGGATGGCAGAAATTAATTTGAATGGCGATATATCGAATTATCGATGCATCGAATGTGAAACATCGATGGTTGAAAAGATCGATGTTTTTAATTCAAATTCAAAATTAAAGTTTGAAAAAGTATTTATTGTATAATACAAAATTTTAACATGTATAATACATGTAAATAATAATAAAAAAAAGTCATACCAGATATACTTATTAATAAGTTATTAACTAATCTTACGTTAATCAAAGAATATCAAAAATAACAACAATTTATGAAAAATAAGTTCCTTAATAATAAAATAAAACTTTAAAAATAGTTCATTCCCAATAAATGTCTGGAAGACTGTTTAAAAAAATTAATTTGGGCAAGAGTTTGCCTGAAAGGCGATTTCTTGATTTCTTGCTTTTGAAAATAGTCTTTCTGACGGCACAGATGTGGAAACAATAGAAAGATATTTTCTTGTAATATTGTACAGATTCGGCTAAATTGATTTTATTTCTTCCTACACCTCAAAGAAGAAAGAAGCACTGATGCTTTCACCAGTTTTTTAAATTTCAAGAATTATTATGTTGTTAATTTTTGTAAGATTTTGGAAAAAGCGATAGCATTGTTAAAATGAATGTTTTTAAAACGTGGATCTATAAATGTGTCTATTGCTAATAAATTATTTGTTCTTGGCTACCAAAACGTTTTTCAATTTCTGTTTCCAAACATTTTTTTAACTTAACTGCCGAAGGAAATTTGACAATTGATGAAAGATTTTTAATATTGTAATTTATTAGCGGTATATAAATACCGCTAATAAATTACAATATCTGATACTTCTACCGTTAATTTTTCCATTCTTGCGAGCAAAGTTTTAACAACTTATACTTCAACGGCATAAAGCATAGGGGGAGAGTTTGGCCTACTTAACAAAAAATTACTTAATATTATTATAAGTTAAAGAAACCCCTAATTTATCTCTGTCGATACATCGATTCAATTTCAATATATCGTTAATTTTAGTTAGCAAAAAATTTAATTCGTTTTTCGTGTGCTGCTCTCTTGTGATCAATAGTGTAATTTGAATTGTGAGAATATTAATTTGTTTGCGCAGTTTTCTGTTTAGTGTTTTATAATGTTATTTTAATGATATTGTTAGTCTAAAGGTAAGGAGAAAATTTCTCAAGCGAGGATATGAAGCGATTTCTTCGTCACCACTCCTTACATTTGTACTGTTTTTATTCCAACAAAAGTTTTACCTTCATTCACATCATTTTTCTACTAACCTATAGATGTTGCAAGATAAGTTTAAAAGTCTAATATTTTTTTTATTCCAATAAATAGGCACCTCATCTTCAACAAACTGCACTTATCCCATAATTTAAAAAAAATGCACTTGTACCTTTCTTATTCTAACCCCTTTAATTATTTCTACATGGAGTGGTTTGAGTGTAGACTACAGATATTGGGACCCGTACTAGTCTAGCCTCTACATCCTCCTACTTTATTAAGTGGTGTTTCCTTTCATTGAATGAGTAATCAAGTAATCACTTTATGTAGGGCCAGGAGTTTCGATTAAGGCATATTAGTAATTATTTTGGATATTTTTGCCTTTGCTAATTCATTATACAAAGACTAATATACAGGAGTTTTTTTCATTTTTTGTATGGGAAACTCGGAAACTATAATAGAGATTTGGTTAAATGGGGAAAGAAGTGCAGTTTTACGAGCTTGACTTAGTGTTGCTGTTGTATTTCAGCAAAAGTTCACAGCTTACTAGATATTTGTAAAAACTAAATTTCTCTATTTTCTTTAATCTCGTTTAATTAGTTTTTTTTTAAAATTTAATTTATTGAAAAAATTAAAAGGAAAAATATTAAGGTAGCTATAACTATCCTCTATCAACCTGGATTAATTAATTTTTATCGGACTTGCTATTTGCGACTAGTGACACAATCTTTCGTTTTCTTAAATGGCATTCAAAGTTGGCTATGACTTCATTAAAAAGAGCTTATTTTTCCCGTTACAACAATGTATCACTTGTGTTAAATAAATGAGTTAGTCATTTAAATTTTTTTTTGCCTTTAAGAACATAGTTGGCTACAACAAAGCAGCATACAAAAGCAGACTCAGATCAGATTAGTTGTTGTCAGTTGTGAGAATCATTTTTAAAAAGGTTCTTCTTTATGGGCATTTCAACGTCGACAAAATGGTTCACATTAACAGAGACACAAATAACGGACTAAGTATAATTTATTTCAATATACTCGGTTTGGCGATTAGTTGACCATCTAAAAAATTTTGCTAACTGGTGACTGGTGGTTAACTTTTGAGACCAATTCCTCGTTTACGACATATACTGCCTTCATTTTCACATCTTTTTTTAACTTGTAGTTCTCTAGATTTGAATGAAATTCTTGCGCTTTCCAAATTTAACAAAATTAAAATTTGTACTTTGCTGGAGTCGGTTTTCTTGGCATTTTGGATATCAAAAAGTGACAAATATCATTTTGACGTAATAAGAACGAATTACAACAAAACAAAAATTCGAAAATGGTTTATACTAAATTTATGTGAGCTTAACTGTGACGTCACTTTAATTTTTTAACTCTACATTGTGTGAGTATTTTGCTATTGCTGTATACATTAATTTATTGAGTGTCTTGCTCATTAATCTTGTAGCATCTTCCGAAGAAGTAATAAACTCATTTTTTTGACGTTTTAATTGACAGACCTATTGCCCGTTTTTAATTTAGTATTAACCTATATATATAGTAAACTCAATCTGTCGGCGATTAAAGGTCTGGCTTATTACTTCAAAGTATATATATTTAAAATAACCTTACATGTTTCGCCAATTATGCCTTTATCAAGGATACAAAAAATATAAAAAAATACATCAAAATCAGAAAAAAAACTGGCAAACCAGATCAAAAGAAGAAACTTTTTGGTAAGATGCAAATCGTTACAAATAACACCTAACTTGACAGATTTCATTTCACAATTTCAAAACTAAAAACTAAATTTCAAAAAATTATGAATTCCTGTTACCTACAAATTTTAAACATCACAATATCCCAAACCATTTGTGACATAAATACATTCAGGGTTGTTTTAAATATATATATTTTGAAGTAAAACCAGACCTTAAATCGCCAACAAATTGATTTTACCATATATATATATATATATATATATATATATATATATATATATATATAATTGAAAAGAAATTATCGACCGTGATATATTATCAAAAATTAATTAAAATTCGGGTAAGCGGTCAATTAAAAAACTCCTTTATTAAATTACCCTATATTTCGCGACACTTTGTCGCTTCTTTATTTTTTATTTTTTAACTCTACATTTTTTACCCCAGAAGAAGCGACAAAGTGTCGCGAAATATAGGGTAATTTAATAAAGGAGTTTTTTTAATTGACCGCTTACCCGAATTTTAATTAATTTTTGATATATATATATATATATATATATATATATATATATATATATATAAGTAAACCAGATCTTTAATCGCCGACTGATTGAATTTACCATATCATACCAAGGTCACGAAAATATTATATTTATATATATATATATATATATATATATATATATATATAAGTGTTTAGATAATTTCCTAGCGACAGTCCGGCAAACTGTAGACTAGGGTTCGAGTCCCAACATAGACAATATTTTTCAATTAAAAATTTCGTATGATTTGCTTTGTAATTTGTAGACAGCAATGTTTACATCACCACTTACTCTGCAATTACATACATTCTAATTTGATATTTGTAAATATTTCATATAAAAGCTGAAACACTCCAATAATTTATCAATTGTTTTATATATACATATATATATATATATATATATATATATATATATATATGTATATAAAAAAATTTTTTAAATTTTTTTCAAATAAGAAAATTTCGTATGATTTGCTTTGTAATTTGTAGACAGCAATGTTTACATCCCCACTTACTCTGCAATTACATTCATTCTAATTTGATATTTGTAAATATTTCATATAAAAGCCGAAAAACTCCAATAATTTATCAATTGTTATATTTAATAAACGGCTAAGAAATGATCTAAACACTTATATATATATATATATATATATATATATATATATATATATACAGGCCCTCATCCATTTGTTGTTTCCCTTTTTGAGGGAAAACATTTGCAATAAATATTGTTATATATTACTTGTTTGTCGTTCGATTATTAATTTGTAGTCTTAGCTTCTTTGCATTTTGGATTTATTTTGAGTGGGGACGTTATCGCATATACGCTCTCCGCGTGACGTAGTTCCACTATTACAAGCCGCCTTTAATATGCGGTGGCGCCCTTTTTAATTTTAAACTTAGTCATAATATTTCGGAAGGAATCCCTTCGCATTCACTGAGGCCTAGCTGTGGTACTGGCTGTGGTTGGCTTGTATGTTAATTAGCAATCCGCCCACAAAAGGTAAGTCTTTGGAAAGTCAGTTTATCTCGAAAGAGCCGTAAGAAGTTTGTTGATATTAGTAATGAAATTTCACATTTGAAAGGGTTCTGAGGCAAGACCTTATATCACATTCAAGACCTTATATTCTATTGTGACAATTATACTTGACCAACTGCGAGAATATGTTAAGGAAAATGATAGGTAAATAAAACAATTTGATGTAACTTGAGTATATATTTATGGTTCATTTCGTAATCATGCGACAATATGTCTTTATAAATTTATTTTTTTGTTTTAACGTCTTTGACAATATTAGCCGGATCAACTAGAAAGTTCGTAATGTAATATCTGGTTCATTAGAGAGCACATTTGTGCTGAAGATATGTCACCTAAAAATAGGAATAATTCAGTAACAACTCTTACATGCTAGAGACAACAAGCCAAACATTGAAAGAAACATAAACCTTATAGTTGTAGTTTGACAATGTTTAGACCCTTACTTATAAACCTTGCTTAAGGCTAACTTCACTAATGCGCTTAGTCTTAAGTACTATTTATAAATATTGTTGGGCGTTTGTTTTACTACTTAAACATTTACTGTTATATATAGAAGAACAGTTAAAATGACAGTAAATTTAGAACATGGAGACATTACGATACCTATTTACACATTACAATTATTTTTCATTTAGATTATTTTTATTTAGTATAGCAGTAAAAAAAGTTTCATAATCGTAAAAATATTTTAAATTGTTACTAAATTTTACGGCATTTTTCTATTACAAGCACAAATTCTTAAATAGAGTCTTATCTTTAAAATATTGAAATATTTTCCACTCTTAATAGTAAGTTATCTAAAATTTTGTTTTAAACTTAGTATTGCTAATAGGATTAACACCTAATATGTTTCGTTGGTAAATAAAACCAAAAACAGTATTTCTATATATTATTTCGAAATATTTTAAAGATAAGCATTTAGAGTAATAATATACATGCTGATGTTGCCATTACTTTTGAAACTCTTGTCTTTTACCCACATATTTAAAAGTCATTTTCAAAGAAATTAATACATTCTATGAAATTTAGGGATCTAATATCAGTAGGTTTTCTTTTCTTATTTCATATAAAAATGTAATCTGCTTAACTATATCTAAACAATATTCTACAGTAAATGAATATTTTAAATATATAACCTTGTACAAATATTATACTTTGGGTTTAATTTATTGATTGTATAGAATTATAATATTGGACCAATTAGAAATACTATTTTGGTTGAAAAATACTAATTTTCTGATGCACTAATTAATGTTATAGGATCTATGATTGCAATTGTATTTAAACAGCTACCTATGGAAATAGAAACTCATATTTTTATATTTTTTTTTATAAGATGCCAAACTTTACCAACAAGCAGTCGGTGTGGTTTTATTTTTGTTTGTATTGTGTTTTGTAAAGTTATATTATCAAACCACCGCGGATTGTTACAGCTTCATTTGAGCAGTTAATTTGCTATTAATTTCATAACTAATTTTAATGCATCTGCCTGGATGTTATCAGTAACTGATTAACAAACATTTATTAAAATAGAAATAAAACTACGGTTCTAATCTTCACTTTTAATCTTTGATCGTAACACGACAATTGTTTCGCCAGCACAGTGGCTTCCTCAGGTGCTTACATCTAAAGAGTACGTTACGAACTTTATTTTTAATATATATATATATATATATATATATATATATATATATATAATTAGATTTAAATAGCTTGCCTTTATTAAATTTATTTACTTAAAATCTGTTTAAGACGATAATATAAATGTATATGTAGTTTATTAAACAAATTTAATGCGTAAACATGTTTAGTACCCTATAATATAACAGCTAGGGCCGATCAGATGTGCCACATTTTCTCACTACCAACAATACTTGTGTAAATTCATAGATTTCTTTAAAAACATTGTAAAATAATACCAACCTTCTTGATTTTATATATATATATATATATATATATATATATATATATATATATATAATTAATTGAAACGAAATTATCGACCATGATATAATATCAAAAATTAATTTAAATTCGGGTAAGCGGTCAATTAAAAAACTCCTTTATTAAATACCCTATATTTCGCAACAGACTTTGTCGCTTCTTCTGGGGTAAAAAATGTAGAGTAGAAATAATAAAATTGACGTACAAAATATATCTATAATCATTTTTATATTTTGTACGTCAATTTTATTATTTCTACTCTACATTTTTTACCCCAGAAGCAGCGACAAAGTCTGTTGCGAAATATAGGGTATTTAATAAAGGAGTTTTTTAATTGACCGCTTACCCGAATTTAAATTAATTTTTGATATATATATACATATATATATATATATATATATATATATATTTTAAATTAGTTTGTAACTAAACTCTTTAGATGTAAGCACCCGAGGAAGCCTCTGTGCTGGCGAAACAATTGTCGTGTTACGATTAAAGATTAAAAGTGAAGATTAGAACCGTAGTTTTATTTCTATTTTAAATTATGGATCTTCATCAAGTAAATGCCGAATCAAACATTTATTAGCTTAACTGTGATGTTCAACCGCGGATTGACAAAAATTTTCTATCCTGTCTGTGAGACCTAAATCTAAAAAGTATATAAAGTAGACGACAAATGTTAACAAAACAAAAATTAGAAGAAACAAAAGTGGATATGTGCGGCTATTAGGTGTGGTTAATTAGATATATGAACCGTCTAATTATCGTCATTTTAATATTCTACAAAATGTATGTGCTGTTGAAAAATTTACGAATATAATTGAGCTTGCAAAGATGATATTCGTATATTCTTTACTTAACTCTATTTATAGATGTGAATAAATGTTTTCAAAAATGGTGTAATCTAAGTATAGAAGTTGAATCTAAGTCATTTGAATTTGGTTTACTTGTGTTTAAGTAGAACATAAATTCAACCAGACATCAGCATTTTATCCAAATGTGTGCAACATTAAGTTTAGCTATATAATAATTAATAAATAAAATATTGTTATTCTTTGATTTTACGAAATGTGATGCGGAATCTTATGGTTGTATCGAGAAGTAGTTTAAATATTTAAGATCTTAGGATTTTTTAATATCAGTTCTAAGCATTATTAGAAATGAAAACATGGGCATTAATTTATGCTCCAAAGAAAATCAAATAAGAGTAGTTAAAAAATAGTTGTATCAATTCAAGGCTGTGAATTAAGGATTCCATTAGGTCGACTAAATAGACACAGAAACAAGGCTTCTTACTAGAATAGAAAACAAGATTCCTAGAAATAGAATCAGAAATGGGGGATGCAGAAAACAATTAGGAACAAGAGCGTTGAGTCACGAACAACGATAATTTAGTGAAAGAAGAAAGAAAATACAATTCCAGACTAAAAAGTAAGAATAAAAGAGAATAAATTTACTATAAATAGAAGCCAAGGAATTAGTACCAAATAGAGCAAAATTTGCCTCTCAGATCGCAAGTAGAGAGACTTTAGATAAATCAGGATCTATTCGAGAGACTAAGGTCAAAGTACGTACTGTTAAACTATAATAAAGTGTTAAACTTATAGTATCTCGTTTACTATGGAATTTTGATAGGGTTAATACATTAATCATGAATCATATTTATAGGAAAAATAATTATTTAGCAAGTAATAGCAAATATTTAGCAAGTTATTTCAAAATTAATTATTTTATGATTTTTGGGTCTATGAGAAAACAATGTTGACACGATTAACGATTGCGCAGATATGATAGTAAAGTGTTGAAAAATTTAGATATTTTGTTTTGTTATGGTTAAATAATATTATTGAGCAGATATTGAAATGGTTAATTTGTAGAATTAAATATTTCCAATATGATTATAATAATTATAATTTATCAGAATAATTGAAACATACATGAGTAGGTAAACCCCACCAGTTTTGTATAATACAAAGGTATTTTTAATAATATAAAATATTATTAAAAATCTGGTGTGAAGAACACAAATGCAGGTTCACTATTAATATTTTCTGTGAACGTGTCCGAATATATCCTATCCCCAGAGACGTAGATACGTATTTCGCCCCTCTACAAGCTCATCGGTACGCCCCTGCTGGAGAAAGGATATTTCCAGACACATTCACAGAAAAGAACCACCTCGCCCTATCACCGTAATTATCCAGACCGAGCGCAGAAGTAAATTCGGCGCTACCTGTTGTCAGACAGCCGAAGTACCTCGCATACCGTCCACATAATTAATGTGAAGTAACGACGCCCTTCCAAAGAGGTTAGCACAGCCAACTCTCTAGAAAACTGCATTTTGTTTGTGCCTTCACTCATACTACGGCTTAACCGCATGTGTAATGTATCAGAATAATTGAAACATACATGAGTAGGTAAACCCCACCAGTTTTGTATAATACAAAGGTATTTTTAATAATATAAAATATTATTAAAAATCTGGTGTGAAGAACACAAATGCAGGTTCACTATTAATATTTTCTGTGAACGTGTCCGAATATATCCTATCCCCAGAGACGTAGATACGTATTTCGCCCCTCTACAAGCTCATCGGTGCGCCCCTGCTGGAGAAAGGATATTTCCAGACACATTCACAGAAAAGAACCACCTCGCCCTATCACCATAATTATCCAGACCGAGCGCAGAAGTAAATTCGGCGCTACCTGTTGTCAGACAGCCGAAGTACCTCGCATACCGTCCATATACCGTCTACGTCTCTGGGGATAGGATATATTCGGACACGTTCACAGAAAATATTAATAGTGAACCTGCATTTGTGTTCTTCACACCAGATTTTTAATAATATTTTATATTATTAAAAATACCTTTGTATTATACAAAACTGGTGGGGTTTACCTACTCATGTATGTTTCAATTATTCTGATACATTACACATGCGGTTAAGCCGTAGTATGAGTGAAGGCACAAACAAAATGCAGTTTTCTAGAGAGTTGGCTGTGCTAACCTCTTTGGAAGGGCGTCGTTACTTCACATTAATTATGTGGACGGTATGCGAGGTACTTCGGCTGTCTGACAACAGGTAGCGCCGAATTTACTTCTGCGCTCGGTCTGGATAATTACGGTGATAGGGCGAGGTGGTTCTTTTCTGTGAATGTGTCTGGAAATATCCTTTCTCCAGCAGGGGCGTACCGATGAGCTTGTAGAGGGGCGAAATACGTATCTACGTCTCTGGGGATAGGATATATTCGGACACGTTCACAGAAAATATTAATAGTGAACCTGCATTTGTGTTCTTCACACCAGATTTTTAATAATATTTTATATTATTAAAAATACCTTTGTATTATAATTATAATTGTAATCATCATTGTAATCAATTGTAATTATAATTATAATTATAATAAATTATAATCGAATTATTTTTTGTGCAACAAAAATATAAAAATCAAAGAAAAATACATGTTTAATATTTGCGATATTTGTGGTTATTGATTGGTAGTACGATGGTATACCGTGCCGTCAATTAAATTCTATTTTGAAATGGGTTGTAATTTTAATGTAACGTTGGTAACATTATTCATGTTTTTAAAGTAAAATTTTGACAGGTGTCACTAAAGTTAAATAATTAAAATTAGTGTTTTCAAGTAGAATTTTTTATTATAATGTTAGAATTGCAACAAAAAGTTTTATCGGGGTGTAGAGGTAGTTGACGCCTGTAATACTACTGGAATACTTCACGTGTACCCTGGATAGCGCTAAATGAACTAGCACAAAAGGCAGAGAGATAATTCGAAATTACATGGATCTCCTGACTAAAAGCACATCATAATTACTTGTATTGACACCAAATCAAAGGGATCGGAGTAAAGTATTGTCAACCCAGGTCAACTTTAAACAGAATCAGATCAAACAGTGGAAGGCACGCGGACTGCTTGTGTAGGGGGTGCAAGGTTGCTGACACGGAATGTGACTGCGGAGTTGGACGTCAAACCATACGCCATATTGTTGAGGATTATTCCGAGGCGATTTGAAAGAGAGTTTGTGGAATACTTAAATGCGACGGAAATTGCAATTGAAATATTAAATCGTTAGATGTTTGTTTGTAAACAATTTATTTGTGTTGTATACTTTTCATTTTTGTGTAAGTATATTTTTGGTATTTTGTGTTGTATATTTTTCATTTTTGTGTAGGTATATTTTTGGTATGGGCAGATTTGTTTAGATGCAATACGCTAAATAACTTATATCGTTGAAAGTTTTCTTCAAACTGACAGATTAGAAAACGGATGCAGTGAATTATTGTGTAAATAATTGAGTAGTTATTTGGGCTGTTTCCATCATTTGTAGGATTTGAATAATCCGACGTTTCGGCAGTCAGTCTATTGACGTCTTCAGGGTAGCCCTGAGAAAGAATAGTTCCTGCCAAACTCATGTTTGTTCCAATTTTTTAAATTGCGAAATATAGTGTGAGATTCGAACCAGGTCTGATATTCGAAACTTTGAACTAAATCAAGGACACTAACCACTACACTATTTGGTAGTCCTATATGTAGTGATAAACCGCACTCTTAAACTTTTGAATTTGAGAATGTTTTGTGCGCAGTACGATTAAATCATTTTGCACAAAATGTTCGTAAGTTTCAGAGATATTTGCATATATTTTGAAAATTTTATTTGTATTTGTAGTGACGCAACTTTTTAGGTGTGTTTTGTTTGGCTCGTGTACAGCAGCGCTGTCTTTGGATTCCCACTCTTCGCGCCATTGTAGAGCCTTTGATTTAGTATCTACGTATTTTTATCCACACGTTACAGCCACTCTGTCGTCACAAACATTTTCATATAAAAGGCCCCTTTCTCTCGAGAAGAATTAATCAGGTTGATCGGCGTCTCTTCGATGCTTTTCTGATTGAGTTAGAGCTTCTACCCTTGAACTGTTAATCGGATGGTCAGTCGAATGGGATTCATTTTATCGGCGTCTCATCGATGCTTGCAGTTTGGAAACAAAGAAACCTCCCCTCCCCCTTGGCAGCGTCTCAGCGATGTAGCTAAGAGGGATGAATTTCCTAATGGTGTCTCATTGACGCTGTGTCTTTTTTCTTTAAATCCATTACGGCGTGTGCTTGACACCACATTAGCGTTCTTTCGTGCACCCCAGTTTATCCGGCACGAAAACGTCTTTAGTCAGAAGCGTCGTAGGTCCCACATGAGACAGATTGAACCCAAGCACGATTCCCGCCTGGGAATTCGTCCCGGACGCTGTTACTAAGGTAAAACCGTCAATCCGACCAAGGGGTAAGCTCTAGTAGAAATATCCGATATAAATCCGTTTTATATTTCTCGCATAAAGAATTTTTTCTAAGTACGGAATCCTGTTAAAATATTTAGGCGAAATTTTCTTAGTAATTATTTTATGTGTATTAAAATACCGCCGAAATATCTTTCTGTGACGATAGATAGCAAGATTATTAGTAATTACTTTTTTAATAAAAGACTCCGAATAGTTACCAAGTCCCGAGAAAACAATTTCATTTTCTATTGCAAACCCCGCCGAATTATCTTTTATGTACCAAAAAAAAAAGATGCCTTCCGTAGTTTTTTACTTTGTGCCTTTTTATCTGTTACATAAAAATAAACACGCTTTGTTTTTTTATACGCCGCCGGGCCCAATTTATTTCAAGATATGTAAAAGAAACCGTGCAATATCACGTTGTAACTTTATTAATAATTGAAACGTAATTATTCATTAGTTAAAAGAAAGGCCTCTATGTAAATATTCGAATATGTTGCACTAGATATAATGTTTCGTGGCTGCTATGTAATATCATGCATTGAATTTTGTTTACTTTGTTTATTTCTGAAATTGTATTTTATGTTTATGCGATAAAATATGTATATGGTATATATGTTTGATTATGTATTATAATTATAATAATAATAATTTTGTGTATTAATAAACTCGCCCGCATTTTGTAAAACTGCCTTCTTATTATTATTTGGACTTGGAAAAGAACACATGATCACTTTTGAGTTATTATTTACACCTCACTTTTGTGAAGACATCTGTTCAGTGTAATAAGCATTAGCGCTTAATAGTTCTTCATCCGAAAAATCAGTAGAAAATTACTTAAGAAAATCTGAACTCAAACTTAAGACTGAGATCCACGAATATTAGGCAAGAAGCTACAAACAATTTAGACAGATCCTAAACTTCAAATTTTAAAGTAATGTTGGTTACCCAAGCTGGCATCTGTTAAACGTCAAAATGAAAAATGAAAACGTGTTAAAATTAAGTGGCTAGTGCTGCTCCGCTATGGCGTTTATTTTGAACTACAAATAGTTCTTGTATAATCCTCGACTTTTCCGCAAATTTAAATGTTTGATTTTAAATTTATAATTAATATTCATTTAATTATTCCAACCAAGCGAACCACATTACAATGTCATGCATGAGTTTGTCAAGAACTAGCCCTTCTCAAGATTATTCTGAAGACGATAGTAGACTGACTGCCGAAACGTCAGATTATTAAAATCTTTCAAACCACGGAAATAGCTCAAACCGTAGTACTCAATTAATCTTCCATCGTCAAACTTCTCGTCAAGAACTGTATGAACAACATATGACAACAAATTTTATTTAAAAGATATTACTAATATTTTCCAATGTCACGTCACCGATATGAGATTATAATCACAGGCCACTCCAAATAAGAATTTAATCGAAAGCACGACTATATTTTATTGATTTTCTTTTATCAAAACCGATTTAATGTACATAATTAGTTTATACGTATTTCTATAAGTAGATGTTTTAATAAATTATACTTCTAATGTCCATTATTTAGATTGATGTTTGTTTCTCTATAAATTTGGTCATAATTTTTTATCCTCATTTTTGATTATAATCTCTTTTTTACGCCTAACATCTACAACCATTAAAAATAAACTTAAATATCTGAAAATGATTTTTATAGTTATATATTAAAAACGAGTAGAAAATCATATAGAATAATAGGTATGTTGTTAGATGAAGATTGAACTTTTAAATTGACATATACACATGACGTTGTTCGCGTAGTTTTTTTTCTAAAAAAATAATCAAATATAAACGACTCGTATAATTTTTCTTCCCTCTTGTTCTCTTTCTAATATGGCAGGTATACAATATTCATAATTAAGGCATACTTATACATATTAATATATTCTTACATAATGCACATTTTATTGGAACTAATCACCACTGATTAATTTAAAAGTATTAATACGTTACTATTATCTACCTAATAATACGATTGCACCATATTTTGTGGAAGTGAACTATACCTAACAGGTATACAAAGTCTATTCTAATATAAACATATTTATGTACTTAATATATAACATTTGTGGTACTGACTATCATTGCCATAAGTACTTATTACACGGAATGTTATAACAATTTATTTTGTTAATACACGGCATTTTTCACACATTTGTGATCTTAAAAATTGCCAATATTAATAATTAATTAATTAAAGTCAACTAAATCTCCAGCTTCGTTGAAAACTAGCTCCGCTAACCTTTTAATGCAGTCCTTAAAGTATAATAATATTACTTCGTTGGACAAAATAAAGCTTATATTACTATATAATTATAATGTAAAATTATTAAATTTAATACATTATTTAATAACAATCTGTATTAAGGTTTCTTTGAATCTAAAATTAAAATTTTTTGAAACTGTATATCTTCAAAATTGAAACGATTTAACATTTGTATAACAAATTAATAATACCTAAATCTCAACACTAAGTTTGTTACAGGTAGAATATTTTATAGTGATATGTAATCCTTATACTAATCGTATGTCATTTTATTTGCAAGTTAAAAGTTTGTAGTAGGTACTGAAAAATGAATTCCAATTCTTGGCTTGTAATCATCCATAAAAACTTCTCCGATTAGACAAGAAGAATAAAAGGAACATAAATTACGAGGGCGATTCGTAAAGTAAGTTCAGCTTAGTGAGGAGTGGGAATATCTGGTCTGGTTCAGTGTGAGTCTGGTAGTGCTAGTGAGAGAATTATTCGGGCATTCTGTCGTACTATTTTTGCAATTAAAAATCCACGACGACTGTGAATTGCGTGCTGTTATTCGATTTTTGTGTGCGAAGAACATGAAGGCTGCTGAGATTAATCATGAACTTTGTCTTGTTTATGGTGAAAATGTCATGAGTGACAGTATGGTTAGAAAATAGTGGCGTATCTTTCGAGAAGGACGAAATATTGTCCATGATGAAGAGCGGAGTAGAAGACCAACTATTGTGACGAACGAACTTGGGTGGCGTGGATAACGAAGAAAGAAAAAATTCGTAAAAATCGGCGGTTCACAATCACAGGACTGAGTGCCTATTTGCCTCAAATTTCACGCATAGTTTTGCACGAGGTTGTTATTGAACATATGTTACCACGAATTTTATTTACGATGGATGATAAAACTTCTTACTGAAGACCATAAAACAAAAAGAATGGGATCGGCACTAACTTTTTACTTTTTTACACGTTACGTTGTTGAAGAAGGTGAAGATTTTCTCAGGTACATCGTAACAGGTGATGATACTTGGGTTGCCTATGTCAACGTTGAGACGAAAAGACAGACAATGCAGTGGGGTCGCTGTAACTCGCCTACGAGGAAACCTTTAAAGTGCCGTCATATTTTTTTTCGAGAAAAGTCATGGTCACTGTCATTTGGACCAACAAAGGTGTCTTTCTTGTAGACTTAATGAAACGAGGGACCATAATAGAAACTGGAGGGCAGTTACAGCATGGCACTAATGTGGCACCTATTACTATCAAGAACAAAAGAGGCAACTATAACGGGTGTTCATTTGAAAAGTCAATCCAGTAGCATGAGATTGACTGAGAACATTTTGGAGTATGTCGTAAATTAAAATTTACTACTTAACCTATGAAGTCGTATATTTTGACAGTTTCACAGTTTCATACAAATAAATAACAAATGTGATTGACATTATCAAATGTCATTTGGATTTACGTTTACGGGACAACAAACACATACTAATATATACCTATGCGTCTTATTCTATTAAAATTTCAAAGTAACCTAGATTGACTTTTCGAATGAACACACGTTATAGTTTATATGATAGATAAGGGCTGGCTTAAAGCTAAAGGGATGAATTAGGAAGCATTAAAATAAATAATAATGTTTTATTTTTATTTTAATATTACGCTAAGAGACGCTAAAATGAGAATATGTAAAATGATAATCATCTAAACACTAACATTTTAAAGCGAAACATAGTTTTCATAGGTGAAATACGAGAAAATCCTAATCCGTTCGATATAATGATTTCAAACAAAATTTATATACCGATTTACTGAATACATGAATTGAACAAGTTGTGTGGAAATTCCACTGTTATTGTTATAGTAAATATCGACTAAAATTGCTCGTAAAAGTGATGAGAATGAAAGAAGAGAGAGAGGTCTTGCGATGGCACACGAAAAAAATTAGGAGTCAAGGATAGAAGTTTAAGGAGATGAAGCTATCATATCGAGAACGATTTGAGAAAGCTGAATGTAAGGGGATGGAAAACGTTATAAATAGACGAATGAAAAAAAATCATGGGTTAGATCAAGGCTTTACATTGACCGCAAAACCATTACAGAATAAGAACAAAAGGAAGGATAATTTTTCGGGTTTCAGCTTTTTCGAATCGATTCTTCTGGAGAAGAAGCCTATAAAGTTGATCTATTTCCACAGTCTTAAGGCATCAAGGTTTATGGAATCAACCAACTTATGCATTTTGTTAGTTTGGTGAATCGGCAAAATTTGTCTTATTAAGTTTACATGATTTTCCAATATTAATATATGCACAAATATATATTTAATTCATATTCTGAATGAATACTTAAGTTGAAAATAAATTAGACATGAACAAGGCTCTCTATTGGTTTTAACATTAATAAAAATAATTAATTATTTTGTCAAGACATACAAGTGTAAATTTCGTTCGCTTTTCAAGAGAGTTTATTCACGGTTCATCAGTACAAATTCGTATACAAATATGGCGCTATTTAGTTCAGTTATACTTTACTCATTTTGAAACTTATATTCAGTGCCGGAATAGACAAATAAGACATATTTAGGGCCCATAATTTAGACGGACTTAAAAATAAATAAACAAAAAATAAAATAATAATAAAAATAATAATGAATTAAAAAAACAATCTTTTAAAGTAAATCTTTATTGTAGAATATTTAACAAAATATTTCATGTATTATTTACATATTTTAGGATTTAAGGAATGTGGTGGATTATAGGAGTGAAATAAAAAAGGTTACTTCAGTAACATTGATGTTGAAGAACTAGAGGTAACATAACTTATTTTAATGGTGAGAAAACAAAATTGCGAAGTTCAAACGCTATGTACCAGTTCATAGAAAATAACATCTTGTTTTCTTAATTCTGAAATATTGTTAACAATTTATTTAATTATGCTTGTAAATAATGCAACAGGAGAGAAATCCTATCCGGTTTTAAAACGAGTTAAAAATTATTTAAGAAATCAGTAGGACTGAAAAGGTTAAGGTCTTTAGCTGCGTATAGAAAATGATATTTTCGAGAGACTAGATTCCAAGATATTAATGATCACTTTTCCAAAACGAAAATCCGAAAACTACAAATTTGAATTTTTTAATTTTGGATATTTTTATATATTCTGCGTTATACCTGAAGTTTCTTTATTGTACAATTAATGGTATTGTTTAAGATTTCTTTGGAAGCAACTTTATAAATGTGGCCTCAGTTTAAATTTTGTCTCACTGTCACTGTCCTACTTAATCTATGGGAAACCAAAAATTGCATAAAAATAAAAATAACTCATGAACGGTAGATTTTAGAAACCTTGATATAAATTGTTCATATTCATTTTGAACGTTAAAAGTGGATATAGCTTTCGTTATAATTGAAAATAGCTTACTGTTGCATATATTTTGTTTTTACAGAGCAAATATATTACCACTGATATCACAATTTTACAACACTTAGGTAATTAATGTGTTAATACATCAATTTTTTATTGATTAATAGACAACTATTTTTACACATTCCAAAAAATGGAATTTCAGATATTAAAAACTAAAAACAAGAATATCTGTCTATTAATTGATCTCAAAGTTTACTATTTTCTTTTCAAATTTTTTAATTTTAGTCACTATTATAATTGTCGTTTTAAGACACTAAAAATTGTTTTAGAGTTTAAACACGATATAAAAAAGATGATTAAAATTAAGAAGAATTTTATAGCTTTCTTAGCTGTAAAAAAAGTTTATCAAAAAAGTATTTTTACTCAAAAAGTCTTAACATGTTAAAGGTTACTTTGATTAAGACAAAACTTTTTAAGATACTTCGTTTGAGCTACATTTTATCATAATCAATGATAATCAGTATTGAATGAAATATTTACAAAATTTTACGAGTTCGATGTACAAAATGGCTTTATGGATTTATATCAAAGGAGTAATTTTAGTAGTAATTACGGCAAAAGATAAGGACAAAAGCGAAATGGTTGTACGATATTAATGAAATATTATTTACAAATGGTTTAATTAGACTTGATTAACAAGAATAATTTTAACAGGTTCTCACGGTTTTTTAATCAATAATGTTTTAGTTTTCTTTCACCGCATGTCTTCCGTTGTTCTTCGTAATCATTGGTTTTTTGAATCACAAATATAGAAATTAGTGAATGACACAAACATGATTCACCGTTAAAGAAAGTTTAGAAAAACCTGGTTATATTATTCTTTTTAATTAACAGTATAATTCATATAATTATGTGGCCGCAATTGTATATTATATTAAAATATGTACTCGCTTACATATTCAATTTTGTAGTATACCGGGTGTCCTTGAAAGAAAAAGACGACGTATGAAAAACGGAAAGACGTAATAGGAATCCAAAATATTTTCCGCAAATTCCTTCAAAGACGTGAGAAAAAAGATGACAATGATATTTGCAAAATATTTGTCCCGCCACTGCATTTTGTTTTGACTATAACTAAGAGTTTATAAATGATTCAAAGCTGATATATTCGTACGTAATCATATTGAGGTTATTGAACCCTTAAGCATACAAAGCTGCTATCTTGTAGAGTTTTTATAACATTGATAGCTGTCTAAACAATTTTATCCTCTAGAGGTTTTATAAACATAAACACTGCAGCGTATGTTTGCGTGTAAATTCAATAGAGGTATTTTTTATAGACATGCTATAGGCAGCACATAATACAATTTTCAAATTTTCAGGGGGTTTTTAATTTTGGGGTTCTCATCGTAATTAACTCACAATTTTTAGAATTCATATTCTATATAATTGTATCTTTCTATTTTTCATACGTTGGGTTTTTCTTTCAAGGACAGCCTGTGTATTAGTTTATTAGTTATTCGTGTAATTTTGATATAAGTAGATTGTTATAGAACTTGTTCATTTTGAAAACATTTTCACATTGCAAAAATGAAAGAAAATTTTTTGGCACGCATTATAAGCATATTGCATTACAGTTACGCGATACTATCTCTAATTTAAACTGACGAAGTAGTCAGTTTTTTAAATATGATTATATTCATTGCATTAAAATAGAAACTAAATGTAGCATTTTAGTGAATGATAAATTTACGTATTTTTTTTTAATGCAATATTCTATAAATTAAAGGAAACTTATCATTTATTCAATGCGATCTAAAGTGAAAAATAAAAGAAGTAAAGTAGAATTTACTTATACAACAGTTATGACAACTTTATTTTTCAAATATTTCCATATATATATTTAGAGGTGGAATATATGGATCGGTTTAAAAAACAAAGCGAATAATAAGTGTTTGTTTATAATTTTTAGTACGTAGATCATTTAAGGAATACATATACAGTAAAAATCTCTTCCCTATAGTCACCTACAAACGTGTATTACGTATGTGTGCGTTCGAGAGCGAGGAGTGGGGACTGCACGGAACAGCAGCCTGCGATGCATACATATGAATGTAAGCACATACATAATACAAACGTCGATGAATGTGGAACTAGCGGCAATAATAGGGACTTTATGTAATAATTAACACAAATAAGTGTGGACTTTTTGGAAGATTTTAATATTTTTAACGTTTAAAACAATGTCAGATATACCTATAACAATAAATAAAGCGGTAAATCATAATAACTTCTATTTTCTATACATAATAAATAAAACCTTCGTATGTTTTAACGGATTTAAACAGCCATATTTTTCAAAATTTTTAATTGTGTGTCTTATTGTTTCAAACGCAATGGTACGTTGAAAGTTAATTTGAAATACCCGTGCAATTTCTCTTATGCTGCGACCAAGATGATACTGTTTTACAATTTTTTTTTGTTCAAGGGTAAAAATATCCATCGTGAATACCGACACAAGTTAGCTTATACGTAATCAATAGCCTTAAATTTAATAAAACCAAGAAAACAAATACTGGAACTTTGATAGAATAAATAAACTTAAATGAAATCTATTCGCAACAGTTAACCAAACCATCCACCTTTGCAAGTAAACTGTAACTAATGGGTATCTTTTCGAGAAAGGCGTGCATCGCTGCTCGTCTTCACGGTCCCCATCCCTACTTCTCACTTCACGAACACACACATACGTAATACACGTATGTATGCATATTCTACTGACTATAGGGAAGAGATTTGTACTGTATATGCCGGCCTGGTAAGAATTTATGGATGATTGTTCTTTCTATACATACGACTATAATACAGTTGCCGCTTGTAAGAGGCATATGTAATAAATTATTTATGCGGACCTATAATATGCGTATGTTATTTATGGTTCTCTCTCTTAGTTTACCTAGACAACCTGCTGAACATCAGTATACGTATAGGTATGTCCTGTATCGAAATTTGTATTCTATTGACAGACCCAACCAATCAATATTTAAAAATTAAAAAAGAATATTGTACTTAAATGTTAAACAAATATTCATAAATAAAAAATATTCGCAATTAGTTTAATTAGAAACTTTTAATGATAAGGTACCTTATCATAAAAGTTCGAATAAATTAATAAATGAATTTCTAAAAATAAATTAAATCTATTATTACTAAGTAAATAAATGAACTTTAAAAATCTGAAACAAGTTTTATATTTTAAAATAAATAGTGAAAATTCTCAAATTAAACTCTAGTTCCTTGAAAATAATGTATTAAATGTTATAATGAGCCTACAATTGTAGTAAATAAACAATAAAGTACAAGCTAAGATCATGCATCATGCAGTAGTTTTCCATAACTAGTAATAAGTTCCGGATACGTAGGTGCATCGCATGACTTCTTCTATTTATATTTCTGTTATAGCGAGCAAATTTTGGGACAGTGTATAAACGGTGTATTTTAACGGGCACCGTGCTAATATTTTCCAGTTCGGCATATATACATATATAATCCTTGTCCGTGAAATAAAAAGACAACGTATGAAAAATGGAAAGATTAAATTATATAGAATATACTTATATATCCAAAATATTTTCCCAAAATTCCCTCTCATAAGTAAGAAAAAGAATGACAAAAATATTTCAAAAAACTTTGTCACGCCACTGTGCGAATGACTATATTATTAAAGACGACATCTTAAAGTTGATCGGCAATAACAAAAAGAATAGATTTGTTTGTCCATCTGGCTATAACTTTCGTTCAGTTGTCGATCGTTACGTACGTTCGATTAAGATAGATCGTTACTAAATGGACGCCTTAAATGCCCGTAGAGTATATACCTTATACCTTCTTATAATACGCCTTCTTTAAAAAATTCATCGAACCCTTAGCATACAAAGCTGTCTACAATGTTATCTTTTAGTTTTTATAAACATAAACATTGCATTCAAAAGCGGTATTTTTTTATAGGCATTCTAAGTATAGTATATATATTACTTTTCGTAACAAAAAGAATTAGGTAATGCACGTAATATACATTTTTTATTTTTTAATAGTTCACATGAATGCATAAACAGGTAATTTTGTACGTGATTATTGGACCTTAGTATGTATACAACAATTTAATAGTTTTTTCTACGACCTCTTGTGTAAATAGCGAAAATCGCACCAACAACGCCTTTAGTAAATGCTTCATTACGCACGTGTGCTGTAAATTAACTCCGTCCACAAACACATTTAACTTTTAATTATCAATTTCAAAAAATGAATAAAAGTAGTGGAACTCTTTTCGTATGGTTAACGCCAATCATGAAATTTAAGTGCAATTTATTTTAGCATTTGTAATTTTTTCAACTGATTTTCTTAGTTCTGAGAAGACTGGTTGATGCATTTTTTGGTTCTTAAATATCATATGTTGGTGGCACTGATTTTAGATATTTGATATTTGACATTTGTATCTTCACAACAACAAGAGATAACGTTTTGTTGTTTAATACAATTTTCAAGAGATTTTTAATTTTGGAGTTCGCGTCGCATTTGACAATCTTTTGAATATATGTATATTCTATATAATTTAATCTTTTCATTTTTTATACGTCACGTTTTTATTTCAAGGACACCTTGTTTCATTAGCCAATAGACTAACTATATGCATCAATCAGTGTTGCTCCGATAGATTGTTTGATTTTTATTGTATTATTTGTATCCTATCTTCTATGGCTATAAATCTAATTATTTCGTTGTCCATTTTTAAATAAAAATTTTTCTTTTTTAAACTTCATTTCGAAAATTTTTCGACAATTTACTCTCCTATACTCAACTATGTATTTCATTAAACTGGTATGAAGTCTTCTTTTATTTTGTTAGATTCTTTGTATATTAGCTGTTAATCAGTTAGTTAAACTAGTTAGTTAAAATACTAATTCTCCATTCAACAGTATTGTCCTCTTTTTAAGTATTAATTATGTATTTTTTCATTAATAATTTAATAATAGTTGGTATTTAATATATACGAAAGATTACTATTTTTTCCAAGTTCCGTTAGATTGACAATAGATACATAGTGGACTAGATACCATGATGGCGTGGCGCTTGGGCAGTATTGTTTAGTAATTTATCTGATTAGTACCCCCTAAACGAATTGTCCAGTATGTGTTGTAATGTTGATGTGAGCGTTGGTTTATCATAACTACTACAATCGAAGTTTTCACGAAATGTGAAATTCGCTCAGAGTTTCTCCAAGCTATAGGCAACAATGTAACCAATGTGGGGAGATTGTGTGTTGTGTATGAGAAAAACAGTGCAGTGCGAAAATGGTGTAGGATTTTTCGGGAAGGATGAACTGATATCCATGCTGAAAGAGGTCAGGGAAGGAAGTCACAAGCAACAGACAGCATCGCCGAGGAAGCGAATAACGTGATTCAAGAGCGCCGACTTTTGTGCACCATAGGTTCCCAAAGATCTCGCAGACGTTCACAAACTTCTGCAAGCGAGTTATGCGAGGAAGGGGTAGCTTTTTTGGGAAAGATTGTAACGGGAAACGAAACGTGGATTCAGCTTGTGAACATCGAGTAACCGAAACGCAATCGAAACAATGGATGTATACTAACTCTCCCAAGAAATCAAAAAACCTTAAACAAACTCTGCCCAAAGGAAAGCATATGGTTACTGTGTTTTCGGAGTGAAGAGGAATTTTGCTGGTGGAGTTCATGGAGCCTGTAACCACAATTACTGTAACAACATAGTGCGAAACGCTTACACGTCTACGGAGAGCAAAGCAGAACAAAAGGAGGGACATGTTGCTGTCAGGAATTGTTTTTCTTCATGATAATTTACACCCTCATGCAGTAGTACAAACAAAGGAACTGCTCAAGAATTTTAGATGGAAGATGTTTAATCACTCGTACTACAGCCCGGACTTGGAAAAGTAGCGGTTCAGTGCCAATAAGGAGCTGAAATCCTGTCCGCATGATTAGCTGAGAACCCAGGCGGCAACATGGTATGGGGAGGGTATATAGAAATTTATTCTTCATTGCGATAAATGCCTTAATGCCGGCAGTGACTACATTGAGATATAGTTCAAATTTACGTTAGCTCTTGTATTTATTAAAACTTTTCTTATTGCCGTTATTTGTTTTGAAAAAAAAAATAACTCCCATATATAATTTATCTGTATGAGTTTCTATAACTTAATTTTCTTATCACTTATAAAGCTAATTTATTTATATTTGGATTTAGTTGATTTTTATTTATAAAATTTTATAAATACTGAACCATGAACGCGTTTTGTCACATCTCTAGTGTTTCTAGAGGGTAGCGCATAGGTTCTTAAGATTAAAAAAATTAATAGTTTTTGTCATAGTTAATGTTCCTTTCTTTGCTTTAAAGAGTTACAAACTAGGAACTTATTCTATGTGATTTAGTGCAAAGTGCAAAGAGAGAAATTAGTGGAACCTTTTTCGAAAATGGACGTTTAATTATTTTGATTTAAAAAGGGTACCTTAGATATTTTAATGCAAGATGTGTACCTGCGGAGATAACATACGTAATTTAATTTTAGTTTGTAACGCACTCTTTAGCTGTGAGTACCTGAGGAAGCCACTGTGCTGTCGAAGCAATTGTCGTGTTAATATTAAATATTAAAAAGTGAAGATTTGAACCGTAGTTTTCTTTCTATTTTAATTTAATTTTGTGTTATCATAATCAAGGTATAGTGGCTGACTTGCCTCGTACTAGCAGACACCACGTTTCAAGACAACAGAACATAATATTCAGCACGTACAGGTCTATCGTGGAAGTAGACTTCGTTTTTATGAGTTGAAATCGTTACGAACAAGTCTCCAGCACAGTCTACAGTATCTTCGTATATTTCCGTACAAGATTCAAGTAGTACAGCATTTAAAATCTGATTAACAACAACGATTTCAGTATGCTATTAAATTTCAACAACTCGTAAAAAAAACAATTTTCTGAGCCGGTTAATTGTAACGAGGCTAATTTCTGAATAAATCGGAGATTGAGGCTTATTTTGCAAAAGTTAATTATAAAAAGTAAGTTAACTTAATATGCATCCAGGATTTAAAGCTATATTGTGGTAAGTATTCTTTAAATTCATTTGTAGAGGCTCATTTCCTTTTGAATCGATTCTTAAAAAACTGCAGAATTTTGGGGGAGGGAGAATCCAAGTCTTTTATGAATATTTGTGTGTCTGAGTGTAGTAGCTATTCTGACCATTTTATAGTTGTATCTATTATTGTGGTGTTTAAAAATTCTTTTTCTATTTTGCATTTGTAATGAACCCAACCCAAAACAGTATCGATAAGGCAAAATTTTATTCCAAATTGAGCAAAGTATAAACGATATTTGATGTAAGGAATATTATAGATAGGAGGTTTGAAACAATTTATTCTTTCAAACAAGTTTCTTGAAATCTATAACAACACTATCCTCAATTTGTAGGTAATTGAGCAAGTCAGATCCGCTGTATATTTCACAACTGTTAAATAAATTTATATCTACCATTTTCAATTGTACAGTTTCTTCTCTTTTCTTTTTCACAATATCATATTTCACATTAGATCACATGTTATTCTTCTAATACCTAATTTTAAACGAATCGTTTTTAATTACAAAGCGAAGACGTTTACATTTTTCACAAAACCGTCCACGTTTTGTGAAATTTGTGAGTTGATCGCGAACAACTCTTGAAATATTGGCGAACAGTTGATTTAGTTATACACCTCAAAACGCTTAATCAAAAAATATTTTGGTTTACACTCTTCCAAAAACTATAGATTACGAAGTAACATACCCATGACAAAAATATGAATGACCTGCAAAATCGAATATTAAAAGAAGCATCGGCAGTTAATATGGCAACAATTAATTTAAATTAAAGAGATCGACTATAAAAACGAACTTGTTCTACTTAATTAGTACACAATAATCCGCTTAACGACGTAATAGAATCGTTCTAGATAATATTGTCCGCGTCAAAAAGAACGGAACATGTCTTATAACGATTTTGACATTAATTTAGTTTTGTAAGTAAATCTGTTTGTCAATATAAGTAGTCATGAATATAAGGTTATGTATCTGTCATTAATGTCATTATTATTTTTCTTTCAAATTAACATTTAAATTTTTTATTAATTAAATACTCTTAAAATTTGTAAAATGGATGTAAATTTAAGTTACTCAAGCTAGGATATGCACTAAAGTAGAAGAAGAATAGTCTATGAAGCGAATAGCAGATGAATGTAGGATAAGTTAGAGTTCAGTTAGTAGAATATGTAAAAAGTGTCGGGAAGAAAGGAATCTTTCAAGAATGCCTGGTTTAGGACGACTTCTTTTTAATGCTCAGGAAAATTACGGTTTAATAATATACACTGTGTTAATTAAGTACATGCAATAACTTTAAGGGTTGATTCCTTGAGTGATTTTAAGACGAAATGTTCATGAAAACATGGGTCCGAAAATGCTTCGTTTTGAAGATAAAGTGTTTTTTTAAATTGGTTTAAAAAATTTTCTTTAGGAAATTTATATTTTTTTAATTAAGTAAACTAACCAATTTTACTAAATTAAGTGTTAGAAACGGCCCTCGTGAGCTTCAATACAACCATGTAGCCGCCACATCATTGAATAACGCACTCTTTGGAAAATACCAGGGGTACTTTTTGTTATTTCACTTGAATTACCGATTTTATTTCGTAGATTCTCTTCACTTTCAATACGGGTTTTGTGCACCAACGATTTAAGGTGTTCCCATAAAAAGCAATCCAAGGGATTCATATTGGGCGAGCGAGGTGGGCATGGTTGTGTCCCTGCTCTTCCAACCCAACGATTATGGTAATTTTCTTCCAAAAAATGGCGCGCTACTAGACGAAAGTGTGGTGGAGCACCGTCGTGCATGTACCATATACGAACTTTTTCCATAAGAGGAATCTCTTCTAAAAGTTTGGATAATACGTATTCTAAAAACCTTGGGTATTTTACCCCATTAAGTCTTGGTGGAAAGGAATGTGGCACAATGAGGTGGTCACCAATAATTCCAACCCAGATATTAAAAGAAAACTGTTGTTAAAAATTATTTTCTATCAAGACATGTGGATTGTTTTCGGCCCATACCCGATTGTTGAAAAATAATCCTATGATTTTACTATGTGACCAATGACAACAAGCAAGTCTTAGAGGCAAATCTCTGGTCAATACAGCTTGTATGCGTTGCATGTGGTAAGGCTATAGCTGCTGGTCTCTTAAATTCTGCAATACTGTTACATGGGCTATGTTTAACTCTTCAGCTATTTTCCGGGTACGATCTTTTAAAACTGCCAGTTTCAATCGTGCATGAAGACGCATGAAGAAGTTCCTGCGTCAGGCACTGCACATTGAGAAAAACTTTGATGATAAATACGTCTTGCAGCACAAATGAAATGCATATCTGGCATTTCACTATTAGTATACTAAACCCCATTGAACAAAAAATATTTTCTAAGAAATTCAAACTGATACCTCGTACCGTTGCGGCCAATATTATCTGGGCAGCAGTTTTTCCCACTGTAAATGGATTTTAATTGTTACATAAAAAAAGTCGCCTGGAAAACTATACTGTCATATTGATTGATGAAAAACGTCAATTATAAAAATGCCACATTTATCTTTGGCCGAGAAATTAAGGGTTGTGACGTTACTGGGAGAGGGGTGGTCGGAACGACGAGTCGCATTAATATTCCAATTACCAAAGACATTACATAACATTAAGAGAATATGGGATGAGAGACAAACGCTTGAAAGGGGATTGGGTAGTGGTAGGCCCAGAGTTTTAACGGAGGTGGATGATGGTAATTTGGTTGATTTTATTCGCGAAAATCCCTTCCAGTGTGCGGTAGACGCACAGGCTGAAACAAACTTTCCTGGGTCCGTTCGAACGGCAAGGCGTCGTATCAAAAATGGATGTGATCTACGTAATCGTTCTGCAGCGAAAAAACCTTTTTTAACTCCGCAAAATAAGGAAGAGAGAGTAGGTTTTGCTTTGGAATACTGCTTAGAAGCGTTAAATTTCTGGCAGAATGTTGTTTTTACAGATGAGAAGGTATTTAAATCGTGTTATGACGGACACGTTAGAGTTTATAGACCTCCGAACTCTCGCTTTGATGAACGTTATACCCAAAAATCACACATAAGCGGTGGTTTTTCTGTCAATGTCTGGGCCTGGATGAGCGCCCAAGGACCCGGAGTTATAACACATATAAGAGGTAGATGCAATGCAGAGGTCTATCTTGGAATATTGGAAAATATCATGCTGCCCTCAGTAAATGCGGACTTTCCCCAAAATAATTTTATATATCAACAAGACAATTGCCCCATTCATACAGCCAGAGTGACCTCAAACTGGATGCAGCAACAGAACATACAAGTTCTACCATGGCTTTCACGTAGCCCGGACTTGAACCCCATTGAAAATATGTGGGGTTTGATGGGAAAAAAAATTAATAGAGGTAATAATTTTCGCCCACAAAATGTAGAACAGTTATGGGAAAGAATTCAAGAAGCATGGATCGAATTAACTCCAAATTATACTGCAGAATTAGTAGCATCAATGCCCAGAAGGTTAAATAATGTTATTGAAAAAAATGGAGCTGCTACAAAATATTAATTTTTTATATCATTTTTTTATGTTTTTCGTTTCTTAAATAAACATCAAAACTTTTAATTTAATTTAAGATCAATAATATGGTTGGTCAAAACCAAACTAATTTCAGTTTAAAGACATCCCTTTTTAAGGTAATGACTATTGATTATTGAGATAACCATCACATGATGGCTCATGCCCTAAGTACGTATCCAGAGTAACGTAGATTGTAGCAAAGCCTGATTTACCAAATTTCATGAAAAAGTCATAAAATGTCAAATCACTGCCCAGATTATATTGGCCGCAACCGTACATAAATAATTTGACATCTGTGAAGTTGTTTACAAAATACTGGAATTATTTTCCAATGCCAACCTTGCATTTGCGAACCCATGTTTATATGAATATTTTGTCTTAAAATCACTAAAAAAAAACGACCTTTAAAGTTATTGCATGTACTTAATTAATACCCTGTATATGGATGAAAATCCCTTTGACACACACAAAATGCAGTAACACAAGTTTTTCTGGATCAGTAAGAACAGGATTGCGTCGCATTCGACATGCCGGACTCTATTCTTATGTGGCGGTTAATAAGACGTTTTTAACTCTTGCTTTTGAAAAAAGTAAGAATGGAATTTGCTTTGCAACATTTGGTACAGAATATTTGCTCCGATGAAAAATCTTTCAATCGTCTTATAACGGAAAATTTAAAGTTTTTCGACCTCCAAGCACGCGTTTCCAAGATCCGAATGTAAATAAAGTATGTATAAATCCTCGTTTTTTCATAAACGTCTGGTAATGGTTGTCAGTGAGAGGGAATTTTACATAATATTGAAAATCGCCTTAATAGCGAGGAATATATAAATATACTTGGAAATCTGATGGTGCCACCAGTAAGACGACTTTATCCCGATAACGACTTTATCTTTTTGCAAGATAATGGCCCTATCCACACATTTCAACGATCGAAGCAATGACTAAATGCAAACAGTATTTCGGACTTAGATTTTCCTAGCTATAGTGGTGAATGTGTTATTATATGGGGCTTAATTGCACGAAATATAGCAAGACAGAATGTATTTCAGGTTGTGCAAGAAGCGTGTCCCGAAATACTGGAAAATTGCATTACTAATTTGGTAAATTCTATGCATAGAAGGTTAAATAATGTAGCAGAAGTGCAAGGTGCAATTACCAAATATTAATTTAATAGAATTTCTGGTTTTGTTATTTATTATAATAAAATTGTCCTTTTTTGTACCTCTTTTTCGTTTCATTAAAGTGCATTTGTATAATGAGTCAGTATCAATTCACAATTGTCAATTTGAAAATTAAAATTTTTCATTTATTGTCAACTTCAACTTAGTATAATGCAAGAAAGTACTGTCACAATTGGTAAAAAAAAGTGTTCCGTTTTTCTTTGACGCCGACCATACTTACGCTGTACAAATATCTATAATATCTATAAATTTTCTTTTCTAAGTTTTATTATTTATTTAAAATTAAAACAAGTTATATTGTATTTAATACTAACCCTAACTATCTTTCTAAAAATATCAACCCATACACACGACGTATTATCTTAAGTTATACATCAATATATTAAAACTTGTCACTAGTAAAAATTACAATAGATTTATTTACACAACAATTTTCTTAAGTACAATTACATTTAACAATAATAAAATGAATAACAATCGCAATCACAACGTTTTAATCTACAACCGGAAATTACTTTACATTTCGTACTCTTCAAGTACAATAAATTTGTAATGATTAGGAGCTGTAGGACCATATAAACAGGAAATCAAAATCAATTACTTTATAATTTAAAACTGAAGTGCTAACATGAGAAACAATGTCGGAAATTTTAAATTGTTGAATGAATTAAATTTATTATTTAATTCATTTCTTCAATTCATAGTTAAATGTAAATAAATGCAGGAGTTGCACTTAACTAAGTGGATAATGAAAGTTACAGCAATTTATTTTGTATAATGAAGTTGGTGGTAATATTTAACATTGCCTGACTTTGTATAAACTTGCAGTTGTTTTAGACATCAAGTATTATAAAATAAAGATGCAATTCTGCTTTAAAATATAAAACATAGACATGAATTTTAGCGTTTTGTTTTAAATATAAATAGAAGATTTGTATAAGTTTTTGAAAATGTTTTGTATTCATCTATAATTTCTTCATTCGCCTTATGAAAAAGTAAGTTATAATAAGTAATAGTTCCCCATAATCCGCCGTGAAAGTCCATTTGTTATGAATTTATCCCTATGTTACATTAGCGTGGGTAGTGTTACAATAATGGTGTTTTACCTATAGTATTATCCATTTCACCAGTTCAGTTGAGGCAATACTGAAATGTATCATCGATGTTCGAGGTTATAGTAAGAATTAAACCTGATTTACTAAATCCATAATCCATAAATATAAGAGGCCAATACGTAAGTACTAACCACGCCCTGATTTTAGTGACAAATTTTTAGTATATGTGTGGAAGTTGCTTCAAAATACTGTAACTATTTCCAATTATTATTAGAAGGAATATTTTAAGAACATGACATTACTTTATTTATACTACATTTATATCAATATTTAAAAAGGTTTTGATTGCATTGATCATGAAATACTTTTTAAAAAGTTACACCTAAAAAGACTCCAATGATTCACTTAAGTATTTTTTCATATCCTATTTACAAAATAAATCGCTGAAATATTGTCGGTCAAATATTGTTTCTCCGGAGTTCCACAACGATCCAATTTGAGTCCGCTTCTCTTGATACTATATTAGTATATATTATTGAATGTAGTAAGTGCATTTTTGCTGATGATATGAAAATATTTGGCAACGTTGGCTCTATTCAGGAAGGTATATATATATATAATATTTTCGTGACCTTGGTATGATATGGTAAACTCAATCAGTCGGCGATTAAAGGTCTGTTTTACTTCAAAGTATATATATTTAAAAAAACCCTACATGTTTCGGCAATGAAGCCTTTATCAAGGATATAAAATATAAATGACAGAATATAAATGTCAAATAATTGAGTTGCTATGGTTTAAATTATTCAAAGACACATTCCAATTGTATAATAATAAATCATGCCTTAGTATTCCCAAAACAGATAGCAAGGTGTGAACATTTGTGTTGTTCGCTGCTAGCAGCTTGTGTCTCTTTCTGGGTATGAAACTTGTGTGTTGGTTGCTTCTGGCAGCTTGCGTCTCTCACTGGGTGTGTGGTTTTGTGTTTGTGTGAGCGCGTAAGTGTAGGGTTTTGTATGTTGGCGTGTTCGTGCGTGTGTTTAGTGACCGGTCGCGAAAAATTTAGAGAAATCAGATAACCAGCCGTTTCTGTTTTGTGCTGATGTGGTCCTCTACTGGGTCGTAGCCTAGCAAATGCGCTACCAAACTCTAGGCGGGTCTGCCCGATGGCCGGACAGGTGCCATTCCGCCTTTCCAACAGGAGTGAGGAACCAAGCTACGCGGCGCAAATCACGGCGCCGCGCAATGCACACACCACTACGACCGGTCCTGGGCGGCAACCTGGCTAGGCTGCCGTTAACAGCACATACACGTTCGACGTGTATGCAATGCCCCCGCTTTGGTGGAAAACGTTAAGATGGCACAAAGTGTGACCGTCGTCGACCGAAGTAGCCACTAAGAGTGTTCCCTCGGTTGGCGATGAGCAACCCCGTGCAGGGTGCGCTTCGCTGGTCTGCGCCTTGCCTCGATGGGGCGGGGGTCGGGCCGTCGAAGTACTGCACGGAAAAGTAAAGAAGTTGCCGGGAAAGGGTTGGTGGCCCTACGCAACGGCTGGTTATCCGATCTCTCTAAATTTTTCGCGACCGGTCACTAAACACACGCACGAACACGCCAACATACAAAACCCTACACTTACGCGCTCACACAAACACAAAACCACACACCCAGTGAGAGACGCAAGCTGCCAGCAGCAACCAACACACAAGTTTCATACCAAGAAAAAGACACAAGCTGCTAGCAGCGAACAACACATATGTTCACACCTTGCTATCTGTTTTTGGAATACTAAGGCATGATTTATTATTATACAATTGGAATGTATCTTTGAATAATTTAACCATAGCAACTCAATTATTTGACATTTATATTCTGTCATTTATATTTTATATCCTTGATAAAGACTTCATTGCCGAAATATGTAGGGTTTTTTTAAATATATATACTTTGAAGTAAAACAGACCTTTAATCGCCGGCTGATTCAGTTTACTATATATATATATATATATATATATATATATATATATATATATATATATATATATATATATATCTGCAAAATTATTGAGATTGATACTGTTGCTGTTAATGGATAGCAAATAGACTAGATATGAATGTATCAGGGTGCTAAGTTATCACGTACACTAGAAAGTAGAACCCAATTACTTACGATTACACTTTCAACGTGACCAATTAGTGATATTGGTATTTATTTTGACAGTAAATTCATGTTTGCTAATCGCCCTACTAATATTGTTCCGTCTGTACTTAAAACTTTAGAATTTATAATTCTAGTATTTTTAAAAAATAATACTATTCTTTACTTACATAATACATAACGTACCTTCAAAAACTTTTCTTATTACAGACGGCTATGCTTTTTCATAATGGTTGGTGACAGTGTACCTAATCTGTCACAAACGTATATTTTTGAATGAGCATGGCCGTCTATAATGAGAAAAATTTTTGTAGGCAAGTTATGTAATAAGCAAAGCTTGAGAATGTAAGTTTAGTGTGGAATTTATTCCACAATTTAAGTCCACAATCTATCTGTTGAAAATATGCAGAGAAAGCTTCGGAAGTTTTTTAGGTTTTAGTGAGGATAACATATATCCATTCGAAATTATTTGAAAATTATTATTATATGAAAATTCGATCTGGAATCACTCGCAACTAGATTTACGTTATTTAGTGTGAAATTGTTTTTAATAGTAACATTTACTGTGAACACTTCTATGCATCTCTTCTGGGCAAAGTTTTACTTTTAATAATTCATTACCTAATAGTTAAGCTGCGCTTAATTATTTTATTGCAAGAATTGTATATAAAAATGTGTAAAAATGTCTTTATATGTCTGGAGTTCTACCTTAGTGGAATCTTCTTTCTTATTTTTTTTCTTTTGTTTTAGGTTTATAATAGTTATTCTATTATTTTAATTCCCTTATTTACTATATGGATAATTAACGTCTACTATTATGTTAATTGGTTATCCTTTTTATGGATATGTAATCTGTTGGACAATAAAAACATGAATGAGCCAAAATTATTTAGATAAGGGATCGCCATGGTTGGGTGGATCATTGCCTTTGATAAGTTCAGTTTGTTGTTGCCAATTAATGTCAGTTTTGATTTGAAGTAACTGTAATTATATTGGTTATGTTAGCTAAAATTCGACATTTAAATCATATCGAATAAAACTTCAAATCGAAACTGACATTTACTTCATATCAAATAAAAATTCAAATCGAAACTGACATCCAACCAACATGTACAACCAACAACAGGCTGAACCTATCAAAGACAGTGATCCTTCCAGCCATGGCAATCTCTTATCTAAATAATTTTTGCTCATATGATATAATTAATCTCAACGGTTTTTAACAACACGCTTGGAAAAAGGTGAGATAGATACAAGTACAAACTTTGGTAACAAAAAGCCTCCAATGTCTGGCCTACTTTGATAATGTTACGTTACATGCTAGAATTAAAAGTGAACTAAGAAATATTACGAGAAGAGCAATTGACGAAGCAAGGAAAATTGAATTGGAAATTAATTAGAAAAAGAGCAAATATATGGACATTAAAAACCGAAATAAAAGTAAAACCTTTGAACGTTTCGAAATACTCGCTGATAGAAATGGTAAGATATCGTTTGGACAAGTTGTTTCCTTCACATATCTTTAGATATTAATATGTTGATATGTTGATATTAACGATGTTGCAGAAAAGGAAATTTGGCGACGGGTAACATATGCATTGGAGAGATAAATGTTATTGACATCGTATTTTGTCTAGGCAGTCTAAAGATGAGCTTTATAAAATTTTATTGAAACTGACTGCTTTGTATGCATGTAAAACATGGACAATAAGCAAAAAGTCGCAAAATAATATTGAAATTTGGAAAAGAAGGGTGAAAATTTTTGGAAGAAGGAGGACTGATAATAAATGAGAAAGAAGGAGTAAAAATTTACTATCTATTTCAAGAACCAATAATACATCAAGTAATAAAAAAAGGTTTCACTAGTTTGGACATATTGTGCGTATTGGCGATAAACGGAAAGTAAAGAGAATCAGAAAGTGATAGACGATACGAGGGGTACCCTAACAATTTCTGGAAATGACCACTAGATGGCACTTGCCGTATATTTCAATATGATTAATGATGTCTTAAACTTTGACATTTAGTATGATAAATGCCATTGACAGAAAAACAGTCGGCTGCGTAGTTTTGTATTAATAGCGTTTCAAAGAAATCAATTTAGTGAAAAAATGGACATTTCTCATGAACATTTTCGTGCTATTTTAAATGTGGTGTAGTGTAGTGTAGTGAAGAAAATTTGCAGTTGTTGGATTCTACACAATTTAACCAAAACTTAAAAAATGACTCGTGTGAGTTGGTGTAAAAAATGCTTCAAAAATTCAATTGTGGTGCTTCTGCCAAGGTGTGACGAAACCTGGATATATTTATACGAACCAGAAACAAAACAACAATCGACTGTTTGGGTGTCCCAAAATGAAGCAAAACCAACAAAATTTGTTCGTTCACGAAGTGCCTCAAAAAAAAGTAATTGCTTTTTTCTTCCGTAAAACTGGGCCTGTTGCTACCGTTGCTCTTGAGGGTCGAACAGTAAACGCTGATTGGTATACAGCAATTTATTTGCCTGAAGTCTTTGATGAAATTAGAAGAAGAGCAGACATCGGCGCAGTATCCTTCACCACGACAACGCTAGTTCTCACACAGCACATCAAACAGTCGATTATTTAAAGGAGAATAATATTAAATTAATGACTCATTATCCGTATTCGCCTGATAACTTCTTCCTGCCCCCTTTTGTCAAAAACAAATTATGTGGCGAGCGGTTTTCGACACCGGTAGAGGCCTAGAGGCCGTTGAAGTATTTAAAAGGCATGTTTCTGAGATAACCCATTTCAGATTGAAATAAATGTTACGACAACTGGTTTCTTCGAATGCAAAAGTGCTGAAAACTAAAACGCCAATATTTTTAGAAACAATAAAGTGTCTTTTTTTCGATAAAATATCTGCTTTTTTTCTTTTTCCGGAATTTTTTAAGGTACCCTTGTATACAAGAAAGAAAAATTTCAAACAGGAAGAGAAAGGTACGGACAGAAGAAAATGGAGAATATCCATTCAGCTCAGGACTGCTTAGTCTATAACCTATAGATCAACGTGGGAAGGAAATCGTGTAGATGAATATAGAAATTTAAATAAAATGTTCATTTACACGGAATTTTACTTGTAAAGAGATACTAGACTTAAAATTTTTTTTTTAATATTTAAGTATCACAAAACTTATTGTTTATGTTTTGATGAGTGTTCTCATTCTTATCTAGTCTGTAGTGTGCCAAAATTGCATACATTATTGATTTGGAGATAATTTTTTGAAGGGAATTCCGTCCATGCCTTACATTTTGATATAATATTGACATTTTTGTATTCATATATGTATATTATTTCATGATTTTCTCTAAAATTATAAAGGATATGTGGTAGAATGTATTCATAGCAGAAACAACTCCTAGTAAATTATACTATTTGTAATCTCTTCAAATATGTAATAATATAATAATTTAACATTAGTAATAAATTATGAAACAAAGTCATTAGTGGTTATAACAGTATGTGATAACACCAGACTACTTGAGTACTTCTAATATACGCTTAGGTAAAATTTAGCTTTGCGTAATAAACAATCCCCAAAAAAATCATATTCACTTTCTACATGGTAAGAAATTACAAATAATATGGTTTATATAGGTCACTATAAGGTAATTTAAAAGGATATAATTTTACGTGCGTATTGATTGAACGACATAGCAAACATAGGAATGCAAAGAATCATTTAGTACTGTCATGTGTAATTATTTAATTATTCTATTCAAACATTTTGCCAATAACGGCATTGTGTGATGCTTCGTTTATTGCCTTTTTTCAGCAAATAAATAAATTCATAAGAGGTTTAGAAATTGGCATAGATAAATACAAAACATTAGATCCATTCAATTTATTAAAACAGGAAAGAATTACTGATTATAATTTAGTGCAACTTCCTTTTTTTCATAAATTAAATTAAATTTATACGTTCGATTTTTGATATTTCAGCAAATAGGGAAAATTAAGTCTTTTAAAGGCCGTTAAGTTAATCTAATTATGGTGATTAGTTCCATTTTGATTTGTTGTCTTTCTTTTTTTTTTCTTTTCTTCGTAATAGATATTGACTATTTTTAGAAACCTTTGATTACATGATAAACTTCTAACGTTGATAATAGTAGGTATATGAGCCAAAGTAAGAAAAGGAAGCTCGATGTTGCGTATTTTATCTTTACAGGGCCGCCTAATTCTCCACCGACGGTTTTGGATCGTCTTAATAGCAATACCAGTATTGTGATTGCTGCACCAGAACAGAAGATTGTTACGGAGAAGGCCAGGCTGTAATATAAAAAAAAACACAAATTACTATGTTTCTTAGACTGGATTCTACTTAAACAATATCATTACGTTTAAGTAAAATTTAATCTACAAAACTAACAAAAGAATCGTTCTAATTTTAGAATTTCAATTTTGATAAAATTTAAGAAGTTATAGATTTTTTAGTTGGTGTTTATATATATAGGAGATTTTGTTAGTCAGCGATATAAGGTCTTTTTTTTTCCAAGATTTTTAAATGATAAAAAATGACAGTATGTTACTATCACATTTATATATGTGATATTGTTAAAATTACATCAATAAATTTATAAATTCAAGTTTAGATATTTCTATAAGATATGCACATATTCATGGTGGTAAATTGCAGATCGCTATTTTACATTATTAGATTATAATATACACTGCTTAGATTTTCTGTCACTCCTGTCGTTAATTGAATTTTTTTCTTGCTTAATATTAATCATTTCCTTAATTTCTCCTTTCATTGTGTGATGTTCTCTATCGATTATCTGTGTGTTTTCAAAATCGAAATGGTGATCGCGATGTAAGTAAGGCGGTTTTGTCTGTTTTGGAGTTGTTTGTAGGTTTGTATTGTTTTGTATAATAGTATATTAAAAAACAAGTTTCATAAGGTACCATTTTGCCGCACGAGATCAGTTTAGAAAACGAGCCGCGATAGCGGCGAGTTTTCTAAAGAGCGAGTGCGGCAAAAGGCCTTATGAAACGAGTTTTTTATACTATTTTTCCTATTTTGCGTTTTTTACGTTAATAAATTGCTTAAATTTTAATTATTTAATTTGAAAGTTCAGAGTTTAATTTTTATATAAAGCATGCAGTTGGTCACATTGATACTTGACATTTTTAAATTTAAATCTTGCTATCCGCGAAGTATATTATATTACATATTATTTATTAATTTTCGTTAACATTACTTGATATTTCATTTAAAAATATAAACATGAGTGACATAGAAACATATATATGTTGTTGTCAATTGTATACAACATACGTTGTTTGTGTAAAATACGGACATATATCATATCTTTCAAATGTACATAAATTCTTAAAATCAAATGACAGCAATGCTATTTATTTCTGTATTCGCACAACGCCAACATTGAAAAATGAAAAAAAGCGTATCGAAATGAAGCTCATTTCGATACTGTTTTGGGTTTCATAATGAGTTCATTTCGAACGCAAAATAGAAAAATATTATTTAGTCTGACCTATGCAGTAACTATCGCAGTCGCGGCATGGTAGTTTATAAATGATATGTGTTCCTCGATTTTTTCTATTTTAGGTTTGAGTTTTAAGAATAAATGTTTATTTGTATTGTTAAGTTTATATGTTGTAGCTATATCAAATTTTTTTAAAGTATATTTGATTTTTTCTGAAAACTATGGAACATATGGAACTGTGATATATGTTGTTTTATTGCTTAAATTGTTATTGGTGCCTGCAGTGTTGTATATTTGGTGGAGTCTATTTTTAACTATTTGTTCTGTAAGTTGTGGAGGATAGTTATTATCTGTTAAGATAGTTTCAATTTTCTTGATGTTACCTTTTCTGTACTGAACATGCGATAGCTTTATTGCTCTATCAGTGAGATTATTTATAATTATTTTATTGAATACTGTAGATGCATTTGAGTGGTAATTCATATATCGAAAAGAAGCTGTGGGTTTGTTGTACCAATTTGTACAACGTGATCATTTTGAACTGTCCTGAGTTGGTCACACTGATTTTAAGTTGGGAACACAGTGTAATTGGGAAACATGTTTATTTATTTTGGTGGTTAGGTTTACTATTTACATTTTTCTTGTGATAAATGTCAAATATAGTAATTGCACTTTATTTTTTATCATAAATAATAATAAATATGTTACAACTTTATTGTAAAACATAACCCATAATTCATAATCACAAGATCCATCGTCTTGCAATATTCCACTGCGAAAGTGCGACATTACAATATACATATCCTGTTGAATCGTAAAAGGCATTGCGTATACTGGGTATATTGTCTTGAAAATGACAGAAAAGCAGTAATAAAACAAGGAAAATACGAAAATAACGAGCCTTCATTTAATCCCGAGTACCACGTGACCACTTTAGTGCTGTCCACTAGTTTTTTTAGTTTTCTGATATTTGTCAGCATGTCCTAATCCTAATCGAAATCACTAAGAATATAAAAATGTCAAATGTATGTGTGTCAAATGTGTATCATTTTGTTCATTGTCGTCCCGTGTTAGTTTTCAGTGGTGTTTGCAGTAAAATTTATCAAATCTTAAATCGTTATTGATTAATACCAGTGCTTTTCAGAGCTTTTTATTTCCATTTTGTCATTATTTAGGTAAGTAATCATATTTACATTTCCAACCGACGTAAATTGCATTACAATAATATTCAGTTTCAGCACTCTGTCAAGATGGTTTTTACGCCAGAACAGGACGCTTTCATTTTGATGGCACATTTTCGAAGTGGAAATCGCAACCTGGACGGAACATGGTCATATTCTCTACAGTCGTGTATCGACCAGTTTAGTGAAGTATTCCCAGACGTAGAAATACCATATTCTGTTTTTGTTAATCACAAAAACGTACTAGTGAAACGTTTTACTGATGAACATTGCATATGTAAAGGGAAACCTACTGGCAGGCCAACTGTTCTAACACAAGATGTTATGGATGATATCCAACACCGCATGGAAGTTAGTCCTAGGAAATCAATTGCAAAATTGTCGGCACAAACAGGTAATGGCAATATTTCATAATTTTTAATAATTATATATCTTCTACATATTTTGTAGGTTTATCAGTTGGAACTTGTCATAAAGCATTGAAGAAAAAACTTCATATGTATCCGTACAAAACAACTGTCATTCATTAACTCTACTCACCTGACTTTCAATAAAGAATAAACTACTGTAACTGGTTTAACAATAATTTACAAGACGATAATATATTGGACAGGGTATTTTTCTCAGATGAAGCTCAAAACTACCGTACATGGGCATCCGAAAATCCTCACAATTACATTGAACCAAGTTTACATCCAATTAAAGTTGGTATTTGGGTAGTCATTTCCAGACGAAGAATAGTAGGACCAATATTTTTTCATGACACCATTAATGCAGAGAGATATCGAACCAATATTTTGGAACCATTTTTTGCAAATTTGCTCGATGATGAATTGCAGCTAGGTTACTTCCAGCAAGATGGTGCTACTGCCCACACAGCGGGTGAAACTATAAGATATATCCAAGAGTTTTATAACGATAGGATTATTAGTAGAGGGGTGTGGCCTTCTCGATTACCAGATCTTACACCATTAGATTTTTACCTTTTTGGAAAAATAAAAAACAGTATCTACAGAAACCGCTTGCATAATCTTGATGAATTACAACAAGCCATTGAACAAGAAATACACAACATAACTGTCAATGAACTTCGCTGTGTATTTGATAACATGAAGAGGCGAAGTAATTTATGTTTGCAAGCTGAGGGGAACCATTTTCAACATTTGTTGTAATATTTTATAAAATGTGAAAATTTTCCTAAATGTTTGAATTACAATAAAAAATTAATTTGCATTTCTTTGGTTATTTTAAAATTGTCGGAGGTTGTATTCCTTTAGGTTAAATTTAGCATTAAAAAAATTATAGGTTTCTTTTTAAAACTGATTGGAAAATTTATTGGTACGCCACTGATGTACATGTAGTAGGCATTTAGTTACTTTCAAGAAACAGGTCTGCCAACGGTGTAGGTTGGGTTGCATACGTTTAGTAGTCACGTGGTACTCGGGATTAAATGAAGGCACAGTACAAGAAACTACAATACGCAAATGACAGCTAATAGATATCATTTGACATATATTGACATTATAGTTTTGACATTAGACATGTAAATTCAGTATGGGAAATTCAAGGAAATAAATATGTCCTAGTTTTTAATAATCCTGGAACTTGTTGATGCCAACCTTGTACCTTGACTATCATAGGTTAATGAAATATCAAGAAAATTAATAATGTTATTAATTTCTTCTCCAATTGTGAATTTTAATATGTAAAGTATTGCTTACAAGATATGGTGAAATGTATATTGCCTATACAGCGAATTATGAACATATGTGCTAAAAGCACATCATGGACACATTGGGGAAAATTCCCAGAAAATGTCGACATCCCGGAATGTACTTGTCTGATGCTCAATGAATTCTTTAGAATTCTTATTTGGTAGCAAGAGACGTAGCACCGATTAACTTTCGGCAATGATCTTGCCAATTTAACAATTCATATAACTGAACACCAAGCATACTTATGGTTTGCCATTTATTGAGAAACCACAAGTACTCACGTCAATATTAAAATTTGCTTTTGCTTGTGTGGCGTGAAAAATATAAAATTCTTTTTCAAAATTCAATGTATTCCATTGAAACCAATTTTGAAGCTAGCCGAGAAGCATATTTGCCCTTTTAGGCACGTTCATGGTCAGCTTTTGAAACCACCGCACTTATATTGTCAACATATACAAGGTGACATTGAAAAAACTACAAAGCATAGTACCACGCCATAGAAGACTATAAATTACTAAAAAAGTTCTTATACACTAACGTTCGATCGCCTTTTGTTTTCAAAATACAGGATATTCAGAGTTGGTCGGAAAATAATTTTTTTAAATTTCTTCCCCATAACAGATCTATTAATCTAATTATTCCAACAACTTATAAAAATTTAACGTAACGCTGGTTAGAAAAAAATAATCTTAACATACTTCATTAGAAAATTTAATTCTCTTCAATAGCATGTAGTACATTCTTTGAATAATGTTCAATGAGACATTTTCTAATAAATTGTTGAGTTCATTTTCCAAAAACTTTCGATAGAGCTCGCCTGTCAATCGAAATGGACCAATTAGATAATTGTCGAGTATATCCGCCCAGACATTTAATAGAAAACCCATACTGGTAATTCCGTATTACGGCTTGATGAGGGTTTTCGTCACTTCAATAGTGAATGTTATGTAGGTTCAAAACACCCTCGCGACTAAAAACTGCTTTATCGGTGAACAAAATTAAAAATAGACAATTTTGCTTTGGATTCAGCAACCACTCGCAATATTGTACACGTTAATAATCCTGTTCCAATAGATGATGAACTTTTTGGAAATGAAACGGATGAAGAAGCTGTTCTTTGAGGACTTGTCTAACTGATTCGCGGTTAACATTCCGAACAGCTGAACTTATTTTTCAGGTGCTCATTCTCGGATTATTTTCTACTATTTGCAAAGCAGCTTCTTCATTTTCAACAGTATAATGAGTTCTGGTGACTCCGCTATTAACTTTTTGATGTTTTAAAACAGCCATCTTCTCCCGAACGTATATGCACGTCAATAAATGTTCTAACATTGGGAACATGTTTTAATGGATATCGCTCTCGATAGATACGGTGAGCGTCGGAAGAATTTGATCAAGCTTCACCATAACACATAATCATGTCCCTATATTCTTCAAAGGTAAAGAGAACCATTTTCAAAATTAATTTTAGAAAACAACAAACAGCAAAACCAATCACAAACGTAATCAGGAACACGACAAACTTGAATAAATTAATGCAATATTAATTTGACAGGTGCCATTATTACTATGATAATATTCTAATAATACTCGAAACTACAATACGGTAATTTTGGTTTAATAATGTCATCACAATCGGACGAAATTAAAAAAAAAAACTTTTAAGATCCTGTATCTTGAAAACAAAAGGCTATCGGACATTAGTGTATAAGAACTTTTTTAGTATTTTATGGTCTTCTATTGCACGGTATTATGCATTGTAGTTTTTTCAATGTCACCTTGTATAAACAAAGAAAAGTTAATAAAGGATACTAGGTCTTTCTAAAGAATAAAAACAGTAACACCCGGCCCAAAACTAATCTCCGCGGGACATTCAATTTAACAGGCAAGACTGATAAAAATACTTACTTATTTATTTTTTTATAAGAACTAACAAATTGTTAATGATTTGACCAATAAGATTTAAACCAATCAACCATAAAACTCCTCATACTCTCAAGTTATTCAAGCAAAATGCCGTTGTCTGCGTAATCAAATGCACGTGTCAGGTCGCAAAAGACACTGGCAGGCCCCTCGCTGATGTCTAGGTATTTCTTTGTTTACATTGATATTTTTTTACTAATGGCATCATTTTTGGCTTTGTTGTTTCTGTTATTTTTTCTCCTTATCGCGGTTAACGGTTTATTTTCTTCGTTAACACTTATTGAAGAAAATAAACCTCTAATCTATACTGAAATTGTGATACTTGTTAAATGGGATTAAGTAAGTCCTATTTAATTGAATATTTACTTCTTGTTGTTCCTTTCATATTACCAATACCTTCGTTTCCTTTTAATTCAAGAACATTCCATATTCCGTCAATATCTCTGTTCCTGTTTTTAGACTGTAAAAAAATTATACATATATAAAATGTTAAAACATTTGAAGGGTTATGAGATCGCGAACAAAATATCTTGAACTATTACAATACACTTAGTACAATTACTCTTAGAAAAAAATAATTACTGGAAGCTATTAATAATAATAATTATAATAATCCATGCTTTTACATCACTCCAAGATCTTAACGTCAATTATAGAATCCATAGTCACTCCCTGAGTTATTATTACGTTTGAACCTTAACCTCATCTAAGTTTCTTAGCCGTCAGCATTCACCGTAAAGGAGAAGGGAAACAACGAAAACGTTCCCAGATAGTGATATTGGACCCCGGCATGATAAGCCAGAGACTTATCACTGAGCTTCAGCTGACTATTACTCTTCTGAAATCATTTTTATAATATAAACTTATCTCTCACAGGCACACAACATCCATTTCGGTATGGTGTACATATTGTTATCAAATCTATTTCCATGCATGTGTAAAAAAGGATTAATTTACATCTACTGAATAAATACTTATGTTCAAAATTAACGCACCACTCAAGTAATTCGATATAATTATTATAAAATTGTTTGATTGGTGAATTGGTTTTTAATATCATCAAAAAACAATTAAACTGGAGATAATTATAAATTTTTTTAATGGAAACTTATGGAAAAAATTATGAATTACATTCAATTATAAATTCAGAAACAAAACTATATTGTTGGAAATCTTAAAAATTCTAAAAACAAAAAATATAACAAAAAAATACAAGTTAATAACGCGTGACACATCCCTAGCTCTGATAACTGCTTGTATTCGCCGTGGTAAGTTCACTATCGAATTTTGGATTACTTCTTGGGGAATATTATCCCACTCGAAAAGAACGGCTTGTTTCAATTCAGGAGCTGGTGAATGTCGCCTTACTATTATTTTTAGAGTATTTCAAACGTGCTTAATTGGATTTGAATCTAGACTTCGTGTTGGACAGACCATGACTTGAATATTGACGTTTTGTAATCCAAAACTTATGTAGCGATGTGGGGCCTCGAATTATCCTGCATGAAAATGAAATTGTTTTCTATAAATTGTGCCGAAGGTATGACATGGTCCTGCATAATGATCTAGAGGTAGTATTCAACATTCATTGACCGTTAGCGAATAGAGATTCTGTGTAGATGTCAAAGCAAATAGTTCCTCAGAACATTCTTGATCCACCACCAAAGAGCTCCCTTTGAAAGATATCTTTCTTCAGTTCTTCACCATACTCTTACGCGACCATATGGTGATTTACTTTAGTGTCAACTTTAATTTCCATTTATAGTTTTCCTTATTTATTGTCGGTATCTTAATTTGTTTGCGAATCATTTAAATACGTCCACGGGTACTTATATCGCCATTTGTGTTTAAATTTGTTAACTGTATCCCCGGGTGATGGGCATTCGAGCTGCAACCTTGGCGGTATTAGGTCGATTATTGCTTAAATAGTGCAAATCGTCAGTAACGAAAGCTTAGACACGGCTTTTCGATACATCGTTTTGTTATCGCCTAAGGCGGATCACGTCGAAAAAGTGTATATTTGTATTAGGGACAGCCAATTTTGTCGTTAGCAACTTGCGAAGTTTGGGGTGTATAGAATATACTAAACTGGGTTTTTGTACGGCGTTCCGTTTCTATTTACGGAAAGAAATAGGCTCTCTGACGAAGATTTCATGCATGCAGTATAGTCTAGAACATCTGGGTAAATCAGTTGAATAATTACCTAATTATCTGGTTCTTGAATGCACCGAATCGAAGCGAGTATTCCTCTCAAAAAGGCGATAATAATTTACCATTTCCGAAAGACAGGACGAATTTAGGAAATCAAGTAATTCGCATGATTAATATTTTTGTGTAAACTAATTTCATTTGATTATTTGTTTTTTTGCTTTCTTATCCTGCCGTAATTAAATTACGAAGCATTTTTAGAGCTCCACATATAGTAAATTCAATCTATCTTATTTATTCCAAATTAGAAATAATTTTGTTTAATATATTTCTTTAGCATTTTAATACCAAATTAACTTTTCCTATAAATGAAATTAAATTCTAGTTTGTGTCATATTCATACATAGATTTATTTTTGTAATTTATTTTTTTTTGCGAACAACTTTTTATTGCGACATGTTTTTTTTTCATACCCAGCTGCGTGTTGTACGATATATGTCACGCATTTTGAGATATAATAATTTTGAATTTAAAATAAAATCATTTGTGGTATTTTGTGAAATATTTATTATCGCTATATCTGTTTGTAGTAAATTGTGAAGTTGATTCCAGGGGCACCTTAGGAAAAGCTGCATTGATTAAAACTTTTGTAATAAAAGTAATTTTTATATCAGTTTCATTGCTTTTGACTTGTTAAGAGATTAATATTTTCCGAACTGTAATTCAGTAATTCAATATTTTCTTTATTTTGTTAGTCAAGGCTTAATTATTTTACTTTCTTATTTTTTAATTTACACATTAATTTTTCTGATCGTATTGTTCGTAAGTTTTTTCTTTGCCTTTGGCACTTCCCTTAAGAGATTTCTTTCAGGTATCTGGTGCAGCACTTTGGTAATAGTACGTAGTAAGTATATGCGTGAGATGTGAGTAGTTTGTATGCGCATGCGCCGAAGATTGCGCAATCCCTTTTATCAGTTTTCAGTCTGGACTTCCGTAAGCAAAACTGAGTGCGCTACCTTCTAACTTTTACTATAGTCATCCACATCCCGTCTCCACTCACTAAGGGCATACACCGAAAATAGAAGCTCCCAGACATTGTGCGATACAACTACGGTTTTGTTAGTTATTGACCATCTTCAGACACCATCGCTGCGCCTGCTGCTCGCGTAGTTAGCACTGTCCAATCTGCATGATTTCTGGCAAATCTCAAACATTGTTCTCTGTGTGCTGCGGTAAGTAATGGTCCAACTGCAGGCCTCCTACTATTCATCTTACTTCCCTAAACCTTCTCCTTACAGTTAAAGCAGAAACTTTTACATTTCTGACCGCTTCAAGCTAGTTACTGAGTTCTGTGTTTGTTATTCGCCTATTTTTGTTGCAGTTGCAAAAAACGACCATCTCACAATTGTGAGTTGTTTTCTACCTTGACGTTGTCTTTTCGACTGATATCCTGTTTCTCTAGATCTTCTAACTATTCGACTGATTGTTTTACACGGTGAAGCTCTTACACATTCACCATTGGTTAAATGATATGGTCGGTTCATGATTTTAAATGTAAACTTTATTAACTTAAAATTCTATACACGCAAAAACATAAACAAACTGGTAATTAAAACTTAAATGATGCTTGAACTGTAACTTCAACGTCTCAAGAATATCTGTTTAATAAAACTTGATATTAATTTTCGGCTTTTTTCACCAGAAATGTTAAGATTACTTTGCAGTGAGATAAAGCTACTAGATTATGTTTATCAAAAATTTTTAGAAAATACAAAAATTATAGAAAGTACAGTAATGGACATAAATAAATAGGACAGTGAATAATCCAATAATGTAAACTAGGCTTTGACAGACATCCTCACTTACCAGAATTGTAATTCAAATGCAAGTTAATAATTTTATAATACATATAAAACAGAACAATTTAATTTCGGTAAAGATTTAATACACATAAAAGGTTACTTAATTTTTTGACTTGTCCTAGTTAATTATGTCCACTACTGTACATCAGAAACATTGACTGGTGCGTTAATTTTGAACATCAGTGTATGTTAGTCGAAACGAAAAACGGCGCTTTATACTTGACGAAAAGATTGACGAATCTACTATGTTTCATTAAAATTGGATCTCTAGGCTGAGTAGCTTTCTTTATTAGATTTATTAGAAGTTTTAGAGAGGGATTTGAAGTACATACATAAAACTGACTTGAATATTTAAATTAGTTGTTACAGGATCATTATATTGTTGTAATAAACCTAGATATTATTTCCTAAAGTATTAGTTGGTTGATATTTTGTTTACTAAATAAAGTGACACATCTGGCTTCTAGGTTTATGCGGCTGTTGTCCATGATTGCTTCTCGGAATCCTGGCTGAAATCGCATTTTTGGCACAGCTTTCTTTTTGCAACATCTATTGTTCAGAGAATATATTGGTGATGCAGTCTTTTTTAAGTTTAGTAGTAGCATGTGCAAATCATAAACAAAGTTTTTTCGGCATTCGAAATCAAAACCCATAACGCTTCTACAATATTAGTTTTGCATAGCGACAAAGAAGAAGAAGAAATGTGGTGAAAGATACATATGAGTACTGCCCTCATACAAGAAATCAATTTTCACCAATTTTCAAGTAGTAACGAGAAAATGATTTTTCTTTATTCGAGTCCGGCTCTGTCGCAGTTAAATATATGTGCGGCAATACGGGCTTCTGCCTCTAATTAATCAGTAATTCTGTTTACCGACTAATCATATCGTTCTATCGATATTTGAAGAAATTTAAAGAAACAAAAAATTATATAAATAATTGCATACAAATAATTAAAAACCAGGTATCTCATAACACGCTATATAAAGTTAACGATTAACGATTTTTGTTTGATTATAAACAATAATTTCATTTTAAAAGAAGTTTATCGATAAAACTCTTTAACAGTAATTACATTAGCTAAAATTCGCTATAGGCTTGTCGACATATTTAATGTAAAGGTTATTATTGATATCCACAAAAAAAAACTTCGCAACAAGAACACCGTATGTGCGGGTATAAATGTTTCTGTAAGAGAACAACAACATTCACCATTCTTATGAAGAGGAACTTATTGTTAAACGTATCCTCACAATAAGTCTGGGAATTTGGTCGATTTTTTTGCGGATAAATGAACATAAATTACAGCTGTATTTTGGCAAATATAGAATAAACAAATAAATGGGCCGACTTTAACTACATTTTGGCCCTAAAAATTTGAGAGTTTTTGATGAATTACAAATAAATTTCTTTTTTGTTTTACAGTTTTACAGACATTTCTACGTATTCTCCAGATTCGCACAGATTTGTTGTTATTCAGCGGTAACCATGTATAATAATAATAATAATAATAATAATAATAATAATCGAATACCATGATGTTTAAGGTATGATTTCCATGATAAGGGCTCATGTTTTACTGAATTCTAATATTGGGCGGTTCAAATCAGCAGAAGAATCCTCTATTTTTTTAATATTTGTAGATGTGATGGATTGGCAATGGTTGAACTTCATCTTAGCGGTGGCTGAGCAATGTAATCTTGAGATCTTTCAGTAATAAATTCTGGAGATGGGTCATGGAACATAACGCGTCATTTTTAGTTAAATAAATTTTATGCTTAAGATGACGTTTAACTTCTTCTCTCAGAATAAGCTAATTTTTGGTTGCGGCTTGCTTTTGAGTTTGAAACCGGTAGTATGTACGAATAAAATTGATGAAATATTTGCTTTTTATTATTAGTTGGTTGCAAAGAGTAGTACATGTTTGGGAAACATAGTTGTACAAAAAAAAGGATGGAATGATTTAACTGCTATGATTTTTCAAAGTTAGCTTATCTTCAATTGGAATATGCGCGACTTTAAATGTCCAGTTGGTTCGACTCGTTGCCTTTTCCTGAAGAGCAAAAGTTTACTAAAAATAATTTAAGAAATTAGCTTAGACGTACATATTTAAGTTCGTTCAGTGTAAGTTCTGAAATTCACTATATTAAGGGGATTCAGGAAGGCATCATAATATCGAATTTCAATATATAATTATGCGATAATACCATTATCAAAAAACAAATGTATTTGCATATCACCCCCTTCAAAATGGGCATTTGCAACAAAAAAATCGCTGTTGATAATTGACATTTGAATTCGTTTTAATTAATCGCTACCGGTTTTCTCCTTATTACTGTGTAATTATTCCCTCTTTTGTTTAAACTTCGCGTTTTTATATCAATCTCAACGGTTTTTTTTAAACAACACTCACATCGCGATAGTAATCGGTAATCTTCCGCTTATCTGGTGAAAAGTTCGGCGTCGAAGAGAATTTAACCTAAAAATGTCGAAAGCTTTGAATTCTCAATCAATGATGCTTTGCAATTTCATCCTAGTACTGTTTCAGCTATATCGAAAGATATCTAGGAAGGCAGACCCTTGAGCAGGCCCCCAAAAAAACCCCGGATAATAAAAAAAAGGCTCTATTACTGAACAACTACATAAAAATATTAAAGATACTACATTACCAGGATACAATAGTAATAGAAGTTCCAAAAGGGTAGATACTTCTTAATTGCCTTCATATTTACCACAAGAAAGCTGTTTCGAGAAATATTATATGGTTTTGGAAGGTAGACATCTAATAATAACGTGTAGTGAATTAGTGAACGAATTATATCTATCAAATCAAGATTATCCATAAAAAGCTGTAAAAAGGAATTATTTCTACTTTTGTTGGTCTTAATATATATAAATTTCTTGAACCTGTGACCACAATCTATACAATCCGGAGCAGTTCTAGGAATACTTTTGATCCAGTTTGAATATTTGACAGATTGCATCCAGATGTCAAGGAAAATTTAAAGAGGATACAATTTAATATAAAAAGGAAGTTAGTATCAAAAATATATATAAATATTAAGTTTTTAAATATACCGAATCAATATAGAAATATTCCGTCTAATTGGAAAACTCATTATAGAGTATAAGAAACGTAAATAGCTCTCTAACGTTATCTTAACCAAGAATTCGATTATCAAATTTCATATATAAAAAGTCAACCTATTATTCATTTTGGTTATTTATTAAAAACACTTTTTCAGAATTCAGCATCAGCATAAGCTTCATCTTTGCTTAATAATAATATCTGTAACAATTAAAATATATTTATCAATGGTTAAATATATATATCATTTCATTATTATATCTTAATGTACAATAAACAAAGATTATAGTTGAATATCATCTTTCAATTTAAACTTAATTTAATATAAAAAGTACTAATAAACTTTTTAAAGAAATATCTACTTACTGATTTATATATTTATCCTTTCTTATTGAAGCACACCCGCGATAAAGACAGTACAATTTACTATCCGATTGAGTTAGTATCAGGGCATAAATACATAAAAATATTATTACATTAGTACTATAAATACTTTCGTTCTTGCAATCATCCATTCTTTAATTCTATGTCAACAATAACGTTTGTAATGTATCGATTGATATAGTAGTTTTTGATCTTATTTGCTAATTTATACAATATCTTTTATGGCGCGAGAATTTTAAAATTACGATTTCGAACTCTGTATTCAATATTATATTTATATCATATTAACGCGTCGTTACAACTTGGGGTGTAACACTATATTACTAGACACTATTTTCAAGTCATTTTTTCATGCTGCTTCTAGTAATCGTTTTTTTCTTGCAACGACAAAGAAAGGCTCCGGTCCTATAAAGACTGTAGAGGAGGCCTGTCGAACAAATTCGTTGAGTTCGCTTACTTCACACACATGGTTCTCTGTAATGGGAGTTCTTCTACCAGAGCTGCGAACTCAGCTTATAGGTGTTTTATTTTGCATTAGTTCGTATTCTACTAACCTTGATGTATAGCTTCTAGAAGTTACCTATAAAATACGTGCGTTTTAGATATTTAAGGCACATTTTCACAACTAATTCACTAATCTGAATTCTATTCGTACTACATTATATAATTATAATTTTAAAATAATCAATGAAATAGGTTATAAAATTATGTATGTTATTTAAGTAGTTAGCAAAAAGGATTTAACAAATATTTAATATTGAAATTATATGTACTAAAAGCAATAAAATATCGGCATTATTAATCATCAATTTAATCATGCATAAGAACAAACACAATGAGAGAGTAGTTTAATAATATATGTAACTGTACTTCTCGGGTTGCTTGTGTGTTTAATAAAGCGAACACAACACCGAACTAGGTGGTTTTGAGCAGCTTAACAATGATCTATTACGCTTGGGTAAGCCTTACTATCCTATATTAGCAATTACTGCTTTGTTGATTTCCAGATAATTCTACTCTGGTGTTGATTGTGATACGCTGTTTCGTTCAGAAAAATTATCTTGAAAATTAGTACACTACGTACTTATAATCATGATAAAATAGCTTATGATAGTCGAAGATTTCTCGTAGAGTAAAGACTATCTTCCAGAAAAATATGTATTAAAGAAGTAAAAACGATCACATTAATTATGTACCGTTATATACCGGGTGTCTTTGAAATAAAAAGACAATGTATGAAAAATGAAGAGATTAAATTACATGGAATATATACCCAAAATATTTTCCCAAAATTCCTTCTCATAAGCGAGAAAAGAAATGACAAAGATATTTAAAAAAAATTGTTACGCTACTGTGTGATCAACTATAGGCATTATAAAGAGTATCAGAGATGATATCTTAAAGCTGACAGACAATAAGGAAAAGAATAGTGTTATTATTGTCCATCTCGTTTCAAGTATCCTCTTCGATTCAGTCAGTTCTCGATCGTTACTCACTTCGACTAAAGATAAACTGTTATTAAATAGGACATTAAATGCCCGTAGAGCACATATTGCAGTGGATTTTTTCCCGCGACATTTAGTGAAAACTTTATTTTATGTATAAACATTAAATTTCGATAACTCTGTATGTTTTGTGAAATTTAGTTATGAATATTAATTGGATTTTTATTTATTTTTGAATTGTTAGGTTTTGATTAGCGCAGTTTCTGGAAGCCGTTTGGACTTGCTGGGCAATATACTGTATTTTTTATGTTTGGATGCGTGCCGCATGTATCCGACAGACACGTTTTGTTATTCAAGTGAGAGTGTTGCATATTGTAAGATAAAACTTTTTTATCTTTTTATTTCAATTAGATTCGGTTTTCGTTTTTGAATTCGTAGTGTTTGTGCTTGCTTAATTCATTACCGAATTTATACGAGTTTGAAAACCTCGTAATTTTGTTTAATTAATCTCTTACTTGCACGTGTTCTCAAGGTTATAAGAAAATATAAATATTTTTTCGTAAGTTGAATTTTATATTATATCATATTATAATTTGTATGCATTTTATTATTGTATAATTAATTGTATGAATTTCTATATATATTTTAATATTAGTTGATATAGATGACAAAGATATTTTCATCGTTTCTAGTAATTTTTTTGTATAATGCTAAATTCTAGAACGTTATAGTTTTTCAAGGTTGGGGTTTTTATACTTGTGGTATCGCGCAGGTGTTAAATATATCGGTTTGACAGTTTTATCTGTTTACTTTTGAGTTGATTAGTGTGGGTGAAAATTAGAATATTTCTTTGCTATTTATTAGGTTTAATTTTGATCGGAGTAACTAAGGTTTTTTTATTATATGTCCAGTCATTTTTCATATAATATTTTTTGCCTTAAAAATATTGTTTATTGTTGCAATATTTATCTTAATACTTTATTAAGATTTTTTTTTAAAATAAAGTGTTAGTTGGATATTGTGATTTTTAATTATATTTAACACTTTCGTTTATACTTTTGTACTGGCGCCCATTAATTTTGTAGAAGAGAAGTACCACGTTTTCCCATTGGAAACCCGGAGAGGAAAGCTGTCTCATAAAAGTAATTAACCGACTGAGCATCAAAGTTGGACAGTGTTGTGGTGAATAGTGGTCCATTCAACTACGAACTCACTGCTCATAGCAATATGTTACATCATATTTTTTGTATACCCCTGTGGGTATCAAATTGGTGACAAAAATAGTTCGGTAAGTTTCATAAGAAACATTTTTAATTGAGTAGTCCTCCATAAGCATTCTGTGCATCTTCTTGATATTCAATTCTTCTGGTAAATAAAGTCTTTCTGACTCACGAAGACTGAACTTCCCTACCTTTAAAGGAATTAATATGTTCGTACACTGCATTTTTTTGTATCCTCTTTAAGTTTATGACGGTGGTTAGAATGCGGACCACGTTTGTCTGATTCTACGTGTCCAACAGTGACTAAGTGACGCTGGATATTCTGAAGACCATGTTTAATTAAACTCCCTAAAGATAGGTTTTGCTCGTCGTGTGTTTTAAGGTTACTAAAGTGTTTTATAATATCTGCCCTTTCCTCAGCTACGATGTTTTGAAAGCACTTGAACCTACTACACTCACAACTTCAACTATATTATTACGTAGTTATCTCAAAAAAGTGATATTTGGACATTCATCTTTCTTCCCCAGTACCCTTGATATGTAAAATTGTTCAGTTTACCATCACCTGATGAAGTCAAAGTTTGGCTAAACAGTATTGCAGTGAGCAATAAAAAAAAACTTTGAAACTACTCTGGTTTATTTTATTACTTTAAAATGGAATTTCAACGTTCAATCAACTACAATTATTATTATTATGGGGTCAACTTATCACTTCCTTAATCTGTCAGGGAAACATTTTACTCAACTCGCATATCTGTGGGTTTCAGCTCGATTGGACGCCGCTGGTTATGTGTACAATATTGAAGTGATTATTATTATTAGTATTATTATATTTTTGTATATTTGAATAGTTTACGTTATATGCCTTCATGTCTTAAATAAGAACAATATTTTAAAACCTCATTCAATAATTGCAAAAATCACAAATATATTTACAAATCGAGAAGTTGTTCATGCATATAGATAATCAATATGTTTATTTGTGTTCATGAAAGTTAGTTGTACGTATAAGTTGAATAAAAGTCAACAATCAGAATAAACTTTTTGTATGTTTCAGTAAAACTAATTAAACATAATGTGCTAAATTTAATCATTACATACTGAGATATAAAAGCGAACAATTTTCAAAATTCACCCTTGACATTTCATATAATTGCTGTTACCTTGATACTCGAAAGGTTGTCATCTCCAATTGTATTTTAACATTTTTACACACAATAGGAGACAGGCAACAGTATTTCTGTTATTCCATTTTAAAGTGTCACTATTAACTATAAGAAAGTGTTTAATTAAGGCTGCCTAAGAAATACAAATGTATAGTGTATTCAGAATTATAAGAAACTAACGTTTAATGTGTTTATAACTGTTGTGGCACCCCCTGTGGCGATAAATCTCTCATTGTTATTGAATGGGTACGGTTCACCTACCTACCTGCAGTATACGAATTGGCCGTATTGACTACAAATTGGGGCCCTCTAATTAAGTAAGAAAAAGTAAAATAGAAAAGTAAATGATAAAAAAAAATACTATTCGTCTGTTTTATTTATAAAACAATATTACAACACGTGCGGTAGTATAGATATATCAAACACATAGGTACATAATTGTATATAAGTCATGATCCGTATATACATAAGTATTAAATGTAAAGTAACATTAAGTTAACAAACGAATATTGTCACTGGATAGAACCTTCTTTCATTAATCATCATTTGTGCTTGAGTGTCTGGTAAATTGGCGTCTGTGTCGTATTGCAAATTTATAATTAAAGATGTTATTATACATGTCTAAATATTCGTTATATTTTGTAATTGCGTGTTTAACGGCATTTTTCCAATTTTTAGGACATATGTATTCCATAGCCATTGCTAATGTATGTTATGGTAGTTTCACTAAATTTCGGTGTTTTATTAGTTCGCTTTATGCTGTTTTTAAGTTGGGCCCATATAAATTCTATTGGGTTGAAAACACAATAATATGGCGGTGAACGTAAAACTGTCTGTCCTGCTTCTTTGGCTCTATTATCTCCATAATAATCCTTCACATATTCTTTTGTGTTCTGCATCTCCAATAATTGGCTTTTCGTATAACGATCCTCATAGTATAAATCATTGGCTTCTAAAAATTCTTGAACACCTTTCTTAGTTTAAAAAAGGTATATAACCCCTTACCACAATTATTAATCGTATTCTAAATACGTATTTCGACAATTAAGTTGTCATCATCAGTAGGTAAAAACTACTAATTAAAAGTCGCACATGGGGCACATTAAAGCAAGAGAAACGCTTACGCACAACTACTATACACCGCGTCCCCGTATACACTAAATTTAACATGCCAATCTAAACTACGAGGGAGGTCGGGCCAAACACTTACCTACTTAAAGAAAAAGGGTCTAAACATGGTTAAAAAACATGCAAATAATCGGAAAGTACGGTCGTATATTGTAAAAACTAAACTCTATTGAAATTCTAAGAAGGGCAAATCTGGGAAGGATCGCTACATATGAAAAAAGAAGACATCTGACTGTGTTGAGTTATATTAAATAACAATAAAGTAACGTGAAAAGGATCTATGAATTATTAGATATAGTTGGGATATAATTTAAAAGTTATATACAATTATATACATATATTATATATATATATACACACATATTTAGTGTTTATAAGAATTTTATTTTTCTTATTTATTTTATTGGCCGTGTCTTAATATTAAAAATAATAGACTTTTTATTGGTTTAGCGACCTTTTATTGAATTTTGTTGTTTTATTCTACGACGTTTCGACTTTTATTATTATTCAGTCTTTTTCAAGTAACTAGAAACAAGAATTAATACACTGAAAACATGAGAACTGTGTTTGCTTTTGTGAGATTGAATTAACAATTAAATTAACAATTAAAATTAAACTTAGATTAAAGACTGAATTACCAATTAGATTAACAATTAAAGTTAAAATTTAAAATTAGATTAATAATGAGTAAGGACAATTAAAGTGATTGCATCTGTATAAATGAATTGAAGATTTGAATTAAAATACAATACAGTAAGGTAACTAGAAACAAGAATTACTACAGTGAAAACGTACAATGAAAACGTGAGAGCTGTGTTTGCTTTTGTGAGGCTGAATTAACAATTAAATTAACAATTAAAATTAAACTTAGATTAAAGACTGAATTACCAATTAGATTAACAATTAAAGTTAAAATTTAAAATTAGATTAATAATGAGTAAGGACAATTAAAGTGATTGCATCTGTATAAATGAATTGAAGATTTGAATTAAAATACAATACAGTAAGGTAACTAGAAACAAGAATTACTACAGTGAAAACGTAGAATGAAAACGTGAGAGCTGTGTTTGCTTTTGTGAGGCTGAATTAACAATTAAATTAACCATTAGAATTAAAATTGGATTAAAGACTGAATTACCAATTATATTAACAATTAAAGTTAAAATTTAAACTTAGATTAATAATGAGTAAGGAAAAATTAAATTTCATTGGTTGGAAAAATTAAAGTCGTTAAATCTGTATAAATGAATTGAAAATTTGAATTAAACTACAATTACAGAAAGAAAGAAAATTACAGAAATAAACTATGAATGAACAAAGAATGATAATAAAACTCACCGGTTTTATATATATATATATATTATATATAATTATAATCATATATATATATATATATATATATGTACAATCACATATACAATTGTATACAATTTCAAAAGTTTATTATTAATAGGTGACATGTCATTGTTAAGGAGGTAATTATTGTGTTTTTTCATATGTATGGCTTCCCACATGTCTAAATTTCTGCTGTTACCCACCCACCCACTTATGGTAATAAAAATGAGAATAGACAGCTGAACGGTATCGGTGATTTATCGCTATTCAAGGAAGTATGTTTATTTTACGCGATAAATATACTTTCATTTTAACTTCTGTCCAGTCAATCCTTTCGTTGACCCAGCATGACAAATAATAATTCTCTTCCCTCTCGAAACAGGCACGTCCATCTGGGACATACTTGAACTGTCCACCCAACCTTTGATAACAGTATCATGAGTATCATACCACATTTCGTCTAAATGGCATATTAATCGCCCTTCCTCTCTATATTTTTGAATTGCCATTAAGCAGTCATTCTGAAGTTTTTGGTACCTCGAGCTTTCCATAATTGTTCGACGTTTGTCTATAGTGCCAAACTTAAATCAAGCTTTCTTTAATGTCAGTCATAAGTTTGTTTTACAACAGTGAATATTGATAGGATAATGATTAATTTTTTTATGCAAGCACTCAAGAGTAGGTACAACATTTTGTATGTACATAGAGTATATTTGCTCCCTAATAGTATCGATGTCATAATTATTAACTTTTCTCGACGTTCCTTTGTCACTTCTTTGCTTGCGAGGGCCTCTGTCACCGTTAATTACCTTATATATTGTTCCTGTAGGTACTTTTGTTAATTGTCATGTTCGTTCAGTATTCTTGGTTTGTGCATCGTTATTTTCTTGTATCAGAGTATGATAGACATTGAGAATGATCTGTTTTGCGTCTTGTGAAAAAAGCTTTCTCTGATGTCTTCCAATACCACCATCAATATTCACATCGTTCTTACTATCAATATCACTAAAAGGTCGCCACATGGTAATGAAAACAAGAGATAAAAGGTAAACTGTGACTTTCAAATACGTATGCAGCAATAAATACTAACAATAAATGATTAATACACGAAATATTATGTGTGTATAATACATATAATATTTTGTAGTAGTGTGGTATATACCGGGTGTATTATGAAAAACCTTTGGGGCTGTAGCTTCCTTATATTTTATCTGATTTTAATGAATGATATGTCAAACTAAATCGTTTTTAAAGCACTGTAACTTGCTTTTAAAAAAAAAAAAATTTTGACATTTCGTTTTTGACAGACGGTAGTAAATTTTTTTTTTAAATTGTACATCTTTTTTTTTACTTATTCTAATAAACATTTATTTCCTGAAGACACCCCCATTAAATTGAGTCAGAAATTTTTTATTATTAAAAAAAAACTACGAAATTTACAGAAATCAAGCTATCATATATTTTAATGAATCAAATGTTCGTAATTGGCCCCATTTTGTTCCAGACACATTTGACACCTTCTATTAACTCCAACTGCTGCGTTTAATATATGATGTGGTGGTATTTCATGACATACTTGTACTATCCTTCATACTAAATCATCTCTGGTATCAGGTGGAGTCAAATGGACATGATCTTGAATGTAAGACCACAGATAGAAATCAAGTGGATTCAGATCTGGCGATCTAGCAGGCCATCGAATAGGTCCGTAAGTGCCCATAATCTGACGCCAAAATAATTATTTAGAAAATCAGTATTCATTCGTGCATTATGGGGTGTGGCACCGTCCTGTTGGAACACCACCCTGTTTAACTCAGCAAGTGGCAACTCATTTAAATAATTGCCTAATTCATTGCGTAACAAATTATTATACTTTTCTTGGTTTAGATTACCCTTCACAAAAAAAGGCCCCTACTCTATCGCCTAAAATGCCACACCATACATTTACACTGAACCGATTTTGAAAATTGTGTTGCATCACAACATGGTTATTTTCAGTGCTCCAATGGCGATGATTATTTCTGTTGAATACACCATTTTTCCCAAAAGTGCAATCATCTGAGCAATTTCTCGCGTTGACGTATTAGGGTTTTCTTCCACATAGAGCAAGATACTTAATTCTAAATTTTGATCTTGAATTACACGTGCGTTTATTTTCGGTTTTTTGAATGATCCAAAATTTCGTAAATTTCGCACGAGCCTTCCAAACTTATCGGCACTTGGACGCAGTCTGCCAGGAAAACGATTTCCATAAAGTCGCAAAGCAGCTGCAGAATTTGTTCCGCATTCAAAATATGTTTGAATCGCATCCACACGATCCACATTCGCCATTATCCATTTCAATAACAAAATTTAGAAATAAATCGTTGAAAATGTTATAATGAATGTGTGACTGACAGATGTCACAGCTCTGTTCGAAAATTTGGAATGCACTTTTATCGTTCAATATGACTGCTTGATTTTTAAATTTTTAAAATAAACACTGTAAATGTTGTTGTTGACCCACCGCTCACTGATAACATTGGTTTGTAATCCTTTATGGGCTATATAGTATTGAATGTAAGTGATTTTAAAAGGTACACACATTTGCTGGTAATAAAATGAAATAGAGTATTTAAAATGCATTTAAGAAATCTCTGTGTTCGGAAAAACCAGAATAAATCGAACTAAAAAAAAACCTTCAATTTCTCGATTTTTTTTCATACAAGGATATTGTTGTTTACAGTTTCATATTAAGAAAAAGTAATATATTTGAATAAGGAAAAAAAATGTATAGTGCAATTTAAAAAAACACAGTTTGCAGCTGTCTGTCAAAAACAAAGTGTAAAAAAAGTTCAAAGCGGATAACGTTACAGTGTTTTTAAAACGATTTGGTTCGACGTATAATTTATTACATTCGGATAAAAAATAAAAAAGTTACAGCACGAAAGGTTTTTCATAATACACCCGGTATATAATATACATACTACTTACTTGAATTGTATTAATTGTTACAGTTAGGGACCTAATAGTTATGTTTATTACATGCGTATTTACTTATTGTGTATATTACGTAGCAGATAATTCTATTAAGCGGTCAGTAATACTTATAGAGCAGAGTAATACAATAACACCATTCGCAAAATTATAAATAATAAATAATTAAAATCGCATTTGTTCCTTTTGCATTAATTACTTCACATACTTAGTCAGATATACAGGTTACCTATGGTAATTAAATATAGGGCCCTAATTTGTAGTCAATGGATTCGTATTAGGTGAACCGTATTCATTCAATAACAATGAGAGAATAATCTCCATAGGGGGTGCAACAACAGTTGTAAACACATTAAAAGTTAGTTTCTTATAATTCCGAATGCACTATATATTGGAATAGTGTATTATTTACATGAAAAACAACCGAAACCTATTTATTTTATTCCGACAATACAGCCGTACATAATTGGGTTTATTACATTGTTAACAATTAAGATTTCTTCGCAAGACGATAATGTTGGTCTGGTTTGAATAATATATAGTAGTAATTGATAACGTTAGATAGCAGGGTAGTAATCTTCACTGTCGACGATTATTTTGCTGTCAGTGATTAATTACATAATGTTTGGTTGGAAAAAGTTTAATAGCCATTGCAAATGTATGTACGTGACATTGATTAACCGCAGCTTAGTTGCTGGTAGAACGAACATGTTTTTCCAGCACACAGTTTTTAGTTTGATTTATCGACTTTATAAAGGACTTTAGCATACAGTTGGCATTTTAAATAATAAACACTTCTTACACCACACTTCTTAGCTAATTAATCAAACAAGAAAATACTACGTTTAACAATTTTTTTTAGAAAATATTTTATAATTTCACGTGACGTCATGTCTTAAATTTATGCCGGTGGATGGTTCAGTGAGAAGTTATTGGCTAAACGCGCGGAGGTTTTGGGTTCGAATCTGATGGTGTTGCCCGGGAAGGCTTTCTTTTCTCTTAGGGGAAATGCTGACAGTTAAAGATCTTAAGTTGCTAATAGGACGCGGGTGTAATAATATCTCATAACCTGCTGATGCTCCCCTTGTAATTGATGTTAAACTGTTAGAGGATGTACTCCTGTATGGATAGAAAGTGAATATAGCATAAAAATGTTAGAAGCATTTATAAACAACAAAATTAATATAATGGTAAAGAGTCTAAAGTAAGACATATGTTGCAAAAACAACAGGGAAAATTTGACACGCCAAGTACTTCAATGCAATATTCCAAGAAAAATGAAAATCGGCAAACCCAAAGACACATGGAAAAGAAATTCGCATAAAGAACTAAGGAACAACAATTTTTTTTAGAAAATATTTTATAATTTCACGTGACGTCATGTCTTAAATTTATGCCGGTGGATGGTTCAGTGAGAAGTTATTGGCTAAACGCGCGGAGGTTTTGGGTTCGAATCTGATGGTGTTGCCCGGGAAGGCTTTCTTTTCTCTTAGGGGAAATGCTGACAGTTAAAGATCTTAAGTTGCTAATACGACGCGGGTGTAATAATATCTCATAACCTGCTGATGCTCCCCTTGTAATTGATGTTAAACTGTTAGAGGATGTACTCCTGTATGGATAGAAAGTGAATATAGCATAAAAATGTTAGAAGCATTTATAAACAACAAAATTAATATAATGGTAAAGAGTCTAAAGTAAGACATATGTTGCAAAAACAACAGGGAAAATTTGACACGCCAAGTACTTCAATGCAATATTCCAAGAAAAATGAAAATCGGCAAACCCAAAGACACATGGAAAAGAAATTCGCATAAAGAACTAAGGAACCAGAACTAAGGAATCTTCTGTCATATGGAGAACAGTAACAAAATACTTTAACACCTCTTGATTCCCCGTGCAGCTACGAAATACAGAAGAACTGCTATGTTTTTTCTTCTTCGCTACCGAATAGCAGGACTGATAGTTCACCATTTTTTATATGTAGTAATCTTCTTCTGTTTTGGGTTGGACGCCAGCGCGTCCAGGCACTTGAGCACACTGCTCTTTGTACTATCCCCAATAGATCTCCCAGTTCAACTCTGTTAGCCTTATGTCCTCGATAAAAGCCACTATCCTCCTCAGGGGAAGTTTGAGTACACTCATAGAATCCAATAGATCTCTTCCGAAATTTTTCTGTCTGAGTCCCTTCAGTTCCTCACACGTGCATATTATATGAAGGCTAGTTTCCTCCTGTTTTTCACATCTCCTACAACAGGGCTTGCTAACCAAGACCATGCTGTACAGATGCTTCCTTAAAGGACAATGTCCGGTTATTAAGCCGGTAATTATTTTAATTTCTTTCTGCCACTTTGACTAGGTGTCTGCTCCAATTCAGTTTCGCATCAAGTATTATGTCTAGATACTTCACTTCATTGGTTAGTTATAACTAGAGCTGAGGATGTTTGCGGTATAACCATGGTTATACCGCAAACATCCTCAGCTCTAGTTATAACATAACTCTTGTTCAAACAGCCTTACGCTGCCCAGATCATTTAGTTTTCTCATGTTGGTAAAGGCTACTTGTTTTTTTTTTGAGGATTGACAGTTAATCCTTCCTCAAGGCACAATATTTTCACAATTCGCATGATGGTCGCCACTGTCCTTGGGAACTTCCCCTGGGACAAAATGACAATGTCATCGGCAAACCCCTGCATGTCTTGATGAGATTATCCACTACTAGACTCCATAGTAGCGGCGACAATACGCCTCCTTGAGGACACCCTTTTGTTGTCCTCATGGAGATCGTTTTGTTTTGCATTTGGGTATGAAATACTCTGTTACGCAGCATGTTATGAACCCAATTGTATGTGGTGCTCCTTATGAGTAATATTCATAGATGATTCTGAAAAACAAAGTTTGTAAAATACGAGAACCGTACAACATTATAGAACTTAGTATGTTTATTACAATGGTCACTGATCAAAGTGCTCTTCGCCGACTTCAGCAGTGCCTCAGGGAAGCAACTTTTGTCGGTTCGTTTTCCTAATTTATATTAATGACTTGTGCGATATACTTGAGTGCTATAAATTACTCTTTGCTGATGACTTGAAGCTGTACCAAAGGATTAATGGTGAAAAAGATTGTATCTTTCTTCGGAAACAGATAGATGTGCTTAATTTCTGGTGTATTGCCAATAAGTTAGATATGAATGTGTGTAAGTGCGATGTCCTAACCTATACTCGCAAGAAGAATATTGACTCTCATTTAGCTTGTTCCACTTCTATTAAAGGCCTAGGTATCACATTTGATACTAGAGTATCGTTTTATGATATATCTTACATACAGTTTCTTCTTCACTCAAGACTCTGGGTTTTATTATACGGAACTCGAAAAATTTTTCTTCTATGGACGCTATTGCACTGCTTTACTTTACTTTTGTCCGACCCAAATTGGAATATCCATCATTAAAATGGTCATCTATTTACACAACATACGTTAACTTGTTGGAATCTGTTCAGCGAAAATTTAAAAAATATTTACTATTTAAACATACTGGATCTGAAACTTACTGGATCCTCCACTTTAGGGTATTAACCATATCGCGTTACTGGATATCTATTGATTCGATTCATTGGAGAACCGTAGGCGTCAAAATGATATTAAATTTTTGTACTATCTGCTCTACAGCTGAACAACATTACAGTTCTAGTTCCACAATATAATGGCCAGGCATATTTTATTATCCCATGGCAAGGACTAATATTTTAATGAAGTCACCGATATATCGTGTGTGTCATATATTTAATTGTTTAGTAGCTAGTTCACATAGTGAATGTGATATTAACCACATAAATCTCTCCGCTTTATTATAACTTGTTACTCTTAATATCGAATAGTTATTATAAATATTTTGTGTATTTCTTTTGTTTTTCTTTCAGAATATTTTATATTCTTGTCATTTATTTATTGCTTATATATTCATTAGAATAGAAGAATATAATTTTTTGTTAGAATTATTGTTTATTTTGTGTAAGTTAATTATGTAGAGAATTCAACATATTTGCTTCATTTGTTTTTGTCCTGTAATTAGATATACGTATGTATATCGGTTGGACAATAAATAAATTACTGCTATTATTACTACATTGCTAGTTATAAATTATAAATTTTATAGAAAAGTTTTTATTTAATTTGTGACGATACTGTGATGGACTTTGTTAGTTGACTATAAGATGATGCAGAAGTAGATTTTAATCCTGTTAGGGATAGTCGGTTAAAAAAGAAATACTAAAGAATATATCAAGCGACGATATCTTATGGTACTTAGATTATCTTGGATTATCTTAGGCTAGTGGTATAGTTGCTCTGACATTTATTTCACTTAAAAACTTCGCGAACAGTGATTCTAGAAAGTTTACAGTTTTTCTAGAGCTGTCAAGATTACAAAATGTAAGAATCTGTTGGTTTCAATCTTGATTTTTTAAACAGAATTATCACCAGCGAGGAGTCATGGAGTTTCCAATATGATTTCATTATTAAATGACAGAGTACTAAATGGGTCGAAAAAGGCTCACTCAGACCGATAAAAACGAGACCATCGAAACAACATACCATGACAATGTTGATCCCATTTCCCGATGCTTGGCACTTGGGACTGGTTTCTTTCTAAGTTATTCTGCTACACTTGTGTGTTTATGACTGCAGAATGTGTTCGCTCGAACACGCACCCACCGTACTTGCAAGATTTAGTTCCAGCCGACTTTTTCTGACATCCGAACTTCAACTCAAGGAAACTTGTTTTGAGGATGTTAATGCGATTCAAGCGCGAGTGATAACGGATTTAAAATCGATTTCTGTTGATTTTTTCCAGACTTTCCATATGCTTTATGAACGCCGCAAATTAATGTGCACGCGATGGGTTATAAGACGGTGATTTGACGAAAAAGTGACTTTTAAATAAAGTACTTATTTTAGGCCAAAAAATATTCTTTCTCTGGCGTGAATGACGCTGTGGGCTATTTATATGATACAATATATTCAACAATTAATTTATTTGTTTTACAATATAATACAATGTGTTTCAAAAAGAACTTCGTCTCAGTAAGCTCTGAGTAACTAGTACTTGCAAATTATTAAAAGCTACTTGCCTTTTATTTATAACTGTTTATCTAGTGTCATTTTGACATTTGTTATTTTGTGACTAGTAATATGGGGCGAGCAACCCCAAATCCCGAAGTTTTCCCATTGCAAACGCACTTTTGGGAGCAGGTGTGTTGTCCTGGTGAAACATAATTTTTTTCTTTCTTTAAGTCAGTAGAGGCCTCTTCCCGCGAATTTTGGCATCGAGCCGGTCAAGGAGATTGGAGTAATATTCACCTGTAATTTTTCTGCCTTTTTCAAGATAATCAATTAAGAGGACCCCTTTCGCATCTCAAAACACACTGGCCATGACCTTTCCGGCAGATGCGATCGACTTTGTTTTCTTTGGCGCTGGTTCGTTCGTAGCTTCCACCCACTGCTTCGACTGCTGTTTCGTTTCTGGCGTGTAGTGATGAACCCATGTAATAAATACCTGCACAAAAAACGGTTAGATTTCCATTAAATCGATCCAAACATTGCTTCAAAGTCGTTTGCGCATATTCTTTCATTCGGTATTCAGCAAATGCGGCACCCACCTCGCGCAGAGTTTTCGCATCCCTAATTCGTCGTGCTAGATATTTCGCACCCTTTCTTTCGTTATCCCCACGGTCTCAGCTATCTCACTCACCGTCAAATGCCTATCGTCCCAACACGATATCGTGCACCTTTTCGATGGTTTCCGGTGTGGTTGCTGTTTTCGGCCGTCCTTCACGTGGGTCATTTTCGAGAGACGTGCGACCACGTTTAAAATCAGTTGCCTATCGTCCCAACACGATATCGTGCACCTTTTCGATGGTTTCCGGTGTGGTTGCTGTTTTCGGCCGTCCTTCACGTGGGTCATTTTCGAGAGACGTGCGACCACGTTTAAAATCAGTTGCCCACTTTTTAACGGTTGACATTGAAGGAGCAGAGTCCCCGTAAACTTTTGTCAACTTCGGATGAATTTTCTTAGGGGCTAATCCATCCAAAACGAAGAATTTTATGAGCGCACGATGTTCAAGTTTATCCATTTTAACGAAAAACACGAAAGACGTCTACTGCGAAAATTCGTGTAAACAAACTACTTGACAGAACAAGTTGAAACTTGTCATACGAACTAATGACAGGTGCACCCAGGCAAGACTCATAAATTTTCGCTGATTGGGACGCCATCTCTGTGTCAGGCCGAGAATTTTTCACTTTACACTCGTTCATTAGTTCGTCGTTTATCAGTTCAAATGAACGTATCTTTTAGTAAAGTTCATAGAATTTTGAAGCGTCGTTTACATATTGCCATGAATTGTGGTTTATATATTTACTGCACCACCATCCACAACTAATCTACCCAACTAGGATACTCAGCCGGTTGATTTCCAAAAATGGGGCTTCTTTCTTATCGGAAAAACGTGGAAATAAAAAATATTGGAGACACATTTACTCGAAAACGTTGTTTAATCAAATACAAAAACAAAATTACGAGAATACCAAACTCTTATAATTATCGGGAATAAATATGAACTACCATAACTATGGTCACACTCAAAAAGCAACCCGTACTCATTAAATATTAAATGTATCAATCACTACAATGTTCCCGGATAAATTCAGATGTAAATCTCCTAGAATTTTACTCTAGGCCCCTCCAACATGAGATCGATAACCAAAAAACACAAGTTTTTTATCTCACATGTGAGATTTAAAACACATCGGATATACACAGATATCCATGAATTATGTACATTCATTTTTAATAAATTTTAAATATAAATTAGGGAAAAATTCATAACATATCCCCAAAATCATATAATGGATAAGCCTGGACACGTCAAAATCTTATATATTACACTCGTATGATTTTCCGCACTCACTGATAATTATCAATTTCGTACACCCACAATCGTCCCCGCACTCAGCCGATGCACAGTTTCAGTCTGGGCCATCTTCCTCGATGTGCACATGTGAAGCGAACAGCTGCAGAGCACGCATGTTATTTATATCTTCTTATAAAAACGAAATTGCTAACTTCAAATCTAATTCTGCTACTTATGTCATTTTGATTATTGACATATTGATAGGCCTTGTCCCATACATCGCATCCATCTTTTCTTCCATTCTTGTCTGTCTTTCTTGCATTTCTATTAATATGTCCATTATACTCTTATCCCTGTTTACCCTGTCGTGCCCCTCTTCATGTATGGTGTTTGTTTTTACTTGACCTAATACTGCCCTTGCTTCAACCAAAGATTCTTGACTTCCAGTTTCTTGACTTGGCTGCCTCCATTCTCCTCCTGATTTAATTATTGCGTCCATCTTTGTGCTCTGTTTTGTGCTTTCAACCAATACTGCTAGTGTTCGCCCCACCGTTGGCCTAGCCAAAAATATGCAATGAATTGTGGTTTATATATTTACTGCACCACCATCCACAACTAATCTACCCAACAAGGATACTCAGCCGGTTGATTTCCAAAAATGGGACTTCTTCCTTCTCAGGGTTCCAATCGGAAAAACGTGGAAATAAAAAATATTGGAGACACATTTACTCGAAAACGTTGTTTAATCAAATACAAAAACAAAATTACGAGAATACCAAACTCGTATAATTATCGGGAATAAATATGAACTACCATAACTATGGTCACACTCAAAAAGCAACCCGTACTCATTAAATATTAAATATATCAATCACTACAACGTTCCCGCATAAATTCAGATTGTGAATCTCCTAGAATTTTACTCTAGGCCCCTCAAACATGAGATCGATAACCAAAAAACACAAGTTTTTTATCTCACATGTGAGATTTAAAACACATCGGATATACACAGATATCCATGAATTATGTACATTCATTTTTAATAAATTTTAATTATAAATTAGGGAAAAATCCATAACAATATGTATGCAGACAAAGTATCGGTTGTTCAACAGATCTTACCTAGAGATCACGCTAGTAGGCTTAACTATTCCAGTTTCTTTCAAGAAAATTTAAATAAAGACGAAATTCTTGATCTAATATTAACTGATGAAGCATGGTTTCATTTATGCGGGTTTGCAAATAAACAAAATTACAGAACATTCTTTACATCCTGTTAAAGTTGGTGCATGTTTAACTGTATTTCATCGTAGAAAAGTAGGACCAATATTTTTTCACAATAACATTAATAGCCAACGATACCGAGAACAGTTATTAACACTATTATTAATATTATAACTGTAACAGGACGAATCCAATGGGAGTTACTTCCAGCTAGGTGGAGCTACTGTATATACAACTCGTGAAAATTTAGCGTTTTTAGAACATTACTTCTCTCATCGAGTTATAAGCAGAGGTGTTTGGCCACGCATTCATCAGATTTTACTTCGTTAGACTTTTCAATTTTCAATATAAAACAAGAATGAATATCTTAAATGACTTGATGAATACACGAAATGAATAACCCCATATTATTATTATTATTATTATTATTATTATTATTATTATTATTATTATTATTATTATTATTATTATTTTCAATTCCTTTAATGTTTTTTTCACGTAAAAGTAACGTTTAATTAACATGAAATCTTTTCCTCTATATTATCACAAAACAATAACCACTTCTTCTCACAATTATTCTTGACTTATTTCGGCTTTTGATGTAGATATGCAAAACTATTTTTTTAAATAAATTGATAAAAATAACTTATGAAATAAAATTATCGTTCCAATTAAAATAAATAATTAGATATTCATTTATAAGAGAAATTAAATATATATTTATCAGAGCTTTTTTTAAAATTTTTAGCACGCTATGCTAACTTTCGACTTTGTAAGCATTTTAGTAGGTATGTAATTTATAGGTAACTCAATAGCAGTACAAAAACCAATGAGAATAATTGAACATTTTGATTTTATTTCTACCAGGGGAGATATTTTTTGCGAACACATTGTTTCCGCCAGATTAAATCGAATATTTATTGCCTCATGGCACGCCTATTGTCTCTTTAAAGAAAGACAGAAACGGCGCCGACGTCAAGTTAAATTGACCGAATGTTGGACGAGCGAAGGTCATAGGATTTCCCGTCTACAGAGGTACACGGTCACGTTACCGCGATGGAAAAATGAAATATTTATATAGCAGACAACATATCTTTAAAACTTTTGAAGTAAGTGGATTTATTTTATAGCGAGGACAAAGTTTTAAGTTTAAAGTTTATAAAGCAAACCTTTCGCTGCACATATAAAAATGTAAAAGTTCATGTATACATACTCAACATTTGAGATCCATGTTAAATATTATAAGAGCGGATTGATATACAGGATGTCCTTGAAATGAAGGGACAACTTATGATAAATGGAAAAATGTAATTATGTAGAATATAAATCCAAAATTTTGTGACACAATTACGACGCGAACCCCGAAATTAAAAACACCCCGAAACTTGTATTATGTGACGCCTATGAATTCAAAATATTCAGAATAGGTATAAATAATATACGCCGTTCACGATTCGAAGACATGCACGTGATCGACAGTATTTTCGGAATCGCCATCACAAAAACAATAAACGAAGTATAATATTTATATATCAACATAATTGCGAATGCATATTTATGTTGATGCGAATGTCCAGTGTTGACACATATCGTTCTGTTATATTTTACGTGTGTCTGTTTACTCTTGGTTTGAAATGCGGAAGGGGTTTTGCAGCCAATGTAAGCGACTTGTTTCATCCGCGATTGCAAACTGTTATAATTAACAGAATTCTCAAGAAAGATCCCTTTAATGCAATTAGATCTATATAAAAATCGGACAGGAGGTGTACCAGCACCGTTGGAGACTTTAGAGTATCTTATAGGGGTACACTTTCCAGGTTCAGAGGGTATGGGTAGCTGTAATACCAATCAACTTGTCACCTCTTGGGGAGCGACTAGGGATGATTGCGAACTATCAAACGGGATCTTTAAGTCTTATCTAATGAGACGGCCGATATGGTCGCTTGAACCATAAAAATCTGTAGGACCGGATGGAGTATTTCCCAAGCTTATACAAGAAGGAATTGCGGAAATTATGGGTCCCTTATTGGAGATATTCAAGGCTAGCCATGCCATGGGATATATCACGAGGGCATGGAGACAAACTAGGGTATGTTTATTCCCAAAGCTGTAAAAGGAACATATATCCACCCCAAATCATTTAGACCAATTAAGGTTACCTCTTTTATGTTTAAAACTATGAAAAGAATGAATTTTAAAGAAGGAGTTCTGGACATATCTCCTTTACACTCACTGCAATGGCCATACCAATGGAGAAATCAGATAAAGCTGTCCTGCATAGTTTGATGGAACAGGGGAGAGAGGTGAGGGGGGGGGGGGGGGCTCAAAAGGACTCTTCGTCATAAGGAAATTGCGCTTGCAACTTTCTTGGAGATAAAGGGAGGTTTTCATTTTGTCTTTCAGAATTCGATCTTAAAGGAATCCAAAAATAAAAATTACCACATGGATCGATAACATGCTGCGGAACAAAGTAGTTCATGCCAAAATGCAAAAAAAACAATCTTCATGAGAATTGCAATAAGGTGTCATCAAGGAGGAATTCTGTCACCGCTACTACAGAGTCTAGTAGTGGATTATCTCAACAGCATATTAAATGATCGGGGTTAAGGACGCAGGGGTTTACTGATGACAATTGTATTGTGTCCTAGAAGCTCCTGTGGTCAGTGTTGAGCATCATGTGAAATGCTCTGTGGATTGTGGAAATATGGTGCTGCAACTGCATACGTCTTCGCTGTTGATCTAATTGTTCTTGGGGTTATGGTGGCCCTTTTTCTTCTCGATTCAACTCGAAAGACGAATTTTGCTTCCCGTTGATATACAGATTCTTCTGCTCACCTTTGAGAAGTTCTGATTCTAATACGTTCATCTTCGTCTAAACGTTTTGATCATTGCAGTTTGATCTCCTTTGATGTTCTGTGTGGGCCTATCTTCGAACGTGGGGGAGGCATCTCTATAAAATCAGTAATAATTTCTTTCTTTCAAAAACCCAGCTATTTGATTAATTGTTTTTCAAATACCAATATCATTAATATTTTCGTCTTTCAAATTTGATATTTGTTTGTCATAATTTTTTTAAAAATAACATCTTCCTGACATTTACATCTAACCTATATACATTATTTTGAGTTTTCATATAAGATGATTCATTCAAGATTAAATCAAAGTTATTTTCCTTTTTATCATTAAGAGTTCATAACAATATGTTAGCGTAAATAGAGTATATGATTACCAAATGTAAACTTGTAATTAAAAAGTACTACCAAATCAAGTAAGTATTTGAGAAATTTTTTCGCTGCTTACTGCCTACTTATTTCACCGGTGCGGGAAGACTTTTGTCGCGCCGTGTTAAAAAAAATTCATTTTACTATAAAAAACTCGAGTATACGAATGCAATATTGTGTCAAAATTTCAAGTCAATCTATCTATTACTTTTCGAGTTTTGCGAGCGCAAACATACGCAGGCTGAATCTTTATAATGTATATATACCTACCGTTGAAAATATTGTAAATAAGTATTACGCTATTGGTACCGTTTTCAAGGTAATTTTACCGAGAATTTTCTGACAATATCGAAAAATATAGGTTCCATTTAAAAAAATCGAGAGCGAAGCGTTTGAATTTCAATAAATGTGGCATCGCCTATTTAAAACCCTGTATATATTTTTACATTATACCATCTTAAAACATATAAAGTGTTAGACCTCAAATTTATATCCAAAGAATAATTCGATGTACGATACCCATCTTCAACCTACGTCTTAAAACGTCAGACGTCAGGCTGAAGCTGTAAAATTTTTAACAAAAATTCCAGCATAATCATATATCACTGCAAAGGTAATTTAGGAGGCTATCGAAATATTTTATAAAAAATATAGCAATCCATTTAAACTGTAAAATCTGAAGGAGGGTGCGGGAAATTGTAACACCCTGTATATTCGTAAATAATTGTGCAATATCCGCTGTTATATACTATATACGTATCGAAAATCTCACCTTCCATCTTTATTAATTTTAACGCCAAACTCCGCCAATGCACTAATGGCGCACCCGGTATATTGTAATAAGAATGCAGCATTGGTGTATTCTCTTGAAGTAAAATAGATTAAATTTAGTGGTAAATTAATTAATTTCTTGTATAAATAAACAACATACTGGGCTAAAATTGATTAAATTAAATTTCACATGTGAAGTTACTCTAATTAATTACAAATCATTAAAACATCTTCTATTCTGCAGTGTATAAAATTGGTTCGTTAGGTGATTAGATAGTGGAGAAACTTTTGTGTAATCAGTATTAATAAGATTTACATAGTTTAAATTGCAGATTACATACATTTTGATATTCTGGAAAACGAGATTCTCATGTATATTATGTGAGCAATAATTAAATAGTGGATAACGTAATTAATGGAAAATAGAGTTAGCATAAATAAGTAGCAAATAATATTATTTTCCATGGAAATAAGGAAGGCCAGAACAAGATGAGTGAAACAGTCGACATAAGTGTAACGGCTGCGATGAAATCGACGACATTAATGTTAAAGGATGAATATAGACTACATATATTTTACTTATCCCTTGTGAATTTAGAAACAATTTACTTGTTTAAAAATTCTACTGGGAATTCTAAGAATACTTAACGAAAACTTGCCGCTCTTTGTGTGAGGGGATTTATACCGTATAGCATTTTATTGTGTCAATCGCAAAAGAAATTAAAATATTTTGAAATAAAGAATGAATGTTTCGCAATGAAATTGATTTATAAAAGCAAGATCAATCCGCGGTAATATTAGTTTTTACCAACAAAACACTTCCTGTTTCATTTTTATAATTTGTAATTAATATTTCTCTTTTACATGATACTTTTCCATAAAATGGCTGATTAAAATTTTAAGTTTAATTTGATTGCAAAGATCTTATTGATGTACCTAATGTTAAGGACATATATAAAGTATTACTTTTTCGAAGGTCAACTATTGATCGGTAGCAGTCGATAATGATTAGTGTTAAAAATAAAACGCTCTTCTTTAAAGAAATACTGGAAAGTTTTGTTAATATTCCTTTGATTGAAGGTGTCCATTAAATTTTTTACACAGTTTTTTTTTCTGTTTAGATGTATATTTTAAATTATGGGGTATTTGAATTTATATCGTTACTTACATAATCTCATTTCAGGTATATGATTCGAGAATGTAAAGTTGTAGAAATTTACAACAATTTATGAATGTAAACCTGATAAGAGTGTATATATCGTGATACATTTACTAATAGTACTTTCACCAAGACTTTTTTATGAGATATTTCTTTGAATGAAAAGTGGTGAAACAGAATAGGAAACTTCTGATATGAATATTTACCATGAAAGTCAACAAATTTTATTGTCGCGTAGTAACAAGTGTTCATTTGAAAAGTCAATCTAGTAGCATGTGATTTACTGAGAACATTTTGAAGTATGTCGTAAATTAAAATTTACTACTTAACCTACGAAGTCGTATATTTTGACAGTTTCATACAAATAAATAACAAAGAATAGGTATTTATTGAAAACTATAACAAATGTTGAAAATGTTGTCCTTCATGATCAATGCACTTTAAAATCCTCCGTTCAAAATTTCTGATTATATTCTGCAACATTACTGGATTTTTATTAATTTCCATGCATTTCTGTTCGATTCTCTGTAGCACATCATTCAAATTCAATATAGGTGTTCGAAATATGTTATTTTTTAGATAAGGCCACAAAAAGAAGTCGCAAGGTGTTAAATCGCATGAACGTGCAGGCCAGGCAATTTCAGTATTTCGACTGATTATACGCTCATCAAAAAATTCTCTTAAATAATCCAAAGATTCTGCAGTACAGTGACAAGGTGCTGAAACAGACTTTGCCGAACTTTCGTCCGTCAGATGTCACTTATTAAATAAGTGCCACCTTATAGGATGAAATTTGCTTTATCTAGTAAGGGATTTCGGCTTAATGTCAAATACAGATACAGATCTATTTATAAAGATTTGTATCATTTGTATACATTGCTTCACTAGCTTAACTGACGACGCCTATAGATGGCAGAAGCATATGTCTTAAGCAGAAGTAAATGCTGAAAATACGAGGTATTGTCCAAGTATACAGTTACAGATATGTAAATTATTTACATGTCTGTTTCATAATGAAACAAAAGCGTTATACGTGCATATTAACGTATAGATATATTTAAAACCTTTTTTGTACACGGGCTACTCAGACAATATTTGAAATCTAGTTGTTTAAGTACCTTTGTCATATTCGCCAAATATAACCTTTCTAATCAACATTTCAGTTGACAGGTCATATTTAAGTGAATTAGTTTTGTTTACACATCATTTAATAAATGGTAACTTTTTGTAAAAATGGAAATGTCGCGTGAAAATTTTGAGGAGTGATTTATTATAGTTTCAAATGCGGTTTAACACGGCAAAATAGCGTCGACTGACTTCATTTGACTTTTAGGGATAAATGGCCATTCAAAAGTAATGGTTATAGTTGGTTTGATGAATTTTGTCAAGGTCATCCATCGACGTCTGCTGCTGCTATTAATGTTGATCCTGTGCGTGAAATTATTGAATGAGGTCCACATGTCACACATGCCATATACGCTTGACTTTGCCTGAAAATTTTCGAGACATGATTTATTATGCTTCGAAATGTGGTTTAACGCCGAAACAATGCGTTGACTGACTTTATTCGACTTTTTGGGATAAATTAGCATCCAAAAGTGATGGTTACAGTTGGTCTTCAGAATTTTATCAAGGTCACCCATAGACGTCTGCTGCTCCCATTAAGGTATTGAGCATTGGCATTGGGTGTGCGCGTTGAGCATTGGGCATTGGAATTGTCATTGGCATTGCGTAGTGGCATTGGGTATTGGCTTTGGGCATTGGCATTGGGCATAGGCATTTGGCATTGGCATTGGGCATTGGCATTGGACATGGGCATTGGGCTTTGGCAGTGGGCATTAGCATTGGCATTTAGCATTAGCCATTGGCATTGGCATTGGGTATTGGCATCAAACCAATACACATAATTTTGCATGAATATTATTACGTACGAAAGCTTTGTAGTTGTTGGACCCTACGATTTGATAGAAGCTCAAAGAACAAGGCCGTCTCATATGATGAATAGAAATATAAAAAAAAATTAAGAGAAGTTCAAATTTATTCTAGAATATCGTTATTGGTGGCGAAATTGAACTTATTCGAACGATTCTGAAAGTAAAATCTTACTGTATTCTATTTTGATAAGTTTGTAAATGTTGTTTATATGAATCTGGATTTCAAATTTTATTATCTTGCATACTAGGGAGGTGCACAGAGGCGGACAAACAACTGCCCGACTCATTTTTTGCATCGTAAAATGGGTTATCGATCTCTCAAAAATAGCATATGAATGGCAGATAATATCCTACATTGAATTTGTATTTCAATAATCTTCAAAACTTGAAAACTGATTTACAAAGTGTTAATTTTGTTTAAATGTTGTCAAACGTCAAAATGACAGTTTTTTCGTCCGCCGGTTTACCACCTGTTCCAAATTTACTTTGCACACACCCATTTTCTCATCTTGACTTATTTCTTCTATTAATTTATTAATTTGTAAATACTAGATTTAAATAACAGCAATATATTAATTGTTTTGGGACCATTACTCGTAGCTTAAACTACTGCAGGTCCTCCTTTTAACATTACAGGGATTCATTATAGAATTTTCACGATAAGAAGGCGTTCACGTCGTTGATAGAAACTTCGGTCTAACAAATATGCATTTATCAAAATACCCACTTGATATGAAGATACTAATTAAGTTATTCCAGGTCTACACAGCATTCGTGTTGTCTGCCTGTAAACAACTCGAGCGTTGTTGACAGATTGCGAAATTTACAAAAATTATGTTGACATTTAGGTTATATCGCATCTATTGTTTTGTTCAGTTTTGATGGAATAAATGACATTTTTTGAACATAACCTGTAAATATTCTTTCAATGGAGACTGTGGTTAAATAAAAATTTAAAAAAGGTATATAACCCCTTACCACAATTATTAGTCGTATCCTAAATACGTATTTCGACAACTAAGTTGTCATCATCAGTAGGTAAAAACTACTAATTAAAAGTCGCACATGAGGCACAGTAAAGTAAGAAAAACGCTTCCGCACAACTACTATACACTGCATCCCCGTGAAGACTAAATTTAACATGCCAATCTAAAACTACGAGACAAACACTTGCCTCTTAAGGAAAAAGGTCTAAACATGTGTTAAATTGTCGAACAAAGGAACGGCAGACATTCATCTCTAAGGAAGGCGCCACTAAATTCGATTTTAAAAAACTACGATGACCCACTATTAAACTAAATGAAACACCTTATATTTCCACAAAACAATAGTATATTTAACTATATATATATTTCATGTGCATTGGACACATCAGTAGTTATTATTTAAACGTATTATCTCGAGCACATGCATAGTAAAAACATCTATTCTGGGTAGGGGTGTAAAGAATTTTTCAATTACAAATGGTTAAAAAGTATGGTCGTATATTGCAGAAACTAAACTCTATAGAAATTCCGAGAAGGACAAAATTGGGATGGGCCGTTACATCCGAAAAGACAAGACATCTGACTGTGTTGTGTTATATTAAATAACAATCAAATAACGTGAAAAGGATCTATGAATTATTAGACATTGCAGGTATACAATTTAAAAGCCAATTATAAATAGGTGACATGTCATTGTTAAGGAGTTAAGCACTTTGAATATAATGAATAGAATTCACGGTTGGCTCTAGGTGAAACATGATTAATAATTTACTAAACAAAACACCCGGTACATTTGCTCCACAAAACGCGAAACAATTTACATTTTGTGAAACAAACACACCAAGTGCTTCATTCAGTAAACCATTGTTAAGGAGGTAATTTTTTCTTTTTTTTTCACGTGTATGGTCTCCCACATATCTAAATTTCTGCTGTTGCCCCCCCACCCACTTATGGTAATAAAAATGTGAATAAATAGCTGAACGGTATTGGAGATTTATCGCTATTCAAGGAGGTATGTTTATTTTTCGCGATAAATATACTTTCATAAGCATCAAGTTCGTGGGGTTTATTAATTCCTTTGATCAACTTCAAACCTGTAATCGGTACATTGTGCAGTGTGCTCAAAGCGTGATTTGCGACATTTGATTTATCCGGTCTATTGTATTTGATATGCGATATGTGTTCTTTAAAACGGGTCATTATAGGTCGTTTAGTTTGGCCTATATATTTCAAATTACAATCCGCGCAACTAATTTCATATATCCCTGATTTCAAATTGGAATTAATGCAATTTGGTTCATGCAAGTCGGTTGTCCCGCGCATAACAGCAGATTAGTAAGAGGGTTTTTAGAAAACACTTTTCCTAATCGTGTTATTTCCGGGAGGGGTACGATAATATGGCCACCTCGATCACCCGATCTCAATCCCTGCGATTTTTTTCTGTGGGGTTATGTCAAAGAAAATCTTTACGGTCTTCTAACAATACCGAACTTGCAACAGTTGCAAGTTAAACTGTTTAGAATTTTCGAGACAATAACCCCTAGAAATCTCGAGGGAGTGAGGCGGGAGTTTTACAATAGGCTCGGCTATTGTTTGGGAAGAGAGGGCGGTATTTTCGAATCCTATATTGAGTGACTTTCTTAAAATTTAAATTTATTTTGCAGAATTATTGATTTTTTTACTTTTATCTTTTAGAAAACGTGTTTTTTTATTACTTAAAATTACTTTTCCGTAGCAGCTAAGAATACAATAATAATAATAAACTGGACCTCATTATGTCTGAAACAAATGGGCAAATTACGTATACAGAACGAATATGCAAACGACTATATCCTTGCGCGGTTTAAGTCTTACTAAATTCTTAACTGCAATGTGCTGCAATGCTGCGCGTAGAGGGGATTCGCTGTTGCCACTCATTGCTGACTATGACCCGTTCCGAGCTGGACCTATCGGTGTATATATATATATATATTTAGTGTTTATAAGAATTTTATATTTCTTATTTATTTTATTGGCCGTGTCTTAATATTAAAAATAATAGACTTTTTATTGGTTTAGCGACCTTTTATTGAATTTTGTTGTTTTATTCTACGACGTTTCGACTTTTATTATTATTCAGTCTTTTTCAAGTAACTAGAAACAAGAATTAATACCATGAAAACATGAGAACTGTGTTTGCTTTTGTGAGATTGAATTAACAATTAAATTAACAATTAAAATTAAACTTAGATTAAAGACTGAATTACAAATTAGATTAACAATTAAAGTTAAAATTTAATATTAGATTAATAATGAGTAAGGACAATTAAAGTGATTACATCTGTATAAATGAATTGAAGATTTGAATTAAAATACAATGCAGTAAGGTAACTAGAAACAAGAATTACTACCATGAAAACGTGAGAGCTGTGTTTGCTTTTGTGAGACTGAATTAACAATTAAATTAACCATTAGAATTAAAATTGGATTAAAGACTGAATTACCAATTATATTAACAATTAAAGTTAAAATTTAAACTTAGATTAATAATGAGTGAGGAAAAATTAAAGTGATTAAATCTGTATAAATGAATTGAAAATTTGAATTAAACTACAATTACAGAAAGAAAGAAAATTACAGAAATAAACAATGAATGAACAATGAATGATAATAAAACTCACCGTTTTTTTTGGTTTTTAAAAGCACGCATTCTGTGTAATATGTGTTTTAGGGACATCCGGGACTTTGTTTTATGACGAACCGATCGCACTGGTTGGAATATTGTAAGTGTGTGGCTTTGTTAAGAGAGGTTTATTTCTGTTCTATTTTGGAATTTAGTAAATCGGTCAGGACCGTGTTTAGGGGTATGTAGTACAAGTATTTACAAATGGGAACTGATAAAAAGTTTTTTGTGGATTGTGTTTGTGTGTGCGGGGGGGGGGGGGGGGGGGGTGATTTTATCTATTGTTTAATGAGTGGGTAAACAAAATTCAATAAAAGGTCGCTAAACCAATAAAAAGTCTATTATTTATATATATATATATATATATATATATATATGTATGTATACTATTTTACATGCTCTTAGTTTACTTCACTCTTAAATAGAAAATATGAGTACAAAAGATTTCAATAATTGATTAATACAGGGTGGAGGAAAAGTACTGCATATCGCTTGTAACTTTTGTATGAGCAAGTTAATTAAAAAATTTCTTATACAAAAGATGGTTTATATTATATTTCGCATCAATTGGTAGTATTAGTCTTTTTCTGAGTAGACTATTTTAATGCAAGGCCAACTAATTTTTTTTTCTTAAATGGCGTCATGCATTTTTTTTACATATTTAAAAGACATTTTTCTCGTGAATATAATGGTATGGAATTTATAGGCGGTTGTATAAGAAAATTTTCAAGAAAATGGTCAAAAACCTTTATGATTCCTAGTGACAGCTCAGTTGTCTTGATTGAATAAATTATTCTGTTTTTAAATGTCATGACATAATATGAAAAAACTTGACAATCACGCGTCATTCGATAAAATTTTGACATTTATTTTGGCTGTAAAACGTTAATTTATGTAAAAAAAGGAAAAAATATCACAAAAAGAACGAATCGAAGTTTTGATTATTGTTGGTTACGGTAGTAGGAAACGTACGCAAGCTGATGTCTTTATTTAATAATAAGTATCCTGAGCGGATTCAGATTAACCAAACAACAGTAAGTCGTATTGCAAAACGATTTAATGAGACGGGTACCGTTAAACACGCTTCAAAAATCGATCAACCAAGAACAGTAAATGACGGAGATAAGGCTCTAAACGTATTATTAGATGTTGCGGAGAATCCCAAAATTTCGACCACAACTCTAGTTTCAAATAATATGTGCTCCACCTAATTTTGAAGCAGTAGCAAGAAAGTACTTAAATGAGGTGTTTCTTGGCAGGTGGATTGGTAGAAGAGGTCCTATCGAATAGCCTGCTAGGTCTCCAGATTTAAATCCTTTGGATTTTTTGATGTGGGGCTATTTAAAGATTGAAGTCTACCGTACTCGACCCAATAATCTCGAAGATTTACAGCTTAGAATTCAGACTGAAGTCAATAGGCTTTCACCAATTGCACTCCAAAATGTTTTGGAGGAGTTTAGAGACCGACTAGGTCATTGTTTGGCAGTAAATGGTGCACTTAAACAATTAATTTTCTCAAGTCCCTTTTTTTTTCTAGTTTTTAAATTAACTCACCGTTTTAGTTTGTACATTACAATAGCACTACATTTTAACAATGGTTTTTTTTAATTAATTTCATTAATGTTTCATAATTTCACAATAATGAAGGTTTTTGACCACTTTCTCGAAAATGTTCTTATACAATCCCCTATAAATTGTATATCATTACATTCACAAAAAAAAGTCTTTTAAATATCTAAAAAAAATATGACGCTATTTAAGAAAAAAAAATTAGTTGACCTTGTATTAAAATAGAGTACTCAAAAAAAGGAATACTACCAAGTGATGCCAAATATTATATGAATCATCTTTTCTATAAGTATTTTTTTAATTAAATTGCTCATTCAAAAGTTGCAAGCGATATACAGTACGTTTTCTCCACTGTGTATTTGCCATTGTGTGAAATTTTTCTAAATAATTTCATATCCGTTACAAGCTTAAAAATAGGCTGCAAATTGTATGAATGAAATACTTGCATAGTAAATATGACAATAAGGAGGAAAATAAGGAATAACAGTATTAAGAAAAGTATAGGGGAAGTGTGATTGAGGAGGTAAAAATATTTGTTTAAAATAAAGTCAGCATGACTTAAAATTAAGAAAAAAATAATGGAAAATTCTCTTCATTTTTCACCAGAAGAAAACTATTTTAGATATACGTTTAATCGCTCAATATCTTAAAAAAAATCTAAAAAGTTATAACGTAGTGAATGCTGTATACATTTAATAACTATCATACTATTTACTTACTTTCCAGGTTTAACATGAAACTCTTTTCCATGGTAGCTGTGGTATATAGCTGCGATTGACCAGGCGACTCCGATGCCCAAGAACACGTTCACGGCATTACTACCAGTTACGTTACCAATACTAGCATCTGCATATTTGTCCTGGATTGCTGCTACTTTGCTTGCGAAGGTATCTGTCATCAAAGACCTATTTTACTGATCAACAATGTAATTAATACGACACAAAAATATTTTTTATTTCGAATGAACAAGGGACGATCATTAGTTTTACCATAATGTTTGAAATAACTAGTTTAAATATAAGCAAAAAGTACGAATTATTTGATTTTCGTTAGTAATATTTTGTTAGAATTTTCTGATATATCTCTCGAGTAGTTCGTCAATTTATTGTATCTTAAATAATCGAATGAACACAAAGCTCTAGACACACAGACATATACTGAATAAGTTTAAATTTAAAAGTTAAACTTAACGCTTTTACAAGCATTCGAATAAATGTAGTGTAAATAGAAAAATTAGAATTTGATTAAAATCGATATTTTTGGTAACAAAAATAAAATATTTAAAGGAATCTCTTAGAATTGAAATTCTTATGGTGATCGGCTACGGAGATAGATATAGAAGCATTTCGAGGTAGGGCAACTGCTCCAGGAAAGGTACCCCGATCAACCCCCTATTTCACAAGGAACTGTATTCAAAATTGAGGCATAGTTTCGAAAACTTGGTCATATGAAATCTTTGTAGAGATTTTTGTTCTTGATGACAAAAAAAAAGCGTTCAGTATTGCTAAAAATCCAAGATCTACGTTACGCCAAGTAGCTTTGGAAAATGGCATCAGCCTTACAACCATATTAAAGTGTTTTAAAAAAGAGAAGCTTCATCCCTATAAACTTCAAAACGTTCCAGAGTTAACAAAAGATGATTCAGGCCGCTGTCTTCAATTTTCTGAGCAAATGATGGCTTTGTTGGACAGAATTTCTTTAGACAACATAATGTCGAAACTATGCCTCAATTTTGAATACAAATTGAGGCATAGTTTCGAAAACTTGGTCATATGAAATCTTTGTAGAGATTTTTGTTCTTGATGACAAAAAAAAAGCGTTCAGTATTGCTAAAAATCCAAGATCTACGTTACGCCAAGTAGCTTTGGAAAATGGCATCAGCCTTACAACCATATTAAAGTGTTTTAAAAAAGAGAAGCTTCATCCCTATAAACTTCAAAACGTTCCAGAGTTAACGAAAGATGATTCAGGCCGCTGTCTTCAATTTTCTGAGCAAATGATGGCTTTGTTGGACAGAATTTCTTTAGACAACATAATGTTTTCGGATGAATCTACATATACTCTAAATGAAGAAGTGAAACGCCAGAATTGTAGATATCGGACTGGCACGAATCCTCACTGGATGCGCGAAAATCACAGCCAACGCCTAGAACAAGTAAACATTTGAGCAAGCATACTCAATGATCGTCTACTAGGTCCTATTTTTATTGATGGTAATCTTACCGGAGCAAAATAACTAAATCTTCTGGGGCATGAAATTGTTCCAGCTTTAGCAATTTTATATCCAGATCCTCAAGATTCATATATTCTTTGGAACACATTAAGGTTTCAGTAGGATGGAGCACTAGCTCACTATTTCCTTTGTGTTCGACAGTATGTAATCAAGTTTTTCCAAATAGATGGATTTGGAGGAGGGGCCAGCCAGCTCACCCGATTTAACTTTGCTCGATTTCTTCCTTTTGAGTTATTTAAAGAGTCAAGTTTTTAAAATAAAACCTAACAATTAACATGATTTGAAAGAGTGTATCTGAACGGAAATTAGAAATATTGCACCTGAAACTTTACACAACGTTAAAGGAGAGTTTTATTTTAGATTAGGAATTTGCCAACAAATGAACGGAGAACACTTTGAACATTTGCTACGTTATTAACGAATCTAAATTTTTGGCCTTTTTTGTGATATTTACTTACAGTCTTCTTTGGCTAGACAAAATGTGATTATTTCAAAAACTATTGCAGATATATACAAAAAAGGTTTAAGTATATCAATACGTTAAGCACGTATTACGCATTTGTTCCAAATGAAACAGACATGCAATATACATATCTGTAACTGTACACATGGACAATACACCTCGTATTTTCAGCATTTACTTCTGCTTAAGACACGTGTTTCTGCTATTTACTATTAGGCGTCATCAGTTAAGCTAGTGAAGTAATTAAAGCTTAAATCGCCTATAAGGTATAAGGGTTGACATTTTCGGCATAGTCTCTTTCGTCCGTCAGATGTCACTATATTATATGGTGCTACCTCATAGGACAAAATTTGCTATACCTTATAGGCGATTTAAGCTTTAATTACTTCACTAGCTTACTGATGACGTCTAATAGTAAATGGCAGAAACACGTGTCTTAAGCAGAAGTAAATGCTGAAAATACGAGGTGTATTGTCAATGTGTACAGTTACAGATATGTATATTGCATGTCTGTTTCAACATATTCCAGATATGATAATCATGTAGGATTTGTTACTAAGGCTGTTAAGAGTACTATTCGAAACTAAAGCAAAAATTATTGCAGGACATTAAAAGAAAAATAGTGTGACTTCATAGTTCAAAAATGGATGACGTCATGAACAAGTGAAGCAACTTACAATAAGCACAATCAGAAATAAGAATTGACCTGCTTCAGTGTTTTCGACAAAAGTTTTGAAGTTTCTAGATTTATTTCATGAGTAGTTTCTACACAGTATTATAACATGAAAATATTTAAAATTTTGAACATACGAGGGTCACTTTTTATATTTTTATAAAATCTGGGAAGAAAACAAAATTTTTGGAACAAACTATTTTATTGTTTTTCAAAATATTCGCCTTTATGGTCTATCTATTCACTTTTGCATGCGTACGGACCAGTTCTCAAAACAATTTTTTCACTCTGAAGGTTGTAAAGGTTCTAAAGGAATTGTTGCGATGTGTCCTGTACAGCCGAAGAAAAATAAGCTCATTTTCTTAGAAGTGCTCCTTGCACGAACAACTTTTGTGGGGTCCGGTTCATCTTGGAACACCCATACAGTACATATATCCATGTTTCGTGACCAGTGACGATGTTGTATACGGATTTTGCGGTTCCTATGTCGAATTTTTTGCGCATCTCTTTACACCAATTAACACGAGCTGCTTTCTGTGCTTCCATCAAGTTATGTGAAATCCATCTGGAACATATTTTTTTTACATGTGAAATTAAATGAATTGCAGTCTGCGATATGCCAATGTAAACCAATTGTAAACTGTCTTCTCCGATGGAGCTCCATTACCAAAAGTTGACCGAAGTGATATAACGCATTCTTGTGGAGTTTGGCCTTTTTTATAATGGTAAAAAATCATCCAACGAAAACCTGGACTAGTAATCTCCGTTATTTTACAAACACACTGTCTTAAAACTGTCACTGTCAACAAACTACTGACTCAATTTCTAAGCTATCGCAGATTTCTCATTGACAAATGTCAAACTTTAAAAATATAGTGATTACATATGTCAAAAGCACCATCTAGTGGTCGATTGTAAAAATATAAAAGGTGTCCCTCGTGTTTGATGTTAACAACACATGTACTTTATTGATAGGAATAAATAACAAAATTTTAGCTTTCTATAGAGAAAACTATTAGTAGTAGAGTCATTTAAAGGAGTATTTAAAGGAAATTTTAAATATATTAAAAAGAAATAAATAAAACACAATATAAAATCTAGCATAAAGTTATTACACTTATTACACTGATTTAATTTAAAATGCTCTAGAGTAGACTTTATATATATTTATTAATGTAATCATTACTTAGCATGCAAAGCTTGACTTTGCCAATTCAGTTACTTTTACTTTGCCTTTTTTGTGTCAACAGTTTTAAAAAGAAAATTCACACTGATGCAATAAGTAACAAGGAACGGGTAACAGATTGAGTGTAAAACGAAATAATTTATTAATCTGCTTTATTAAAAATTTATGCGGACACGTTGATTTTATACGACATGCTATACAAACAAAGGCGGAGAGAAAGTAAGAAAAAACTTCTTCATTAGATGCAACCTTTTCACGTACAAAACATAATTCATTCGGAAAATATAATTGCCACTGAAATGGTTGTAAATGGGGAAAAATTTTAATTTTTGTAGAAAATCGAGGTAATTCTCGAGTTTTACGCGTTACTGACTGCAAAGAGGTTTATTGAAAACTGGCCAGAACTCGCTGATTTTTACTTGAAACAACTTCTATGAAAAAGTGTAAGCAATTTTGGTGTTTAGATTAAGAAACTTTTTGTAGTCTTCACTATATTCAAATATTCTTGTTGCTGCAATCAACTTAAATTCGATTTTGTATTTCATTATATCGTTGTTTACGTCCGACTATTTAAATAATAATACAGGGGAAGTTTTTGTTGTCAACCTAAAATGAGAATTTAGTTTAGTTTAGAATGAAAATCGATTATCGATAATCGAAGTTAATTAAAAGTCACAAACAATGCAGTAGGGAATATTATGTGTCTTTGGTAAGTATTTTAGTGTCCAATTAACTTATTTCTACTGTTTCTTATTTTGAAAAAGGGTTCAAGACCTCATAATAAAAAAAAACAAAAATAAATAAAATCCTAAACCTAATCCTAAACCGAGTATCATTTTACCTGCTGTTAAAGTAAGTTATTTATTGCTAGTGTCAATTTCTGTTTATCCTAAAATATCCCTAACAATATATCTATGGTGGATACAATATCTGGTGAATCCTTCTATCGAAATAACTCAACCGTAAACATAACTCTGCAAATATCCGAAAGAACTTTCATATAATTCTACCCTAAATCAATAGATCTTTAGTTTTAGTGTAGCAACGTCATCGGCAATAGTAGCTATGTAAAGCTCTTAATACACCATCATAGAAATACATGTAAAAATAACATGTATGAATGGTTTTCCAGGTCGAATTGTTTGCAGTCGCAGCCTGCGCCGAGGACGTTCGGGAAGCCGGTTGCGCAAACAAAAAAATAATGACTGATAGTCAGGCAGCTATTAAAGCCATTATGAATTCATCTACCAGGTTTAAGTTGGTGAAATATTGTAAACAGGTCCTCAATAAACTGGCACAACACTGTATCGCTGATATGGGTGCCAGGACATGACGGAATTAAAGGCAATGAGATAGCCGACGAACTGGCCAAAGAAGGTACTAATAGGAACTTCAAAGGACCAGAACCTGTAAGTGGAATCGCTAAGGATTCCGCTAAAAGGGAGATCTGGTTATGGCTGGAAAAAGAACACAAAAATATATGGAGGTTAACGAAAGGTCAACGCCATACCAAAACACTACTAAGAGAGCTGGATGGATGGTTTTTGGTCAACCTAATTCGTAGTAACAAAAAAGAAATTAAAATAATTACCGTCTTAATAACCGGACATTCTCCTTTAAGGAAGCATCTGTACAGCATGGGCTTGGTTAGTGAGCCCTGGTGTAGGAGATGTGAAAAACAGGAGGAAACTAGTCTTCATGTAATATGCGTGTGAGGAACTGAAGTTACTCAAACAGAAATACTTCGGCAGAGATCTATCTATTGGATCCTTCGAGTGTACTCAAACTTCCCCTGATGAGGATAGTGGCTTTTATCGAGGACACAAGACTAATAGAGTGGAACTGGGGATAGTACAAATAGCAGTGTGTTTCAGTGCCTGGACGTTCTGGTGCCCAACTCAAAACAGAAGAAGAAGAAGAAGATTATGTATGAATACATGTAAAAGTATATGTAAAAATTGAAACGCTTGTTGCACCAATAACAAGTGTTCATTTGAAAAGTCAATCTAGTAGCATGTGATTTACTGAGAACATTTTGAAGTATGTCGTAAATTAATTTACTACTTAACCTACGAAGTCGTATATTTTGACAGTTTCATACATACAAATAAATAACAAATAATAGGTATTTATTGAAAACTATAACAAATGTTGAAAATGTTGTCCTTCAAGATCAATGCACTTTAAAATCCTCCGTTCAAAATTTCTGATGATATTCTGGAACATTACTGGATTGTTATTAATTTCCATGCATTTCCGTTCGATTCTCTGCAGCATATCATTCAAATTCAATATTGGTGTTCGAAATATGTTATTTTTTAGATAAGGCCACAAAAAGAAGTCGCAAGGTGTTAAATCGCATGAACGTGCAGGCCAGGCAATTTCAGTATTTCGACTAATTATACGCTCGTCAAAAAATTCTCTTAAATAATCCAAAGATTCTGCAGTACAGTGACAAGGTGCTCCGTCTTGTTGGAAATATGCATTTTGAAGTTCATCATCATGCAACTGATTGACAAATGGTTGTAAAATTTCCGTACGGTACCTTTGAGCAGTTAACGTTCTCTGAAAAAATATTGGTCCAATGATTCGCCTTTGGCTTATCACTGCCCAAACACCCATTTTCTCTGGATGTAGCGATTCTTCATTAATTACATATGGATTTTCACTACTCCAAATTCTTGTATTTTGTGAATTTAGGTATCCCGTTTTATAAAACCATTCTTCATCAGTAAAGATGACACTTTGCGAAAGTTCTCCATTATTGTTCATATTTACAAACCAATTACAAAACTGTAGTCTACGTTGGTAATCAATTTCTAACAATTCTTGTACTGCTGTGACATGGTATGGATAAAGTTGCATATCTTTTTTTAATAACTTGTGAGTTGTACCAACAGAAAGGTTTATTTGTTGATTCAAATGTCGAACAGATGTTTGTGGTTCATTTTCCATTATTTCTTCAACACGATTGACAACTTGAGGTGTACGTTTCTTAACTGCTCCGCTGCCTGATTTTCTTAAGAGACTACCAGTTTCAGAAAAAAGTTTTAAAGTTCTATCCAAAGTATTCTTAAGTTGTATATAATATATTACAAAATGTGGAAACTCAACTTGAAATTCTACCATGCAATCTTGAACTGAATCAATCCATAAACCATCAATTTTATTACCACTTCGAAAATAAGCCTGGACTAAAAAAACTTTATGTTCTAAAGTGAAAGCCATTTTAAAATTGAGAAGCAATTTATTTAAACCAGAATCGATGCACGATTATTTTATGCACTAACTGATATTTGTGATTGACATTATCAAATGTCATTTGGATTTACGTTTACGGAACAACAAACACATACTAATATATTTGCGTCTTATTCTATCAAAATTTCAAAGTAACCTAGATTGACTTTTCAAATGAACACTTGTTACACGTTAATATTTAGAATCAAGGATGACCAAGGGAAATGACATTTTGTTGTTGGCAGTACCTAAAAATTACTTGAAATAGCTTCTTTTGTGTTGTCTTTTTTGATTTATTGTGAGTTTCTGAATGACTGGTATTAAAAAAATGAATGAATTTGATACAGTAGATAATAAATAACAACAAAAACCAAAACCATGATATGCTGATGTCATCTACCAATACTAACGTCTTCAACCAATTTTAAAAACTATAATCTCTAGAACTAACTAGAAATACACGTGAATGATCTTGAAATTTAGGGCAGGATCTATTTCGTCAACCTTTGTAATATATAATAAATAAAATGTAGAAATACATATAAAAATTGACGCCAAATTTGCTGTAATACACGCTTCAAGAGACATTGTTCAATAAATACATTGAGAAATACCGGGTTACTACAAAAGAATCATCGGGTTTGAGAAAGCTATATTTCAGAAAGTATTATAGAATAATAAATGACATGTCTATAGTCAGCAACAACCTTCAAGTTTAGTTTAGTTAAGTATAGCAAGCGCCAATTAAGTTGGCGCGAGGAGGGGGTACGCAGAAGCCGTTTTTAAAAACGTCCACCCCCACTACTCAAGTAATTGTCAGAATACATTTGTCATTGACGTTTGACGGAACATAATGCTTTGCTAGGGGATCATAAAGTGATACACGTTCAGAGGTTAGAATTATCTGACATTTGATGTAAAACCAAATACAAATCTCCCCACTACTTCTAATACTGCGCGAACTTACCCCTCCTCGCGCCAACTTAATTGGCGTTTGCTATACATCGCTTGACATGCGCACACCGAAACCAGCACGCAGTATGCAAAATGGCGACGATACAACAGAAAGCATTTTGCGTGTTAGAGTACGCGCGATGTTTCTCGCTTGTTACGGTGCAACGTGCGTTCCGACGACAATACGATAGGTCATCAGAGCATTCTACGATGGCATCGAGAATTTCAGACAACAGGTTCACTTACTAAACGTAAAACCACCGCACGCCCACGAGTGCCTGAAACAACGGTGGATGCGGTTAGACAATGCTTCGTGCGTTCGCCACAACAATCTACCAGTGACGCAGGCCGTGCACTTGGTATTCCTCAGCAAACTGTTTGGAAAATTTTGCGAAAGCGTTTGCGATTCAAGCCGTACCGTATACACATGGCGCAATGTTTACGTCCAGACGACTATGTCAAGCGAACCGAGTTTTGTTGTGAGATGCAGACAGCAATATAGGACGACGAATTTGCTAATCCTCTCGTGTTTAGCGACGAAGCGACATTTCATTTAAGTGGCAAGGTGAGCCGTCATAACATTCGGATATGGGGTACGGAACTACCTCATGTCATTGTGCAACATGAAAGGGATTCTTCAAACTTGAATGTCTTCTGTGCTGCATCCAACACAAAAGTGAACGGACCGTTTTTCTTTCGTAAAAAAACTTTGACCGGTATATCCTACCTCGATATGTTACAGTTGTAGTTATTTCCGCAACTGACAGATGATTCAAACAACTTTATATTCCAACAAGATGGTGCTCCGTCTCATTGGTATAATGAAGTGCGTCGGTATCTAAACGAGGTGCTCCCTCAACGTTGGATAGGCCGTTGTGCTGAAACACATGTGGCATTGTATGCGTGGCCTCCCAATTCTCACGATCTTACCCCGTGTGATTATTTCCATCGGGAGTATATTAAAGACAGAGTTTACGTACCACCATTACCTACAACACTTGAGAAACTCAGAAGACGCATCATTGCTGCTGTTAACAGTATCGACCGAGACACCTTCCAGCGTGTATGGACTGACCTGGACTATAGTTTGGACGTTTGTCGTGTGACTCGAGGAGTCCACATTGAACATTTGTAAAGATATGCTCACAAACTTGATTATTTTCTCTGAATATGGACATGTAATTTACTATTATATCTATAATACTTTCTGAAATATAGCTTTCTCAAACCCGATGATTATTTTTTAGTAACCCTGTATATTTAATTTATGATGGTGTTTGACTAGCTTTAGAATAGGTACAATGTAGATAGAGGAAGAAGCTATATAATACTAACTATTCTTAAGAAAACAACTGGCCTTATTTAGCCCATAGATATGTATGGATTTTAGTATGGAAAATGTCTTAGAAAAAAAATCCGATTTGGATGTACTTGGAAATTATGATGTCCATTATTTTAGGTATCAAATTAAGTTCATAATGCAAAACAAACAAGCTCCACCTTAATCCAGATCTGCCTAACGTACTATATGTAGTACGCTTCTAACAAGTCTTAGCATGCAAACGGGCAACCATTGTATAATACGATACGTTATAGTACATATCACATCTATTAGTAGGGACAGATTTAAGTACTTACTTACTAACATCCACCCAACAAATAATACAAATTTTGATCAAAAGTGAGGAATTCGCTAAAGTCAGACCATTGTTTGATCATGTAAACTAGAAATTCATTGAATACGTTCCAGCTAGCGGAATGCATTCTATAGATGAAGCCATGATACTATATTGTGGACGCCATGGCTGTAAGACATTCGTCACTAATAAACCAATTAGATAAGGTTACAAATTACGGGTTGGCCCAAATCGAGTAGGATATATCAACTGGTTTGAGCCTTACCAAGGTTGTTCTACTAATATCAGTAAAACATATTCCGATATGGGAGTCGGTGCTGCAGTGGTATTAGAGTTTGTAATTGTAATAAATATGTAATTTTGTAGAAAACGGTCAAATAAAAAGTTCCAACTTTTCTTTGATAATTTCTTTACTGATGTACCATTGATTGAATGCATTATTGAAGAAAACCTCTACGTCAGAGAAAAACGTATGTTTGGGAATTCTTTAACGGATTCCAAAGAGATAAAAAGGTAAAATAGAGGGATCTATGACTATCAAAAAGTTGCAGACAAAAATGTTATTGCTGTGAAGTGGCATGGCGAAGGATTGCTACCTCTCTATTAGTTCAAAATAAGAAAAAAATCTCTGTATATCAAAAATGGAAACACTAATCGGCTAGATGGTTTCCCCTAATAATTTTATTAAGAAATGTTGTTACTTTGGTGGTCTTTCAGGGCTTCCGATAATTTTTTTCAAAATATTTGGTATACGTATTCTTGGCATTAGAAAATTTGCATGGTAAAAGAATTCTTCTCTAAAATAAGTAATGTTGAGTAGTGTTTTATTTGAAATAATTAAAGTAAATCTATATCAAATAATACAATTATATTTTAATATAGTTGGAGCTATACTACAGATAGTTTTATCCTAATAAAATAAAATAGTGTATTTTTTAATGAATTTTCTATTGTCTCACCTGGTATACTTGTTCCCAGCGCTACGAACACGATGGCTGTTACCGAATCCGCTATTCCAAGAGTAGCGCCGAAATGTGATGCGACATCTCCTATTACGGCTGTAACGATGCCGATTACAAGTATTGAGACGAAAAAACAGACGTATCCATTCAGTATACCTGAAAAGTAAAGAAATTGACTAAAGAAATGCCTACGCCTCGTCGATATTAATCTACACTTGAGCGAAGACTGTAGAAAGACTTCTCTGTACTAATAATGAGTGAAAAATCAATATTGTTAAGTCTTATTATTCGTTTTTTGATTGCGAGTCATTGTTCTCAAATTTAACTGTGAAATTAACTAAAATGGGTAGAAATGGTATTAGTATATTATCGTTCATAGCCTGTTTGTTCATTTATAGATCTAAATATAGATATAATTATAGTTGTGCAAATAATTGAAAATGAAAATAAAAAATACAACTACGAAAATGGTAGATTGAGGGCAAGCATATTATATCATCGTCCAATCATGTTATAGTATTATTTATAGTTTTAGCAAATTGATATTTATTACTAAAGTTGCGCACTTTGTCCAAAATGCAAGGATATATGTGTTGTAGGACAGCCGGCTGAACTCAATAACAGCCTTGCATATAAGTATATATTTTTGTCGCGGAGAACACGCTTGGCTGAAACAAATATCGAAACATATCTGATGCTTCAGTTCTTTCATCGATCTCATCTATTATGGGTTAACGAATTTTAAACGGGAAAGTGTATATTACTTAATTTGCGGCAGTACATGGGCCTTATAATGTAGTATCGACAATTTATTATATTTACAACCTAACAGTTATCTATCTGTAAAACTAACATCCACATATTACTATAGTTTGAGCCTAAGTAGCCTCATTGCTGTTATTCGCACTGGGCGGCTATCTCTATAATACATCCTTGCATTCCAGACAAAGTGCACAACTCTATTTATTACTAAAGAAGCGAAATTGAGCTGCACGCCTTAAGCGCGCGCTTGCTAGTAGGTACATAAAATAACTTGTAAGTAGTAATATATAAAACGTGGTGAAACACTTACTGCTTATATTTATGTTTATAATAAACCCATGTTTATAATAAACTTATTCAATGCGTCTGACAATGGTCGTTTGTCGAACTACATACAACGTACCAATAGCCCGTAAAGGAATACCTATCTTACATGTTTCGGCACATAATGCCTTTTTCAAAGAAATTTAAAATATAAGTGACAGTATATTAATGTCATATTTATATATCTGTAGTTGTCATGGATAAAACTAAATTATTGAATGATACATTCAAGTTTGTTAATTTCCTTACATTATTTTTGAACACACGAATATTTGCTTACCTAAAAATAAGATAATTTATTAGTTTTATTTGCAGAATACTGAGCAACGTGCAGAGAATTCATCCCATCGTTTAATGTCTTCTTAATTATCCCATCTTTTTAATGCAATTACTCATTCCATTGACTTTTTGCAGTAGCTAGACTTTGAAATACGAAACTTTTATATTCGAATTTAATTAAAGTCTTCGCAGCACTTAATTAACAAGCGAGATATTTTCACATTTTATACCACTCAATTATTATGTTTATTATCAATTACCCATTTTTTCAATGGAAGAGATAAATTTAGGCAATTAAAAAATAATATTTTATGTTTTAAATTACCTAAATTTAATAATAATTTGCTATATTCTACGTAATGGGTATGCATATTGGGCTGTCGAATTCGTCACATTTTCTCATTCCTCAAGGTTTTAATTCTCTTTATTTATTCGTCTTTACATCCATATATGATATAAACCTACTTATGTTAATCTGTAGATCTATTCTCTTCAGCAGAATTTATTTCTTTTGGAATGATGTACTAAGGGAAATAAATTGTGCTCAGATTGCATTGCAAAGTAAAGGCTTGAGTGTTGATCAATCAGTTATCAAAATAGAGGCACTTCGTACTTATATTGAAGAAAAAAGGGAGTCACATTGGAGAGGAGGCAATAGATCTTGCTGTAAAATAATCGATTCCAATGCAAAGACGAATTCATTCTAAAAAACGAATGCCCGGTGAGTTGGCCACCGAAGCAGGTCTGACACTGAGAGCTGAACTTCAAAAGGATATGTTCGAATGTCTTAACCGATTCAGTATTGAAATCCGACCTAAATCAAAGTCTGTTCAAGATATGGCTTCATACTTTGCTTTTGGCAAACATACAAGAGTTGAAATTAGCTGTATCAAAATATACCTGTTTTTATGATGAGGTATCAGAAACAAAACTTCTCTTAGATACCAAAGTTGAGAAGACATTTAAAAGCGGCCAATGTTACAGCTTCTAATTGGGTGTCTCTAGATTTTTTGAAATTCATCGTGGAATGGGATTTTCCAAAATCTCGTTCGAATCTAATGATCGCACTAAAGTTATTTATGACAATTTGCGTATTAGTTGCTTCTTGTGAGAGGAGTTTCAGCAAATTAAAATTAATTAAAAGTTACTTGCGGGCTACAATGACCTATCTGAGCCTTAACAATCTTGGAATATTAACGATAGTACACCAGGCAACACAAAATATAAATTTTGAAGATGTGATTTCCCAGCTTGCAGATGTTAAAGCTAGAAAGAAGAGATAGAGAGATAAGAGTAGAGTTAATACAATGATATGTACAAACACTTAAAGTTTGTACATATCATTGTATTAACTCTACTCTTATTCTTTTTTTGTTATACCTGATTTTTAATTTTATACACGAATGTAAAAGAATGTGTAATAAAATAGTACTATTACTTTCAAAAACATTGTAACTAAATTATTAATGACTCTTATTTGTATTCATCAAAAATCATACTTTACGTTTATCGGATTTTTAATAACTTTAATAGTTTTCATTCGTGGGGTGATACCTCAATAACCGTTTCGGATGCCATCCATGCTAGCTATGCCACTGCGTGTATACAGTCATAGATTGAAACCGAACGCATCAAGTCAAAATTATGGTGGACCATATAAATAGTCTATAACATCGCTAAGTACAACACGCAGTTATTGAATAGCACTATTCATTCGGTTAACCGCAAATCTGTTTTTTGTCTTTGAATTGCGACGCAATTATTTCAATATTACAATTAAATTCCTTTCTTCATGGGCGTAGATAGAAGCGTGAGGAGATTTGATTATTTATTTTATTTATTAATTTATATTTCGCAAGATAAATAAAGTACGGTGAGTTAGTTTCTTTTTTTCATTGTTTTAACTGTTAATTATATACTATTAAAGAAATGACAAAAGATAGATGTAAGTACCTACTTGTAACTGGCCAATACATTAAACGAAGTCGATTTAACAATTAAAGCCAACAAAAAATTCAGTAATTCATCATAGAGCTGTAATTATGATATGCGTGCCAATTTTGTTTACTGACAAATTCGGGACGTTATTTCAGGGTTTCATGGTACTATTCAGGGTACTATGTAAGTACAGGAACACCGCACTCACATATTGTTGTACAGTCTAATAGCATTTTACTATTATTATTATATTGACCTAATTTTAAAAGAATAAAAACACATAATTTAAAAGATTATTTTTTTACATTGGATCATTGGCTTCATTTTTCATGATTTAATTTCTCGCAACGAAGAAAATAGCAATAAAAATTTTTAAGGCATGCTATACTCCTTGCAAATATCTAATCAGACCCTTGGGTCGAGTGCGGTTTATTCCATTGACGTAGCGGTCTTTTCGGAATTCTGACTCAACAAATATAGTACCGGCTGTTCTACTGACTTTAACGCTGAATATCGTCTTGTAGAAATTTTCAGTGCCACCATTGTATTTCTGAATATTAATAGATTCGCATTCGTTATATTCTAATAAAAGCAGAAGACCACGAATGTCGCTAACAGAACTTATAGAATTATCTGCGCATAAAATTCGTAAACACGGATCTATGAATTTTATGCGCGTACAGACTATGCAAATTGTAATACTTTCGGTACTTACACAAAACGACCAGGAAGCATATTGTATATGTAATTTTTGTAATAGATTCTGTTTAATATCGTTTCATCGAATCTACTTCTCCCAATTATTTTTACTAAGTTCCAGTGAATTTCGTTGAGTTTCAATAACTTACCCATACATTTTTAATTTTCATTTATTTAGATCTAAAACATTGTTTAACAACGTCGAGAATGGCATCGTAAAACAATGGCGAGTTGGATTAAGTGTCAAACTGATTGTATGTCCATTGCCAGTGATTCCGAAATTTATTGCAAAGTCTGTAAAATGTCGTTAAAAAATTCCAAGAAATCGCACGTAAAACGTTACTTAGCATCGCAAACACATACACAGAAATTAGACCCGTTGAAAACTAACAATTTTAACGAAGAACTGTGAAACATTGATGGCGGAAAATATTCTATTAAATAAACTTGGCAATCCCACCTTAAAAACATTTCTCCTGATGGATTCACTTTACGCAAATATTATGTTTCCAAGTGCTACACGAAAGCAATAGAAAGCATTAAAAGCCATCTTTCAAGTCAGTACCTATGGATAGATAAGTGCCGACGAAAGTGTCCATACCGATAGGTCCAACCCGCTACGGGCCATACGCAACAATATACGTATGGAACGTAATGCGATGTGGCAACGTATGTACGATGCCACTCTGCGTGCGCATACATAAGTCCGATGATCGAGAGCAATAGATTGCCCGTTATTCGTATTGCAAGTTCACCTGTTTAGAATTTTCGAGACAATAACCCCTGGAAATCTCGAGGGAGTGAGGCGGGAGTTTTACAATAGGCTCGGCTATTGTTTGGGGAGAGAGGGCGGTATTTTCGAATCCTATATTTAGTGACTTTCTTAGAATTAAAATTTATTTTGCAGAATTATTGATTTTTTTACTTTTATCTTTTAGAAAACGTTATTGTTTTTTTATTACTTAAAATTACTTTTCCGTAGCAGCTAAGAATACAATAATAATAACTTGGAGATATAACGACCTTATTATATCTGAAACAAATGGGCAAATTACGTATACAGAACGAATATGCAAACGACTATATCCTTGCGCGGTTTAAGTCTTACTAAATTCATAACTCTGCAATGTATGGTAATGTAAGCTACTGCGCGTAGAGGGGATTCGCTGTTGCCACTTATTGCCGGGTATGGCCCGTTGAGAGCTGGTCCTATGTGTATATAAGAACGCTGTGTGGTAAAAGCTGTACCTGGTGTACTACATCCAACTATTCCACATAACGGATATGTAGTAGCAACAAAAATTATAAATACAGTTGATGCGAAAACAGTAGTTAAAATCATTTACGAGAATATGCACCAAATGCTTTATTCAGACGACAGGTACAAAAAAAAATACTTTTATTTGTCAGTGACAGTGCTGCATGTATGTTAACAACAGGCAGACTATTAAGGGAAACATATCCTGGCTATGCTGCATATTACTTGTGTAGCACATCTCTCCACAGAATCTGTGAATACTTATATAAATTCCGGAAGTTGATAGACTTGTAACCGCTTTTCAAAAAGTTTTCAGAAAAGCACCATTGAGAGTAGTTCTTTACAGGGAAAAACTTCCATCTTTGTCACTGCCTCCCTCTCCAGTAATACCTAGATGGGGGACTGGAAGCTAGTTTTTATTCTAGTTTTTATCCAGAGAATTTTGATAGTTTACAAAATTTTGTTACATATTTAAATGACGAGTGCAAGGAACTAATACAAATTCCAAACTAAAAAAATCAGTTGTACTTTCTTCAGGAATACTTTGCCAAAACTAATCACTTATATTGAAAATCAAAATCTTAAATTAAATGATGGATTAATCACATTAGATGTGGCTATTAATAATTTGAAAAATATTCCAAGTGACTTCGGATATGGCCTTTGGCAAAAGTTAGATGCAGTTTTTGATGTATTTCGTATTTTATAGATCACCACCCGTTTATTTTCCAATTATATAAATAAAATTAAAAACTTTCCATAGTACGTCCGTGGGCGATGAGTCATCGGCTTCTCATGTCATAGAGAACGGATCCTTGCTCTATAATATTTTGAAAATATTATTTTTTATTCAAATCTATTAAAATGCCGCCTGACACAAGATTGCCGTGACATAGTTTCATTTCTAGGAAGTAAAGATTTTAAAAATACTGTTGAAAGTATAATTGTGGTTGAAACAAAAAAAAAAAAATACAAGAAATAATTTCTTTAAAAAATGAAGAGATTCTTCGTGAAAGTAATATCTAACTTTTACATCATACAAATATAATTCTTTTTGGATTAAAATTGTACAAAATGATCAAGTTAATAATTTGAATATTAATAAATCTCAAAAAAACAAATAAAACTTCGGAAGAGGCAAAACAAACTTTCTTGAAAGGAAAAGGTACTGTGAAAAAACCGCCCAAGGTAAATGCGCAAACACGCTGGCAAACTGTGTGTAAATAAGTTAGACGGAGATCTTGTTATCCTTGGAGCGATGTAGATTGAAAATTATGAGAGCTTTAGAAAATGTGAATTTCAAAAGAGACAGGTTTATAGGAGAAATTCATGGAAAACTAAAAAAGTTCTACTTATGAGGGTGTAAATAAAATATATTGATTGTCATGTATTTAATTGTGATCACCGAAGATACGTAGATTCCTGACGCAATTTGTGCATGCAAGAAATCGAAGTATCTCGACTGATATAGTTCATTTAAAGTGTCAGTTCGGTAAATTACTTTGATAATTTTAAAAACCCGGAAATCTGGTCTCAGCATGTTTACATTAATCGCTTTAGACGTCGATTTATATACCGTACAACATTCGAAACAATCATCCAACAGGGTCGTTAGTTAAGACACTGACGTCTTTCAAAAATGATCTCTGGTAAAAAGAATTAAGGTTCGTATGTAAGTAATAAATCTATTGATACAAATCTTTGCATTAAAACATTCAATGTCTAGGATATAAGGAAGATAAGGAAGATAAGGAAGGTAATATTAAATTTGTGTAAAATTGATATTTTGTTGCTATCCTAACATTGGCAATTAGAGGAGCAATTAAAGCAAATATTCTTAAAAACATTTACTTTGAAAAATTGTGTGTGTCGCATGAAAGTGTTGCAATACTTTTAATATATATATATATATATATTTTTCTTAGCCGTTCTCTTAATTATAAATGGTATATATACATTTACCTTTGCAGGAAAACATCCAGTAATTTTAATCAAATTTATCTGATGAAGACACAATAAAAGTCGAAACGTTAAAATTAGCATTTTTATTTAATGAATAGTTATCAACCCGAATTCCAAGAAATAATTAACCATTATATATATATATATATATATATATATATATATATATATATATATATATATATGGTAAACTTAATAAGTCGGCGATTAAAGATCTGGTTTATTACCTCAAAGTATATATATTTAAAACAACCCTACATGTTTCGGCAATGATGCCTTTGTCAAGGATATGAAAAATATTTTTCATATCCTTGACAAAGGCATCATTGCCGAAACATGTAGGGTTGTTTTAAATATATATACTTTGAAGTAATAAACCAGACCTTTAATCGCCGAGAAGGAAAACCACGAAAACCTATTCGGACAGCCAGTCAGGAATCTAAACACGGAACTGTCAGCATGGTAAGCAAATGTACAGATATTTAAATAACATAAAATGTAATCCCTCGTGTATAAACGGAGCTAAGCACCAGTGGCAAACAATTAGTCTGGGTCGCTATTTGAACGCAGATATGAAGAAGGTCATTGACAAGGTAATCCAACGAAATGGATTTTTTGGTCACCCAGAAAATGTTCTTATTTCTATGCTTGGAGATGAAAGGGAAATCATACGAGATCTAGCATATCGACGAATTTTAAAAGCAAGAAGTGAGAAAGCTCCAGGACTTCGAACGTTTAAACTGCCTTCATTTAATTTCGATGCTGAAGATTATACCGACATTATAACGTGGCGAGACTGTGAGATAACTGAGCCACCTCTGACTTTAAATTTATCTAATGACGACTTGAAAGCCATTGTCAAAGACGGTCTCGGCACATGCCATACTCAAGCCGTTGAGCGCTGCATCAAAGTGGTGACAGAAGCTTCAAGTGCAGTTTGTGGAAAAAATAAACGAGACGGTTTCATCAGGGCAAGGCTACTATCACGTCAACAAATGCCTACTTTTGATACAAAAAAACAATTTAACATATAATTATTGTATTTCTGAATAATTATCTAGTTTACCATTATTTCTTGTATCTCGCTTCTTTAAATCTGTATAAAAAATATAAGATATTGACCTAACAAATAAAATATATAATTTGATCACAATATGAAAAATAGGTAATTCTTTTTTAATTTTCAATTGTGTTGGGCCACTTCAAAACATCATTACATATAGGTAATATTTCGTACGTTTAATTTACTCATTGAAATGCAACTTTATATCGCTATACCATTTTAAAATACAAAATTTTTTTTATTCATACATTATCGCTCCACCCTAATATATATATATATACAGGGTCCGGCAACGAAGCGGGGACGGAAGATTACACGCGTATTTGAAAGTTAGTCAAATATTTAGTCCTCGGATATCCTTCCGTACCATCAAGCGCACGTTTTAAAAATATTTTCTTTTATACAGGATGTTCCAGATGGAAATGCCAGACTAAAGTTGCATTTTTTTAAATGGAACACCCTGTATATTAATAGATAAAATGATCCGCGCTTGAAAGCTGGTTACATCGATATAATGTTGTACGGGTCTAGAGTTCATAGTTTCTGTGTAAATAATTATTTTACTTGATAAATTGATACATTTCAGTAGGCTATTCTGCATAAGGAAAATCAAAAGATCCGAAACCAATAGAATATAATATTTTTTACTAGTATGCACTTTCGTTGCTACGGGAAATAAATTCTGCAACTGCTCGCGTTATACAGGGTGTTCACAATTTCGCAAAATCGAAGAAATCTCGTAATTTTTAAATGGAACACCCTGTATATTTTTAGCTCATTGAAAAGCCCTTTTACTACGCTTTCTATTGATACCTCATTTGATGCATCTAGGATGGATCATTTGCTAATTATTTCTTTTTAGAATTGAATTAATGAAAAATGCTTGTATTTTTAGTAGCTAATCTGCTTTTAAACCTTCTGTAAGATCGGATATTCAACAAATTATCCATAAATGGTCTATAACAAGAAGAAACCCCATTAAGTACGAGAAACAGTTGATTTTCACTCAGCGGTGAAAGCAAACATTAAATTAATATAAAGTAATATAGCATTGTCAATAGATTCACTGCTGATCAGGTTATCTGGTGTCAGTTTAATAATAAATTTGCACTAGTTAATTTGTATTTTAAAGAATTTTGTAAAACCAACTATTTTACGAATACCTAATATGAAACAATACATACCTAATTAGCTTAACATAAATCGAAATCATGTAGGAAAGAATCAAGTACGAGTAGTATTAAAAGTTTGCACTATTTTAAATAAATACTAATTATTAACCACATCAAATTTAATTAACAAAAGTAGTAGCACAGTAAATAAAAATAAAGTAAATGTAAATAGTAAATGCAAATAAATCAAAGAAAACTTTCAAATGTCCTTCCATGTCTCTCAATACATAAATGAAGCCGCCTGGTGAAATTCTGTTGAACATGCCGTAATGTTTCTTGGCGAACATTTATAAATGCCTCTCTTGCGTTCCATCATATTTTCAATTGTTGTAGGAACTTCCACATAAACTAGAGCCTTGACATATCCCCAAAAGTAGAAGTCCAAGACCGTAAGATCTGGACTTCGTGGAGGCCAAGCGATTGGACCACCTCGTCCTATCCATTTGCCTTCCTTCCATCGCCCTAGAAACTCCCTAACGTTAAGGCTGTAATGAGCAGGTGCACCATCGTGTTGCAACCAGAAAATTTGTCGGGTGTCAGCATCCACATGCTCAAGTAAATTAGGCAGTTCGTTCTGCAAAAATGCCAAATACGTATCGCCTGTAACGGTTCCATCGAAAAAGTACGGCCCAATGATATATGAACCAAGTATACCTCCCCAGACGTTAAGAGACCATCTATTCTGATTGTCTACATGACGTATCCAATGCGGGTTTTCTGTTGCATGTTTATTTACCGCCCCATTACTTTTGAAAGTAGCCTCATCGCTAAACAAAATCTTTGTTAAAATATTTGGCATTTCTCGCATTTTATTTAACAACTAACCACAAAAGTCTGTTCTTTTAATGAATTATCACCATGCAATTCCTGATTTAATTCCATATCGTACGGATGATACTTATGACTTCTCAAATTCTTCGTACGCTCCTATCTTCAATAGCTGTTACCTTTGAAATACCGTCTATACTTATATGTGGATTTTCCTGTATTGTTAATAATACGGCCAATTCGTTTTTTTCATTGATTACCGGCTTATTTATTTCTCTGTTCTTGTAGGTTACACTACCGGTTTCTGTAAATCTCTCTAATAACCTTTCAAATGCTTCCGGTCTTGGCTTTCTTTCAAGGTTTGGAAATCTCTCTGCATATACTCTACTTGCTAGGAGACAATTTCTTGTACACTCCCCAAGAATAAATATCATATTCACCATTTCTTTAATACTAAAATTAGTCATTATAGCAATTTCTTTTAAAGTTTGCACGAAATACTGTGTAAGATGCAACGAAATTTTTGACAACTTGGTTATTAAGTATACAAGCTTAAAACTGACACCAGATAACTTGATAACAGTGAATCTATTGAAAATGCTTTATTACTTTATATTAATTTAATGTTTGCTTTCACCGCTGAGTGAAAATCAACTGTTTCTCGTACTTAATGGGGTTTTTTCTTGTTATAGACCATTTATGGATAATTTTTTGAATATCTGATCTTACAGAAGGTTTAAAAGCGCAAATTAGCTTCTAAAAATACAAGCATTTTTCATTAATTCAACTCTAAAAAGAAATAATTAGCAAATGATCCATCCTAGGTCATCAAATGAGGTATCAATAGAAAGCGTAGTAAAAGGGCTTTTCAATGAGCTAAAAATATACAGGGTGTTCCATTTAAAAATTACGAGATTTCTTCGATTTTGCGAAATTGTGAACACCCTGTATAACGCGAGCAGTTGTAGAATTTATTTCACGTAGCAACGAAAGTGCATACTAGTAGAAAATATTCTATTCTATTGGTTTCGGATCTTTCGATTTTTCTTATGCAGAATAGCCTACTGAAATGTATCAATTTATCAAGTAAAATAATTATTTACACAGAAACTATCAACTTTAGACCCATACAACATTATATCGATGTAACCAGCTTTCAAGCGCGGATCATTTTAACTATTAATATACAGGATGTTCCATTTAAAAAAATGCAACTTTAGTCTGGCATTTCCATCTGGAACACCCTGTATAAAACAAAATATTTTTAAAACGTGCGCTTGATGGTACGGAAGGATATCCGATGACTAAATATTTGACTAACTTTCAAATACGCGTGTAATCTTCCGTCCCCGCTTCGTTGCCGGACCCTGTATATATATATATATATATATATATATATAACAATTGATAAATTATTGGAGTTTTTCGGCTTTTATATGAAATATTTACAAATATCAAATTCGTATGTATGTAATTGCAATTACATTGCTTCTTGTGATTGGTCCGTCGGTTGGTCTGTCGCTTTCGTCTATTGGTCGGTCGGTTTGCGTTCGGTCCATGTAACTGGTCTGTCGTTAGTTATTATTGTAATGTGAGCCGCCATACGTGACAACACGTTCGAGGCCCGTCCGGAAAAAACATCAGACAGAGTCCGGATTGTTCTAGACGCGCAAGCAGGACCTATATATACTGCTCGAAAGGGATTATGATTCATTCAACGAGTAATCGGCTGATATTGTCATATAAATGTGAAATAAATACTGTTATTTTTAGTTATTTAGTGTGTTTTATTATTAATATAGTGTGTTTGTAATTACCGTTAATTTTATTTAAAAGAATCCAGAAAGACAAAGTATTTTACTTCATCATTTCGTCGATTATGTGTAATCTGTCTATTAAATAAGGTTGGTTTCCATGTGTCAAAGAAATATTGTCCGTTATCGCATTTGTTCATACAATTTTGTCGTTCCTCTATTTCTATAGCCTCTCTTATTATCCTGCACGTTAAATTCGTACTACGGGCTATTGTTTGTGTACCGTCGAAGTCGATGGTGTGTCCTGTATGTATTACATGTTTAGCTAGGGATGATGTTTCTTTTCTAGCTACCGCATTTCTGTGCCCTTCCCTCCCTGCGCTGCTTTTTTGGTTTGTATACTCTATATATGTTAGGTCGCATTCATAGCACGGTATTTCGTAGATACTTTAGTTTTCCAGTTCTATTTTGTCCTTTGTACTAGGCAAAATGTTTCTTATTTTCTTGTCTGTAGTGTAAATGGTGTCTATGTCGCGTCGGCGTAGTATTCTGCCTATTTTCTCAGTCGTACCTTTCACGCAAGGGGGAAATTCTGTCCGTATAAATCTCTTTTTCTTTTTGGTTGGTTGTTGTTAATACGTTGGTTAATGTTGTGAGTATCCGTTCGCTTGTAATATGCTTTTTTATTGTTCTCATTTCTGCGCCTGACAAACTTTGAGATGTGTGGATTAGTGTTTTTAGTACAGAGTTTAACTATGCCGGATGATGATGTAAAGATGCATTGAGATGTCTGTTCGTGTGCGTAGGTTTTATGTAAACTGTGTATCCTAGAGAGCCATCCGATTTTTTTATTATCATCAAGTTTAAGAACGGTAGCCGATTTCTTTCTTCCATTTCGACAGTTAACTTTATTTTCGGGTGGTTGGTGTCCAGATGTTGTAAAAACTCGCTTAATTTCTCTCTTCCATGCGGCCGTATGCAATAATATATAATACGTGCGGCACTTAAATCGACGTATTTTTGAAGTTACATCGCAACGAGAAGACCCTCAAGAAAAACGTGCAAAGTGTTACCGAAACATCAGGAAGAAATCATCCAAACGTGGTGAAATATCTCAAAGAACAATGCTTCAACAAACAACCGCGAAAACATTCGACGAAATATATATATATATATAAAATTAATTTAAATTCGGGTAAGCGGTCAATTAAGAAAAAAACTCCTTTATTAAATAACCCTATAATTCGCAACAGACTTTGTCGCTTCTTCTGGGGTAAAAAATGTAGAGTTGAAAAATAATATTCTATCAACTCTACATTTTTTACCCCAGAAGAAGCGACAAAGTCTGTTGCGGAATATAGGGTTATTTAATAAAGGAGTTTTTTTCTTAATTGACCGCTTATCCGAATTTAAATTAATTTTTTATAATTTATCACGGTCGATAATTTCGTTTCAATTATATATATATATATATACATATATATATATATATATATATATATATATATATATATATATATATATATATATATATATAATTAATTTATATTTATTCATTTATTCATTATAACTTTGCGGGTTTTGAGTCAACATTATTAACCATAAGTAGTTTCAAACTATTACATTCCCACGATTCTAGTTTTGCTTTAGTAATTATTAGAGGAAGGTTTTCACGGATTCGAATATGCAAATGCCCTTATTTGAATTTATTTCGAAGCGAAGATAGGTAGCAGCTGGTGCAAACAGAATTAGAATCCCTGATGGTAAGGATTGGAGATGCCATTAATATGAAATTTCCTGTTTTCTCTTTTGTACTTGTAATAGTATTATTAAATTTTATGTCTAAAAAAAGTGGTTGTTGCAATTTATTTGTCGTTAACTTATTTTTGAAAATGGCCTATTCAAGTTCCTCAATGACGGGATTTCTAAATTTTTACACGTATTATTTGTTATCTAGAAGAGTTTGATCGAACTATTTATATGGTTTGACATGAGACTTGTATTTATTTGGATCATACGATTTTCACTAACTATGCAATATCAACTGGTGTCTTAAAAAAATTATTTGAGCTTGGTTTTAACAGATCTCCTATTTACTGTAACACAATTTGAATAATTATTATTTGTTTAGTATTAATTTATTTTCTTTATTTGGACTCATAATCTATACAGCTAGTTTTCTTGTTGTGAGTCTACCGATATTGATGAGTCTAGAAAGTGTAATTTGTTTATAAATGCATTTAAAATTGAGTATAAAGTTTAAATCTGTTTTAAGTTGCAAGCAATACTTATATTCCAATATCATATGCATTAACACAAAATGTTAAATGACATATCTCTATATGTATACACGGTTTTACTTCTACGTACGGACACGTGTTTCGATTTTTTCTGAAATCTCGTCAGTGTACGTACCAATGAATTCAATTGCCGTTAAATAACACAATCGTGTACAGCAGACCGATTTTCATGTGGCCGGTTAGAAGTACCGCCCTCGAGATGCGCACGAAATTCATAGGTAGGGGAACCTCTGGCATTCAGTGTTTTACATCGTTTTAAGCGATAAACACAGTAGTGTAGTGCCGTATTAAGGTAGTGAGTAATGGAGTTTAAAAGTAAATTAAATAAATGTGTTTTACAGTCAAACTCGTGAAGTGATCTCAAATGTATTTAAATATATGGAAGAAGAAAAAACTTCAGTGGTACTCAAAATTCCACTGGATCAATTATATGAACGCGTTATTGCCGCAACGGGTGTTTCTGAGAGAAGAATTAGACGGATTGTTAAAGAAAAAAGTGAAATAAACGCAGGTGCCGGTTCATCTTTTACATCGCCAAAGAAAAATAAAAAAAAAACCAAGCCCAAAACCGACTTAGACGATGCAGATAAAGGTGTGCTGCATAGAACAATTTTAAATACCTTTACTGTTGACAAAATTGTGCCTACAATGCCAAACATTCTAAGAAAATTTAAAGAAACAGGATACACTGGAGGAATAGATTATCTTCGGAAAGTAGTAAAAGATATGGGCTTTCGTTGGAGAAAAACAAAAACCAACAGAAAGTTGTTAATGGAAAAGCACGACATTCGTCAGTTAAGAGTGTCTTATTCGCGTACCATTCAAAGCTACAGAAATGAAAAAAGACTGATAATATATAAGGATGAAACATACATCCACAGTTCTCATACCGTGGCTACTTATTGGAGTGACAATTCCAATGAAGGATTAGCAAGGCCTATATCAAAAGGTCTAAGACTAATTTATTGTTCATGCTGGCTGCGAGACATGATTCATTCCGAATGCTAAATTGATTTTTAAGTCTAATACCACAACGGGAGATTATCATCACGAGATGAATTATGAAAATTACAAAAAATGGTTGTTAGAAAAATTCATTCCAAACCTGCCTCCAAAGTCTGTCCTAGTAATTGACAATGCTCCTTATCATAATGTCAAAAAAGATAAACCACCGAATTCTAATAGCAGGAAATCAGTTATGATAGACTGGTTAAGGTCTAAAAATATTTACTTCGACAATAACATGCTCAAGCCCGATTTATATAATATTATTAAAGTACATAAGCCAACATTTAAAACGTTCGAGATAGATGAAATGTTAACACAACGTGGCCATAGTGTTTTGCGATTACCACCATATCATCCAGATTTAAATCCGATTGAGTTAGTATGGGCATCTCTTAAACAATATGTGGCACAAAAAAATGTATCATTCACTATTAGATATGTTCAACAGTTATGTGATAACTTTTTTGATGAATTTAGTGCTGCTGAATAGAATAAATGTTGTGACCACGCGATAAAGTGGGAGCAAAAGTTTTTGGAAGCGAAACCTCTCATAGACGAAGTTACAGACCAGTTCATTATTAATTTGGGTGAAGACTCTGTATCGGAGAGCGAAGAGGAAGTCAGTGATAGTGATTCTGCATAACTTTTTATATAATTATATGTATAATTTACCGTAATTTTTTTGAAACTTAGTTATTGTTCATTATTGTTTTCTCCTATAATTATTTTTGAGTATTTATGTATTATTTCTTATTGTAATTATTATTTTCATTGTTATTTCCAATAATATTAGTATTAATAATATTCTTTTCTCCACGACTATTAAATAATGTTATTACAACACTCGCCTACGCTCGTTGAAGAATATACTGTTCTTTTGTACATATAGAAAGTTTACAATGTGATTATAATGAGAAAGAGATTAGCATAAACATTATTTGCCAATAATTCAGTTAATTATCCAAATTAAGTTTTACTTAATCCTAAGCCTTTCTTCCGTTAAGTGTAGCTAACAATCTTATTCAGTCATCCCCTTAATGTGATGTTAGCACGCTATTAGCTAGTAGGTAAGGTAAGACATTTTAATTAAACATGTTACATGAAACTATGCGTTTTATTTTACATCTATTTGCCTTAATTTAGTGAAATACAAACCATTATAAACATGTGATTTTCTGAATTTATCCCTTACTACGTCCCAATGCACGACTCGCACAAAGAGTTTGCATTCAATTTTTCCGAATACTGTCTCTATCTAACACTGACCCTTACTTGACGCACGTACAAATTCTCCCACCGGCCACATGAAAATCGGTCTGCTGTACGTCATGTGTCCTGAGAAGGGGCCTCGCGACATTTGACGGCCAAGGGAGGCACGCCGACAACCTTTTCCTCGATTAGCTAAGTTAATACTAAGAAAACTTTGCTTAATAAATGCGTTGTGTATATCCATGTATACAGATATGTTTTTAAACATTTTGCATTAATGTATTTACACTTGAAGTTAGGTTAACATCAATAAATCTATCTTTCACATGGTATATTTTCGCAAAAGGTTAATGTTTGGGCAGGACTTTTAGGGATCATATCAGTGGATCCTTTGTTCTTGACGAAAATGTAAACTCTCTTTGGTTTCTTGTGAAGGGTTATTTAGTTTTAGAAGTATTTTTAATTCATATCTTATATTTTGCCATAAATACAGTTTGTTTATTTCTATACAGCTACTAGTTTAAATTTATAAGGTGAAAATTATTATTACGTTCTATTATTACTATATTTAATTTTTCCTTTCGACTAGAGAAAATTTGACACGTTTCCTTGCTCATCGCTTCTCTGTCGTGCGAGTTATACGGTGCACTATATATCGGACCACTCCAGGAAGAGCTGATTTCGTGTATTATCGGGTGATTATAGAGCGGTCGCATAAACGGTATAAAACTTATTCGACCAGACAGTTTCAAATGGTTTTATTTTGTTCAATCGCGGTTTAAGATTTCCACCCGCCTAAATTAAAATCGAATCCTGATCGGTCAAAATCCGGTGAAATACTATATTTTAATAATTTAATTTATTTAGTGGCCCGACATTCTTGTCACTCATTTTTACTACTTACTTGTAATTAACACCTATAATAAATAATATAAAGAACAGTGTAAGGATAGATACAATAAATATAACAAGAGAAAATTTCAAATAAATAGCCATCAAGAAACTTGAGATGGCATAGGGAATGACATATTTCGAACTAAAATGACGCCATCGAATCACATGATTCGAAATACGAGTACATTAGAGACTGAGGTAGATAGATGGAGATTGAGCAAGCCTATTAGACGTTTACTATTCATGATTATTTGTTAAAAAAATATATGATTTGTCAAGTGTGTAATTTAACTCATTTATACTGCCTACTTAATTTTGAAGAAAAAAAATTTCATGGTTTTCTAGAGTAGAAAGGATTTCGATCATATGGTATTATAATTTAATACATTGATGTGAAATTTAACAGTTGCCAAAAGCATGTATCTCGTCCCTAATACGATTATGGTTCATTCTATGAAATCAATCAAACGAAGCCAAAAAACGATTCGTTGTTGGTCGATTTGCATTTTTCCGTTCAGGGATGCAAATATGATCTAGTAATATTAGCAAAACATTAAGTAATTAGGACAGGAGAACCATCGTATGAAATGGACATAAGAGAAAATATTGCGATTAATATTGGTTGTACTGTGGCGAAAAATATGATAGGATTACCGGAAACGACCTCTCCGAATATGAATCTATTACCAACTGAAGAATTCAGATCGCTTTGGATATATATATATATATATATATATATAACAATTGATAAATTATTGGAGTTTTTCGGCTTTTATATGAAATATTTACAAATATCAAGTTAATATGTATGTAATTGCAAAGTAAGTGGGGATGTAAACATTGCTGTCTACAAATTACAAAGCAAATCATACGAAATTTTTAATTGAAAAATATTGTCTATGTTGGGACTCGAACTCAAGTCTACAGTTTGCCGGACTGTCGCTTTTACCACTTAGCCACAATAGACCTAGGTTCAAGCTATTTAGAAATGCATTATAAAGTAACAGTGTTAATGAATCAGATGTCAGTTATTGAATGTAGATGTCAAGTTGAAAGCAGAAGTCAGTTTTGAAAGCTGATGTCAGTTTTGATAGCAGATGTCAGTTAGTGAAAGCAAATGTCAGTTATTGAAAGCAGATGTCTGTTTTGAAAGCAGGTGTTAGATATGAAAGCAAACGTCAGATTTGAAAGCAGATGCCTATTTTTTAAAGTAGATGTCAGTTATTGAGCACAGATGTCATATATATATATATATATATCATTTGATAAATTCTTGGAGTTTCGGCTTTATATTAAATATTTTAAATATTTTTAAATTAGTATGCTATTTAGCGAAGTAATGTGAATGTAAACATTGCTGTCTACAATAACGACGCCAATTATTCGAAATTTTTATTTGCAAAAATTTCGTCCTAGGTGGGACTTGAACCCATGTCCACGGTTTGGTAGACCATCGCTCTAACCACTGAGCTACGAGGACTTGGTTTCAAGTTGATTGGAAATGCCTTATAAGGAACATATATTACTATTCCGTCAGCTGGAAATTGCTATTTTTTATCAATAGCTTTTTAATAATATAGAGATCATTTCTTACCCGATCATTTACTATATCATTTAATCAATTCTTGGAGTTTAGGCTTTATATTAAATATTCTGAAATTAGCTTTTTTAGAATTAAAATGTGCGATCGCAAAATGTGAGCAAGGTTTGCCATGCCTAAGTGGAAGACCAAGAGTGTTAACTTGATAGAGCAAACCAATAAGTCGAAAGTGCCAAGAATAAAATTGAACAGTCATTGCGATAACTTCCAGAGAATTTCCAGAGAACTGAAGAGAAGAGTTGTAGAATATCGCCAAAGAAAGAAATATCCTAAATATACGCCAAATCAATTAGCTAAAATACCGATATGTTGCCGTGTTTTAAGGTGCACTCATTTTGCAAATAACGAAGTTAAATTAATAAAAAATTAAAGGAAACGACGGTTTTTACACCGACAATGTAGAAGAATGTCCAGGAAATATAAAATACAAGTGAAAGGCCAAATTTGCTGCTAAAGTTTTAGCTTGGTGTGTGATATCAATTGGTGGGATTTCCAGACATTATGTTGGACGAGTTAGAGGCGAAGCTGTGGAGAGTCGAAGTTATATTAACAATTGCTTAACAAAAACGATTATTTTTATCAACTAGAAGCATGCTAGATGATATTATATTTTGGCCGGATTTGGTTTCCTGCCACTCCTGCAAGGATACAATTTCCAGAGAACTGAAGAGAAGAGTTGTAGAATATCGCCAAAGAAAGAAATATCCTAAATATACGCCAAATCAATTAGCTAAAATACCGATATCTTGCCGTGTTTTAAGGTGCACTCATTTTGCAAATAACGAAGTTAAATTAATAAGAAATTAAAGGAAACGACGGTTTTTACACCGACAATGTAGAAGATTGTCCAGGAAATATAAAATACAAGTGAAAGGCCAAATTTGCTGCTAAAGTTTTAGCTTGGTGTGTGATATCAATTCGTGGGATTTCCAGACATTATGTTGGATGAGTTAGAGGCGAAGCTGTGGAGAGTCACAGTTATATTAACAATTGCTTAACAAAAACGATTAATTTTATCAACCAGAAGCATGTTAGATGATATTATATTTTGGCCGGATTTGGTTTCCTGCCATTATGCACGTGAAACTCAAAATTGGCACACAACATACCTTTTGAAAAACGACAACTTCGAAAAACGACAACTCCCCAAATTTACCGCAGGCTCGGCCAATTAAAGATTTCTGGGCCATTTCGTCTCCGAAAAGTGTATGATGAAGATTGAGAAGCTGAAAACGAGCAACAATTAAGATGACGGATTTTTAGAAAAATTCGAGAGATTGATGTTGAAACGGTCCAACGCTTGATGTGAGTTGTTCCCAGAAGACTGCATATTGGACCTTCATTTAATTTAAAATAATAATTTTGTTGTTATTAAAGCTGTTAATATATTTGTTCTGAAAAATTGCCGTAACACAATTTTTACTTTTTAAAATCTTCTAAAGAAATTTTTGACAACATTTTTAAGACATACGTTATATTAAATTCTTCTTAAAAGTGTATTCGAGCGCAAAATTTACAGCAGTCGTGTTGTCGATTTCTATGTTCGTATTTTGTTATGGTGTCCGGAGTTATCGTAAATGTTTATTTTTACATTTGTCTTTTTGGTATGGACGATGAGAATGTCGTAAATATATACAAGTTAAACAGTTCTAACATCAAATGAAATAATGGTGCACGTCGTGTAATAGAGCAGAGCAAATTTTTAGAAACATGAAGGCAAAGAGTACGTGCTCCACTTTACAAAATTAAATGGTGCATTCATCTATTGTAAACTTAAGTTGAAAATATTCGTCATAAAAATAAATGTCTGTGCAAGCTAGCTTGTATTATATTTTCTCTGTACAGACGGGTTTCTGTATTGAAGAGGTCACGAGGAAAAAACAACTTTAATAGTAAAGCATTTTTTTTTGTTTTAATATAATCTTTAGATAAAATAAAATATCAATAGATAACTATAATTGAAACTGGAATAAATAGAAGAAAAATACTATTTTAGAATTCCATAATTAATTTATTTATACTAATACTAATAATATAATGTGAAATTAGTAATTCTATTTATTTTCAATGAGATATTAGTAAATGGTAATAACTAAAGGCCGGATTATATGCAAAAAAAAACTGAAAATATACGCATAAATATGCAGATGTTTTAGCCTAAATATGCACTTCCTTATGAAAAATATGCAGGTAAAAAAATACGAGGAATGTTAGAAAATGGAATACCGTAGAAAAAAATATTGTATTATGTTTACTTCAAGTTGGTTTAGAACATTTTACAACATAACTAACTATGAAAACAATTTACAATCACATATTTCTCAAAGTTTTCAACAGAAAAATTCTGACGGTTGTTTGAAAACATGTATTGAAAAGGTTCGTTCTATGTCGGCGCTTGTTATAGGAGCATATTTCAAATTAGAAATATCATCTATTGTCAACTCAATATTTTCTACTGAATCACCAAACAAGATTTTAGCAATGTCCTTTAGCTTTTTAAAACCCTTATTTTTTCCTATTACACTTAAAAATTTTTCATACACGGACTGTCCCACTCCTCCTTTAACAACAAACATGACTTTTCAAATTTGTTTATTATTTCAACGCTCTCGATTAGCGACATAAATTGTTTTTCCAACTGCAATATAGAAGTGGAAATAAAACTGTAATTGGCTTTAATAAACGCCAACTGTTGAGATATTTCTTTACTCGAATACACCTTTTGGGCGTCTATCATAGATTGTGCATTCCTATCAAGATCCATAATAATTGTGTTTATTCCTTCATAATGATTTGCATGAAAAATAGCAGCCGCCAACTATGTTTCCTATCGTTGAGGAGGAAGCGGAACACCGGGTGGGTGTTTGTAAAACTGAACTCGTAAAGGTGCTTTTAAAAATACTTTCTTTACACTACTAATTAAAGTATTTACTAAGGGAAAATAGTTTCTGACTTCTTCTGCAACACGATTTAGTCCGTGCGCCAAGCAAGTTATGTGAATTAAATTTGGGTAAAAAAACAATAGAATTTTCTCTGTTGGAATCGATTCCGGTAAGATGAAAGTTGTCAGTTCTTCCTGTATAAACCTTATTATTGTCAAATTATTTGGCTTTTCCAACTGTTTGGATGAAATTAAATAAGATTTTGCTGGAACCGATACGTTAAGGATACCAATCATTAAATAAACTACGTATCGGCCCACACTATCAGTAGTTTCATCTACACATGTGTAAAGATAATTGTTTGCAACAACCTTCTTAATGCTATTCAATGTTTCTGCATAGATACAGCGAACATAATTTTTTCTTAACGTGCTCTCGTCAGGAATGTTATATTTGCTGATGTACTTTTGCAAAATTAACTTGACATTTAAATTGTTTAATTTATGTAGTTGAATATCTGCCGACACAAACATTTGACAGAAATCTTCATTAAATTGTTCTTGTTCCGATTTTTTGGAAGTCGATGGCAAACATTGCGGTAATGTTTGCCGACTCTTCCTCGCCAATTTCATCTTTGTTAGTTTTGCAGCATGAGATAAAGATAAAGGAATAATTAAAAACTTAATTAATCAATAAGAGGAAATAAACACTTTTTCTCCATCCATACACAATTCTGAATGAGGTGCAATCTATCCAGGCACAGTCATTATTTTCGGCATTTTTGCTATTATATATCACACCTCGCAAGTTTACACTTCTAAAAGCCAACGTAAAATGACGTTTAAAATTAAATTACTTTCGAATATGGGAATAAATTTCTCCGAATAGCAAAGAACACATATACTCCTAATTTTCTGGTAAAATGTATTTTTGTATTTATTTAGAAGTTTTAAGGTATTGACTTTTCCTGGAATTTTTTCTGGGCCTGGATGTATGGGAAGGGTATTAATAAATCCGTGGAGACGCTTATCGGAAAAGTAACGGGAAGAATTTAATTTTTGTTTGTTTGTTACATCCACGACATATTTTTAGTAATGCCTATAATAAATTTGATTTAGTTATTAAATAAAACTCGGAAACTTAAAATATGAAAAAATGCTGAATTACTAAAAATATGCAAATAATATACAAAATGCATATATTACGCAAATATGCAAATTTATGCAAACTGCATATAATCCGGCCTCTAGTAATAACTATCCAAATTACATATTATCAGAGCCATAAAAATCCAAACAGTGTTATATACTATACAGTGTGGCCATAAAGTTTGGAACCAAGCTTATAACCGCATTATTTTACATTTTTAGGAAAAACGCTCGGACAGGTAAATTTTCTTTTTTAAAACGCCATCTTTTGACATACAATTTTTTTCTATGACGTCATTGGTTTTCGAGTGATGACGTTATAAACATTTTCTTTAAATGGCAACCATATTATTTTTTTCTCGTTTTTGGTAGATCTTTAAATCCACCAAATAGTGATATAAAACAATTGGTATGTTGCATCACAATTTTTTTGAAAAAATGATATAAATTTAGAAAAAAATACGAAAATTTTATTTTTGTACAAAACTAAAATTAAATTAAAAAAAATACATCTGAACTTAAATTTATTGTAACAGTTAACTTAAATTTTCAAAATGGACCCCTCCAACCAACTGACACTGTCCCAGCCGAGTGTAAACATTTCGTATACTAGCCTCAATTATGTCTGGGGATATTTGTGTAAGTTCTACGCGAATTCGTTCTTTTAAATCTTCTAAATTGTTCGGTTTGTTAAAATACACTTTCGATTTCAAATAACCCCACAAGAAAAGTCTAACGGAGTCAGGTCAGGAGAACGAGGTGGCCATTCTATGGCGCCTCTCCGTCCAATCCATTTATTGGGAAACATTTCGTCAAGATAGTGGCGAACCTCTACACCATAATGGGGAGGCGCCCCATCTTCTTGAAACCAAATATTTGGATGGGGTACATCACCATCCTCGTGATTTGGGAAAATAACAGCGAGCGCTGGAACCTGTTCAAATCTTAAAAATTCTAAATATTGCACAGCAGTCAAATTTCCTTCAAAAAATATGGTCCTAAAATGCGTCGTCCAATCATTCCAACCCATACGTTAACTTTTCCTCTGCGCTGAGTATGACACGCTTGAGTCTAATGCGGATTGTTCTGCGACCAATATCTGCAATTATGGCGGTGAACAGATCCATTTAGGCAGAACGTAGCTTCCTCTGAGAAGACGATGTTTTCCAAGAAATTTGGATTTTGGTCACAACGTAACATTACGTCTTCACAGAACTGCAGTCGACGATCTTCGTCATTCTCATGTAATTCCTGTACAAGCTGAACTTTGTAAGGACGATAGTGTTCTTTTTTAAATAAGTTGACGACAAATGAGTGAGCCACCTGATTGGCAAACGCAAGTTGTCTGGTGGAAACATGATGCCTTTCTTCTGCTTCTAGAAGCACATTTAATTTCACATCTTCTCCTACTTGAGGTCTACCTTGCCGTGGTCGATCTTTTACGGATCCAGTTTCGGTAAACTTTCCAACTAGTTTTGTCACCGTAGACCTGGTAATTGGAGGTCTATCAGGGTGCTCATGGTTAAACAAATCGCATGCTTCTGCATGCGTTCTTTGTCTGTCCCCATACCCAACCATAATTAAAATTTCGATTCTTTCTCGCTCAGATAAATGTGCCATTTTTTATATTAGCGAAAATGAACAATTTTTACGCAATATCTCAAAAATTTAACGTGAAAAATAGAAGTAAATAATTCAACAATGTTGTCGCCATAGAAACAATTTCAAACTAAAATTTTTGTACATAAATTGTATAAAAAGAAGCAAGAATGTCATAAAGAAATATCTTGCAAAAAAGTGCGTGTTTTTGTTTTTGTAATTTTTTTGCATAGTAACATGAGTACATGTGCTTTTGACGATCCGGTTTGTTCAAGAAGAATATTTAAGTCCTGACACAAGACAGAAGGTTGAAAAGAACTTACTTACATATTTCAGTAAATTTTGTAAGCTTAATTAGTTTTTGAAATCTTCAATTTTTGGGCGATAATTTTAATTAAGAAATGGTCATGATGTGGCATCATGTCAATTTTTTAAATAAATTAAACTTCTTTGGCCCTTTTTTGTGAAACTATTTAATGTTAAATAAGATTTTTTAATAAGTAATTGGCCGATTGGGAAGACGAATTTCTTTTGACCTGGTGCAAATAACGCAGATTACTATTGATCGCAAAGCATTTACACTCGGCTGGGACAGTGTCAGTTGGTTGGTGGGGGTCCATTTTGAAAATTTACGTTAACTGTTACAATAAATTTATGTTCAGATGTATTTTTTTTAATTTAATTTTAATTTTGTACAAAACTAAAATTTTCGTATTTTTTTCTTAATTTATATCATTTTTTCAAAAAAATTGGGATGCAACATACCAATTGTTTTATATCACTATTTGGTGGATATAAAGATCTACCAAAAGCGAGAAAAAAATAATATGGTTGCCATTTAAAGAAAGTGTTGATAACGTCATCACTCGAAAACCAATGACGTCATAGAAAAAAAATTGTATGTCAAAAGATGGCGTTTTAAAAAAGAAAATTTACCTGTCGCAGCGTTTTTCCAAAAAATGTAAAATAATGCGGTTATAAGCTTGGTTCCAAACTTTATGACCACACTGTATATATAAGCTTTAAGTTCAATTTAATTTTGATAACTCATTTTTGAAAACTAAAGCTTAATTATTTTGGTATTAATTAAACTGATTAATAAATAGATTTTTTTTTCCCAGTTCCCGGTTACAAATAGGCGATCTTGAATAATTTTTTTATGCCGAAAACAAATCTGTTTGGTTTTTCTCAACTTCAGTAAAAAAAAAAACATGATTTTGTTTCGAAATAAAACACTAAAGTACATACATACATGCATTTAATATTACAAAATGTACATAAAACCTATTAAAATACTCTATATGACATTTTGATTTTGTGTAATGATGTATTAAGGTTTCGTCTAATCAGTAACTAATAATCACTCAACATGTTCGAATTCTATCTTCCCTGGTACCGATTTTTCATCGTTGAAAGCTTCCAAATCGTCTGGCAAATAATACAAATGGAAATGCAAGTAATGCATGTCTAGCGACATATTATATACCTCTTTATGGTAACCTGTTAACATTTGGTCGACGAGGTTTTTAAAATTTTTGCGCTTTATTGTTGTCTAGAAACCCGTTTATGAACAGATTTGAAATAATTCAAAGCCACTTATTTATTATTATATTATCGTCGTTAATTGACGAATTTGGGAACCCACAAATATTCCCTCCTTCATCATAGCTTCGCTGATTTTTGGAAATTTTTCTTTTATTTACTGTAATCTTCTTCCACCACTATCCATACCTTTTACAAAATTATGTATCACTCCTAACTTTATATGCAGAATGGGCAAACAGATGTTGTTTCTATCCACAAGGTTTTCATCTTAAAAATATTCTTTTTTTCCACAACTATCTGTCAACTTTTCACAATATAACGATTTTCGCGCACGATTTTCCTATTCGCGCAAAAAGCAACTGTATTCTCTATTCGGGCTAACCAAGCGATTGAAAAAAAATAACATAACATGTTAATTGCATTTTGTGCTGTGTGTCCGTCTCCTGCTGAAAATATCCTAGTGCTACCTCATTTACATTAAGTTGGTGAACAAACAGGATCAAGATTTCTTGATGATATCTTTGTGCATTTATGGTTCTATTAAAAAAAAAATTGAACCAATAACTTTCTGAGGATAAGTAGCAGTCTCAACATAAAATTGTTGTTTCTCAACATTCCACATTTTTTTCATTAATTGACGTAGCAGACACTTCTTGGTGAAACATTTTGTAATTAACAAATTTAGTATAAAAAACACACTTGGCTATTTCACAATTTTTTATTAGATATATTTCTAACATACCGTGTGTCCCTGGATGGGGTTGACAAGAGGAAAAAAAATTTTATTATTGATTTTACGACAAAAAGTCATTCTTTATAAAAAGTTCTGCTTGTTGAGTAGATAAATTAACCATCGGAAAATCTAAGATTAAATGTACAGAATGTCCAAAAATTAAGATAACATAAAAATGCTTCAACAGAAGTGTATCATTTATTGCATGTTTTGTAGTTTAAGTACAAAATTTCAATTAATTAAAGTCAACAAAAATTACTCTACAAGGCCACCTCCAACTTCCACACATACCTCCGCCCTTTTAATAAATTCACCATAGACTTTGCGTATGGTTTGTGGTACATTTATCTCATTTACTGCATCCTGTATTCGTGCTTTTAGTATTTCCCGATCATGTGGCAGGTCATTTCCGTAAACTTTTTGCTTTAATGTACCCCACAAAAAAAATCAAGTGGTGTCAGGTCAGGTGATCTAGCAGGCAAATTTATTGGTCCAAATCTACCCATCCATCTGTCTCCGAACTGATCTGTCAACCACTGCCGTACCAAAAGCGTCGCATGAGCAGGGCATCCGTCTTGTTGCCAGAAAATGTTACGCCGAATTTCTAGCGGTAAATTATGTAGAAATGGTAATAGATAAGTTTCTAAAAGACGCACATAAACGTGTTGATTCAAGTTATCGTCAATAAAATATGGTCCAACGATTCGATCGTAAAAAATTCCGCACCAAACATTTACTTTTTTATAACGTTGACTTCGTTTTTGAATGACGTAGTTTGGATTATGAAAAGCCCAATAGCGACTGTTTTGTGATGAAACGTGACCATTGGTGCAGAAGGTTGCTTCATCAGTAAAAAATATCATTCTATGAAAACGTGTATCTACGAGGTATTTCTCACCAACCCATAAACAAAAATCCAATCGCTTCTCTTCATCTCCATTTTCAAGTGTATGTCGGAACTGTGGTTTAAACGGTCGAACTTTGTTTTCTTTATAAATTCTCTGCAAATGAGATTTACTAATATTCAGTCTTTGTGATCGTTTCCGTAAGGATAATGTTGGTGTTTCTATCACTGAATCTACTGCCAAAAGTGTAGCCGTATCGTCTTCATTGTATTTTTTCTTGGGTTTCTTAACATTTACTACAGATCCAGTTAAATCAAATTTCTGCACAAGTTTGCGCAGTGCTTCGCGCGTTACTGCCGTGTTTGGGAATTTTTCGTGAAACATGTCTATAGCGTATCGATAAGATACGTTTCCAATTCCATAACATTTAATCAAATAAATACGTTCTCTGATAGTTAACATTTTGCAAATCCAACGGATAATAACTGACAAATCTACAATTAATGACGTTTTACAGTACAATATTGTTATACGTTACAACAACCTTTGATCGCCAAAATTAAAGAACTTTTTCTATTGAAGCATTTTCATGTTATCTTAATTTGTTGACATTCTGTACATTTAATCTTAGATTTTCCGATGGTCAATTTATCTACTCAACAAGCAGCACTTTTTATAAAGAATGACTTTTTGTCGTAAAATCAATAATAAAAATTTTTTTCCTCTTGTCAACTCCATCCAGGGACACACGGTATGTTTCGGCTGTTATGCCATTGTCAAATAGGATCTTAAGACTAACTTACAATACGTGCCCTTGTAACTGTTATATCTATTTTTTTAGTGCTGGGGTGATGGTTAAGACATATTTACAATCGTGTCTATTATGGGGGGTGTTAATAAATTCTAACTACAAATACACAGTTAGAATTGATTAACACCCCCATAATAGACACGATTGTAAATATGTCTTAACCATCACCCCAGCACTAAAAAATAGGTATAAAAGTTACAAGGGCACGTATTGTAAGTTAGTTTTAAGATCCTCTTTGACAATGACATAACAGCCGAAACATATGTTAGATATAAATCTAATAAAAAATTGTGAAATAGCCAAGTGTGTTTTTTATACTAAATTTGTTAATTCCACATTTTCATATTCTGCGAATTAACATACCCATTAAGATGAAACCATGCTTTATCTTAAAAGAAAGTTTTGTTTAGAAGGTCATCGTGGAAATTATTTGAAAACCATTAATAAAATTCTAATCTTCGGGAATAATCAACTGGATAGATTTCTTGATAGCAAGTGAGACGATAAGGAAATAAGTGTAGATCCTTCTTTAATATTTTCTGGCAAGTGCCAAATGTTAATTTGTTGTGACAGTACCTGAATTGAAGTTCCTGAGGTTTCATCCATTAGTTCTCTTACGCTATCAATTACTTCTCGTGTACGCTTTTTTGGCTGACCACGTCCGTGTTTACACTCCAAAGTAGCTGTTTCTCTAAAGAGATTAATGCAGCGATTAATTAAGAGTGTGTTGAAATTCGTTGTAATTGAAAAGCAGAACCGGAAATGTAAATTGAAATTCCACCAAACAATCGTTAATGGAGGCCATCAATTGTCGGCCAATTTCGAAAATATGATTCAACCATAAACATTCTATTTTTTTGTGAAAACCATTTCAAAATGAAATAACTATATCGAAAAATTAGTTTAATTTTATAATCGTTGAAATACATTCAAAGTTATGTCAAATCTCAGCGCTGACAACCAAATATCAAATATTAACATTGACAAATATGTATGCAAGTATGTTGATATCATAGAAATGCTTAAGTTAGAAAATACGTTTTCTTATACAACTTCGGATTTAGTTGATCGCTTGTTAGTTAAAATTATCAACTTGTTTAAAATTTCTCATTGCGCATATTGATATTTACTTTTTCATATTTCTTGGTAATGACCATCGTTTACATATTCTTTATGTTTATTTTCTGATCAAACTTTTTGAATTCCTCCTCCCTAGTGTATATAATATTTTACATGTTTTTCTGTGTTGAAGACTATCACAAAATGATCCGCATAAATGTGGTTAGTGACACATCTCTGTTGCAGATTATAGACTCGTGTACCTTGCATTTTGCTCAACACTTCCACTTGTCTCATTGCGCTATTTGTAATTATTCTTATGAATTGATATTATATGTTCTCACTATGTTTCTTGTTGTTTTATATAGGCCTTTTATTGCCTCTGAATAACGCTGCATATACAGTAATGGACAAATTTTAATTTCTGGTACGAAAGTAGAAGAGGAAAAGAGCGCGACTGAGTAAGTAAAGAAAGACATATAGCGAGGTTGCCAATGAATGTATGCAAGTAGATGAAATAGGGTACGATAAGGTTCAGTCAGATTATAGCTTGTCAGTAAGCCTATTGCTTCAGAGGGATCTAGAACGCATCTTAGAAATACGTACAAAATTCCCCACGAATATTTACAGAAAAATATTTATTTCATGATGTATTACTTTTATGAGGATGTACAACAAAGCTTATATTTTTCGCGTATAAATAAAATGAAATGAAATATTAATTCTAAATTTTGTAAAAAAAAATAAATGTAGCTCTTATGAAAAGAAAATAAATCAACTCTTCTCCGATAATAATATCATAAGTATATCAGGTGTTAATGTTAAGAATGCTCTCAATATTTTTTCTCGCATTTCATTTATATTATGCAGTCCCTATAAAAATAAACGACAATTGAATTATCTAAAATACCAGCCCATACATTTAATTTTTATGGATATCGGGTCTGTCCAGGTACATTAAGGTGTCTACCGGCGTAATACCATTTTATGATTTGTGTCTTTTCTTGAGTTGTAAAACATGCATGTTGAAGTCGACTATGTATTAATACATGCACGTAGAGATGTAAGTGTTGTACACCCGGTAAGTGTTTGTTATGGAATAGGGCATGTTAAATGTGTATGTGTGTCCATCACTCTGCACCTCCCTCCACTGTTTAAAAGCAGGCAACGTTGGATATCACATGCATACACTATATACGCAAACAGAAATTAAAATTTATCGACTGCGGTATGTTCCATATTTTATTTCTGGGGGCATTATTATTATAAAGCACTTTCGAGATCTACAAAGCATGGATATATTTTGTTATTAAATTTTTGTTGCAGTTTGGTTATTATTAATAATAACCAAATTCCAATAAACCTTTAATAGATATGGAATAATACAGCGTTTGATCAGTGACTAGCGGCCTTGTGGCCATACAAATTATGATTTTACTCAAGGCGAAAGACTGTTTCTCATGCATTAATCAAAAGTGTCCAAACGTATATTTGATAATATTATACTTAGTAGTACCTAGGCTATTAAAGAAAGTCAGTAAATCTCTTACACGTATCGAAAGATATTATACTGTATAAATTTGAGTTGCAAGTGATGTTAAATTTAATTCAAGTGTTGATGGTTTGGAAAATGTGGAAGATCAGCGTTATTGGCGACAGTTGACTAAAAATCCGCTTAATGTCGACGAAACATTGGTTGAAAAGAAAACCTAAACTTTATGTTGAACGAGGGGTTTTATTATATACTTCGCTTACACTTTTTTACTTTACTGTTTTTCTGTATCTGTAACTTTTTAAAGTTTACGTTTTTTCAAACTTTAAAATTTACTTTACGTAAATATATTTGATGACATGTTTATTTTCCTTTTATTTATTACTTGTTTTTGAATGTGTATATCATATAACAAATAAAAAACTCATATATATATATATATATATATATATATATATATATATATGCTTATATATTTTACTTATTTTACGTTTGAAGGAAAAGTTTAAAACAACATACATCAAGTTCCTTTTTGTTATATATTAATAACAAGTGTTCATTTGAAAAGTCAATCTACGTTACTTTGAAATTTTGATAGAATAAGACGCAATTATATTAGTATGTGTTTGTTGTTCCGTAAACGTAAATCCAAATGACATTTGATAATGTCAATCACAAATATCAGTTAGTGCATAAAATAATCGTGCTCGATTCTGGTTTAAATAAATTGCTTCTCAGTTTTAATTTAGAACATGCCAATGCCAAATACCTATGCCCAATGCCAATGCCCAAAGCCAATACCCAATGCCAATGTGATAACGCAACATGCATGTATAAGCAAATGCTCTCGGACGAGGTTATATCCTCGTTCCCTTTAAAACAAAACTAGTGTTTGGTAAGCACAACCTTAAGCATGTATATATTATGTATACATACTGCGGTAGGCCCAGGGTTTGTTATGGCCTAATTAACTCTCCGAGGTCTTCTCTATTATATATATAGACTATAGGATAAGTAAGAGTAGATTGAGTACATTCAGAACATTCAGAGTGATTCAGAATGATTCAGTGTCTGATAGAGAACTAGGCAGACAATATCTGTAATAGTAATAAGTCAGAATTGTATCTATTTATAATGTACATAGTTTGTTAACCAATTTCTAAGTGTTGATTAAATTATAAGATGTTACCCGAACTTCGAGTGTATCATTTACAACGATAAGTCGCACTACCTGCTAATCTGTGTGGCTGCCAACGGCCCACGTTACATGCCGATCCTCCAGGCACTTAAGGCCCCACTGTTATTACATGCCGATCCTCCAGGCACTTAAGGCCCCACAGTTATTACATGGCGATCCTGCCCCACTGTTATTACATGGCGATTCCTGCTAGCCACTATAAGGCCCCACTGTTATTACATGGCGATCCTGCCCCACTGTTATTACATGGCGATTCCTGCTAGCCACTATAAGGCCCCACTGTTATTACATGGCGATTCTGCCTACCTACGGCTCAGGACCATTCTGCCAGTCGTGTAAGACTGCAAGGAACATGTAGGAAGCTGGAACGAACCAGGGAAGAAAGGAAACCTACAGTTTGGCAGGTCGAAGCAAGAAAATGGGCAAATACGCGACAAGAACGGAGGAAATCATCAACAAGGAAGAAGCTCCACAAGCAAGAAAGAAGAAACACAGGTATTCTTTTTAAATTAAAGTGAATGAACAGTATAAAAAATTTCATAGACATAAACTGTGTTAAAATGTTTAGTTTAAATTGTATACACAATATCACAATATGTGTATCATTTATTTCTGCTACGCAAACATATTGTAGCGTAGGAATATATTCTATAGTTAAAGGTCAAGTTTATTTAAAAACACATATGCACAATGTAATTTAGAAATACTACATCGGCCGTACACTTCGCAATTTTGTTAATTGACGCAGAAGTTTAAATATTTTTTTTTAAAGAAGACGCATATATATATATATATATATATTTATACACGAAACAATGAAGATATATGTTATATTTCCTTTTCATAAGTTCAATTACGTGCATAAAAATGCATGCGTCTTCATGTTTTAATAAGCGCCATACAAGAATGTTGCAGTTGAGATTGTTTATTGAACGAACAAATAAACAATAGCATGTATATTTAAACTAGTCGCGAATAAACAAACATCGAATTCAAATTGAAAATATGTATGTATCGACAAGATAGTTTAATAATACTAGAGTCAAGGTCACTGATAAAATGCAACACAATGTTTATTTTGTAAACGATCGGATAAATGACATTGAAGGAAATATTGCTGATATATTCAAAAAAAGTTTCTCGCTAACAAAAGAAAATAATATCGAATTAATAAAATAAAAACCAATATACGAGGAGTAGTGTATTAATTTTATTGGTAAAGATTCCGAAATTTTTGTCACAAATGCCTTAGAAGTTGATTCCAATGCCATAACGGTTAGTAACGGGACAATACGATAGCATCCTAATCACGTCTGGAGCTCTATAAGACGACAGAGACCTATCGATTGTACCTTTACGACACCAACAACAGTGCAACCTACAGGACAGATCATCCTAGAGTTGTGGACTTGGCGAAAACGTTAACCAACCGAATCAGACAAACTTCAAAGTAGGAGAAAGGCAAAAAAGACTCCAATTCGCCCCTAGGTCGTGACGAAGCAAGCATGCGCTTCCAGGAAGTGATCCTGCACGACAAAAAACGCTCTCAGAATTTTTTTTTTAGAGACAGTTATAACAAAAGTGTGTTTTGTTAACTGGTCTCAAGTTTTTCTAGATTGAAGAAAAGGCTTACAGCATAAGGGATCAGCAGCACGTGCAACCTTACTGTAGTCAGAATAAGCTTCACAAGATAGTTCTGCGCAGGAACATGACAGACACGAAATATGTGCTGTCCAGGGAAATACACGAAAAAGTGATTTCCAGTATAATTTTTTCCATGGAGGAAAATAGATAGAAAAACGGAGAGTCGATTTATTTTAAGGTATGGTTGGAAGGGAAGCAAAAGAATTGGGAGCAAACAATCATGCACAAAATTGAAGACAAACAATCAAGTATAGGAATCGAAAACGAACAATCAAAGCAAAGAGTTAAGACAAACAAGCGAACATGAAGAATTCAAGACAGAGAATCGAATGCGAAAGATTAAAAAATTAGAAGGAAGAATTGCAAATACAAAGTAAGTCAACTATTAGATATATACGAACTCATAATATAGAAATAAAATACTAAAAAGCGAACAGACTAACAAGATTGAGACAGTGTACAAATTACAAAGGCCAAATTAACGATTATTATCAATTACTGATTATTATCAATTAACGATTATTATCAATTAATGTTTATTATCAATTAATTATTATTATCAATTAACGATTATGAATAATTATTATTTTGCAACAGTGTAAAAACATACTATGAAAATTTATTTAAAGTTGTATTGTATTATTATAAATTGTATTGTATTCTATTATTGTATTGTATTATTTTATTGTATTGTATTATTGTATTGTATTATATTATTGTATTGTATTGTATTATATTATTGTATTGTATTGTATTATGTTAGAATAGGAATAGGGAAGGTAACCGGAGAGAAAGGTTTTAAAGAAAAGCAAACACCTTAGCGTTAGTTTTCTTTAACCCTAAGGAGGATGATGTGATAACGCAACATGCATGTATAAGCAAATGCTCTCGGACGAGGTTATATCCTCGTTCCCTTTAAAACAAAACTAGTGTTTGGTAAGCACAACCTTAAGCATGTATATATTATGTATACATACTGCGGTAGGCCCAGGGTTTGTTATGGCCTAATTAACTCTCCGAGGTCTTCTCTATTATATATATAGACTATAGGATAAGTAAGAGTAGATTGAGTACATTCAGAACATTCAGAGTGATTCAGAATGATTCAGTGTCTGATAGAGAACTAGGCAGACAATATCTGTAATAGTAATAAGTCAGAATTGTATCTATTTATAATGTACATAGTTTGTTAACCAATTTCTAAGTGTTGATTAAATTATAAGATGTTACCCGAACTTCGAGTGTATCATTTACAACGATAAGTCGCACTACCTGCTAATCTGTGTGGCTGCCAACGGCCCACGTTACATGCCGATCCTCCAGGCACTTAAGGCCCCACTGTTATTACATGCCGATCCTCCAGGCACTTAAGGCCCCACAGTTATTACATGGCGATCCTGCCCCACTGTTATTACATGGCGATTCCTGCTAGCCACTATAAGGCCCCACTGTTATTACACCAATACGCAATGCCAATGACAATTCCAATGCCCAATGCTCAACGCGAACACCCAATGCCAATGCCCAATGTCTTATTGGGAGCAGCAGACATCTATGGGTGACCTTGATAAAATTCTGAAGACCAACTGTAACCATTACTTTTGGATGCTAATTTATCCCAAAAAGTCGAATAAAGTCAGTCAACGCATTGTTTCGGCGTTAAACCACATTTCGAAGCATAATAAATCATGTCTCGAAAATTTTCACGCAAAGTCAAGCGTATATGGCATGTGTGACATGTCGACCTCATTCAATAATTTCACGCACAGGATCAACATTAATGGCAGCAGCAGACGTCGATGGATGACCTTGACAAAATTCATCAAACCAACTATAACGATTACTTTTGAATGGCCCTTTTTTATCACTAAAAGTCAAATGAAGTCAGTCGACGCTATTTTGCGGCGTTAAACCGCATTTGAAACTATAATAAATCTCTCCTCGAAAATTTTCACGCGAAAGTTGCATTTTTACAAAAAGTTACCATTTATTAAATTATGTGTAAACAAAACTAATTCACTTAAATATGACCTGTCAACTGAAATGTTGATTAGAAAGGTTATATTTTGAGAATATGACAAAGGTACTTAAACAACTAGATTACAAATAATGTCTGAGTAGCCCTCGTAGTAAACGTATATAACGTGTGCTCATTTGAAAAGTCAATCTAGATTACTTTGAAATTTTGATAGAGTAAGACGCATATATATTAGTATGTGTTTGTTGTTCCGTAAACGTAAATCCAAATGACATTTGATAATGTCAATCACAAATATCAGTTAATGCATAAAATAATCGTGCGTCGATTCTGGTTTAAATAAATTGCTTCTCAGTTTTAAAATGGCTTTCACTTTAGAACATAAAATTTTTTTAGTCCAGGCTTATTTTCGAAGTGGTAATAAAATTGATGGTTTATGGGTTTATTCAGTTCAAGATTGCATGGTAGAATTTCAAGTTGAGTTTCCACATTTTGTAATAGATTATATACAATTTAAGAATACTTTGGATAGAACTTTAAAACTTTTTTCTGAAACTGGTAGTCTCTTAAGAAAATCAGGCAGCGGAGCAGTTAAGAAACGTACACCTCAAGTTGTCAATCGTGTTGAAGAAATAATGGAAAATGAACCACAAACATCTGTTCGACATTTGAGTCAACAAATAAACCTTTCTGTTGGTACAACTCACAAGTTATTAAAAAAAAGATATGGAACCTTATCCATACCGTGTCATAGCAGTACAAGAATTGTTAGAAATTGATAACCCACGTAGACTACAGTTTTGTAATTGGTTTGTAAATATGAACAATAATGGAGAACTTTCGCAGAGTCATCTTTACTGATGAAGCATGGTTTTATAAAACGGGATACCTAAATTCACAAAATACAAGAATTTGGAGTAGTGAAAATCCAAATGTAATTAATGAAGAATCGCTGCATCCAGAGAAAATTGGTGTTTGGGCAGCGACAAGCCAAAGGCGAATCATTGGACCAATATTTTTTCAGGGAACGTTAACTGCTCAAAGGTACCGTACGGAAATTTTACAACCATTTGTCAATCAGTTGCATGATGATGAACTTCAAACTGCATATTTCCTTGTCACTGTACTACAGAATCTTTGGATTATTTAAGAGAATTTTTTGATGAACGTATAATTAGTCGAAATACTGAAATTGCCTGGCCTGCACGTTCATGCGATTTAACACCTTGCGACTTCTTTTTGTGGCCTTATCTAACAAATAACATATTTCGAACACCTATATTTAATTTGAATGATATGCTACAGAGAATCGAACAGAAATGCATGGAAATTAATAACAATCCAGTAATGTTGCAGAATATCATCAGAAATTTTGAACGGAGGATTTTAAAGTGCATTGATCTTGAAGGACAACATTTTAAACATTTGTTATAGTTTTCAATAAATACCTATTATTTATTATTATTTATTTGTATGTATGAAACTGTCAAAATATACGACTTCGTAGGTTAAGTAGTAAATTTTAATTTACGACATACTTCAAAATGTTCTCAGTAAATCACATGCTACTAGATTGACTTTTCAAATGAATGCTTGTTACATGTATCTTATGCACTTTTGCATCTTGATTCTGAAACTACTTTTAAAATTTCTTCAACGCGCCAGTATTTTGAGTTATTTGCTTAAATAGTTTTTCGTAAGAATATGTTAAATTTAAAGTTATATTTTATTTTAGCAACTTAAATCCAAAATATAACAATAAATATGGTGGTAAATATGCTTGCGGTTTGAATAGGATTCGGCATATTTGCTACGCCATATCCATCCAGCCATGCCTTTATTTGTTTTACAACTAATTGAATTAAAGAAGTAATAGTGGATGCACCGACTGATTTAAAATATCTCGAAAAAAGTGAGAGATACATCTACCCAGCTGTTTTATAAAATACAAAATATAACGGTACTTAGTAATTAAACCACGCTATTCCTTTTCTCACATTCTATAGGCTTGATAATAATGTAGATTATTTCTTAACTAATATAGTTCAATAGTATAATTATATCACGAATGTTTTGAAAATGTTGAGTGATCGTAAACCTGGACAAGCGAAAGGATATACGCCACGACATTATTGTACCACACTTGCGTACATGCAGCAATTTGGATAAATTTCTGTAAAATACACTGCTCTCTCTATTGTGTTGTCATATATTAATATTCCGACTCGTCATAGAATCATTCAATTCAGATTACGTGTCCGAATATAGATATATCACAACAAAATAGACGCATTCAATTTAAAAGCGGTATTTTACAGTAATTTTGTTTGTGGGGAAAAATATATATTTATTTGGCTTTTTACATATAATGTCATTTTCCCTTTGCTTTGGCCAGGTTTGTAAGTCGATTAACGCGTATATATATATATATATATATATATATATACAGGCCAATCCAAATTAAGTGTTCACCATTGGTAACTTTGTTATTATTAAAGATACAAGATTGTTTAAATTAGCAAACTAGTAGTACTTTTAACGCTCTTTAAGATGAAAGAATTAAAAAAAAAAAGAGCAGCGCGTTTTCGAGTTTTACCGAAAAATATGTTTTTTTCAAATGGAAACCCCTGTATATTATATCATTTTCTGTTAGAAATTCAATTTTTAAACAAAAAATCTTATAAGAAATTTTTTACTGGGATTAAAAATACTTGAGTTATAGTGAATAAACAAAAACAGCTAAGTCAAGTGCATTTCTATGTTTCTATGATAACGACGTTAATTCTTTCTAGTAAACGTCAAATATTAGTACAGTTTTATTAGTCTTTCACTCATAAATTTCATTTTGCTAGTTATTAATTTGACAAAAAAATGATTTTTACCCATGCAGAAAAGTGTGATATGTTAGAATCTTATTTAGTGTGCAGAAAATCCTCTAGGAGGGCAAAAGAACACTACGCTGAATTATATCCACTCCGAACACAACCAAATGAGCAATTTTTTCTGAGACTGTACCGAAAATTTAGAGGCAATGAGAGTGTTTTTGCCAAAACAAGAACAAGAAGGACTTTTATAATAAGCGAGGCCACGGAAATTCTAGTTCTTGCATATTTTGAGGCCAACCGTGAGAATTCCATACTAGATATTATCAAGGAATCTGATTTGAGTCACGGTACTGTGCATAGGATTCTGAAGAAAGACAAATTCATTCCTTATATGTACAAACCAGTTCAAGTTTTCTTGCCAGGGGATCCAGAGAGAAGAATGTTTTTTTGCCACTGGTATCTTAACTTTTGTCGCCAAAATGTAAACAACTTTCGTTATATTTTATGGACCGATGAATCAAATTTCTCAAATTCTGGAATGTACAATACAAAAAATCATCATTACTGGTCAAAGGAAAATCTTCTTTTAGTACATCCAAGACGCCCGCAAGTCCGTTACAGTTTTAATGTTTGGTGCGGTTTAATTGGTTCAAGGATTGTTGGTCCTTTCTTTTATGAGGGCACTCTAACTGGTGAAAGGTACATAGAATTTTTGACTGAAATTTTGAATAATTTCTTAGACGATATTGATCTCATAAGTAGACAGAATCTGCATTTTCAGCAGGATGGCGCACCTGCGCACAACTACAGAGGTACTCATCAAATTTTAAATACTATTTTTAACAATTCATGGATAGGAACAAATGGTCCTATTCAGTGGCCTCCCCGATCGCCAGATTTAACACCGCTTGATTTTTCTTTATGGGGTTATTTAAAGACAGAGATTTATAAGCAAAGGTACGAAAACGTAAACGCCCTAAAAATTGCAGTTAGTGAAAAGATAAACCAAATAGATGGTAGGACCATACTAAAAGCAGTTCGACAAGTTCAGAAACGTGTTCAAAAATGCATTGAGCAACAAGGTGGTATTTTTGAACATCTTCTATGAAAAAATCAGTGATTTTTCTTTTCTTTTAATGATATGTTTATGTATAAAATAAAGTTTATAAAAATTATTTAGCTGTTTTTGTTTATACATTATAACTCAAGTGTTTTTAATCCCAGTAAAAAAGTTCTTATAAGATTTTTTGTTTAAAAATTGAATTTCTAACAGAAAATGATATAATATACAGGGGTTTCCATTTGAAAAAAACATATTTTTCGGGAAAACTCGAAAACGCGCTGCTCATTTGTTTTTTTTTTAATTCCTCCATCTTAAAGAGCGTTAAAAGTACTACTAGTTTGCTAATTTAAACAATCTTGTATCTTTAATAATAACAAAGTTACCAATGGTGAACACTTAATTTGGATTGGCCTGTATATATCATTTGATAAATTCTTGGAGTTCTCGGCTTTTGTACTAAATATTTTAAATATTTTCAAATTAGTATGTTATTTTGCGAAGTAAATGTGAATGTAAACATTGCTATCTACAAATTACAACGCAAATTATACGAAATTTTATTTGAAAAATTTCGACTGCTTCCGACTTTGTGAATAGTGGTTTTGCCCACTGAAAATGACAACTTAGTTGTAGAAATACGTATTTAGGATACGATTATTAATTGTGGTAAGGGGTTTTAGATAATAAAATAAATGTACTTTCCAATGCATTTTATGAAAATTATTTATACCAAGTTTTCTATTTTTTTTTGTTATCGAATGTCGGACACTGGTAATTTACGCAAGTTGATTAGGTTACCAGAGCGGTGTTATTAATTTAGTTTATAATTAAATACATCTCTGTAATAACTAAAAATGAGATTTACCGGTGGGTGGCACGAAGGCGAACGCCCATTTCCAGAACAGCGTAATGAAGTGCAGAAAGTAATCTGTACAGGAGGGATCCTTCTCTTCGGCTTCATCGCTAGCATTCACAGTGAAAGCTTCGACGAACTGCTCTTTCCAGGACGTAGTTCCGATGAGAAGGGACGCGTTCGCTCGCTGGACCAATTTGTCAATGGTATTCTGTAAAGAAAAAGGAAATGATAGCGAGTCAGAATTAGGTTGCTATATACTATTCTACGAATACGAATGAGACACTTTCGACTACATTCTTGGAGAGAATGGTTAATAACAGACACTCGCTAATTAGAAAAACGTAAAGGCAATTATAGAAATATTGTTATAGATATGCTAGCTAGTTCTGAAATAAATGTCTGTTGATTGTGTTAATAAATTAAAATATGTCTTTGATATAAAATATTTTCACTTTATAAAAGAGAAAATAGTACATTGTGTAACGAGTGACGAAAGTAAGATTTCGACGATTTAGTATACTTTTTCTACGATCTTGCCTATGGCATTATAACAAACTTTAGATGTACTATATTTAACATACCTATATTAAAATAAAAATGATAATAGAACTTTATTGAGAAATAACGTGGCTACAAAAGAAACGAAAAATACAATTTATTTACATTAAATAACATGTGATAGAAATTGATCGGTGATTATATACAGCATTCTGCCAAATCTTATTTTTGTTTTTTTACGGAAGCCTTTTCTTCACTATTCTTCACAGCACTATTTATTGACCGGCCTTTAATCCGTTTTACTGTAGCTATTACTACTTTCAATGCATCTGCTACTCGCTAAAAAAGATTCATTGGAATTTGTAAGTTGTCGAATCACCAATTCTTTACATATTGTGTAGATGTAATCGATATTAGATGACCACCATTGTCTTTCTCTTGCTGAAAATATTACAATAAATTTAAAACTAGTTCTTGTAATTGTGAACTTAACGTTCTACCACGTCCAGACATTGTATAATAGTTTATGACACAAATGCAGAATACTTCAATCAAATGGAAACGTCAAAACGTATTTGTCAGACAAATGGTGTCAAACGGAAGTGCATAAAATAATATTGCGTATGCAATACCAATTTCGTCTTTGTTTTGCTCAAGTAAATTCTATGAATTGTATGTCATCGTTAGCAGCTCACTAGAAACACATACATTCGCTTATGCTATCCTTATTATACAAGTAGATACTACAGTTCATAAAGTATAAGTTTTCAGTTCGTACTGCCCAAGTGGGAACCGCAAATTGTACTTTATCTCTTTCTAACACACATGAATACGCGCTGTAATACTACACACGTTTGTCATTTTAAGTTAAGACGTACGTCTTTGAAATATTATATTAAATAAAAAGGGATAGGTTGTCTAGGAAATAGTCTTATGATATTCGGATTGCTGTAAAATTATTTTAATACTGTTGTTTATTGACTTTGTTTCCGGTATTCTGACTTCTTGGTTAAGTAATCTAATTTGAATATCTCGTTTGTCATCAAAAAATTACAAAATCTGTTCTTTTGAGAACAATACTGGTAATAAATAATAATATCAATTAGTGGCAATAAGTACGAAATTGTTTGATTATCACTTTGACATTTCTAACCTATTTATTTGACAGAATATTTCTTAGATGCCTGGTAAGCCTCTTGGTTCTCAAGCTCAACAGCTTGTATTAAATCTTACAGTCTATTTTGAACGAGAAAAAGAGAATGGTGGGCCAGTTATGTCCATCGATCGTGTTCATGAGGTAATTCACATAAGGCAGTTATAAAATTAGTTTTATTTTAGAGGGTAGCACAAGCCCTTAATATTTCTAGTAGAACGGTCTACACTATTAAACATCGTAGCATTCAGAATCCAGTCTTATCATCTCCTGGCAAAAACAGGTCTTGTAGGAAGCCCAAAAACTAAGGATTTACCAGAAGCAACGAAAATGGAAGTTCAAAATACTGTTTATGACATGTATAAAGATAGTATGTGTTTAATATATTGTAAACATTTATTACATGTTCAAATTTTTCAGAAAAACATCTTACCTTAAAAACTCTAAGAAATGTTTTGGCAATGAAAGAATTTATTCATGCGAGTACAACTTCTTTAGCAATATTGCTTAAAGATATTGGTTTTAAATACAAGAAAGAATGTAACAGAAGAGCACTGTGTGAGAAATGTGTTTTTAAGGGAATATATGAATAATTTAAATTCAACTTTACGTCAGGTCGTGTTCTTTGATGAAACTTGGATTTTTTCAAAAGGGAATAGAATGAAATCCTGGCAAAATGATAATATAACAAGTGTTATAAAAAGTGTTAGGAAACCCGAAAGCTATGATGGTAAACGGTAAATATATATCCCATTCACGTTAAAAATAACATATTGCAAATAATACAATTAATATTTTCGAAGTTTTTATTTGGTTGAAACAATCAAGTTTACTTCTCTAAACATTAATAATCAGGTAACTATCTTATTTTGGCAAAATATTTTTGTATTTATATTTTGTAGTGTGCATGCACATAATATATAGCAGCGAAGAAATTACTGCCACTGGTTCAACGAAACATTACATGATAAAGATCTCGTGGCAAAGTTTTATTTGAATGAAGTATGTTTTTTTTCTTACTGGTGGTGGATTTTTTTTTTTATCGGTAGTGTACTAACCTGCAAAATTATCAAATGTAGAAAATCCTCATGTGTTTGTTAAATATTATCTTCATCTAATAAAGGATAATATGGATTTGGATTGTATTATTATACCATTATTTTCTTAAGAAACAATAAAATATTAAATGTAGACTATATAAATGTTCCTTTTATTAATTTGACAACATATATTTACAACTTTCAAAAAGTTTTAATTCTTTTTCAGAGTTACAAACATAACTTTTACATTCTATTCCAATATATTTAAATTTATTTAAAATATAAACAATATATAAGTTAAGTAGAAATCTATATTATTCATCAAATTAATACATTCCCAATCTTCTTAACCCAGATATAATGCAAGAAAATGATTTCGGTAGGTATGTCATTCTTAATAATGCAAACATTTTTAACACCCCTGTATTCACTAAGGCTCGTAATATAACGTACCATTATGCTATAACGAAGACTTATATACACGTTTTTGTATTCATAATACTTCGTTACGTTAAATCGCCTGTTAAATGCATCGTTAAAATAACGTGAAGTTTTTGGCCAATTAAACGAATCTTTATATTTGTTGTAGATAATAGTGATTTCTGTTTACTGTTTGTTTAATTTATATAAAGATAAAAGTATAACATATATTCATAACATAATATACCAATTTCATAGTTCAGCATGTCATCTTTTGAAGATTCAGATATAGAATTTGTGGAGGAAATTCTAGTTGCTATGCCAAGGCCCAGACTTATAAGATAAGAGAGCGAAACAATCCCATGGATATGTTTGATAACATAAAAAAAACAGTAATTTCTTTAGTAGCACTGTAATACAAGTTTCAAAAAAGGAACATATAAAATATAAAATAAATATATTCATGATGACAATTTACACAGTTCTATTTCTTGAAGTTTTAATTTGTTGGCTTGCATCTTTTGTTCTATAATGGCACACCTTAATTTTGCTTGAAGAATATTTTCATCCAATTGTGCATTTCGAAGTTGTTGTTCTTGAACTTCAATGGCCATTTCGTACTTTCTTTTTAAATAAATTTGTTCATTTGATTTTTTTTTTCTATTATGAACAATGTCATTTAAATTTGCATATATGTCACTTGCACTTGTTCTATTTTGAAGATACTGTCTTTTTCTGTTTACAGGTAGCTTTGTGGTATTGTTTATATTTTCATATGCACCACTTTATCATGGCTTGTTTATTAGTTTTGTTATTTGAAACGAATGTACTAGGTACATTATTTTGGGTTTCAAGTGAACTACTTTGTAGTATTTCCGACTCTTTTATATTGGCAAATATATATTCACTATTAACACAATTTGGATTATTTTCTTTACTAATACTGGTTAATTCGCTTAACTCAACGATAGCATCGTTGTCAGCTTCTACTACAATTATAGAGGATCTACAATGACAACTAGTTGAATACACCGTAAATATAAACATATAACTTTACCAGACTCTATATTTTTGTGATAGCATGATTCACTGTCAAAGTTATTGGCATCACATTCGAAATGCTTCTTCAACATGCTTTGGAGACGTTCTCCATTTTCTCCTAGAGCCTTTCTAAACGTCCCTCTGCCTGTGAGGTACAGATTAGCCTACATTAAATTTATTAAGTAATGAAAATTCACCTTATCCGCCTGTTCTTTCCTACTTTTTCGTTTAAAATTATCAAAGAACACTTTCAATTGTTGTATTGCCTTATGTGGACCGCTATTAGAGCTATTTAAATTACGTGTGATTTCTTCCCATGCTGTTGTTTTACCCTTCGATGTGATGGCATCGGTCCTTTTATTCTCAATAACACCGATATGTGATTCTACAATATCCAGCAAGAGACAAATCTCTGTCCGAAAAGTGTTTACCTTTTACACGTTTTGACATCTCCATTTTTGCGATTTGCTGTGATTTGATTACAGTGAAGTATGTTTTTCCCATTAATTTCGTTAAAATTCCCTAGATCGATAATTTCGTAATGATCTGTTAAAAAATTCTTTCTAACGTTTATGAATGTGCTATTTCATTTAATGACCATTATAATTAAAACGACCATTTCATAATGAACCATTATTCCGTTATCTGTGAATACGGGCCTAAAGATCTTTTCAATACCTATGCATTTCACAATTGATATCTGACTTGAAATATTTCTTTTTAAATAAATTTTTGATCGAATATTATCGTAAGTTTATAATTATAAATAACATTTAAAAAAATTTGTTCGAATATTGAAGTAATAATTTCCGCACAGTTTTCTTGTGTTGAAAATACTTATATAAAACTAGAAAAGAAACAATACTTTTGAACTATTCATGTTCCCACTTTACTCATTATTTTGACATGAAGGTTATGTATTTGCTTTCTTTGGTTATATTGCAAGTAAAACTGAAATTTTGACAATGTTTGCGAAACATGACATTTATATTTTATGATGACAGACGGTTGTTTCCGCGACTGAATACATGACTTCATTTGACTCCGCAGTACTGATTTGAATCATATGCTTCGAATTTGACCTTGAACTGAAAACTTATACTTTATGAACTGTATTTCTTATTCGGTTGTAGACATAATTCTTTGATAGAACTATATCTTAGTGAGGCAGGAATTATCTTTGCTGAATTGAATTGTACTTTATTTTCAATTAAAAATTGAAAATAAAGATCATATTTAAATATGCTATAGATCATATTTAAATTAGTTATGATTTTGATACATGGATTATGTAGGCCATAAGATCGATGGCTTCAAATGTTCCCACAATTTTGCAAAATATGCAAGCAGCACAATTTTCGAATATGAATTTCCGCTGTCATCAGCCCTCTATTCAATGAATTTTACATAGACTTCTTCATACCTCTTTCTCGATTTTTCTGGTAATAAGCCCACATAGGTTTTCTCAAGTTTGATCTACTATTTCTGGTGGAGTATTGGGAATATCTAAATCACTTTTCGCATCAGAAATTATGATAAAGCTACGAACAGCACAAAATGACGTGATTTAAAAATGACGAGATACAGCGATAGCAGGGAACTAGACGCAGGTGAAAATTAGTAGGTAATTTTCGTCACTAGTTAACGTTATCTGAATTTCTCTCACTGGCGATGGAAATCAAATTTATGTAATTTATACACATTTCAAAACTATATGACGTTAGGAAATGCTTTACTTTTCGTAACTATAGCAAGCGCCAAATAAGATGGCGAGCGGAGGGGGTGCGCAGTAGTCGTTTTTTAAAACGTGCACGCTCACTTACTCAAGTAATTGTCAGAATATATTTGTCAGTGACGGAACATAATGTCTTTGCTAGGGGATCATAAAGTGATACACGCTCAAACGCGAGAAGTAGTTTTTAATGTTTACAATTATTTATATAAACATAGAAGTACATCATTGCTATTAAGTGAAATAAATATTTAGAATCAGAAATATATAAGAATCAGTTTATCAAACGACAGAAAGTTTAATTATTAATGTACAGTTAAGATCACATAAATCTAGTATAACCTAACTTGTGAAAACTGTCAATATTTTCTAATATTGCTTTGTTTATCAATCTTTTTTTGAAAAATAAACCAAATGTAATTTTTTAATACAATTTAGAAAACACAAATAAACTAATACTCTGTGCTAATACTTAATTGATCCACCATTTGCATCAATTACTACCCTTAACCTTCTAGGTACAGAATGAATGAAGCTTCTTAAAGAATTAGGTTGCTCAACAATGTTTTCCCAGGTATTTTCAATAGATTCCCATAGTTGTTCCATATTAGTAAATCTTATACGAGATCTATGAATTTGCTTTGTCATTCCTTTTATTTCCTCTCAAATATTCAAACAAATTGTGATCTTCTGCATCAGTTCATATTCTTTTAAGCCCAGTTCCTCGTTTGCGACATATACTGCCTTCATTTTCACATCTTTTTTAACTTGCAGTACTGTAGAATTGTCCAAATGAAATTCTTTTGCGACTTGTTTAAAGGTGCGGCTTTCTAAATTTAACAAAATTGGTACTTTGTCTGCCGGAGTCAGTTTTATTGCAATTTTGGATAACAAATGTAATGTTAACGTTACAAGAATGAATTACAACAAAACAAAAATGGTTTATACTAGATTTATGTAAGCTTAAATGTATATAATGAGAGTGACAGTGATGACGAAAACTTCAGTTCCGAAGAAGATTAATTTGTTTAGTCTATTGTACTGTTAGTAATAAAGGAATAAACCATTTATACGTTAAATATTCTTCATATGTATGCTTCCCACCAAAAAGAAAAAAATGGGAAATTGACGAACACAGAAATTTGAGTTTTATGTTTTTTAATGCACTAAATTATGGCTTTTTTCAAAGCGGATAAAATTATCTGACATTGCCATCCAAATGGTTAATCAAAATAATTTAATTAGACGTCTTAAAATAATATGCGGCAAGAAAATAAAGGTTGAATTTTTTATTAGGTAGTTATTAACAGAAATATAATACTTTACTATTTTGTTGCATTGTCATTACTTTCTATCAACAAATTAATCTTTCTAGGCATAGATCTAATTAGAGCTAAAATATTGTGCAGTAAAATTTTTCCAACACTCGATTATGCCATTAAAATTATTAAGACGCATTATTTTTTCTATGTGCCCCACAAATTTTCAATTGGATTAAGATTCGGGCTTTTGGCATACTTAAAACTAAAAACTAAAACCAATAGTAACGTGTGACACGAATAAAACTGACATAAGCTGACAATTAATAACACACGACCAAATTTTAGATTTCCCACTTTTTTGGGTGTTGACAGCATGCAAGCAAATGGATTTGTGTTTTGCGATATTCTTAACTATCTGTTTGTATATTTAAATCTCATTTCATATATAAATTGTTTAATTAATCGGAACATCAAATTCTTGCTCTGTAAATTTATACTGCTTTAAAAATATTCTTCAAAACCTCTTTATACATTACAATCTCATTATTAATATCATTTCGTTTGGTAATGAACGTATATACATATATGTGACTATACATTTTGAAATATTTCTGTAACTTATATATATTTTACTCTAATAAATTATTAATTTATTAAGTGATAGATGTATTGTTTACGCCGTCTATGGTATCTTGCAATTTTATGTAAAACCAAATACAAATCTTCCCACTGCTTCTAATGCTACGCGAACTTACTCCCACCGCTTACAATAGTTACGTAATGAAAAATATTTCGTAACCAGCGATGAAAAATTAACTTCATCATCAGTTAATAAAGACAATACAGAAAAGAGGAACGTTTAATGGCATAAACTGGTTGAATCTTCATTTTGTGCATTATAACCATTTATGACACACTGTGAAAAATTAGTGAGGTTAATTACTGCAGACATAGAATTCATGATGTAAAACGGAACTTGCATTTGAGCTTGATTCACCAAGAATATCAGTGGCAATCTTTTTCTTATTTTTTATAGAATTCTCTACATAACCCTCCCCTACAGTATTAGACTTCCAGCCTCCATGCCGATTGACCTTCAAAATATCCGCACCAGAATCTTTAGAAATGCATGTAAACTAGTAACGCGCCATCGAAAAAATTCATAATTGGAGTAGACTGTGGAATTGGGTTGGTACTTTAGCCACTTCCACATAATGATACATTACTTGATGCTTGACAGTTTCATTTGGTTTCATTGTAAAAAAAGGTTATGGCATTGAAATGATACTACAACAAAAAAGAAAACAAATAATTTATTTAATATCGAAATCATAATCAAAATTTACATATAGATACAGAAATTGTTGAAAATGCTGTCCATTTACATCTAAATAAATTTAATTTTCTTAATGAAAGTTATGAAAAATTTGACACAAACTTATAGTTTCAATGTCAAATAATAAATGTCATTATGTGGAAGTGGCTAAAGTATCAACCCAATTTCACAGTCTACTCCAATTATGAATTTTTTCGGTGGCTCGTTATATTTTGCAATATCAATATTCTTCTTCAAAGACAATTCACTTCGTAACATGAAATAAAGAGTCGAGAGTGTTGAAGCTTTTTGATTGTTTCTTCCCTCGAAATAGGCTAATAAATTTTTCATAAGCCAAATCGTACCGGGCGTTCGACTTTTGTGGAATCACGGTCGATAATGCACTTTGTGCGGTCTCTTCTATATCGCTTGGTAGTCCGCATGAATCTGAATCCGACATTTTTATTCGTACAATGCAACGAAATATTTAGCTAATAAAAGTAAATATTTATATTTAAATTAACAAACACCAGTCAAGTCAAATGAATTATTATCAATAGCATGAAAACTGTCACTACTAATTTAATAAGACTTATGTCGTATGGCGTTTCTAGGGAAATTAGTTTTGACGTTTAATGTCAGATCAACTGGAAAATTATAAAACTATGTTTTGCTCAAAATTAGATAAAATCTTGTATGCAACACGTTATGAAATGTTATTTTGTGTAACTCATGTCATTTTGCAGAATCTCGCTCGCTACGCTCGCTCATCCTGCAAATATTCCATTTCGTTACACAAAGTAACCCATTTAATAATTGGTTACATTAATAGCTACTTCGCTACAGTATTCAGACAAAAAATGTCTTTTTATAAAGGGTCCTAGAAATATATATTAAGATCAAACGTACAACAAAAATCAAGTATTATTTCGTTATTTGTTATAAACTTTGTTGTATAATATTAATTTAATATTACTTGGATTTATCCTGCATGTGTCGCATGAATTTAGGGGCACGTTAGCACTAAAATAGTTTATTAAAACATTAGTTTCAAAAGGCCTTATGAAACGAGTTTTTTATACTATTTTTCCTATTTTGCATTTTTTATATTAATAAATTGAAATTATTTAATTTGAAAATTCAGAGTTTTATTTTTATATAAAGTATGCACTTGGTCACATTGATACTTCACATTTTCAAATTTAAATGTTGCTATCCGCGAAATACTATTTATTAGTTTTCGTTAACATTATTTGATATTTTATTTTAAAATATAAAGATAAGTGACATAGAAACTAATATATCTTGTTTTCAATTATAGACAACATACGTTGCTTGTGTAGCATTTTTCTTTTCTACGTATATCATTTCTATCAAACGTACAGTAATGGACATAAATAAATAGGACAGTGAATAATCCAATAATGTAAACTAGGCTTTGACAGACATCCTCACTTACCAGAATTGTAATTCAAATGCAAGTTAATAATTTTATAATACATATAAAACAGAATAATTTAATTTCGGTAAAGATTTAATACACATAAAAGGTTACTTATTTTTTTGACTTGTCCTAGTTAATTATGTCCACTACTGTACTTAAAGTCTTAAAACGAATGACAGTAATAAGATATTTATTTAAAAAAAGGTATGTAACCCCTTACCACAATTATTAATCGTATCCTAAATACGTATTTCGACAACTAAGTTGTCATCATCAGTAGGTAAAACCACTAATCAAGGTGTCGCACATGGGGCACAGTAAAGCTAGCACAACAGATTACGCAACAACTTTACACGGCGTCCACGTATACACTAAATGAAACATGCAAAAATATCGACCGAAATGGATCGACAAAAAATTACCTCTCTTAAGGAAAAAGGCAGCCACATCTGTTTGTACTCCAGTTTGAAACGCCCACGACCTTTTTATTTACATTTCTAAGAATGAAAAGAGACAGGTGAAGGGAATCGGTCCTTTATCTCTGTTCATGGAATTTTGTTTGTTTTTAGCGATATGTATCCTTTCGTAGCGTCAAGATCGCGGGGGTTCTTAATGGCCTTGGCAAGTTTCAACCCTTTAATCGACACATTGTGCAGTGTACTTAGAGCATGGTTGGCAACGTTAGATTTATCCGGTCTATTGTATTTAATATGTGACATGTGTTCTTTAAACCGGGTTATTATTGGTCGTTTCTATTTCTGTAAAAGTCTTTCTTTGGAGACTGTGATTAAGTGCAAACTCAAAAAAGGTATAAAACCCCATACCACAGCAGATAAGTATTTAGAACTATTGGAAGAAAATATCATCCGTCAACTTAATCAAAACCAGGGAACCAGCAAGATGGTGCACCAGCACACTATGTCATTAGAAATTTTCTTAGCGCTACTTTCCAAAACCGATGGATCGGCCGACGAGGAACTATCGAATGGCTGGCAAAGTCACTAGACTTGGCACCATCTGATTTTTTTTGTTGGAGTATTTAAAAAGTCGAGTTTATGTTAATAGGCCAGAAAATCTTGAAGATCTCAAATTACGAATTCGGCAAGAAATTTTCGATATACCTTTGGTGGAAAAATGCAATTCGAGGCTTCATTCGACGTATCCATTACTGCCAGCAAGTTAATGGTGGACACTTTGAAACACCTTTTGTAAATAGTTTCTTATTTAATCAATGCTATTTATTGTTCTTACCCCAAAAGACACCGAAATACTTTTTATACGTTTTATTTTAAACTATTATCGAAAATAGACTATATTTAGATTGATGAATTCGGAAAAAAATAATTTTTCCAACGATGCCAAATTCAAGCATTGTAGCCATTTATAAAAATCAAGTTAGCCTTGGATTTCAAATATGCGATAATAAAAAAATGAATATATAGCCAAAGAGATCAAAACAGTTCCTTATGTTGGTGTACAAAATTTTATTAAGATATCTCGAATTGTTTTCGAGACACTCGACAGTTTCCATACATTATTGCGACCCGGTAGACAAATGACAACACGATTTCTAAGAACTTTTTAAGAAACGAGATTCCTCGACGATAATAAAGTGATGGCAGTTATGAACAATCATGTTGAGGGATTCACTTTGGCGAACTTAGTTATAGGTGCTAATGCGAAAGTTAATTTATGGAATATACCATGTAAGTTAAATGTAGAAATTATATATTAAATAGAATATGAGAACGTAATCATCGCAAAACGTAATATATAATATATCTCCAAACAATCAAGAATACCTAAGTGAATATTAGTGTAAATATATATAAACTCTTAGATACGAATTAATCTAATTTATTATATAAGAATCTTAGGTAGCGTCTATTAAATATATAAATATTGGGCCACATTTTATTTACGAAAGGATTACGGAGCTTACAGATCTAAGCTGTCCTGCTGTCAGAAATAAGTAAACCATTTATGTAGTAAGGCGTGTGGGATCATAAGTACTTACATATAGCTTTATTAAAGATGTACCTATTCATTTTTATACAACTATGGGACAGATTTTATATTGGCGTTCTGCTTTCAGTAATTACTGAACAATTATATAATATAATGCTTGCATAAACGCATTTTTTTTAAGTGTCAAACATCGTCTTCAAGTGTTTATTATTTTTTTTATCAAAATAGAAGTCTAGCCCATTTATTTATTATTGATTCATAAAATAATGTCTTCTTGTAGGACATTAAATCTAACAGAATAATTTAATATTTAGAAAAAGTGTAATTAACTTAATTAAATATTGAGAATAATACACTTGGCTATATTTCCCTGGTTTTATTAGAATAATTCATAATATAAACATACGTTACGGTTGTTATGACATTATTAAAGACATATACAATATACGTAAGCGTCATACTTATATTCCTAACGTTCTTTTGGATGGGAGGATGGTTAATTCAAATTTACAATAGTGTCTATGAACGAAATCTACCTGTGTATTAGTAATATTTCTGTGCTATATAACAAGTGTTCATTTGAAAAGTCAATCTAGTAGCATGTGATTTACTGAGAACATTTTGAAGTATGTCTACTTAAGGTACTTAACCTACGAAGTCGTATATTTTGACAGTTTTATACATACACATAAATAACAAATAATAGGTATTTATTGAAAACTATAACAAATGTTGAAAATGTTGTCCTTCAAGATCAATGCACTTTAAAATCCTCCGTTCAAAATTTCTGATGATATTCTGCAACATTACTGGATTGTTATTAATTTCCATGCATTTCTGTTCGATTCTCATTCAAATTCAATATAGGTGTTCGAAATATGTTATTTTTTAGATAAGACCACAAAAAGAAGTCGCAAGGTGTTAAATCGCATGAACGTGCAGGCCAGGCAATTTCAGTATTTCGACTAATTATACGCTCATAAAAAAATTCTATTAAATAATCCAAAAATTCTGCAGTGCAGAGACAAGGTGCTCCGTCTTGTTGGAAATATGCATTTTGAAGTTCATCATCATGCAACTGACAAATGGATGTAAAATTTCCGAACGGTACCTTTGAGCAGTTAACGTTCCCTGAAAAAATATTGGTCCAATGATTCGCCTTTGGCTTATCGCTGCCCAAACACCAATTTTCTCTGGATGTAGCGATTCTTCATTAATTACATGTGGATTTTCACTACTCCAAATTCTTGTATTTTGTGAATTTAGATATCCCGTTTTATAAAACCATGCTTCATCAGTAAAGATGACTCTTTGCAAAAGTTCTCCATTATTGTTCATATTTACAAACCAATGACAAAACTGTAGTCTACGTGGGTTTATTTGTTGACTTAAATGTCGAACAGATGTTTGTGGTTAATTTTCCATTATTTATTCAACACGATTGACAACTTGAGGTGTACGTTTATTAACTGCTCCGCAGCCTGATTTTCTTAAGAGACTACCAGTTTCAGAAAAAAGTTTTAAAGTTCTATCCAAAGTATTCTTAAATTGTATATAATCTATTACAAAATGTGGAAACTCAACTTGAAATTCTACCATGCAATCTTGAACTGAATAAACCCATAAACCATCAATTTTATTACCACTTCGAAAATAAGCCTGGACTAAAAAAAAATTATGTTCTAAAGTGAAAGCCATTTTAAAACTGAGAAGCAATTTATTTAAACCAGAATCGACGCACGATTATTTTATGCACTAACTGATATTTGTGATTGACATTATCAAATGCCATTTGGATTTACGTTTACGGAACAACAAACACATACTAATATATTTGCGTCTTATTCTATCAAAATTTCAAAGTAACCTGGATTGTCTTTTCAAATGAACACTTGTTATATATATATATATATATATATATATATAATATTTCTTGACCTTTGTATATTATAGTAGATTTGGTTAGTCGGCGGTTTAAGGTCTGTTTTTTAAATAAATTCAACAACTTTCACAACAAATTAATATTCACAATTGAAGAAGAAATTAATAACAGTATTAATTTTGTTGATATATTAATATTTCTTTAACCTATGACAGACAGGGTACTATTTATACAAATTGGTACAACAAATCCAGAGCTTCTTTTCGATATATGAATTACCACTATATCACTATACTATATACCACTATAGTATTCAATAAAATGATTATAAATAATTTGACTTATAGAGCAATAAAACTATCACATACTCAAAACAGAAAACATAACATCAACAAAATTAAAACGAACTTAACAGATAATAACTATCTATCACAACTTATAGAACAAACAATTAAAAAAAGAATCCACCAAATATACAAGACTGCAGACATCAATATCCATTTAAACAATGAAACAACATATATCACGATTCTATATGTTCCACAATAATCAGAAAAAAAATACTTAGCAATACTAATAAACATCTATTTTCAAACCTAAAATAGAAAAAAATCGAGAAACATATTGTAATGAACCCCGTTATAAAGTTTAGAAATTTAAGCCGTGTTGTGTACGACTAGAACGATTTATAAAACTTTTATAAAACATTTATAAAACTTTTGAACATGACTGTATATTCTGTATTTCTGTAATATATTTAAGTTTGTAGTATGTTAGCATGTAGATGTGTAAAGCGAGGGTCCCCACATATTTTAATATTCAAACGCAGAAACTAGTGCGCCGGCCCCTCTCTTGAATTTTTGTTTTTCTTAGGAACTAGGACCTATATAAAGGGCCCCCTTCTCGGATAAAGACATTTATTACCTATCGGGTATACTGGTATCTAATTAAAGTTAAAGAGAGTCCCTATTCCCTGAATTTTCTTCGGCAAACCTGACTGACGTGATTCTTTCCCCAAATTTAAATTTCGCCGGGTATACTTACTGGCGAGTTTCTTCCCCGTTATCTTAAAAAGCAGGTTCCCCGCCATTGACGTCCATCAAACGACGTACTATTCCGCATATCCGAGCGCATACGTTCAACTACGGGCAAGACGATTCAGGCTTGACGGGAGACGCCGGGTTGGTAAATAAGACGCTTTCGTGCTTTGATTCCCCAGTCTCGGACTGCGCACGCACAGCTAAGCCTACTGACTTAACTAACCAGATAGGTGTTTTTTCTATTTCGCAAGTTATTTCTATTTCGCAATAGCAAGATTTAATTAATGATATTAATACCTATATTTTCTTAGTAACCGAATAAAATCCGCAGCGACCCGGAACACATTCTTTATTGAAACTCATTTGGCACAAACATAATTTGATATTAAGTTGCACACATAAATTGTATATATGTTTATTTTGATTTAAATAATATAGAAAGGCTTACGTGAATTATATGTAAAGGTTAAGAACTCACAAGGCATGGGGCAGCTGTTGAGCCGAATTAGTATTATCCAGAACAGCTGACCTAAGATTCTCTCTTAATTTTTTGTAAATATAATTTATTTGATTTCAATACCGTTTCCTTTGCTATATTATTTACAGCGGCATGTTTATACATAAAATCTTTATTTTTGTTTTTTTAATATACTGTTATTATTTTGTTTTATATTATTGTACATATATTGTATGTGTATTCATCGTCATTAGAAAAAGCTATGTAAAGTGTAAAAAGTACGCACCGATGTTAATTGAAAACTATTATTTTATGTGTGTTCAATAAATAACTTGTATGTCGACGTTTCTTGTTTCTTTCTTTAAACCTGGGTCACAGACAAATGATCAGAGACAAATAACAAACAAAATCACTAGCAAACAATCACAAACACGATTACTAATGAAAGCACTAAGAATCCTGTAACCGACTAGAGATTATCCGAATATTTAGTTTTGATTAACGTTGAGAGTCATTAATCGTACTGATGGTCTTTCTATCATTATCAAAAATTTGAAGTTTATTTGACAAGCTTACTACTGCTGCCGTGGAGTAAAGTAGAAGTTTTCAGCGTAGCAGGTAAGGTTGCATATACAACCGGCGCTCACCTGTTTTGAAGGAAATTAAGAATTAATTGATTAACCGTTATTAATTCGTCTTAATTGCCATTCCAAGGCAGAAAGCAATTACAATATGTCATCTATAAAATACCATGTCGCGATTGCGATGGTTACTATATAAGCCAAATTAAACAATATTTATACAAAAGAATACAAACCCGCAAATACTTCAAAACAGACAAAACTGCTTTATTTACACGTGATCACCATTTAAATTTTGAAAAAACAGATAATCGATAAAGAACAACACAAAATGAAAAGAGAAATTAAAGAAATGATTAATATTAAACAAGAAAAAAATTCAATTAACACCAGAAGTGATATAAAAAATCTAAGCAGTATATACTATAACTTAATAATGTAACGATCTGCAGCTTAACATCATGAAAATATATAATTGTCATATAAGTATCTATCATATGTTATTTAAATATCGGCACACTGGCTTATCATGCTGGCAGTCCCGAGTTTAGATCCGGGACTAGGCTGTCCGAGTAGGTTTTTGTGGTTTTCCTTCTTGTTCTAGGGGAATGCCGACACCTGAACATCTTAAGTCGCTCCACAGGCGCACATATAATAATAACTCATGGCTTGCCAATGCCTCCAGTAATTGGCGTCAAGCTGTTGCGAAATGCAAAGGCATGAATTATTATTATTAAACTTGAATGTATTGAATTATGTAATTTTATCCATGACAACTTCACATATATAAATGGCATGAATATACTGTTATTTATAATTTAAAATTCTTTGGAAAAGGCAGTAATTTCCGAAACATGTAAGATTTGAATTATTCTAAATATATACATATTAAAGTAAAATAGACCTTAAATCACCGACTAACTAAATCTGCTATATATATATATATATATATATATATATATATATATATATATATATATATATTAAATTTCATAACACTTTAAAAAATTATTTTTTTTTAAAGAATTCATATTATTCATCCTCTTTGAAAGGAAAATCTAATTTTATTATGAAAGCTTTTGGTTTTATTAACAGTTAAAATAAAATAAAGTCGAATTAATTAAAATTTAAGCTTTAAAATATAAATATGTACGAATAACGAAAACTTGGATTGCGAATTTTCGTTATTTTTGAATAAATCAATTCACTTAAGTACAATTTTCCCTAAAAATGTATTTTCTGTTCAAACTACGTATATTTCATTATTAACTGGAGCAATTTTAATTGTATCTTTACAAAGTAGCAATTCAATATGGAAATATCCTTATACTATGTAATTTATAGACTTAAAAACTATAGTTAGTCGACAACATGTAACACTGTTGTATTCTGGGTTTGATAATGAAAACAAAATATATCTTCCCGCTTGCGAGTTCTCTTTTATAACCCAGTAACTAAGAAATGTATTTAATTCTAGTCGGGAGGATTATCTTGTTCAAGTATGAATAAATAGTAACGATCTGTTCTAACTGTGTAGAAAATGTAAAGTAGGGTCATCATCAAAGTTTAGTTTAAAGATAATATTATGCACTTCGTATTTATATATCTGTACCTAGATGGCACTGTTTTATAATTAAAATACTTTAAAACTTGTTACCTTTGAGTAGAGGCAAATTAAATTATATTTTTTTAGAATTATTTAAATATAATGAAATACCAAATTAATATTTCGCACGAAAGAGTAATATTTTATCGCTAAGAAATTAGTAATTAAACTTCTAGTTTCAAAAATTCTTTGACTGTAAATACCATTACAATATTGTTTCGCCATACAATGGCTTCATCAGGTGGATGAAATACTGAATATGTAGAATACAAGTTTGAATATTTATGTGAAAATTATTGGGGAAATGGTGGTGGAAAATTTTTTACAATCTTAAATTTAATAGAGGGGAGTTGTTTAAATCTAGTTGGTCATTTAAAGCTAATCCTAAACTATTGTATCTATTAATTTCTAAGTTTTCTAACAGGTTAAGTTTTTTACTTTTTTCTTGAATGTGTAAAATTTTGAAATCTATATTAAATCTATGATTGATATCTATACAATGACTTGCGAAAGTTGAATCTGTTTTCTTTTCTTTATGGCTTCTCTCGTGTTCTTTCGTCATAATTTTGAATGTCCTCCCCGTTTGTCCTATGTATACCTTATTACAATCTTCGCATGTTAACTTATATACACCAGAGGTTGATTCTTTGTTTATTTTATCTTTGTTGTTTTTAATAATGTTCTGTATAGTATTGTCTGTTTTAAATGATATATGTTCGTTATTAAGTTTTTTAATGAAAGTACCAATTTTTTTCGAAATTTTTCTTAAGTAAGTGATTGAATTATAGGAATTAATTATCTTGCATTTTAATTTTGGATAAACTAAGGAAAGGGTTTTAGATTTTTGTTGGCTATTTAGGATGTTATTGACAATATTTATAGAGTAACCATTGTTTAATGCTATTATTATGCTATTATTATATAGTGGTACTTACAATAAAAGAATTTTTGAAACTAGAAGTTTAATTACTTATTTCTTAGCGTTATAATGAAGTTTCAACAAGTATCTCCTTCGTCAATTAACTATGTAATATTTTATATTTAACGTACTGACATTTTTCTTGGATAAAATATCATTCTCTTGCAATCAAACGTGCAGTTCAGTCCTTTTTGTTATACTATCCAGTAGGGGGATTAATTTTGTTATAAAGAAGATATTTGTCATACTATGGCAGGAGTTTCGAAACTTTGTCAGTCTGCTTAGGGAATACACGCTCCGGGGAGCCGCGGCGCACACTTAGAGAACTGGTATAGTGGAAATAATATAAGGGAAAATAAAGGCTTTCTAGTAACGGCTATATTAATTACAATAAAGTAAATTAAATGTAAGAGTAAATATAAATGACAGAAAGCTAGGTTCAAATTTCAAATTCGTACATAATGTGTACAACGCAAAAAAAGACAATATTTAATCAGTATAAACGAATACACTCTAATAGATCATATTTAAATTACCTATGATTTAAACATTGATACATAGAATATGTAGAGCATAAGGTCGATGGCTTCAATTTTTCCCACAATTTTGCAAAATATGTAAGCAGCACAATTTCCGAATATGAATTTACGCTATTATTAGCCCTTTATTCAATGCATTTTACATAGACTTCTTCATACCTCGATTCTCTCTTTTCGATTCTCGATTTTTCTCGTAATAAGCTCGCATTGGTTTTCTCAGCTTGATTAACTATTTCTGGTTGTGTATTGGGAATATCTAGATCACTTACTAAATCGGAAATCATGATAAAGCTACAAACAGCACAAACTGAAGTTATTTAAAAATGATGCGATATAGCAATAGCAGGCAACTAGAGGCAGGTGAAATTTAGTAGGTAAAAATGTTAAAAAAAAAATTTCTCCAATTGTAATAATTTAAAATTGTAGATTAATATAAATTAAAAAAATGTCATCTACATAATTACGGCGGCCACGGCAATTGCGCTGAGTTGTCTTAGTTGCGAGTGTAAATTACACAATGAAATTTCATAATGGAAAAAAGGTTTTTTTTCTTCAATTGTCAATATACTTTTTATATACTTTTTATCATAAAGTAATGATAAAAAATATATTATATAACGTGCTGAAACACTTATTGTTTTAAAAAGCCTCCATGAAATCACAAACATGATGACATCTATTAAATATTTGAATCATTAAATATGTTTCCACACTTGTTTCAGTCAAATGAGTACGGTGTGCGAAATAAATATTTTTCAATGATGAAAACCGTTCCACATCGAGTGATGTTATATTTGCAAATTTAAAGTAATCCTTGTGACAACTTAATGGAAACAAACACCTATATCAAATGTTACTTGTTCGCTGTATCGTTTGCCACGGTTTTCAGAACAGTGTTTTATACTTTTTAGGTGGCGTTCACACTTCACCTGCTGGTACACGTCAAATAGTCGTAGCACCTTACACATTTGATTCTATCGCCTTTGTGTTCTAAATCCGGCATACTCGCTATTACGTTTTCTAGTTTCTTCGAAATACGCCGTTTCCGAAACGTACCTAAATGCGACATTTTCTAAGTATGTGTGTACTGACATGCAGTCACAACGACCAGTTGAATAATACTGAACAAGACTGCTTTGGTACGGACGCTTGAGTTTCTGTACCGCAGGCTTCTCCCCTCTACGTTGCTCTCGGCACTGCACTGGAAATTGCCCCTCTTTGCCGAGTCTACATGTGACTGCACATCGGGAAAATAAGAGAAGTGAAATGCCATTTAGAAAAAGAAGAAAATGCTCAAGATACACTGCTACGTAGTTGTAACGAACTCTACGGTGTTGTCGAGCCCTAAGGGTTCAACACTTTTCAAACTCGTTTTGGACGATGAAAAATATATCTAACTTTGAGTCTTTGAGGTAAAGAGTAATGATAGATAGATTCTATACCGAGAATTTCAATGCAGCTCCAGACAATGTGAAATATAAAAGTAAAGCTAAATTTGAAGGTAAAATTTTGGTGTGGTGGGCCTATTCTCCGACAAGGGCATAGCAACCATATATTAGAGGAAAAGCCGCCACTGCAGCTCTTTATATAAAAAGATGTTTGCCTAAACTGTTACGATTTATAAACGATCGCCACAATAATGATGAAATCATGTTCTGGCCTGACCTAGCTTCTTGCAATTTTGCCAGGGAAGCTGGAGAATGGTTTCAGGCCAATAATGTGTCATTTGTATCCAGAGAAGATAATCCACCTAATGTTCCCCAAGCACGACCCATCGAAGAATTTTAGGCCTTATTGAGCAGAAAAGTTTACGATAATGGATGGGAGGCCGATAACGAAGAACAATTAAGAAGGACAATTTACCAAAAGATTCGGGAAGTCGATGTTGTCACCATCCAATCACTTACGAGACACTTAAGAACAAAACTGCGAACAAAAGGATTGAAGACCATGAGCCGCTAGCTGCATTATAATATACAAGGGTGAATAAAATATAAACTGGAATTATTTTCGTACTGATAGTGAGGTGAACAAAGAGGGAAATCGCGTCTGAGGTTTCACTTTGCACTACTATAGAATGCCACACCACCACGTGTTCAATAATTATCGCGATGTTGATTGTATCATCCGTTGCGCAACGTATTATAGTTAAATTTCTTACGAAAGAAGGCGCAAAACCATAAGAAATTTTGAGAAGACTCTCGGCACAGTTCGGGGATAATACACTTAAAAAGACACAAGTGTATTCATGGCACAAATAATTTGTATTTTTGTATTAGAAGGGCAAAAAGCAGTCGAAAACGAATGTCACTAACGTCGACCAAGAACCAGCGTGACAGAGGAGAACATTCGTACTGTTCGCCAACTTCTAGATGACGACCGACGATTAACAGTAGCTGAAATTGCTTCTGAGGTAGGAATCAGTTTTGGCAGTGTTCAGACGATCATTACTGACGACCTCGGGTTTGGAAAAGTGTCCGTAAGGCGGGTACCTCGTCTTCTCACCGAAAATCAAAAACGGACTTGTATGGAAGTGTGTCAACGCCATTTGAACCGCTACAGTCCGAACTTATCACACCTGTTCGAACCGATGAAAGAAGCTTTGGGGGACAACGTTTTCATGACGATGTTGTAGTTGAAGATTTCGTGCGAAATTGGCTTATGGCGCAACCATCTTCGATTTACGAAAACGGGAAAAAATTACCCATCCGTTGAGAAAAATGTGTCACGATATCAGGAAATTATGTAGAAAAATAATTTTAACTCTGTATTTTTATTATGTCCCAATAAAGTTTTAAAAAATAATTCCGGTTTATATTTGATATACAGGGTGTCCAGAAACTCTCCTGACAAACGAAGACCGGAGATTCCTCTGATAATTTTAAGACAATTAAACCCAAATTCACCTAGTCCGAAAATGCTTCCTAAGGGAGCTAGAGTTCTTTGAAGATGGCGCCTTGTATTTATTTTTTTTAAAATTCCTCCAGAACGCTTCTATTTAGAAAAACAAAAACTGGTATGCTTATTTATCCTCCAGAGATGAATCGATTCCATCAATTGCGAATTTCTAGTACCGGTAATAGGCGTCCGTTTTGGGTAGGTCAACGGTTATTTTAAGGCATAACTTTTTTGTCTTTAACTTTTAAGCATTTGTGACACTAGATTATTAAATTTTCAGGTATTCCAGTACTAAAATGTACTCTTACTTTAAGTCGCTAGGATACACCGTTTTCTAGAAAAATCGATTTGTAAATTTTTCGTTTTTTCTTCATTAAAGTTCAATTTATTATGTACCTACTTATTTTTAGCGACGAAGTTGGCTTGGACTATCAAGGCATGGATGAAAATTAATTTAATAAATTAAAAACAAATTATTTATTACAATGGAACGAAACTAACAAAAAAAGAACAAGTATCAAAGGTAGATTGTTACAAAAGTTGCTCCATGTGATGACCATTAGTCTCTATGCATAAGTTTACCCTTTTGCTTAGAGAACGCCGAATTCTTGCAAAAATTCCAAAGTTATTTCTAAATTCGTTGCAAGCATCTTGTATCCTTAGCCAGAGTTGTGCGCGATTTTGTATCGGAACGGAATAAACAAATGCTTTTATGTATCCCCAAACACAATAATCGCAAGGATTCAAATCCGGCGACCTTGCTGGCCAAGCAACTGGACCGCCTCTTCCAATCCAATGGTCTTCGTAGTTATTATCTAGAAAGTCTCGTACATTCCTGCTAAAGTGGGCCGGACAGCCGTCCTGTAGAAACCATAAGTTTTGCCGAATATTTAAACGCACCTCATCTAACAAATCAGGTAAAATATTTTGCAGGAAATGTAAGTAATCAGCACCATTTAAACGAGCAGGTAATTCCACAGGTCCAGGTAGATAATCGTCAACTACTCCTATCCAGACGTTTATGCTAAACCTATGCTGATGCTTAAATTCTTGAACAACGTGGGGATTGTCACCAACGTACGAATAATAATGTGCATTATGTACATTAAAAATTCCATTTTTTGAGAATGTAGCTTCGTCACCAAACAAAATGTTCCTGAAGAAATCTTCATCTTGATTTTTCTGATTTTGTAACCATCTAGCGAATTCTACGCGAGCAGGAAAATCTCCTTCTAGCAGTGCTTGCACCTTTGTAAAATGAAAAGGATATAAATTTTCTTTGTGTAAGATATTTCCTACGGAAGATTTTGAAATTGTGGGGTACATGGCAGATAGTCTTCGAACGCTAATTTCTGGATTTTCCTCAACTTCCATTAAAATAACATCTTCATGTTCTGCTGTTACATCATTATGTCTCCCTGTTTCATTATTTTTTGGGACCCCTGAACCTGTTTCTCTTAATCGTTGATGAAGAGCTGTAAATGTTGAGTGAGTGGGATGCTGACGATTGGGAAATTTTTCAGCATATCTACGTTGCGCCGCTCGAGCGTTACACCTCATTTCGCCATAAACTAAATGCATATCGGCGTATTCCTCATTAGTAAAAACCATTTTTTTTTAAATTGAAATCGTGTTTGAATAACACAAAGTAAAAAATGAAAAGATAAACTTCGCGAACTGACAACAATTTGACAATGAAAAACGTAGGTTTTACTTCTGTTGGCAGTTCAGAGCTAACTATTGCAAAAAATAAAAAATTTAACGTATCAGAATAATTGAAACATACATGAGTAGGTAAACCCCACCAGCTTTGTATAATACAAAGGTATTTTTAATAATATAAAATATTATTAAAAATCTGGTGTGAAGAACACAAATGCAGGTTCACTATTAATATTTTCTGTGAACGTGTCCGAATATATCCTATCAGATAGGATATATTCGGACACGTTCACAGAAAATATTAATAGTGAACCTGCATTTGTGTTCTTCACACCAGATTTTTAATAATATTTTATATTATTAAAAATACCTTTGTATTATACAAAGCTGGTGGGGTTTACCTACTCATGTATGTTTCAATTATTCTGATACATTACACATGCGGTTAAGCCGTAGTATGAGTGAAGGCACAAAAAAAATGCAGTTTTCTAGAGAGTTGGCTGTGCTAACCTTTGGAAGGGCGTCGTTACTTCACATTAATTATGTGGACGGTATGCGAGGTACTTCGGCTGTCTGACAACAGGTAGCGCCGAATTTACTTCTGCGCTCGGTCTGGATAATTACGGTGATAGGGCGAGGTGGTTCTTTTCTGTGAATGTGTCTGGAAATATCCTTTCTCCAGCAGGGGCGTACCGATGAGCTTGTAGAAAAGCGAAATACGTATCTACGTCTCTGGGGATAGGATATATTCGGACACGTTCACAGAAAATATTAATAGTGAACCTGCATTTGTGTTCTTCACACCAGATTTTTAATAATATTTTATATTATTAAAAATACCTTTGTATTAAAAAATTTAACTTTAATGAAGAAAAAACGAAAAATTTACAAATCGATTTTTCTAGAAAACGGTGTATCCTACCGACTTAAAGTAAGAGTACCTTTTAGTACTGGAATACCTGAAAATTTAATAATCTAGTGTCACAAATGCTTAAAAGTTAAAGACAAAAAAGTTATGCCTTAAAATAACCGTTGACCTACCCAAAACGGACGCCTATGACCGGTAGTAGAAATTCGTAATTGATGGAATCGATTCTCTGGAGGATAAATAAGCATACCAGTTTTTGTTTTTCTAAATAGAAGCGTTCTGGAGGAATTTAAAAAAAAATAAATACAAGGCGCCATCTTCAAAGAACTCTAGCTCCCTTAGGAAGCATTTTCGGACTAGGTGAATTTGGGTTTAATTGTCTTAAAATTATCTGAGGAAACTCCGGTCTTCGTTTGTCAGGAGAGTTTCTGGAAACCCTGTATATCCGGGTTATATTTGATATTGTTTAGAAATGATGTTAACCGATAATTTTTTACATAGTTTAATTGAAGTAAAAATTCGAAAAAATAGTAGTTTTTTCATTTTTGTCTCAAAACTTTTGTAACATACGCTCGTTTTAATTACAAAAATAAGAAACAGTTTTCATATAATTTTGCTGATGTGAGTATAATACACAATATGTTATTAATAACTAATAAATGTATATACAGTAAAAATAAATAAGTTTATATTACATATATTGAATTTATCATCACAATCCATGATTGCACTTTTCGGCAACTACAGATTGAAACGACAAATTGAAACCAGGAGAAATCTATTACATACTCTAAACTTCTAAACACACTAGTGCAGTTAATCTTATATGCTACTTCTCTTCATTTATATTTTGTTCTTATATATATGAATATAATCTGGGTATATGCATGGTTCGATGTGTAAATAAAATGAAATTGCATCTCATAAATTAATTTAATAGCAATACCAGTCATACTTAAGAAACAAATTTTTAGTACTTTGGCAAATAGAACTTTGTAATTCGTTATATTTAGTATACTACACTTAGTATTAGATTAACTGTTTAATGCATTATTTCGATCTTGCCAATAATACATTAATTTGATAAATATTTATAAAAAGTTCAAAGTAGTTTTCGTTACCAGCTTGTGCTTTTCCGCCGAGATAATAATAAACATTATTTAATCTCTATAAACAAATACACTTTAATCGTTCAGTAATTATTGAGAAAGTTCATTAAATCAATAAAACGAATTTAAGGATTCGTTTCCTTCCGCACTTCACAAGTGATTTCTCAGTTGATTCCGTCCTTTTTTCCTCATCAAATAATTAATTTATTTTATGATCCATAAGTCTCTTTAACAAACACACAAATAGTCTATGAGGAAGATTTTTTCCAAAATAATGAGATACCACGAATAAAATTAAATTCCTTAACAACATAAATATTGGCGAAAATTTTGAATATTTAATATGATTAGAGCTATGATAAGGTGTTTTTCTGTATTTATAAATAGTTAAAAAGATATAATTTCTTCTTCTTCCTTGCGAGTCTTTAGTTGAACATTAATAAGCCTACTTGAGCACAATGCTCTTTGAACCACCCCAAATATTGTTAGTCTTGTGTCCTAGATAAAAGCTACTTTTCCCCAATCTTTAGAATATATGCTGCTCGCCAGATTTTGTTGATAGCTTTTAATCGCAGTTCTATTACTTTTTCATTCATATTTTTTATCATTTCCTCTGTTAACTTGTCATACCCTCGTGCTTTCTTGTTTTTAATCTTTCTAGTCATTTCCTGTACTCCCTCTAGACTTACCTTCTTCTTTGTGTGCTCTTCTTCTCCAAGTTAAACCTCTGATATATTATTGGTATTATCTTCCTTTAGTATCTCTTGAAAATGTTCTAGCCATCATCTACTGTCTGTATTTCTTCAGTTAGTATGTTCCCTTTCTTATTTTTATTGTAGTTTATCCCAATGGTTTTTTCTTTTCTCATATATTTTAGCATGTTATAGAATAGTTTCTGGTTTGCGCCACTACTCGTTTCCTTTTTTTTTTTCCAAACTATCTCTGTGTCTCTTTTTTTGCTTCTGCTACCAATTCTTTTCTGTTTTGTATACTTTGAAATGAATTGTTGTATTGTTTGCTAAATACTTTTTCCACGTTTTTTCTTCATTTTTATTTGGTCTTTTGTTTGTAGTGCTCTCCGTGCCGTCTGGTTCTTATTGCCATTATGTTTGCTTGTAGCGCATGTTTGCTTTCTGACTGTATTGGTGTATTTTTGAAGATATGCCATAACAGTTGTCTTCTCTTCTCTTCTTTTGTAATATCTTAAGCTTCTATTATTAAGTTTCACTACTTCTAGCTGTTTATTTCTTAGTTTGTATAATTTCTATGGAATCAAAGTGCAGGTTATTATTTTTTATGTTACTGTTTTATTTGTCAGTTATTTCCTAGGTATAGCAAGCGCCAATTAAGTTGGCGCGAGGAGGGGGTGCACAGAAGCCGTTTTTAAAAACGTCCACCCCCACTACTCAAGTAATTGTCAGAATACATTTGTCATTGACGTCTGACGGAACATAATGTCTTTGCTAGGGGATCATAAAGTGATACACGCTCAGAGGTTAGAATTATCTGACATTTGATGTAAAACCAAATCCAAATCTCCCCACTACTTCTAATCCTGCGCGAACTTACCCCTCCTCGCGCCAACTTAATTGGCGTTTGCTATACATGATGTTAGTTATTACTACATAGTTGTCATTTCTGTTCTCCGGACCTCTTCTTAATTTCTAAGCAATTTCTATTTTTATTAAAAATTACATATTTATATATTATACTGGAGCACTTGGGTAGCATTTTAAAAAAGTAACAAAGAACAAATTAGATGCACATGCAAGGAAGCAAAATCGAGGAATGCACAACATAAATATTTTTGTTTGAGAATTACACTAATTATAATATATATTAAGTTAACCTTTTTAATTATTTCCATTTGATATTTATATTTAATAAGAAAGACAAGTATAAGTTTTGCAAGCAATCTTTTGTAATTATTTAGTTATTTATGTAAAGAAATGTCACACTGTATATTAAATTTGTAATCTAAATGTAGCTATAAAGTATGATGTTGTATGATATACGTAAAAAAAGGCATCAACATAAACACGTATTTACAAGTAACACACATTATTTTCTATATATATATATATATATATATATATATATATATATATATATATATATAATTGAAACTATATTCATGGCGTACACGCGCATATCTACGAAAAGAAGACGATCGCCATAAAGTTTTGCATTCGGGGGTTACACGATAATCGCCAGGGCGGGTAGACACGTTCATGGATCCTACGTAAAATAAATTTATATTTGTGCGGAAGTAATTGTAGTGCGAGAATTAAAGTAGTACTAAAAGATAGATATAATATATCTATGAATTTTAAAAGATTCGGTGAGACAATATCTCTTCTAGAAGTCGTGATATTCCGACTTATCCAAAGATGTATCCAAAGATGTATCCAAAGATACATAGAAACAAATATAATAGTGCATAAAATCTGCGATTTAGAAGAAAAAGGTGCCGAGATAGCAACCAAATATCATTTCGAAGATAAATTTTTTCAAAGTAATCCATCCCATTCGGTAAATTGGGCCGTTTGCAGTTTGGCGGGAAAATGGTGACCTGTGTCCGGCAATTTCTCTCTGTTCCCGCGCGATTGGAAAAACAACAAACCGGGAGGCGGAAACCTAAACCAATAGTATTGCAGCGTGGGAATAAAAAGGGCCAACAATTACAGCAGAATTTTTGGAATTTGAAAGAAAAAGAAAATATCACATTTAATTTTAAACTCAGCTATTAAAGCAGGTAGAAAATAATTTCAAAATAGAATATGCTTTAATTCACCAAACACATCAGAAAATAATAAAGTTATCATTATTAAATTATTATATTGTAAACATTACGTTAGAACCAGGAACACAAGGTCTGAAGAATTTGTAACGACGGAGGGATTAAGACAAGGAGGCAACCTTAGCCCAGTATTATTTAATATAATAATGGATGATGTAACAAAAGAAGCGAAAATGAAAGTTAAGAAAATGAAGGTGGGATACTACAACATGGAACCGGTAGAAATAGCAGAGAGCATATTTGCAGATGATTTGGTGATTTATGTGAAAAATAAGCTCAACCTTCAGCGTAATCTAGATATATGGGCAGAGGCGTTGCGAAAGAAGAATTTAAAAGTAAACGCAGAGAAAACCAAAGTTATGGTAATAGGGAAAAAAGATGATGAATTACAAATAAAACTTGACGACACTAAAATAGAACAAGTAGAAACAATTAAATACCTAGGGGTGAAAATACACACAACAAGAACCATGGAGGCAGAACTGAATGACAGGTTAGATGCAGCATCAGCACTTTACTACTCCTTGAACAATTCGTTCCTGGGAAGAAGAGAAGTGTCAAGGAAAACTAAGACCTCAGTTTACAAAACTATATTTAAGCCCGTATTGATATACGGAAGCGAAAGTTGGACATTGACGAAACGAATGGAAAACAAAATACAAGCAATGGAGATGAGGTTTTTAAGAGGAATAATGGGAATTACTAAGAGAGACAAAGTAAGAAATAGCAAAATAAGGGAAGAACTTAAAGTACGGGCGCTGAAGGAAGATATACAACGAAATCAATTAAGATGGTTTGGACACTTGACAAGAATGGGAGAGGAGAGAACAACAAGAAAAGTATGGCAAGCAAGAAGATATCAGAGAAGACCAAGAGGTAGACCTAGGAATTCGTGGGACAGCCAAGTGGAAGACATATTGAAGCCAAGGGAATGTCAGGGAGAGAGGCGAAAAGAATGGCAATCAACAAGAAAGAATGGGCAAGGATGATATACGGAACGAAATTAGAATAAAATAATAATGATAGATTCAGATAGGCTGCACTTACTGATTTCATGTACTGTAACTTTAAGGAATTGTTTGATTTTTGTATTTAACCTTAACACCTAATGGTAAATAAGGTATTGATGATATATATTATATTGTAAACAAATATTGCGTATTCAATATTGGTATAACTATAAAAAAAACGGTTACGCATATGACGTGTTAACATAACTTACTTGTTCTTTTGTTTATGCATATCCTCGTCATTTATCTAAAATATATTGTAGTATAATTTGGCTTCCTATTTGATGTTATCCATGCTGTTTAATTTTTTTATGTATGGGCATTTAATTGTTGTTATTGTGAATTCTGATAGGTAGTTTTGTTATTAAACCATCATTTAATTTAACAGCTTCGTGATTGATTTCTCTCTGAACCACACTGTGTTTGACAATAACTAAGCATATTAAATGCCTTATTCCATACACCTGGGACGTCAGTAAGAAAGACCGGTAAGTACCAAGTAAGAATATAATAGCTATACTCCAAATCACCAAAGATGATCCCTGCGTCATTGATCTATAATTCTATCAACGACATTCAAAGAATAATCTCCACATCCGAATAACAAACAGTACCTACTTGTATGACAAGGATAGCTTGAACGAAAGTATGTGTTTTCTAGCAAAGACATACGGCTCAAGAAATTTATTTGAGTAAGACAAAGACGGGATTATTACCTACTCCGTGATAAATACACACATTTCCGCTTAGTAGTTCTGTCGTTACTCGTTGACATTTGACAACATACATTCGTTGATATTTTATGGAATTGTTATTTATTTTTTTTTTATAAATACATATTTTTTTAATTTATTTTTTCAAAACTGTAATGGCAGCAATCACGACAACTTGTTTTAAATTCGTTGCAATATTTTGAACGAGAGAAAAACCATTGTGGTGTTAATACCTATTACGTGTGCACATAATATATTTAGATTTTAATAAACCTTTTGTTTAGCGAGTGGCAGATGCATTGTGCTTGGGATTAGTTACAGTAAAACGCATTAAAGCTGTGTAGCAGCAGTTTAAATCGTGTACTTCACAATATTGGATTTAAATATAAAAAGGATAATAATCATGGAGCATTAGTGGAACGATCCAACATTGCAGAGATAAGATTGACATTTCTTAGGAATTACATAAAGAATTTGAGTTGTTCTGTTCAGAGAGAAGTGGTATTGCTTGATGAGACCCGGCAAGATAATAATCTGCAGAGTGTGCGTAAACCTGAGGGTTACGAGGGCAAGCGATATGTTGTATTACATTGTGGTTCAAAATTATGTTTTGTGTCAAATGCATCTTTATTGTTTTCAAGCAAATCACAAATAGAAGATTATCATGGTGAAATGAATGGAGAAATGTTTAAGAAATGGATCGATGAATATTTAATACCAAATTTGGAAGAACCGGCATAAATAGTGATGGACAATGCACCCTACCATTCACTAGTGGTAAAGAAACATCCATCATCGGCTTGATGTAAAATGATATTATTACATACTTGTCGAAACATAATATATCTTGCGAACTCTATTTAAAACTGACCTACTACCCTTGCTAAAAATTTGCATAAAGAAAAACGGTATTAAGTAGATGAATTGCTACAAAGTCATGGACATGAAATATTGAAGATTGTCTCCTTATCATTGTGAATTTAATGCTATCGAAATTATTTGGGACCATGCAAAACAATACGATATTATAATAAACATATTTTCAGGGATGGACATGGAGATGATAAAGTTATAGCTATGTGGAAGTAATCACTAGAGCAGTGTATGGAAGAAATTTGGAAAAATTGTGTTATACACACGGAAAGTATTATAAAAAAATGGTATGATAGAGAAAATACATTTACATTGTGGAATCAATGGCTTTATAATTAACATTGATGATTCAAGCAGCAGTGAAGATAGTGATTAACAATACTTCTTATATGACCGCAGATAAAAAAACTGTTAGCTATCCCATGTTTTTACTTAATTTATATTATAACCCAAGGTTTAAGCCAACGTACGTGCTACACGTCGTTTTTAGTTCACGTCAAATATATCAAATTTTCTTGTGTTGGCAGTAAAAGTATCAAGTATTAGTATACAGCTGATTAGTTGTTTATGTAATGTTAGTTTCTACTTTTAGTAACTGATTTTTTATGCAAGAAATACAATGCTATTAATACAAATAATCATACAAAATGTTACACATGCAATTGCCAGACTGTGGCCACAATTTTTATCTAAATATGTCTAGAAAGGTAGAAAAATTACAGAAACAGATTTTATCAAGTAGCTAGATTTCCTAATGTACTAAGTAGAATTGATTGCACTCACATGAGAAAACAATCTCCTAGTGGTAATGATGCTGAGCTGTACCGAAACAGAAGGTATATTTATCATGGAATATTCAGGTAATAGGAAATTCTCAATTAAGAATTTGTGACATCGTAGCTAGATGGCCAGGATCTACACATGACCAAACAATTTTGAATGGATCGGCAATAAAAAGAAGCTAAGAAAATGAACATTTCAATAACCCAGTTATACTTTGTGACAGTTGTTACAATATTACAAAATATTTATTAACCTCTAGCAAATCCTCAAAGTCGAGCAGAACAATTGTACGATGAATCCCATTTTAGAACCAGAAACTGGATTGAAAGATTTTTTTGGTGTCTTAAAAAGATTTCCAATCTTATTATCTTATATATGGTATGAAAGTTAATGTGGAACTCTCGAAAGCAATAATAGTATCAGTTCATTTTGAAAATTTATTCTAATATCGACTATTATACTATCTTCTAAATATTTTTTTATTTCCTTTTTTTTGTATATATACTAATTTTATATATATGATAATTTTATTATTAAACAAATAATAAGGCAATTTTGTTAAATGATTACATATGTATATTAACTTATTAAACAATTATAATTCCCAGTTACATTGACAATTTAATATATTTAAGTTTTTTTTTTTAATTGGCTCCTTTTTCTTACTGCGTATTCTTTTTCGTTGCAATTTTAATATATCTTTTTGTAGCAAGTTTTTGCAAGATACACTAGTGAAATGTGTTTCGACTGCCTTATTTGATTTGGTGTCCATCAGATGTAATCTTTTGGTGTTAACTTAAAAATTTTTAATATACACAAAACAAATTCATACAATTTGATGAAAACAATAAATAAAATAACTATTGTTTGTATAAATTATATAAATCTATAACTTATTGCAAGTAAAATTTTTTGTTTGCTCAATTTAATTTTTGAAAGTTCAATTACTAAACTTTTTCTTTCTTGCTCAATTTCATGTTCCTTTTTCAAAATTTCTTTCTGCAATCGTACAAGTTCTATTTTACTAGCAGTCAACAAATAATTTCAAAGCAAAAAAAAACATTTCACAGCAAATAAGTTTGTATGAATATGTTTTGTTTATAATGCATACTGCGATTTCAAATATTTATACCGACCTTTGTGCAAAATTCAACTTATCTATTATGGCAGTGTTAAGTTATATATTGCAATATATTCCAAATTTTATTTAAAATTAGGCACTGTAGAACGTTTAACTAATATCTAGGGTTATTCTATGATATAATTGGGAAGATAATGTTTATAAAAACTGTCATAACAATGAATATGTAATTACAGTTATACAAAGTAGATACTCTGGTCTATTGTATAATTTCAATTCCAGTAATAATGCTTTTACAACTAACTTGAAACTGTTTGGTGTTGCCATTCATTAAAATGATTAAAGAATTACATAATCTTATATGTTGACTTAAATGTTGTAAATTCTTGATAGTTCATTTTATTTTTCAAGTGGTGTTATAGTTTAATTTGATTTGCTGTTTACGCAGCTTTGTTCAATTTATAGTAATTTTAATATAACTTAAGATGTAATTCGATTATATATGTTCATATAACCTACAAATTCGACCGACTGTGTCAAATATATTTGGCCCGGAAACGAAGTTATAATCCATATTCATTTTGCAATTTACAGTATTTAATATGACGCCGAAGTACTGATTTGAATCATACAATGTTTATTGATGACGATGACGCAGGGATCATCTTTCCTGACGAGGAGTATACTGTATGTGACATAAGACATGAGAACCTCTCTGTAGAAGATAGAGTACTCTCATGTTAGACTCGAAGTACAAATATAAATAATATTAATTTATACACGAACCCTGAGTTATTCTATTTCACGAACCCTTAAACGTTTTAATTTATCAACTAATTATATTGTTATAACGGTTTGCATATAATTTACATGCACAATATCCCCTTCTCGTATATATTTTTTCTAAATTTGCATCTTTCTAATCATCATCATTATTATTATTTTTATTATCATTTGCATTCGTTAGCGAGGGGGTTTATTATAACAGATATCTTTTTCGCCGACAAGTAGTGAAGACACGATAATACAGTTTTTTTATAGATACGGTGGTTACCGACTATAAGGAACACCCGGCTAGTTCAGCGATTATTATAGAGACAGCGCTGAATATTCCTTCACGCTCTGTCTTAATAATATCTGCAAGATAGCTAGGTAGTTATGTTTGTTTGAATGTGTCTCTTCTCCAACAGGGGCGTATTGATAATCATGTAGAACCCCATTTTTAATAATATTATATATTATAAAAATACTTTTGTAATATATCTTTTTGTTACCTAGTAGCAATTAAATTACGCATTACACAAAAATCTAACATTCTTTTTCCATTATATTATTATTGCTGGTATCTACGCCATGAATTTCTATGCTTTTGTTGTAAAAGTGTTTTCTTTTTCCGACTCAATTATTGAAATCTCCAGCAACGAATATCTTTCCCTTAGCTTCTTCAGATGCTTTTGTCAACTTTTCCCAAAATCTAACTTTTATTTCTGCTCTTTTATCTTCGTTCGGTCTGTATATCGTAGTTATAGTTTTAATTAGATTTTAATTCTATCCTCTTATTTCTACAGTACTAATTCTCTCAGAACATCCCTTCATTTTTATATCTGATTTTTAAATCGTTTATGGATTATAATTCCAATAACAGCAGCTGCTCTTTTTTTATTTTCTTCCCCACTGAAAATCATATATTTCCTTGAGCCATTTCAGTTGGTCCTTGTCCTTTTTTCTTAGTTTTCAATACTGTTAAAAATAGAATTCCATTTTTTCAGATTCATCTTCAAACTCATTTTCCTTTACTGTCAAACTCTTAATATTCCAGGTCCCCAATTTCCAGAGTTTCGTTCTATTTCGTTTGCATCTTATTCTTTTAGTTTTTACAAATTCTTTTCACTCTTTTCTTATTTCTATTCCAACAATTTTGTCCTTATTCGTAGCCCTGTCGTATACATTGTTTCGATTATCTGTTGCTTCTGATTACTCTCTATTTTCAATCCCGAAACTGTAAGTGTAACTGTTCTAATTTTATTTGCAATAGATCTACCGATTCAACTTGTACACTCTTTATTTTCTTCTTGTAAACGCTTTATAATATTATTTTCCTAAATTTCTTTTCTAAAATTTTGAATTTCTGTCGTCAATTCTCTCGTTTGTGTAACTGATTCTTCGAGCATTTCATATTGGTCCCTTTTTTCTTAGTTTCTGATACTGTTAAAAATACAATCGCATTTCTTCAGGTTCATTTTCTTACTCATTTTTATTTCCTGTAAAACTCTTAACATTCCAGGTCCCCAGTTTCCAGATTTTCATTCTATTTGGTTTGCCTTTTATTATTTTGGTTCTTACATATTCATTTGATCAATTTTGTTGTTCATCCTGTATTTCTATGTGTTAGTTTAAGCGAGCCGAAGGAAGATCTCACAAGTTATATTTACTAAATTAATAGTTAAAAGTTTTATGTAAGTGTGTCATGAAGTCGTTGTAATTGAATAGAGCATAATTCTTTGTAGTAAATGATCGTTTACCCTTTCTATTTTCAAGACTAATAAATATGCAGCAGAGGTAGCTCTCTGATCAATATCTTGGGTGCTTAGAATATGAATAATGTTAAGAAGATCAAGTGTTTCATATCATTTTGATTATGAAGACTTACATAGATTTGAAATACATAACAAGTTGTAAGAAAATTGTAGTTATTTAACTACTCGTTCGAATGTTGTTCAAAATTGTAATTTTTCTAATATTCTTAATTATATTCTTTAAATTTTCGTTTTCTACTTTATATGAGGATTGTTCGGAAAATGGCCTAGCACAGAGATGGCGCGAATTTGCAGGAATCTTCTTTACCATTCTGTAGAAACATCAATTAACAGGTTAAATATGACAATGCAGGCGATTTGTCAATTAGTCTGTTTTTGACGGTACACCAAGGTGAACGTCTCGGGTGATTTTGTAATAATGGAAAAAAACTGAGTTGAGAGCAGTGATAAAGTAGGTGGATTCAACACTATTAGAATCCGATCTTTCGTTTTCAATAGTTAAAAATTGGGTTGGTGAATTTAAGCGAGGTCGTATGAGCACAAATGATAAACCCCGAAGTGGACGTACTATCGTGAGCAATTGAAAGTTAACACTTTTTTATGTTGGCATGTCGAATTTTCAAAATTTATCTAATGTATACAGTACTTTTGAAGTGTCAGTGTCAGCATTTAATCATAACATAAATGACATTAGCTTGACAATTTGGTAAAATTTACGCAGCTATAATAGTGCGTTTACTTTCAATTGCTCACGATAGCACAAAATCTGTTACTGTTCCGGATATGTTTGAAAAAGTTCCTATCGCCTTGGATGACCGTCGAATAAAAGTGTGCGAGATAGTAGACATTGTAGGTATCTAAAATGACAGTGTGCACAAAATTTTAATTGAAGAATGGAAATGAAAAAATATTCAGCGTGTTGGGTACCGTGGTTACTCACCGCGAAGCAAAAACTGAATCGTTTGAGTGTTTCACGCGAGCCTTTAGCACGTTTTCGACATAATCAGAAGGACTTTGTACGCCGTTTAATTACCATCGATGGCAGTCAATGGGTCCACCATTACACTTCCGAAAACAATGAAGGCGAAAACGGTTTGGTCAGCAGGAAAGATTATGGCAACTGTTTTTTCGGATTCTCGCGGAATTGTCTTGGCGACTACTTAAAAAGAGGAAAACAATAAATGGGGGGTATTATTAATTAATTAATTAAGCGACAAAATTAAAGAGAAACGAACTCATTTGGAAAAGAAGAAAGTGCTTTTCTATCAGGATAACGCACCTGCCCACAAGTCTGCGATTGCAATGGCAAAAATTCATGAATTGGGATTTTAATTATTCGCTCTATTTCCCAGATTTGGCTCCCAGCGATTATCATCTCCAAACCTGAAAAAATGACTCGGCGGAAATAAATTTTGGTCTAATTCCGAGTTAATCGCTGCTGTAAATAGCTATTTCGAGCACTTGGATTCATCGACCTACAATGAAGGCATTACTAATTTGGAATATTGTTGGAATAAATATGTTGAGCGAGCAGGAGACGAGATGTTTTTTGTAAAGAAAAAAAACTTGCGTTTGCCTTGTTAGGCCACGTAGTTTCCGAACCGTCCACGTAATTCGGCATTAACATCTACTAACATTTTAAATTTTCGTTATGTTTTAAATTCCATCATATATTTATTTAACGTTTTATCTCCCGGTATACTAGTTTCCGCCATGAATTGTTTTAATTTTCATCTTACAAGTATGTAGATCGCCGTCGGGGTAGATATTTCTAATCGTATCACGCCTTCACCGCTTCCGATGGATTGGTAAGAAGAGTCGTTTACCAGCCTTGAACGAGACCAGTTGGTTGTTTTGAGTGCATTATACGTTCTAGAGGGAGTTAAGTTTTTTACGTGGATCTACGTATTTTTTGTTAAATCGCATAACTGATAATAACGTAGAACGTAATAAAATTCTGAAATTGCCGATTACCGTTCCGTCTGGGTTATAGAAGCTAAAAAGGAAAAGAAAACCTTCCTTTTTTGCTGCCGTTCTTGGCGGCATTTCTTGCGCGCATTGGCGGAACAATTGCAACTCCTCTGGGAAGACAAAATCTAGGCACCAACACCTTTATTCTGCAACCACGAACGGATTTTGAATTTTGAATTTGAGGTGAATACATTGTAATTACCGATTCTGGCTGTTCGAATCTATTTACCGGCTTTCCTGGCAATCATCCGTGCTCAAGACGAAGACAACACGTGCATTCTTCGTATGGTATCTTTTCTAATTCTAAAATCTCTCTTGCTCTAAGTTACTGTTTTGAAGTTTTAAAATCATAAATTATCTAACTTTTGTATTATTAATTAATTATCTGTTCAATTTAAAATTTTGTAGTTACTTGTAATCTACATTCATTTTGATTTCAATTTAGTTTGCTTTGGTGATTTATAATATTAATTTTAACGTAATATTTTTCTATTATTTTTACCGATTTTATATATTTTATTCTCTTAAGAATATTCTAAATTATTTTTAACGCCAGATTTTCTTTTCTGTAACTGTTTTTTTTTATGCGACCATCTGTTACCAGGCCGACGACTGGTATAAACAAAAAACTGTCTGCATGAGTGCTTGGGCACTTACTATATTATAGATTTATTTGATTAAAAATTTTCGAAATATACGTAAGACATTTTCATTTTGTGTACAATTACCAGAGAGCGGAGTCAAGCGATTGAATGATCAATTGCCCGGTTAAAACGTTGTGACGGTATCAGGTATAGTATGCATGTTATTACAGCCCCACTATTTGCTTGCTCGATTGCATTCGTCGAGTAGATGTTATTTCCGTCGTTATGAATACTACATTGTGCGTATTCCTTCATAAATTCAATTTAACAGTGGCGTGTAAGACGGAATATACATTTATATATTATTTCGTTAGACTTCGTTGAAATAATCGCTTAAAAAATTATATCCGCTAATTTCCAAAGTGTATTCTCGTGTTTACATACTGTTATATATGCATATATAGCAAGCGCCAATTAAGTTGGCGCGAGGAGGGGGTGCGCAGAAGCTGTTTTTAAAAACGTCCACCCCAACTACTCAAGTAATTTTCAGAATACATTTGTCATTGACGTTTGACGGAACATAATGTCTTTGCTAGGGGATCATAAAGTGATACACGCTCAGAGGTTAGAATTATCTGACATTTGATGTAAAACCAAATACAAATCTCCCCACTACTTCTAATCCTGCGCGAACTTACCCCTCCTCGCGCCAACTTAATTGGCGTTTGCTATTCATATGTATTTATTGTTCTTGAGATAGTATATTTTCTATTCTCTTCTATAAGGTATTGTTTCTGGTTTCGTTTCTTTCAGTGTTACTTGGTTACAACGTTTAGTATTTAAAAAAATCCGTTTTATATTTTGTATAATTTTGTAATTTTATAATTTTGTATAAATATTAAGCTTAATTTACTACCTTATTATTGGAGACTGACTAAGGGCATACACCATAAATATAAGCTCCTAGACTATTGTGCGATACGACTACCGATTTCGTTTCGATTTTGATCATCTTCACACGTCATCGCTGTGCCTGCGCGCACCGTAGGTAGCATTTTAGAAGTATATTCTATAGCAGTGCAAAACATTGATCTAATAATAACATTTTATATGAACCATATTATATAGTAACTTCCAGAAATTTGTTGTATATTATAAAGAGTTGAAATAAAAATTGATTGTAACTCCAGTTTTTACTTCAGAAAATGTATCTATGATTATAGTAAAATTAGCATTTATTTTATTGCTGACTTGAATGAAAGCATCTAAAATAGTTTGTTTATATTTATACCATATATTCCTAAATTATTTTGTAAAAAATGTAGCATTATGATAAAAACAATTATAAAAGGTATCAGCACAATATTAGTGTATTATACGTAAATTAGATTAAAATATTTTTTTAAACTTTTACATGTGTATTGAAGCAAAAGTTAAATTCTCCGCTTCACGACAACGGAAAATAGAAAGCTCTTGCAGCGATTACGTGTAAAGATCAAAGCCCTTTGATTTTCCTTTGAGATCACAAGTATTTTTCGAAAATATTTTCGTAGATACTGCAGAACAAACTTATTGTTCTGTAATTGCCTATGTGATCTTTCAATTATTGCCTGGACACATCATTGTAATATATATTTAAGTTTAATTTACTATAGTCTATTAACGATAACAGACGAGGTGCGTCATAAACGTATGTCTTTATCGTCTCAGTATGTGATACGATAAAGACATATTTTTTCAGTTGTCGTTGATTTAAATGATAGAAAACGGCACTAAAACAGCTACAGTTCATAAAGTATAAGTTTTCAGTTCGTACTGCCCAAGTGTGAACCGCAAATTGTACTTTATCTCTTTCTAACACACATGAACACGCGCTGTAATACTACAGACGTTTGTCATTTTGAGTTAAGACGTACGTCTTTGAAATATTATATTAAATAAAAAGGATAGGTTGTCTAGGAGATAGTCTTATGATATTCGACTTGTCAAATTATTTCAATATTGTTGTTTATTGACTTTGTTTCCGGTATTCTGATTTCTAGGTTAAGCATTCTTCCAATTCTGTTTTTTGGAGAACAATACTGATAATAAATAGTAATATCAATTAGTGGCAATAAGTACGAAATTGTTTGATTATTACTTTGACATTTCTAACCTATTTATTTTACAGAATATTTCTTAGATGCCAAGTAAACCTCTTGGTTCTCAAGCGAAACAGCTTGTATTAAATCTTACAGCCTATGAACAGGTAAAGGAGAATGGTGGACCATTTATGTCCATCGACCGCGTTCATGAGGTAATTCACATAATCAGTTAGATAAGGCGGTATTATGAAATAAGTTTTATTTTAGAGGGTAGCAGAAGCCCTTAATATTTCTAGTAGAACGGTCTACACTATTAAACATCGTAACATTCAGAATCCAGTCTTATTGTCTCCTAGCAAAAAAAGTCTTGTAAGAAGCCAAAAACTAAGGACTTAGCAGAAGCAACTAAAATGGAAGTTCGAAATACTGTTTATGACATGTATAAAGAAAGTATGTTTTTAATATATTGTAAATATTTATTACATGTTAAAATTTTTCAGAAAAACATTTTACCTTAAAAAATTTAAGCAATGTTTTGGCTATGAAAGAATTTGTTCATACATGTACAACTACTTTAGCAATATTGCTTAAAGATATTGGTTTTAAATATAAGAAAGAGTGTTAACAGGAGAGCGCTCACAGAGAAATTAAATATAGTCTGAATGACTCAAGTTTTGAGTCAGAATCAAAAACTGACTAGTTTTCATTCATTTTTGTAATATATACTCCATTTACATTAAAAATAACATACCTACTGCAAATAATACAAGTAATATTTTTGAGGTTTTATTTGGATGAAACAGGGAAGTTTACTTCTATAAAAGTTCACTAAACATTAATAAGCAGGTAACTATCTTATTTTGACAAAATATTTTTGTATTTATATTTTGTAGAAGTTTAATATGGTTACATTAATACTGCCATAAAAACCATCATCAATGTGTATCATTTGCATGCACATAATATAAAGCAGCGAAGAAATTACTGCCACTGGTTCAACGAAACATTATATGATAAAGATCTCGTGGCAAAGTTTTATATGAATGAAGTTTGTTTTTTTCTTATTGGTAGTGTACTAACCTGCAAAATTATCAAATGTAGTTATCAGAAAATCCTCATGTGTTTGTTAAATATTATCTTCATCTAATAAAGAATAATATGGATTTGGATTGTATTATTATACCATTATTTTCTTAAGAAACAATAAAATATTAAATGTAGACTATATAAATGTTTCTTTTATGTATAATTTTATAAATGTAATTTGACAACATATATTTACAACTTTCAAAAGGTTTTAATTCTTTTTCAAAGAGTTACGAACATAACTTTTACATTCTTTTCCCATATATTTAAATTTATTTAAAATATAAACAATATATAAGTTAAGTAGAAATCTAAATTATTCATCAAATTAATACATTCCCAATCTTCTTAACCCAGATATAGTGCAAAAAAATGATTTTGGTGGGTATGTCATTCTTAATAATGCAAACATTTTTAACACTAAAGATCTTTTCAATACCTCATTTCACTATTGATATGACTTGAAATATTTCTTTTTAAATAAATTTTTGATCGAATATTTTCGTGAGTTTATAATTATAAATAACATTTAAAATAATTTGTTCAAATATTAAAGTAATAATTTCGGCATAGTTTTCTTGGATAGAATATATTTATACAGAACTAGAAAAGAAACAATACTTTTGAACTATTAATGTTCCCACTTTACTCATTATTATTATTTTGACATGTAGGTTATGTATATGCTTTCTTTGGTTATATTGCAAGTAACATACTAAAATTTTGACAATATTGAAACATGACGTTTATATTTTATGATGACAAACGGTTGTTTCCGCGATTGAATACTGACTTCATTTGACTCTGCAGTACTGATTTGAATCATATGCTTCGAATTTGACCTTGAACTGAAAACTTATACTTTATGAACTATACATGAATAATGATGTTGTGATGAGTTTCTGTGCTTTATCTTCCTGATTATGATGTGCCCCGCTTGTTAACGAAAATAGACTATTACATAAAATATTTCTTGTTGTCGAGTATAATCAATATACAGTGCAAATACAAGAAATAAAAGAATGAAGCTACAATGCAATATTTATAACGTGTTTGTGTTCATTACATACATTTCTTTAGAAATATTTCTAAATATAAGAATGATAGGAGCAATAGACTTCGGATAAATATGCATTGTATATGTGCATATGCAAATGCACATTTTAGTTGTTATCTATAAGAGCATATTTTAAATATTTTTCATTATAAATGCATATTTGACTTTTTTTTTCAGAAAAGTATTATTTTAAAACAGTCTATGACTTCACATAAATATTTAATGTTCTTGTTAGTATAATTACACTATTATGATTTCTGTTGTTTGTATGTCTACTGAAAACTTTTTAGCACTAAGACATTTCGCATACTTGTAAAATAAACCCATTAACTGAATACCAAACGCAAACATTATTACTTTTTATAGCAGACAATTAAATAATCTTCTAAACCATTGAATAGATAGGTGAAGTGAATAGCGAGTTAAACCTGGATTTACGATAAACAGCCAATACAATAGTTATAGTTTTGAAACCACAATATTTGGAAATATTAAGAGGATTACCGGAGATTACTCGGGTAATCCAAGACCGAGAAATAAATGTAACGTGGATACCCTCAATTTTATCAGGTTTTTTTTACATTCCAACAATATGTGCTAGTTGTGTACTAGTTACAATAGAATTAACATTCATCAAGATGCCAAAAGAAAAAAGGGTGTAAGTGCAATTTTAAGCCAATTTGTGAACGATTATAATGATTTTTACAACAGATGGGCGTCTGTTATTTTGTAAATACTGCGAAGTTCATGTTACGACGACAAAGAAGCTTCAAGTCATTCAGCATCTTCAAACCGGAAAACATGCAAGCAATAATCGTAAAAGGGGAAATAACGAAGGACAAGTATTAATTTCTAATTCACCCTGGCATTGACCTAAACGCAGGGTAAACTTTGTACGGCTTTTATTTGCCCTGATATTCCGTTAGCTAAATTAAAGAAGGAAGTTCTTCACGACTTTATCGAGAATTATATAAAAGAAAATATTCCAGATGAATCGACTCATCAAATCAGTCAATAAAATTAAGAGAAAAAGTAAAGGATTATTCTATTTGTGTGTCACTGGATGAAATCATCGACGTAGAACAAAGATGCATAGCAAATTTTGTACTTGATATATGAGGAGTTAATGAAGAAAAATATCAAATCATGTCTGCTGACTTTAAAAATGCTGGACAAAGTGAATCATTCTACAATCGCTGCCTTTTTCAATGATTCTCTAAGTTTATTGTGGCCACCTGGGATTTTATACGAAAAAGTGCTACACTACATATTGCAGTGAATTTTTCCCCGAAGAAAAAATTAAAAGAAACTACAAAAGACTATATATTTATGTGTATTTTATTCCAGAAAAATATTTAACAAATTTTAATTTATCGAAAATTTTATGATAATGTGTATTTTAGTCCACGACTGTATATTGTTCGAGACAGTTTGATGTTTGCAGTTCCCGCCACTTTGGAAGTTATAGTTGCAGTTGCTCTTTTGATTTTATGTTAGCCATGCTGATATTTTTCATTTCCGGAGGGAAGAAAGACAGAGATTAACCAGCTATTGAACAGATAGGTCTAGTTTTTTTTGTCTGCTGAATAAAACTTCTTTTTGCAATATGTGCAAAACAATGCGATGATTGCAGATTTTGTACCCAAACATGATACATGTGACCTGTATAGCACATCCTTTTCACCGAGTAGCTGATTTATTTCTAACTCTTTATCCAGATGTTAATATTCTGATATCGTCTGTGAAAAAGATATTTCTTAAAGTACCAACTTGTGTTCAAAGGTTTCGGGAAATTGTAGGGGACGTTTACTTCCACCGCGCCAATCAATACATCATGGGGAACTTGTATCGACGCTATTATATATTACGCTAAATATTTAAAATTTCTGAAGAAAATTGTTGAAGAATTCGACTCTGAAGAAGCGCAGTGCATTGGAGAAGGACATAGTGTTCTGAGAAAAACAAATATTTGAGAAGATTTCGTTTTTATTCGACCTAATCTGGCGTGTATTTCGACTGCAATCCCTACCCAAGAAACTAAAGGAATATCTTTACGAGACAGCATTAAAATAGTAGCAAAATATAGTAGTCGAACGTTTAACAAAACTCCAGAAAAATTGTTTCATCAATCATTAAACGCATTGGTGTCAAAAAATAAGGGCTATTGACAACTAAAAATATCAGTGACGTGTTGCGAAATAAAACAACCCTTAATGAAAATTTTTAATACTTAAATGCCATTAAATGTCAAAAAATTATTAATTTTGATGATCTTGGCACCCTCTAAAGTCAAGCTATTGTCAAATGAAACTCGTACTACAGAACTATCACATCTTTACACCACAGAGGAAATTAAGAGTTAGAATAAGTGTGTAATTTATAAACTTTTTAAAAAAGCTAAATAAATCAATAAACTGTGTGTTCTTCACACCGATTAAGATGACCAAAAAAAGCATACTATACGAAATAGCAGTATGTCAGTTTAATAATAAGTAGAGCTGAGGATGTTTGCGGTACGGCAGGACCGTATGTAGTGCATCCCCACCAGCGTATAAACACGATGCAGCGAAACACTTTAGTTAGTCGTGAACTGGCAACGTGATCGTGTGTTGTCTTGAGCTCTATTTAATAAGTATGACGGACGTGCCCAAGCCAAGAAAGCGCCCATTGTATAACGACGTGAAGAAATTTATCCGAGACTTTCCCGATTTGTATTATAATGGAGCAAAAGTGGTTTGTAAATTATGCGATAAACAGTTACTTTGCTGGGACAAATACGACTGTAAAAGACATGTTGAAAGTGTACACCACAAAGACAAAAAAAATAATGTGCTGTCTAAAACGCAATTCATTTTCGATTTATTGACAATGCTATTCGTCTGCGATGTGCCAGTTCACCTGCTAGATAAAAAAAGCCTTTCACGACTTTTGGAATAAATACAATTCCAACAAAAAGCTACCGTCACGGAGAACGTTACTCACCTATTTACCAATTGTGCGTGAGGACATTGAAAACAGAATGAAAGCAGTAGTAAATGATAAACAGTTATGGGTATGTGTCGACGAAACGACAGATCGAAAAAAACATTCTATTGTGAATATTATAGTGCGTGTACTAGATCCTGTCAAATCAACATTTCCCATTTTATTAGCCAGCAAAAGATTGGAAAAGTGCACTAGCGAAGTAATTACGAAGGTAGTGCTCGATACGCTACAAAAATTTCAAGTTTCAACTAATCAACTCCTGATGTTTATGAGCGATGGTGCTGCGACAATGCGTTCTGTAGGCCGTTCTCTTAAAGCAGATTGTGAGAGACTTTTGCATGTGACATGTAAAGTTCATGCTTTACACCTTGTGGCACAAACTATTCGGCAATGTTATCCAGAGGTGGATGCATTAATAGCAACCACAAAAAAAGTGTTTCTAAAATCTCCCAAACGAATTCGAGAGTTTCACAGTCGGTGCCCTGGTATTCCCGAACCACCAGAGCCAATCCTTACACGTTGGGGAAGTTGGTTAAAGGCGGCATTTTATTATGCCAAGTATTTCCAACAAATAAAATCTGTGGTTCTACAATTCAATCCTGCCGAAGCTGTAGCCATTAAGGAAAGCCAGAGACTCTTTCAAAACCCTTCCCTTGATGCAGATTTACAAACTATTTATAACAATCATATAGGATTGTTTAACGCAATCGAGAAATTTCAAAATACTGCATTATCGTTAGCGGAGTCACTGCAAATACTGGACGATGTACACGCCCAGCTATGCGCACTAAATGACAAAAAAAATGTTAATGTAATAGAAAAGTTCGAGAGTGTGATAAACAATGATTTTGATTTTACCAGATTAAAACAAATTAGTAATGGTGCAAGTGTAGATTCGGTTTCTATCTATAAAGATTATTTTAATTGTGCGTGTGTTACATCCGTAGATGTCGAGCGGTCTTTCTCAAAATATAAAAAAATTTATTCATCACGGCGTACATCGCTCACCGCTACAAATATGGAAACGTATCTAATGCTACAAACTTACTACAAGTCTTATCCACTTGGCGCTATGCTATAATAATCGTAAATAAGGTAAGTGTGTTATTTATATACAGTACACATAACTGACATACCTAAGTGATATAAATAGCGAATGCATGTAAAGCAATAAAATCACGCATGCATCACCGATCGAAACAAGGTCATTATATTCGTGCGTTTAACTGAATACTATCCTGGCACACCGCAAACATCCCCAGCTCTAATAATAAGGCTTCGAGAACTGCTCGAAATGTTACAAAAAATTATGGTAGCAGCTGCGTGAAGTACATAAAACAGATTTTATTAGTCCTTTCAATCGAATAGTGAAAGGATAACAATGAATAGATATTACTAATATATTTAATAAATGCACGATAAGCACGTCCAACCTTTATAAACAAGCAGGATCTTGCATACTGTTACGATAATACAAGACACCACAAATTTCAAATAATAATTTCTAATCTTCTTATCTAAACGCTAATCTAAAATGGATTATCGCTCCTTTAAAAATGCGGTTGCCTTTCTAATGGAAAAAATATCTTAATAAAGAAGAGGTTCAATACGCTGTCAAAAAAATTAAAAAAATGATATTTTCGACCTTGTCAGTATTTGATAGAAGAGCGTTCAAACAGATGGAAATTATTTCGATTCATAAGATTAAAGGTGGTTTTAAACGATCAAAGAAATTTATGAATTCTGCGACCTTAAATTTATTCATGCGTGTAATACACAAAATTGTCGTGAATTTATTGACAACAATAAATCTCTGAAGAAATTGTCGAATTAGAACCAACACTAATTTTTCATCAAGTTTTTGGTAAATTTTGGTAAAATTTCGGTTTAGAAGTCTTTGCAAACTTTGACGTCATCACGCGATATTAAAGTTTTACTTATAACTGTTGTATTTTATTAGAGGTTATCGTTTTCATATATCAAGTGAACAATTGTAAACATCTGCGAGCAAATATGTTTAAAAATACTGTCACACGTTTGACATAACCTACTAAATTTATGAGTACAAACATAAACAGGTTGGTAGGTAGTAAGTGGAAGTCACTATTTTATGGTTGACATTAGCTGAATAACTTCCATAAAATGTTCGATTGTGTAATACAAGTATGAATTTTCAATAAATTCATGAACTTCTTCATGAATTTCTTTACGAATAAATTCATGAATTTCTTTGACCGTGTAAACCCGCCTTAACAAACATTTGTTTACTAGAGATTAAATTGTTTTGAATTTTACCAATCAAATCCGACATTTCACATACACCAACCTAAGAGTATCGTTGATAGAATGTGTATTTAGTGTTACATTGTGTGATAATCAGGTGTTAGAATTTAATTACATTCGTGGTGGTTTCATAAATTCATCTTTCAATGTTCTAGTTCATACACAAACGAAGCAATAAAAGTTAATTATGTTTGGATGTAGATCCACATTTAATTTCAGTTTACGTAAGAGAATTTGCTGCATACAATAACGGATTTACAGGCAAATTATTGTATAAATTACCCTCGAAAAGATTATCTTTTTATTAACACAGAACGCGGAATGTATCGTTCCCAACACGTTATTGTTATGTTCTTTTAATGAAGAGCAAGCTATTGTTCCGTTTTAATCGTTTTGATATAATCCATAGCTAATTTTCAATTTAAGTTATACATGCTAGAATATATTTTCTTACGAGATATGCGATTTAATTATAAACTTAAACAATAAATATAATTATGTAAATATAACAAAACTTTATATTTACCAGTATGCTAAAATTTATTTAAATATTTATATTTTACGAAAGTGTGAGAGCATCGGTATTCCGTTGGCAGAAAAAATATATACACCCATTTACAGCTACAACAAACATTTACCATTTACTGTGGAAAAAGAAAATAACAACAGGGCACCCTTCTTGGACGTTTTAGTAATTCCTGATGATATCAACTCTATAATTTTGAATTGGTATAAAAAGCCAAATTCATCTTCATCATCGGTTCATTAATTATCAATCACATCATCATCTGAATCAGAAGTATAACACCGTCATAGATATGAGATACAGAATAGCACATATATGCCATGAAATCTTTCTAAAGGGCATCCTTAAAGAACTTTTCAGCATCTTCGTCATCAATGGCTATCCTAGCATATACTTAATAAATTGATATAGCTCAAACTTTTATGATGACCCTACTGAGGGCGTTCCTGCAGACAGTGTGATTTACAAGAAAATCCCATACATTGGTTGTCTTACTCATACAATTGTATCACACTTCAAACAAGTTAATAACATTAACATAGCTAAATGCAGTACCTATACTTTGAAGAAGTTGTATAGTAAGACCAAGGACATAACACCTTTCTTTTTAAATAGTCATGTTGTTTACAGGATGCCATGTTCGGATTGTTGTGGTGTTTATATAGGTCGTACATTGCAATGGCTAAAATTGAGTATCACACAGCATAAAAGTGATGACCGTATTAGAAAGAGATCTTGTGCATTGGTGGAACATGCATATGATCTTGACCATACATTTAATTTTGTCGGCATTAAGATCTTAGACGTTGAAAATAACCATAAAAAAGAACCTTTTTAGAAATGGTCCACATTCACAGAGACACAAATAACGTTAATTATAGGTCTGATGCTAACGGACTAAGTAATTTATTTGAATATACTCGGTTTGGCGGTTGTTTGACCATCTAAAAATTTTTGTTAATTGGTCCTCGTATTTTTAAATTTATAGTGTATTATGTTTTTGGTTTTGATATTCTTGCGATTTTAATTTTTTGCTATATGTTTTGTTTTATATTTTTTATGTTTGAACTTTTATTGCCAACACCAAACCTTCAATTTTTTATTGTTTCCTGTGTTCATGGTTTGACAGGTCCAGATTTTGGTCATCTTCAACGGATTCCTGACCTCAGCGAAATTGTTTCGTTCAAAACTTTACTTGATAATATGATGAAGTATTCTCACCATATACGGCCATCATTCTTTCATGAATAACTAACTACATGAACGAATTGTTTACAACTGCTTCCATTTTCTCTCTTTTCTTCGACCTTTATCGTTCCAAAAAGATTGAATAAATGAAGCAGTGTGGTGGGCGAGTGCTTGTCAAAATGTTGTCAGAACTATTTCTTATTTATTTGTATTCGAAATTACAATATTCTGTTACGAGGGTCGTTCGATAACTCCTATGAAAATCAAAAATATAAAGCTAGTTATATGACAAAAAATTTGCATTTAGTAAGCGACTGCTATAAAAGCTTCAGCTAAATACATTGCGTGGGTTCATTTTTATACTCGATTGAAGCAAAAGACTTTGGCTCATTTAGAAAGATGGAAAAACATTAATTCCGTGCGGTGATCAAACATTTTTATTGAAAAGGTCGAACACCGAAATAGATCAAAGCTAAGTTGGATGAAGTTTATGGCACATTTGCTTCTGTATTTGCGACTATTTACAGTTGGGTAAATGAGTTTAAACGTTGCCGGACATCCACAAAAGATGAACATCATTCGGGACCTCTAGTGGAAATGATTTCCTCGGAAATGATTGATAAAATCCACGATATGGTTTTGTGTGATCGACGAATCAAAGTGCGGGAAATAGTTAAGGCCACAGGCACATTATAAGGTACAGCGTTTTCGATTCTACGCGAAAAATTGGGTTAGAAAAAAGCTCGGCAAGATGTTCTGAGTGGAGAATAAACGCAATCATGTGGTCGAATCAGAGGCTGGTTTGGCACTTTTCCGTCGCAAACCTGACGACGAGTTTCTACGTCGCTATATAGCTGTGAACCAAACATGGATACACTACTGTACTCTAGAAACAAAGCGACAGTCGAAACAGTAGGCTTTTAACCCTGCTGTTAGATTTAAAAAAATACACGAATCCTAGATTAAAAGATCATTTGGTCCATACTACATGTTTCAGTAATAGTAAAAATTTAATCCAATTTAATTATGTATTTTGATTGGATACCTCGTTAATATATTTAATTAATATTATTGTGTATCGTGTCATGTGGCATCCTCCATCATAATCACAATACAACTGATAAGTACAAATTTAGTTGTGGGATTCTCCTTTTTGCATTTTGCTATGAAAACACATTCCAATTTACACTCCTTTGTTCAGTTTGTGATTTGCTTTCTAAATAGCCACACGCTTTTTTCATACTGTATAACGAAATGGCAAAACAACGTTACTTGAACGAAGATGATATTCGTGAAGTGCTCAATTCAGAAAGTGACTTATATATTTCAAATTAGAATATTGACTGTAATTCAGAAAATAATGAAACTAGTGATTTTGAAACAGAAAGTGAACCAGACGTGGCTGGAATTAGCTCTGTGAATCCCCTGTAAAAACAAAATGGTATGGAGTGCCACTCCATTACCTCAACCCATTGGAACTGCTGCTGAGAATATTATCTCAGCACAACCAGGATCAACTATATTTGCAGTGTCTAGATGCAGTGATATAATGTCGGCATTTTTGTGTTTCTTTCCGCCTCCAATAGAAAGAATCATTATTGAAAATACTAACAATTACGGCAGAGTTAATTTTAGTGACAGATGGACCGATATTGATGAAAACTTATTGACAGCGTATATCAGACATCAAATGCTACATTTGTGGCAAGTTTATTTGCAAAACCAACAGCAAAATATTTTGTTCAGCATGTTCTCGAAAAACTATCAAATTTGTTGTAGAAAAAGCTTTGTGTTTTGATTTCAATCAAATAAAAATATTCCAGTTCATATTTTTATTTAATTATGCATATAAACTTATGTTAATAAGAGAACACGTGAGCTGAAATCTCAAAGCAATATATTATACCGTTTAAAAGTTATAAAGCTAACAAGCAAAATATTGGACAAAATGGACTTAATCTAACAGCGGGGTTAAAGGTGATCCGGCTCCGAAGAAGGCAAAGATGGTGAAATTGACAAACAAGGTGATGGCCAGTGTTTTGGGATGTACCCGGAATCATCTACATCGATTACTTGGAAAATAGACAAACGATAAATGGAGAGTATTAGCACTGGATGACCGAATCAAGGAGAAATGTCATCATTTGGCAAAGAACAAAATTCTTCTCCACCAAAACAATGCACGGGTACACACTTGCGCAGTTTCGATGCCGAAAATCATCGAATTAAAGTTCGAATTATTGCAACATTCACGGTATTCGCCAGATTTGGTCCCCAGTGTTTTTTTTATTCCCAAACTTGAAAAAATGGCCCGGCGGAAAATTATTCACGTCGACCGAGGAGGTCATCGCCGAAACATTTTGAGGACCAATCGAAATCTTACTTTTTGGACGGCTTAGAAAAATTGGAGAAACGTTGGGAAAAGTGTATACAGCTAAAAGGAGACTAGTTGAAAAATAAAAGAAAATATTCCAAAAAATCTTTTTCTGAGAAATTATTGAACTACCCTCGTATTATATTAATATTAATGTGGTATATATGGCAAGGATTTATTGTAGATGAAGTATATATGTCTAAACTTACGGTAATTAAAATAACTTGAATTATTTGTATGGATTAAATATTTGAATTAAACTAAATAACGTCTGAAACTACTTCAGATAAGGTTGCGTTATATTTGTTCATGGAAGACACTAAAATTAAGAAATTAGAATTTTGGAATAAATCAGGTTCATTTCTGAGGGTGAATCTGTAATTATCTAATTATAATTAAATAAACGTAAGCGACTGTGGGCCCATTTCATTACGGAAGTTAATTCTACGTTAAAATTTAATGTCATAATTAAGCGAAAAACGAATTTCATAATGAAATAAATATACCTTAATGCTAACTTTAATCTGTCATTAAATTAACAAGTTTATTGGTGAAACCATTTATTCCCATACTAAATTTTTTCACATTAAAAAATCATCATTTTGGCTGCACTGTATTGCATTAATAAATATTTAAACATAATGATGAAAATTTTCTGAATTGATAATCGCATTTTAAATTGTGAATAGCAACAAAATAAAACTATTGAATTTTCAAGAAAAAAAACTTGTGTATCTAAGTATTAAATTTAATAATATATGGTTTACTTTCTCATTTACCTTTAAGAGGTTTCATATAAAAGATACATCACGTAACAATATTTTGGAAAAATTCGAACCCTCTTTTTCGGAAATATTTCTCAAAAGGCTTAGAAACATAGCACTGCGAAAACGCAACATTGGGTAATTGTACGAGGGATACACTGAAAATTTCGGGAACCAGAATTATAGTTGGTACCTGACTTATGATTTATACAAACTCGGTTAACTTCACATTTATGCGAGTGAAAACAAGTGACAGAACCAAGAAATGTCAAATAGTTTTTTTACGGTGATAGTTAAAAGTTAGCGATACAGTAACAAAATGAATTTTACAATAGAACACTATTCTGTGATGATTTATTATGATTTTTGAAGTGGTTTAAGTCAACAAGAATGTGTCCAGCGAATTAATTCTGCGTTTGGTAGTCAAGCACTATCTAAAACTACAATATATCGCTGGTTTCAAGATTTCAAAAAGTTACAGGCCTACATAGAACTTATAAACTTGGATGTGATAGTCTTAGCGATGAATTGCGTGAAGGGCGACCATCAACAACTGTTGTTGCGCAAAATATCGATGGCGTTCGTGAAATGATTAAGTTTGATCGACATGTGATATATGCTGAAATTCGTGTATCATAAGGCATTGGCATGACTGGAATACAAACAATTTTGCACCATCATTTAAATGTAAGAAAACTGTGTGCGCGGTGGATCTCACATAATCTGTCAGCAGAAGAAAAAGAAGCTCGTGTGAAGTGGCGTAAAGAAACACTGAAACGCTTCCACCCAGGTTCATTAAAACTTGTCTATAACATCGTCAGTGGCGATGAAACGTGGATCTACTTATATGAACCTGAAAGAAAAAACCAATCTGCTGTATAGGTGGTTCAAAGGGAAGCAAAACCGACAAAAAGCTGTTTGAGCGCGCAGGAAATAATAGCTTGTTTTGTATCTAAGACTGGTCACGTGGCCACGACTCCTTTAGAGAATCGTAGAACTGTAAATGCAGCATGGTATACTATCATTTGTTTGCAGAGTTGCGAAAAGGTAATCAGAACCGTCTCATGCTACTTCACCATGACAACGGTGACCAAATGTATGCCTTTCTGCAAACCATCTTATTACAGAAAGGCATACATTTGGTCACCGTAAAATATGGCATTTGGCCGAGAAAGGTCGTAAATTAAATATTTTAGAGGCCCTAGAGATTTTTAAAAGCCGACACAACACAATAGATATCGTTTTAAACGAACCTTATATATACACCTCTTTTCCAATGTTGTATATAATAGTTAAGTATATAGTAGTAATTTTAAATAACATCATAAACCACCCCCATATATTTTTGTGTTATTTATAAGTTCTATGTAGGCCTGTAACTTTTGCAGTTTGATAATGATATTGTATGTCGAAACCGCGGTCACGATTATATGTGAATAAAGTGGTATATATAACAAAGTTATTGTTTTATTTTATTTTATTTTCAAATATTTGACAATCTAAATGGGCCAAATGTTCTGTTCATACATCTCTCATCACCGTTTCAGCGCCAAGTATTACGAAGAATAGTCTGACCTTCATAAGATATCTGCCGGTGTTCCGCAAGGTAGCGTTCTTGGACCTATCCTTTATTTACTATACACCAATAACATTCTACAGACATATGGTGTAGTTACTGCAACATTTGCCGAGGATACTGCTCCTAGTTGCTGCTGGTAAAAACATCCTATCAGACACCGACAAATTCCAATCTGCCATCAACAATGTTACTAACTGGGTAAAGAAATAGCGCATTAAGCTAAATGAGGCGAGGTCGTCTCACGTCAATTTCACGAGCAATAAATACGACTATGTACCAGTAACAGTCAATTAGCAAAAAATTCCGCATGTCAGCGAAGCAAAGTAGCTGTAAATGATTTTGATTGAAAGCACCAAGCTACGATGGAAAACATATTGCTGTGAAATTTACTTTTGGTGTAAAATAGAAATAGAATTTATTGATGTACGAATTAATCAAACGTAACCTGAATAGAATTGCTGAAAAAAACAAGTCAATCAACGGGAAACGTACAGACGCGTTTCGTTCTTGTTGGAACTTTTCAATGCACGGAATTCCTCGAAGACGGACATTGCTTTTCATTTCTATACTTTCTGTATATATAGTTAACATTTGGAACTTACTGCAAGTGAGAATTAATGAATATTAAATCTCATTCTTACATGTAAATGTCGACTTATGTGATGCGTTCATAACTACAATCCGACAAACTAAGTTTGTACCAGTATGCAGAACACACCCTTTCGCGACAACGAACTTCCTGGTAATTAGGTTAATTAAGAATTGTTGAAAAAAACAAGTCAATCAACGGGAAACGTACAGACGCGTTTCGTTCTTGTTGGAACTTTTCAATGCACGGCATTCCTCGAAGACGGACATTGCTTTTCATTTCTATACTTTCTGTATATATAGTTAACATTTGGAACTTACTGCAAGTGAGAATTAATGAATATTAAATCTCATTCTTACATGTAAATGTCGACTTATGTGATGCGTTCATAACTACAATCCGACAAACTAAGTTTGTACCAGTATGCAGAACACACCCTTTCGCGACAACGAACTTCCTGGTAATTAGGTTAATCACATAAGTCGACATTTACATGTAAGAATGAGATTTAATATTCATTAATTCTCACTTGCAGTAAGTTCCAAATGTTAACTATATATACAGAAAGTATAGAAATGAAAAGCAATGTCCGTCTTCGAGGAATGCCGTGCATTGAAAAGTTCCAACAAGAACGAACCGCATCTGTACGTTTCCCGTTGATTGACTTGTTTTTTTCAGCAATTCTTAATTAACCTAATTACCAGGAAGTTCGTTGTCGCGAAAGGGTGTGTTCTGCATACTGGTACAAACTTAGTTTGTCGGATTGTAGTTATGAACGCATCACATAAGTCGACATTTACATGTAAGAATGAGATTTAATATTCATTAATTCTCACTTGCAGTAAGTTCCAAACGTAACCTGAATAGTCAAAAACAAATTGAAAAGAAATCAATCGAGGTTGTGTCTCTTAAAATGGACCTCGTATATTTTTGTATTAAAAATTATATGTAAATAAATAACGATATGTAGATAGATAAGTTAAATATTATCGCAAATGTTAATTTTAAGACTTAGAATCTAACTAAATAAGAAGGCATGCTTTACGTAACAAAAAATGTAGAAAAAGGAAACAAAATAATATTTCCTTTATGTATTAGTCATATTAGTAATAATATTTAACTTAAATTATTTGTATTTTATAGGCAATATTCCAAATGGAAATGTAAACATGACGCATAAAAGGCATTTAAAAATAAGAAAATCAAATAAGTAAGCCATCCAATATCAAGAGCAAGAGCAGTGCAATCTAAAAACAATAAAAATATCAATAATAAATGCAAAGAAAACGTTGTAATACAAAAATTATACAATTGAAAACACCAATATTTAAAATGTAAACAAACGCAAAATGTCAAAAGCAAAAGTATATTAGAATGTGCGTGACCACAATGTTGAACGATAAAATCAAAAGCAAAGCGAATGAAATTAGAGGTGCGAGGGAAACAAATACGAGAGAATTAAGGAAAAGAAAAGGAAGAAGAACCACGGAGAACGTATAATCTATACGCAATCAGAATTTCCTGGAAATTATTACAGGATAAGACACGCAAATAAAGAAGTTCCTGCAATCAAAATAGGGACAAGCATTTTAACCTAATGATAAAAGGTATAAAACACATAAATTACGACAAATGAAAATGTACATAGACAAAGTAATTGCACACAATGATAGAAGCGTAGCTACCTATAATACATAGGAATATACAGGGGTCAAAATGTAAAACAAAACAGAAAGAAAACAAAATTAGAAATAAATCCTAGGAAGTGGTAAAGTTATTCCAAGAACTAGAAAGCACGACATACAAAAGGCCAGGACGTGGCAGAAAGAAAGAAAGAATTCATAGCAATTACGCCTAACTCGACGCGGTTCCAACCAGGAAACCGAGATCTACATCTAGAGAACGACCGCGGAAACCTACACCTACAATTCATAGATATTTATTTTAGATTAATATTAATTCATTGGATATTAACTCGACTTAATTCAAATATTTCAACATTCAAATATTTGATCATTAATTTGCATTTGCATTATTATCATTAATTGAAACAATATAAGAGTGAACAATATTTATCGCAAGTAGTATTGTTATTATATCATTTGTTTTTGTAAAATTATCAATGTTCACGTACAAGAAGAATTTGATAAAATATATAAAGAACTTAGTTTAGAGTAACTAAGATTTTATGCACGATAGAATTGGAGTCCATAAAACTTAAACGAATCATTTTAAACAGTGTATGGATTATTAACCTGAATTAATAATAATAAATACACGACTGGAGTGTAACTTATGCCAGGTATTTGAGATAAATAATAGTAGGAAGTAAGTTTCCACAAGTAATTCCAAAATATCTGTGATATTGAGATTTTCATTTAAACGTTCATTGACAGACGTGAAATACAATATCATATACAGTGTGAAGATAGGCGTACTTATTCTGTAGGAACTAGACTTCCACTTAAATAGACATCGAATAGCACACACGATTTGGAAACAAGTATCAGAAAAGCCAGAAATCCATATTTCAAAAAAGAGGTACTTTGAGTACTAAGCTTAACATTAGGAGGGAAAATACCCCCTTTTGTGAGTGAAATACTTAAACGTGATACTTTGAGAGATTCAATCGAATGCAAGACCAAAGACACCAAAACTATACATGTTGTTCATAAATAAAATTTGTATAAAACTTAAGTCATAAATTAAGAATTAATTTTAAGTTAAACCAAAAAATGACTTGTAAACATACAAAATAAACAATAAAAGAATTTTTAACAATTTACCTTTTGTTGTATTATTTCTTTATGTTTACTTTGGACGCTAGGCGTAGTTACGTAGAAGCCAAAAGGATAGCCCTGAGATACTAAAACGTTACGCAGAGTCTAAACAAAAACATGCTTGAGTAACTGCCCACACAATCAGTTATTTTATATAAATCATATCGAGCTCAAACTCACAGCAATATGTGAAGGAAAAAACCGAGCAATAGGGCTCAATTCAGACAAATTTTCTACAAAACTTCTCGAACGTCAACCTGTGTTGTTAATATACAATAAACTACTTCTCTATAAGGAAATTCTCAAACCTGACGAGTTTCTACGTCGTAAGTTCTATATAACTGTGGACAAAAAATGGATAAACTACTATACACTAGAAACGAAGCAACAGTTGAAACAACCCAACTCTAAGGTTGCACTTAGAAATCGAACATTAAAGTTATTTAGACGTTCCAGAGTAAAGTGCTCCGCAGCATATGGCGCAGGTCTCCAACTCTATAAAATATTTTTCCATATAATTACCATTTAATGCAACACATTTTCCCAAACGTTAAAACCATTTCTTAATTCCTCATGAAGAAACTTTCTTGTTTATTGTTGATCCAAGTGCGAACAGCAGCCTGAACTTCAGTATTTGATAAAACATGTTGACCTTTCGATACCTCCTTCAACTTTAGGAATAATCAGAAATCTGAAGGTGCCAAATCAGGACTGTATGGAGGGCGCGAAACAACCGTGAATTTCAGAGTCGGCGCTATCTCCATTTTTAGTTGCTGCAATGTGGTCTGGCGCTTTCGCGGTGCAAGGAAGAAGTTGTTCTTTCCAGCCTTACTCTACGGAAACGATTCTTTAGTGATCGTGCAGTTTTACAGTATTTTATTCAATTAATCGTTCATCCTTTGGCAGATATTGGGATTCCTTTTACATCCCAGAAAATGGTGAGAACTTTCTTCGTTGATGGGACTCTTTTGCATTTTTGTGCACGTGGAGAATCAACATGACGATATTCCATTGACTACTGTTTGTTTTCGGGGTTATTATGATTAACCCAAGATTTAGCCGCGGTGGTGATATTGATGGGAAACTGTCCGTTAATCCGCTAATTGTCACGGAACCCATCCGGAGCAAATTTGCCTGTAATTCAACGTCTGAACAATGTACTGGACACTTTTTTGGCTACTACCTAATTACCGAGCAATTTGATTTTGCGTAATCCGGCAATTTCATCGAATCAGGTCATTTACTTATCTTTGATTTTCGATGCGTCTTTTATACTGGTCGACCTGATCGCTTTTCATCAAACGCTTTCAGTCAAAACTCAGAGTTTTGTACGTTGAATCCACTGGCGAACATTCTTCACATTCATACAATCGTTGCCATAAGCAGCTTTCAAACGCCTGTAAACTTCGATGTATACTTGGTACGTATCTCAGAAATCGAACTCACGATAAATGGCAGTTTTACTCAACAAATGAAATTTTGCATTTTAAGACGAGATAATCGAAATTATTGTTTGCGGGTTAAAACTTGTTCCAGTTTTCACTACTCACAGAATGACGTTGTTGGAGGCGCTATATATCAATCCGCACTCGGATTACTTTGCAAGAACTAGATATCCTCATCAATGTCAATATTATAGAATATTTTTAATCGTACACATATGCCAGCACATAGTAATGCGGTCATAACAAGGTTATTCATAAAGAATAAAAATACATCAGTACTTAGATTACCTCCTTTTGGACTGCAAAGGTAGACATTCATATTTTCGGAATTTTTCTTGTAGAAGCTCCAACCTGACGAAACGATCTTTACTGTGTAAAGTAAAAAGTAGCGAAATTCATTAAAATTTGTTTTATTTTATCCCGATAATAGTTATAATGGAATTTCATCAAGTAAAGGCTGAAACAATCCCATAAATACTTTTATATCAAAATATTTTTAAAACAAAGTAATAATTGCATTGTCATACTTTTAAGAGTTAAGATTGTACTCTAAACCGCAGCTATCTAAAATCTCGCGATTTTAGATTTTACGACTCGGTTTTGCGCATTGAAAGTTAAACTAAATCAAGTTAAAATGTACAAACGGTATACTAGTTTAATTTAATGGACATGTGTATTAATTTAAACCATCTGCTGCTCTATTTTAGTTCTTTTGTGTTCAGATTCAAAAGTGGTAATAACGTGAATGTGTAAATCAAACTCTAAAAATTACTAATGGCTCAATAGGCAGTAAATGTAATATGCATGTATGTATATATCCGGTTAATGTGGATTTGTGTTCAAATCGTTTATATATGTCAATTGCATTTAGGTGCACAATCAGCACCTGATGTTTAAAATATTGTAATCAACTGTATCATTTTCATCTGCAGCATGCAATTGTTATACAGTTTAATAATGTCGAAATGTAATTACACGTGATACATTTTCAGATTCTTCTATGAACACGTACGAGAAATGACCGGCGGTTTAAAATATACAAATTCGGATTTTAACTAGCAAGTAACTGTGTACAAAAAATAAAAATTGTGTTATTAATAAATTAATTAAAATACACTTGATATAGTTTCACTAAGTGTGTTTGTATTTAATTTATTAGTTAAAATGTTTCACCAAAAGCAGACAGTACAAATCAATTAATTTTATACTATATTATTAGTTTATCAAATAGTTATAATACCACGTAGTAGATATCAATTACAGAATGGGATATCGAAAGTATCAAGAATCACAAAACAAATGAGAAAATTCTTTTTAAGAAAATAGAGAGATGGAAAATCTAGAAATGTAAGAACACTTCAAAATGCAAAAAGAACAAGAAAAAGGAAAGAAGTATTAGAAAACATTATCGAGAAAGAGGTGGAACATATTGGACTAAAATTAAAGTATGGGATGAAGTCGTCCACAAAGAAATTATTTATCCTGTTAAACATACTGTCCAAAAATATATAAAATGATTTAATAGAACTTTAAAGAAAAGAAAAGAAGATCTAAAGCTCTAAGAAACCATTGATGAAATTATTTCCAAAATATCTAGAATTGATCTTTCTATCAATTTGTTTTTTTATCATAAGGTATATTGTCAAGTAAAGATCGTCTCTATATTTATGTTTTAGACTTAACAAAAATATTTGATCTTTTTACTTGAAATGATGTCATCGGTGTCCTACGGAAGAAAAATGTTTTTAAACTATTTACAAACAGAAATAAGAAAAACACCCTAACCACAATATACCATATGATCAAATAAATTTATCCTCTAGTTAGCCATGAAATTATTTATTCAAGGTATCATGTTGGTAGTGACAAATAAAATACATTTGTCATTATGTGTACTGTATTGGTTTATTGACATTAATCTATCAACGGTATAACCTAACCTGCACGACTTACACTTAAAACATATTTTTAAATTTATATTGCCAACTTAAGTTTAAAGAAGAAGAATTTCATGGCCTTCTAGAGGGTAGAAATATTTGATCATATTGTATATCAATAAATACTATATACGTATTTCGGCAACTAAGTTGCCATCTTTAGTAGAATAACCTTAAAAACTGAAATAATGCTAAACGTAGCGTTTTTGGCTAAGGTAAACCTTAGAAGATATGCTCTTCACCAAATCGCCAGTGAGATAACACTAAATTCCTAACATCGAAATAACACTTATATACTACTTAAACCTAGCGTCAAATTTAGGGAACCGTGAAGCGTGACTACATGAAGCGTAAAAATAATGCTATTGTGACAATAAGGCATACAAACTGGACTCAGGGATTGGTCCATTTTCAGAATTCATTAATTTATTCTTATTTCTATATATAACGTTTGTATAAATTGTCGCAAAAGCTACACGCAGCGACGTTCTTCGTTTGGTTCTGAATAAAAAATCTTAATGTTAAAATGTCGTATCATGCTTCGTTTGTTTTCACGGGGTTCTTAAAGTTAAGACTTTTAGTGCGTAACAAACCTTTGCTCTTCGATATCTGTTAATAGAGATAGATGCAATTTAGTTTAAAGAAAAAAATTTTCCTAGTATTATTTCGTAAACGTTTTCTTTTTGATTTAAAAGCTTGTTTTAAACATTTATTCATTAACGTACTTCCACGAAAAGCACATTAGGCAACGTTGTAGAACAATAAGTTTGTATTTCAAAGTGAGTTCAATCAAAATCATTACTGTCAAATTTTGACATTTACGAATTTACGAAGCATGATACGACATTTTAACATTAAGATTTTTTATTCAGAACCGAACGAAAAATGTCGCTACGTGTAGCTTTTGCGACAATTTATACACACCTTGTATATATATATATAACAATATATATGTAAATACTTTCATAACTATCTAATTCTCTATAATTATTAACAGTTTTAATCAACCTAAGGTTATTTGCCGGCACAGAATGACCTGTGTCCCAAATATGTCGGGCAACGCTAGATTTTTCGGGTTTGTTGAATCTACAGTGGGAAATATGTTCTTCGTAACGAGTTGATATTGAACGTCTAGTTTGGCCGATATATTTTTGGCTGCAATCGTTACAATTTATTTCATATATACCAGATTTATGTTCTACCTCAATTTGGTGCTTGGTGTTACCTAAAAGTGATTTTAGTGAGTTACATGATTTAAACGCTATTCGTAGAAAATGGTTTTTGAAGATAGCGTTCAGATTTCTGTGAATGGTACGGTAAACAAAGAAATTTCTCACCAAGGTCTTTTTGAGGTAGTAAGTTGGTGGTATCATAAATAAGTTTCCTAAGCCTATGTTTCTTAATTAGGTTGGTTATTATTTTCGAATCGAAACCATTGTATGCAGCGATGCTTTTGATTAATCCAGGTTCTTTTTCATATCTATCTTTTGTAAGCGGGAAACTTAACAACCGATGGATAAGAAAATTAAAGGATGCCATCTTTTGTTGGAAACTGTGATTTGAATCCGCGGTTATAAACTTGTTCACATTGGTGTCTTTTCGGTAAATATCTATTTCTAAGTTATTATTATTCTTAATTACCAAAACATCTAAAAATGGTATTTGTTCATTGGTTTCTTTTTCTATAGTGAATTTAATTGTAGGGAATTTCGAATTTAATTCTATTAAAAAATCGTCCAAATTACACAACTTGGTATTAAAAACCGCGAAAATATCATCGACATACCTAATCCATACTTTAGGGAAATATTTAGATGATCTCTTAAATTCTATCTCAAAATGACTCATAAACAAGTTCGCCATAAATGGAGACAAGCAGTTGCCCATTGCTGTGCCATGCCGCTGTTCATAGAAGTTTGCTTCAATTTGAAAGCAGTTCTGAGACATGCATAAAGTTGTCAACCTCAAGTATTCATTTATTTTCTCGCGTTCAATATTGTTCTTAAGCAATAAACTCTGTGCCGGCAAATAACCTTAGGTTGATTAAATTATATTAATTATTATAGAGAATTAGATAGTTATGAATGTATTTATATATATAGAGAAATAAGAATAAATCAATGAATTCTGACAATGGACCAATCCCTCAGTCCAATTTGTATGCCTTATTGTGACAATAGCATTATTTTTACGCTTCATATATTCACGCTTCACGGTTCCCTAAATTTCACGCTAGGTTTAAGTAGTATATAAACGTTATTTAGATGTTAGGAATTTAGTGATATCCCACTGGCGATTTGGTGAAGAGCATGTCTTCTAAGGTGTACCTGAGCCAAAAACGCTACGTTTAACATTTTTTCAGTTTTTAAGGTTATTCTACTGAAGATGGCAACTTAGTTGCCGAAATACATATATAGTATTTATTTGTGTTTTCCTTATTTCTGTTTCAGATTTCAATTATGCAAGCAGTATGCTTGTACGCCGCATGCTTTACAGTAGTTCGCCCGATCTGGTACTGACAAGTGGTGTTGCAATTGCAATAAATCAAAATTCTACATAGGTAACTTACTTTGTTATGATCTGTATATTTTCTTTTTTTGAGAAATTGTGATCATTTGAAATTTGTATAAGCATGTTTGGACGTGGAGTATACTATTGGTTTTGTTATGTATAAAATATTTGAGGTTATAATGATTTCAAGTGGCGAACAATCTATCAAACCTTTAACAATGTCTTGGGGACAATTGTAACAACACACACAGGTGCCAATGTAACATGTTACATTTGACACCGGCTATATTCTTATATCCAAAGATTTCCTAAGATAATGTTTTATTTTTTTCTCAGGTAAAATTTTGCGAAATGCCCCGTGTACGTGAAAGAGTATCGAACTGAGGTCCATCTACGGATATTATGAAACGTGCTGCGGCTGTAGTCTTAAATGAAAATCGTAATCAGTGGAATGTAGAATTGAAAATTTTCCACGTTACCTTAAGCAGATACATTAAAAGTATTAAAGATGAAAAGGAAATGGATATGGGTTACAAACACCATAACAAGGTTTTATCTGGAGAAAATGAAGAGGTATTCTGTGAATACATCCTGTAGATCCTGTGATTTGTATTTTGGATTAAATCCAAAGGAAATACACCGCCTCGTGTACAAATTCTGTGTTAAACTGAACTTATCCCGGAATTATCCTGGAAAGTGGAATGAGATCAAATGGCCAGCGGGGACTGGTTTACAAATTTTATGAAAAGACATATCATGCGCAAGCGCTTAATTTTAATAAAGTAAGGATTGGAAAATTTTTTGATAATTTGTCTCGAGAACTAGTGCAAAACAAAATACAGCCTCATAATATATAAATATATATATATATACATATATATATATGAACTTCATGTGTATGAGAATTAATAATTATTAAATCTCAGAAATCTGAGATTTAATAATTATTAATTCTCATACACATGAAGTTCATTACAGTTCGTATATATACACGTAGTATAGAAGTGAATATCATGTCTGTCTTCGGTAAGGTGCACTGATGATCTGTAAAAAATAGTGAAATATCGATATATGCACATTCCGCGCAGATAAGTTTTTCACAAAATTTTTCATATATATATATATATATATATGGTAAACTTAATAAGTCGGCGATTAAAGGGGGGGGGGCGTTGGGGCGGGGGTCGGGCCGTCGAAGTACTGCACGGAAAAGTAAAGAAGTTGCCGGGAAAGGGTTGGCGGCCCTACGCAACGGCTTGTTATCCGATCTCTCTAAATTTACGCGACCGGTCACTAAACACACGCACGAGCGCACCAACATACAAAATCCTACACTTACGCGCTCACACAAATACAAAATCACACACCCAGAGAGAGACGCAAGCTGCCAGGAGCAACCAACACACAAATTCATACCCAGAAAGAGACACAAGCTGCTAGCAGCGAACAACACATATGTTCACACCTTGCTATCTATTTTTTGGAATACTAAGGCATGATTTATTATTATTTAAGTTTAAAGAAGAAGAATTTCATGGCCTTCTAGAGGGTAGAAATATTTGATCATATTGTATATCAATAAATACTATATACGTATTTCGGCAACTAAGTTGCCATCTTTAGTAGAATAACCTTAAAAACTGAAATAATGCTAAACGTAGCGTTTTTGGCTAAGGTAAACCTTAGAAGATATGCTCTTCACCAAATCGCCAGTGAGATAACACTAAATTCCTAACATCGAAATAACACTTATATACTACTTAAACCTAGCGTCAAATTTAGGGAACCGTGAAGCGTGACTACATGAAGCGTAAAAATAATGCTATTGTGACAATAAGGCATACAAACTGGACTCAGGGATTGGTCCATTTTCAGAATTCATTAATTTATTCTTATTTCTATATATAACGTTTGTATAAATTGTCGCAAAAGCTACACGCAGCGACGTTCTTCGTTTGGTTCTGAATAAAAAATCTTAATGTTAAAATGTCGTATCATGCTTCGTTTGTTTTCACGGGGTTCTTAAAGTTAAGACTTTTAGTGCGTAACAAACCTTTGCTCTTCGATATCTGTTAATAGAGATAGATGCAATTTAGTTTAAAGAAAAAAATTTTCCTAGTATTATTTCGTAAACGTTTTCTTTTTGATTTAAAAGCTTGTTTTAAACATTTATTCATTAACGTACTTCCACGAAAAGCACATTAGGCAACGTTGTAGAACAATAAGTTTGTATTTCAAAGTGAGTTCAATCAAAATCATTACTGTCAAATTTTGACATTTACGAATTTACGAAGCATGATACGACATTTTAACATTAAGATTTTTTATTCAGAACCGAACGAAAAATGTCGCTACGTGTAGCTTTTGCGACAATTTATACACACCTTGTATATATATATATAACAATATATATGTAAATACTTTCATAACTATCTAATTCTCTATAATTATTAACAGTTTTAATCAACCTAAGGTTATTTGCCGGCACAGAATGACCTGTGTCCCAAATATGTCGGGCAACGCTAGATTTTTCGGGTTTGTTGAATCTAAAGTGGGAAATATGTTCTTCGTAACGAGTTGATATTGAACGTCTAGTTTGGCCGATATATTTTTGGCTGCAATCGTTACAATTTATTTCATATATACCAGATTTATGTTCTACCTCAATTTGGTGCTTGGTGTTACCTAAAAGTGATTTTAGTGAGTTACATGATTTAAACGCTATTCGTAGAAAATGGTTTTTGAAGATAGCGTTCAGATTTCTGTGAATGGTACGGTAAACAAAGAAATTTCTCACCAAGGTCTTTTTGAGGTAGTAAGTTGGTGGTATCATAAATAAGTTTCCTAAGCCTATGTTTCTTAATTAGGTTGGTTATTATTTTCGAATCGAAACCATTGTATGCAGCGATGCTTTTGATTAATCCAGGTTCTTTTTCATATCTATCTTTTGTAAGCGGGAAACTTAACAACCGATGGATAAGAAAATTAAAGGATGCCATCTTTTGTTGGAAACTGTGATTTGAATCCGCGGTTATAAACTTGTTCACATTGGTGTCTTTTCGGTAAATATCTATTTCTAAGTTATTATTATTCTTAATTACCAAAACATCTAAAAATGGTATTTGTTCATTGGTTTCTTTTTCTATAGTGAATTTAATTGTAGGGAATTTCGAATTTAATTCTATTAAAAAATCGTCCAAATTACACAACTTGGTATTAAAAACCGCGAAAATATCATCGACATACCTAATCCATACTTTAGGGAAATATTTAGATGATCTCTTAAATTCTATCTCAAAATGACTCATAAACAAGTTCGCCATAAATGGAGACAAGCAGTTGCCCATTGCTGTGCCATGCCGCTGTTCATAGAAGTTTGCTTCAATTTGAAAGCAGTTCTGAGACATGCATAAAGTTGTCAACCTCAAGTATTCATTTATTTTCTCGCGTTCAATATTGTTCTTAAGCAATAAACTCTGTGCCGGCAAATAACCTTAGGTTGATTAAATTATATTAATTATTATAGAGAATTAGATAGTTATGAAAGTATTTATATATATAGAGAAATAAGAATAAATCAATGAATTCTGACAATGGACCAATCCCTCAGTCCAATTTGTATGCCTTATTGTGACAATAGCATTATTTTTACGCTTCATATATTCACGCTTCACGGTTCCCTAAATTTCACGCTAGGTTTAAGTAGTATATAAACGTTATTTAGATGTTAGGAATTTAGTGATATCCCACTGGCGATTTGGTGAAGAGCATGTCTTCTAAGGTGTACCTGAGCCAAAAACGCTACGTTTAACATTTTTTCAGTTTTTAAGGTTATTCTACTGAAGATGGCAACTTAGTTGCCGAAATACATATATAGTATTTATTTGTGTTTTCCTTATTTCTGTTTCAGATTTCAATTATGCAAGCAGTATGCTTGTACGCCGCATGCTTTACAGTAGTTCGCCCGATCTGGTACTGACAAGTGGTGTTGCAATTGCAATAAATCAAAATTCTACATAGGTAACTTACTTTGTTATGATCTGTATATTTTCTTTTTTTGAGAAATTGTGATCATTTGAAATTTGTATAAGCATGTTTGGACGTGGAGTATACTATTGGTTTTGTTATGTATAAAATATTTGAGGTTATAATGATTTCAAGTGGCGAACAATCTATCAAACCTTTAACAATGTCTTGGGGACAATTGTAACAACACACACAGGTGCCAATGTAACATGTTACATTTGACACCGGCTATATTCTTATATCCAAAGATTTCCTAAGATAATGTTTTATTTTTTTCTCAGGTAAAATTTTGCGAAATGCCCCGTGTACGTGAAAGAGTATCGAACTGAGGTCCATCTACGGATATTATGAAACGTGCTGCGGCTGTAGTCTTAAATGAAAATCGTAATCAGTGGAATGTAGAATTGAAAATTTTCCACGTTACCTTAAGCAGATACATTAAAAGTATTAAAGATGAAAAGGAAATGGATATGGGTTACAAACACCATAACAAGGTTTTATCTGGAGAAAATGAAGAGGTATTCTGTGAATACATCCTGTAGATCCTGTGATTTGTATTTTGGATTAAATCCAAAGGAAATACACCGCCTCGTGTACAAATTCTGTGTTAAACTGAACTTATCCCGGAATTATCCTGGAAAGTGGAATGAGATCAAATGGCCAGCGGGGACTGGTTTACAAATTTTATGAAAAGACATATCATGCGCAAGCGCTTAATTTTAATAAAGTAAGGATTGGAAAATTTTTTGATAATTTGTCTCGAGAACTAGTGCAAAACAAAATACAGCCTCATAATATATAAATATATATATATATACATATATATATATATGAACTTCATGTGTATGAGAATTAATAATTATTAAATCTCAGAAATCTGAGATTTAATAATTATTAATTCTCATACACATGAAGTTCATTACAGTTCGTATATATACACGTAGTATAGAAGTGAATATCATGTCTGTCTTCGGTAAGGTGCACTGATGATCTGTAAAAAATAGTGAAATATCGATATATGCACATTCCGCGCAGATAAGTTTTTCACAAAATTTTTCATATATATATATATATATATATATATATATATATATATATATATATGGTAAACTTAATAAGTCGGCGATTAAAGGGGGGGGGGGCGTTGGGGCGGGGGTCGGGCCGTCGAAGTACTGCACGGAAAAGTAAAGAAGTTGCCGGGAAAGGGTTGGCGGCCCTACGCAACGGCTTGTTATCCGATCTCTCTAAATTTACGCGACCGGTCACTAAACACACGCACGAGCGCACCAACATACAAAATCCTACACTTACGCGCTCACACAAATACAAAATCACACACCCAGAGAGAGACGCAAGCTGCCAGGAGCAACCAACACACAAATTCATACCCAGAAAGAGACACAAGCTGCTAGCAGCGAACAACACATATGTTCACACCTTGCTATCTATTTTTTGGAATACTAAGGCATGATTTATTATTATTATTGGAATGTATCTTTGAATAATTTAAACCATAGCAACTCAATTATTTGACATTTATATTCTGTCATTTATATTTTTTATATCATTGACAAAGGCATCATTGCCGAAACATGTAGGGTTGTTTTAAATATATATACTTTGAAGTAATAAACCAGACCTTTAATCGCCGACTTATTAAGTTTACCATATCATACCAAGGTCACGAAAATATTATATATATATATATATATATATATATATATATATATATAATGTCGATTAGACAGGTGTCACAACGGTTCAAAAGCCAAGTAAGTTTTGTATTAACTTTTGTATTATACAAAACTGGTGGGGTTTTACCCACTCATGTATGTTTCAATTATTCTGATAAATTTTATATTTGTTGTATTTTAAGAATTTTGCTATGCAGAAATATAAGAAATGCCTACTGGTTATTGTAAAATCAAACTAAATTAATCTGTGACGAAAGTGTGTTCATATCAACAACGTTACGTAGGCGTGTGCATGATTCCAATAGCTTTTGTTATGTAAATTTTGGTTTAAAAATTATAAATCTAGAAGTTGTGGTCTTTTCATACTTGCTGTGCAGGATGCGCTGTTACTTCGCGCGACTGTGTATATGTAAAGAGAAGAAAAGAGAACCGCGTTCATGTACTATGCCAATGCGAATGTTTAACAAGAACGGAGTTCGTACATATGGGAGATCAATATACTAAAGCGAACTATATTTAAAAGAACGCCTGAGTTTAATTAAAAGAGCCTGCCCAGAGAAAGTACTCTAACAAGACAATAGATCCAGAAAAGTCGCAGCGGAATAGGGTTGATCGCCACCTCAAGTAATCTATCTAGGTATTTGTAACTGTTTGAATCTCGTGCGAGAATCTTCAGCTTGACACTAATTACAGTTGTTAGGGAATGCTAAAGCACGAATTATTATTATTAAACTGGAATGTATTTTTGAATAATGTCATTTTTATCAAAGGAAATTTCACATATAGAAATATGACATTAATATCAGTCATTTATAATAATTAATATTATTAATTAATTATTATTATTAATATTATTAATTAAATAATAATAATATAATTTAAAATTCTTTGAAAAAGGCATTATGTGCCGAAACATGTAAGATTATTTTAAATATATACATATGAAGTAAAATAGACCTTAAATCGCCGATTAATTAAATCTACTATAATATACAAGAAATAATTAGATTAATTAAATAATTAGATTAGAAATGATATAGAATAAAATAAATTAAAGGCGGGCAAACGGTCTGTCAATTAAAAAACTCATTTTTAGTTATCCCTATATTTCGCAACAACTTTGTTGCTTCTTCCGGAGATAAAAATGTTGAGTTGAAAAAAAATTATTATTTTTTCAACTCTATTCACATATGCTTTCAAATCTGACGTTTGCTTTCATAATAGACATCTGCTTTAAAAACAGAGATCTGCTTTCAATAACTGACATTTGCTTTCAATAACTGACATCTGCTATCAAAACTGACACCAGCTTTCAAAACTGACTTCTGCTTTCAATTGACATCTACATTCAATAACTGACATCTGATTCATTAACACTGTTACTTTATAATGCATTTCTAAATAGCTTGAATCAAGGTCTATCGTGGCTTAAGTGGTAAAAGCGACAGTCCGGAAAACTGTAGACTTGGGTTCAAGTCCCAACATAGACAACATTTTTCAATTAAAAAATTTCGTATGATTTGCTTTGTAATTTTTAGACAGCAATGTCCCCACTTACTTTGCAATTACATACTAATTTGATATTTGTAAATATTTCATATAAAAGCCGAAAAACTCCAATAATTTATCAATTGATGTATTTAATAAACGGCTAAGAAATTATCTAAACACTTATTTATATATATATATATATATATATATATATATATATATATATATATATATATATATATATATATATATATATATATATATATATATATATTGATATATGAAGAAGCTTCTTTGTATGGTTAATAAATTAATTAAAATAATAATAATTGGGTAAGAAATCAAATGCAAATGGATACTTATTTGAAATATCCCTTATGATCTTTTAATTAGCATGAATCTCAGGATTTTAGCCAGTCCATAAACTGATATTATTCTCAGTAATGTATACATTATAAATAAGTAAATAAGTCAAGAAATCGAGCTTGTAAGATGTACCTAAATATATTTTTACCTTTAAGAATCACAACAACTTAACTTTACTGAGTTTAGGCAACTGAATTAACAATTCTGTTTGATATAAAAGGTTTAGCCTAACGTTATCTGCTTGGAATTAGATAATTCAGTGGTGCAAAGGGTTATGAAATAAGTGATAAGTATGTTGAAATATTCCTCGCGTGATTATTAAAAGAGGTAAGTGATTTTGTAGTACGTATTTTGCTTATTCTAGAATAGTTGTTTTGAATAACCGATATTAAGTATGAATAATTAATGTACTTTATTTTTCTAACAATAGTACAGATTTAAGCAGTAATTCTTCTGTGAGGATGGTACAGTTAGCTGGAAATTGCAGGATGATGAGTCTGTAAGTCTTGAGGAATCCAAGGATATTGGTTTGAGTATTACAGGATACACAGAAAAAGGTTGGAACTTTAATTTTATTTCAATAGATGTCTTTTGCTTGTCAGGGATCATTATAAAGCTTTTCAAAGGTAACTAAATACTATTTTTCTTGAATTAAACATCAATTAATGGGAACACAATAAACACGTTGTTGATTATTTTATTGAAAAGGATGCCAACTCTTAATTGTTTCTTATTTTTCCAGGGCCTCTTTACTTTTCTAAATTTCCATTAATTCTGATTGTATTTAATTTAATTTAATTTACTTAATTAATATCAAACTTTCTATGGGTCTTAAAATTTTTAATCTTAATATTATCATATATTTTTATAGTTTTTATAGGCTAACTATTCAAAATAACAACCTAAATTTTTATACTCCCGTACAGTTATTACATGAAAACGTCTCTGTAGCCAGAGCTATAGAACTTGGATAATCGAGAACGTTCATAACTTGATTGAAACTAAGTTGCATTAAATTAAGATTTTTTGTGGGTGGTAATATCGCTCCGGATGACTATATGCCTAATGATTATTTTTATATAACACAATTGCTGTAGAAAGACAGTTATTTTATAAGAATTCATTGCACAGTTACATGATCATGAATTAGTTCAAGAATATTTCCAACAGGACAATACAAAATCCCATGTAGCTCAGACTTTTTGGAAATTCTTAGAGAAACTTTATAATGATCGTATTATAAGCAGATATTTGTGGATTTTCCGACACCTGCAGATTATTACTTATTCGATTCAACTTCTTAATCTTTATGATTTTACTCAAGATACTCGCACCATATTCAAACAGTTACTGAGGAGGTCATTAAGCCTATTCCATTGCGGCTTTTCTATATCTATTGTGGTTCTCATGTCTCTTTAGAGTACTTTCTCTAGTTCGACTCATTTAATTAAACCCAGCGGTTCTTTTAAACATTGTTCCGCTTAGTATATTGATCTTCCATTTGTAGAAACCGTGTTCTTATCAAACGTTCGCATTGGCATAGAACATGATCGCGCTTTCCTTTTCTCTTGATAGAATCCACATACCGCTTCTTTTGATTATTCATATGATTGTTGAGCTTGCAATGCCGCATTAATAGGTCTACTGTAATGTTACCAGAATTAATATCTCTATTCAGTAGATCCGTTGAAAACTTTGTTACGTGTTTGTTATTATTAGCGTGTTACTTTATTTTATTCTGCTCTATTTATTGCGAACCTACCTATATATGCATCCGCTTACGTTCCTATATCTGCAAAAATGATTAGGTATTAGTTTTTTCGTTGCTTTTCCCTACTTTACCTACCAATCGCGAAGATCGAGCGGAATTGTTGTATACCGTCACCGATATCGGGGAGTCGTTATCCCGTTCTCGTTCAAACACCTGCTTGCTAATTGCAGGGCTTAATTATTCTCTTTATGTAGCGTATCGCTTGCAGCCCCTGTCATCAGGTTTTTTTTAGTAACACGTTGTTTTAATTGAAAGCATCAATTACCCGTAGGGGATCTTTTTTTGGACGAGAGGGTATTGTTTCTCCCTCACGAAAGATCTTAATTGTGTTCTAAATTTAAAAAAACCTTTGGAAAATTCTGATGGGTTTTTTGGTATGTGCGACTGTCGTAATTCCGGCCGTCAAAACATCTCCGTTGCTTGTTTTCCCGGCCTACCGTAGGAGCTTCTGAATGGAATTGAAACCAAGGGCAATTAGACAGAGTATCAACGTTGATTACCCACCACGGAGACGGTCTATTAAGCTAAGAGTTTCAGTTTTTAAAATTTTGAATTGATTTATCATACTCGTAATTATCTATATCCCTTTCAGTTAAATTAAGTTCCTTTTTTTGTCACGTTACGCACGTTATTTACAAGATCAAACTCCTAATTTAGCTAGTACCTAGTATTCAATCTAGTTATACGCGTTGAATTATTAAAATTTAGTCTTTCTCTATACATATTCAATTTTTCTTTAACTTTTGTTACTACGTAATTTTAAGTATCATTTCAATTAGTTTTATTTAATTAATGTAAGAGCATCCTTGGCTATTTCTTTCTAATTTGGTTTACTATATTTTAAACGATTAAATTTAATTCAAGAGTACAACGTAATTACACACATGTTACTCTTTAACAAAAAACAACTTTTGCTTTAAATGTGTAAAGATCTTTCTGTTGAGTTTGATTTCTTATAGCGACATGTTGAAAATAAAATTTAGTTTCTAGTTTTTTTCTAAATTTGTGATTTAAAATTTTAGATTTACATTTCCTCAAGTTGTTAATTTAATTAATTATAATCATTCATTCCTTTTTTTCTTAATATATTAAAATCGCTAACATTTGTTGAGTTATTTCCAATCTTCATCTTTGTAAATTTTCACTTAGTTTATTTTTAATATATACCGGGTGCGGCAATAGTGTGTCGGCGGAGCTTAGCATGAAAACTAATAAAGTTGTAACAATGAAATTTTACGTACACATGTAGTATGCTACAGTGCATTTTCTAATTTTATTTATATATTTACAGGGTGTTCCAAATTTCCGCAACCACTTTCAATTTTTTTTTTAAATAGATTGCTATACTTTCTTGTTATTATGATGATAGCCACCCAAATTATCTTTGCAATGATATATGACAATGTATGTGCACTTACAACTGTTAGTTTTGGTTTTATTGCAAATTTTGTTAAAATCTTGACAGTTGCAGCGTCTAACATTTTAAGTCTTAGCCTGAAAATGGGTGCAGTGCCTCACGTAACTTTTTTGTTACCAATTTATGGACTAACACGTTATATGTTTTGAGGGTGAACAACGTGACAACATATACAGAGTGCTAAATATGTCGTGCCAAAGTTATCGAAGTTTAAAGGCTATTTTCTCTTTTTTTTTTATATTGAACCTATAATTTTTTTATTAGTCAGCAAATTCCTTGTAAAATTGCCGTTAAAATGGTACCAATAACACAATACTTATTTCTAGTATTTTCGAAGTTATAACCCTTTAATGGGATATACCTATGTTTATAATATTCAATATGCGGTGCTTCATCTAATAGTTGGGTGGTTGGCCATGAAATGATATTAAGCAAAAATTGCTCTGTAACCAAACGTCAAATATCTACTTAAAATTTCCATATAAAGTGTTTTTCAATAGTTTCTCTTTACTGTAATCGCGTTTAATTGTTATAATTTAAGTTCGGCTAGTTAATTATCAATTTCCGTTTGTTCGTTATTAGCTGTTATCTTGTTGTCAGTTATATCGTTTTGTTGTCATTATTTTTTATTTCCATGCCGTAATAGTTTATAGTTGTGTTTCTTTAGAATGAATTTTTCGAAGGAGGAGCTAATAGACATGGTATTTGTTCTTGGCGCTAGCAATAGAAATCCACTTTTAGCATCAAGAACATATGCTATGGAGTATCCTCATCGAAGAGCACCAGATATTAAGACGTTTGAAAATTTGTTGACAAGGTTTCTTCGGACGGGTTCAGTGAATTATGTCAAACATGAAAGAACTAAGTCTATGGTTACAGAAGATAATGAAGTGACAGTCGTCCAGTCCGTTGTGGAAAATCCGCGCGTATCTACAAGGATAATTTCGAAAGAACACGGGATAGAAGTCACTGCTGTAAGAAGGATTTTAAAAAAACATAAATTTCACCCTTACAAAATTCAAAATCATCAAGGCTTATTACAAACGGATTTTGAAAGGAGACATGTTTACTGTGAATGGCTACTTTTCCAATTACGACAAGATCTAACTTTTCTAGATCATATGCTTTTCACAGATGAAGCAACATTTGCTAATTGTGGAATAACAAACAGAAAAAATTCTCATTATTATGACACTAGAAACCCTCATTTTGTGCAACCCATTTTATACCAACAAAAATGGAGTGTTAACACCTGGGGAGGCATCATAGGAAACACTATTGTAGGTCCATTCTTTTTTAATAATACTTTAAATTGTGAAATCTACACAAATTTCCTACAAAATAATTTACCATTGCTGTTAGAAGACCTACCAGATAACGTCATAAGGAGATTGTGGTACCAACATGATGGTGCACCTGCACATTACGGTGCTGCTGCAAGAACACATTTAGATAGGGTATTCACCAATAGGTGGATTGGGAGAGGAAGCTTTATAAGCTGGCCACCGCGGTCACCAGATCTAACCCCTTATGATTTTTTTCTGTGGCCTACTGTAAAAAATATAGTTTACGAAACACCTCCTACAACGGCAGAGAACATGCAGCAACGAATCAGAAACGCTTTTCTTCAAGTAAGTGAAAACAACATGGCTCAAAATGTAAGTCTGTCGATGCAGAGGCGATTAAGAGCATGTGTAGAGCAGAATGGAAATATATTTGAACACATTTCAAATTAATTTTGTTTTATTATTGAAAAATTACAAAATGTAATTCTAAAACTAATAATAAAGAATTAAGAAACAGGTGTTTGTAAAAGTTACTTTGTTTGATATCATTTCATGGCCAACCAACTATTAGATGCACCGCATATTGAATATTATAAACATAGGTATATCCCATTAAAGGGTTATAACTTCGAAAATACTAGAAATAAGTACTATGTTATTGGTACCATGATGCACCGCATATTGAATATTATAAACATAGGTATATCCCATTAAAGGGTTATAACTTCGAAAATACTAGAAATAAGTACTATGTTATTGGTACCATTTTGACGGCAATTTTACAAGGAATTTGCTGACTAATAAAAAAATTATAGGTTCAATTTTAAAAAAAGAGAAAATAGCCTTTAAACTTCGATAACTTTGGCACGACATATTTAACACTCTGTATATGTTGTCACGTTGTTCATCCTCAAAACATATAACGTGTTAGTCCATAAATTTGTAACAAAAAAGTTACGTGAGGCACTGCACCCATTTTCAGGCTAAGACTTAAAATGTTAGACGCAGCAACTGTCAAGATTTTAACAAAATTTGCAATTAAACCAAAACTAACAGTTGTAAGTGCACATTGTCATATATCATTGCAAAGATAATTTGGGTGGCTATCATCATAATAACAAGAAAGTATAGCAATCTATTAAAAAAAAAAAATTGAAAGTGGTTGCGGAAATTTGGAACACCCTGTAAATATATAAATAAAATTAGAAAATGCACTGTAGCATACTACATGTGTACGTAAAATTTCATTGTTACAACTTTATTAGTTTTCATGCTAAGCTCCGCCGACACACTATTGCCGCACCCGGTATATATATATATATATATATATATATATATATATATATATATAACAAAAACCTCCAGACATATACCAGTTGTGCCCAATAGATCTGGCTTACGATTTTGTATTTACCATTTACCATATTTACCAATGTGAACCCGAGAAATACGTATTTTGACGGGGTTTATAATAATTTTCTGGGTATCGTATACCGCTGGTGTTTTATGTTCCATATACATTTTTTGTTTATTACAGAGTGAACAACCCGATTTCTATTACAAACATTTCGTTTGCTTATTTGTTTTTGAGCGTTCATAGCCAGTTGAACAAAGCGTTGTCTTAGTTAAGTCGAAACGTCTCTTTTCTTTTGATCTAATTTCGAACGGTTTGTTTGCGCCCTTTACTCGCTGCGTGGCTTGCCATTTTTGTGTGATCGTCATTTCCGAATTTGCGGCCTCTAGTGGTACCAAATTTCGGTGGCGCCCTTTTCCATCTTTTTTTCGCTTTTTAGTTCCTCTGGGTCTCTCACCTCTGGGCTGAGGCTGTCTTGGTAGCCGGGTGGGCCGCTAGACGTTGGTAGGTCCTTCTTCTTTTTTAACTTTTTTTCTCGTTACGGTATTTTGCACCGTAGAAACTTAAGCGAATAATCCCTTAAGAATTGTTTTGTTTGTCTTCAACCTGATGAGATATTCCACTTTTCCTTGGATCTATTTTCAGTCCACATGTTTATGTCTGTTTTGATATTTGTTTTTGCAATGCTAAAGGAAGGCTCCGGTCCTATGAAGACTATAGACGAGGCCTTTCGAACCATTTCGTCTACCTTCTCTTTAGACCTATGGCCTGCGTGTGCTGGGATCCAGGCTAATGTCACTTTATTTTCAATCACTGAGCTCGTTTAGAGCACACACATAACTCTGTACAAGATTAGATTTAATTTGCACTGAATTAAGTGCCTTTAACATTTCTTGGCTATTGGAGAAAATGGACACAGTGCGATTCGTTCTACTCTGACTATAAATTTCTCCAATACAATGATGTAAAGTTACCATTTCCGCTTGAAATATCGAAGTACCTATATTTAGGCTTATTTGGATTATTGTCATTTCTTTGAGCCGATATATTTCAACTCCAACATCTTCTTCTGTCTTAGAGGCGTCAGTGTACCAAGATTCCATCTGGACAGGTGGGCCTTTTCTTCACTCCTACCTATCTGGTATGATTATTTTATATTTCTCGTCAGTTGATATTCTGAACCAAAGCATCACTCACTTGAGTTCTTCTATAAACTTATGATGGCTAGTGCCGTGAATTTGGCTCATAGATGTTGGCCTTGTAGTTAGCCGTCTTCTAACTCCTTTTTATTTAGTTTCTGATCACCATACGGCTGTTTAATACCTGATAGACTCCTGAGTCTATTTACTCTTATGTACTATGCAATATCAGAATGATTTTGGGACTAAGTTCATCGTTGTTCTGTATGTTCTTAAAAACCAGTATTCAATATATTTTGGTAATAAATACTAGTCAGAATGCCACTAAAGGCCTGGGAGTGTTACCGATTTATTTGAAAATTATGCTAAAAGTAGATCTTCGATAGCTTTGATACACTCTATATTAATTGTAATCTTAAAAAAAATAGTACTTAGTTCGTGAAAAACTAAGTAAAATATTTAAGCTTCAATTGTAATTTTAATTGCTTATAAAATGAAATATAGCGTTGTATTCTTCTTAAATAGTAAAAAGATTAGGACGTTTGAGCTGTATCTATAATAAATTGAAGTAAAATTGGTGCTATAATATTTACTATCGATTTCTTAAAGAAATATAAATTTTACTGAATTTGTTTTATATTTGATGAAATATATGGTTTGTTTTGCTGCTAAATAAATTGCGAACGCATATTTATTATACAAAAAAACGATTTCTGATAATAATAGCAGTTCCTCGACTTTAGAGAAAGTAAAATGACTTTTATTAGAAATTGTACTTTTCTGACTTTTCAGTATCGTTTTATTGCTTGTTTCTAAACTATATAGTGACTTTGAGAATTCCAATAAACATTGCAGAGGATTTTAGAATAGAGTATTTTATTTCTGAAGAAACACGAGAAGAATTTTAAGAGGAAGTGCAGATAATAAGCAGAACAAAGGCACATTTTAAATTCTAAGGCATGTGAAGTTTGAATATCTCCTTGTTGTCGTTCGATTTTTATGAAATGTCGGTTATAATTATATGTGTTTATCAATATTTATTATTAAATAAATATAAAAGTTCATTATCTTTTTAATGGAACACGAATTTTAAGAAAATATGGGCATTTTTATTATAAATTTACATAATAAAAATCGACAATGATATGGCTTCAAACTCATAGATTTTCAATGAGTATTCTACAAATTAAATAGGAAAAAATATTCTAAAATACCTAATACATAAAAATTCTCAGAAAATTGTTAAATTTGTCAAGTATGTTAATTGTCATCTATCACAAGAAGTTTCGTAGTAAATAGAGGGTTATGACAAGATGACGCATTATTCGACTTACTGTTCGTAATTTCGCTAGATTATATCATAAAATAAATAAAACAGTTCCATCCGAGAAATAGCTTTTGCGATGATCTGGTATTGGTCTTAGGATGTGAAATAGATTTAGGAAATACATTTGCAATGACAGATGAAAAGTCGTTGAAAAGAGGTGTCAAAATTGACGAGGGAAAGACGAAATATTGCACATAGTAACAAAAAAGCCAAAGCCGAATTTATGTCTCATTAATTACTATTTTCAAGCATTGTAATTATTCAAATACTAAACTAGTATCACCACACACTGTGAAATGTAAGATCGTCTTAAACAAAGGATACAGCTTGGATGCAAAGCTTTCTTCAGAAATAAAAAGTTACTAAAAAAATTAAAAAGTAATCAGAAATGTCAAATTGAAAATGTATACAACAGTAATTGGACCAATCGTGACGTATTGTTGAAACAGGAAATATAACATAAAAGGACTTAATTGTAAAGTTGAGCGAACATTAAAGACGAGAATATAGTACGAATATTTAAATGTCATAGAATTAGATGATATGGACATATACTTGGACGAGAAACAGACGAAAAAACAAGAATTTTAACTGAATTGACTGCTAATAGAAATAAGACTATAAGAAAGACCAAAAATTAAATGGAAAGAGTAAGTAGAAAATGATTTGGGAAAAATGAAAAATGTTTAAAATGGGGAAAAGTCCAATGCAAATGAAAATGAGTAAAAGTACACCAAGACCTATAGTAGAAGAAGAAAACAAATTGTGAACTTATCTCTCACTTTAATTCGATTTACAATTTTAAAATAGTTTCAACAAAATATGATTTATTAAAAATATGCTGTCATATTTCACTTAGACGTGGTATGACTTTTGAAGTCGTATTCAGGTGCGGAGCGCGCTGATGGGTGCTTTTTGTTCCATGAATTGTGATCAACAACTTCTGTTCAATAGAAACTTAGGACTAAATATCACAAGCAAACACCACAACGACCAACAATTATTACATAGTATAATCAGTTTATTGATATTGGTTGTGTTGGACACAGGGCAGAAGTCAGAATAGGTGTGAAGTTGCACAAGAGACAATCAAGCACATGCGCGAGACCTAAGTTCGTAGCCCAAAGAAATCACTTGCGATTGTCAGCTTCAAACTAAACATTACCCAAACAACAGTGTGGAGAATTTTAAGAACATCTCTAAATGAATTCAAAAACTTTGAAAAGAATTACAAGTATTATATATACAAAATGCAGTACAAAATAAATAATAACAAAAACTATGCCTATAATTCAAAAAATAATATGAAAGCTATGTGGCAACTCATACATAAGAATACCTGTAACAACAAAACTGTTGTTCTACCCTATAATTTTGCAAAAGAATAGGATATATGTACAACATTTAACAACTATTTCTCTACAGTTCCTTCTAATATTGTTACTACTAAGTTTTCTAGTAATGAAAACTTGTCAAATATTAGTAAACATTTAAATAATTTCTCATCGACTTTTTTTGTAACTCCGGTGACAAGTTTAACATCTAAACTGAGTGTGTGAGAGGTTTAAATTCATCAAATACATCTGATGACAACAAAATATATCTTCATTTTTGTTGGAATTTTGTATAGCACATGTTGCCGCACCTTTGTGCCAAATTATCAATTTATCTTTCTAGAAGGGAATATTTCCTTCAAAACTAAAAAAAGTCTATTGTACATCCGCTTTATAGGAAAAGGAACATAAACTTTGTTGATAACTATAGGCCAATAAATATACTGCCTATATTTTCCAAAGTGTATGAATATTTTATGAATAAAAAATTAATGTCTTTTCTAATTAGAAATAACATACTAAGTGAGACACAGCATGGCTTCATGCTTGGTAAAACACCGACACTGGCTCTATATACCTTATTAACTGCTATATACAAATTTGGATAATCGTAAGCCTACATTAGGGTTGTTTATTGATCTATCCAAGGCATTTGACTGTGTCAATCATAAATACCTGTTGTACAAGTTGGAAAGGATGGGCATTAGAGGGATTGCTCACGACTGGTTTCGATCATATTTAAATAATCGAACACAAAGTGTATGTTGTGCAGGCAATACATCTGAGGATGTAAGTATTGATTTCGGGGTTCCACAGGGTTCAATCCTTGGCCCAACAGTATTTTTAGTCTTTATTAATGACATCTCTTCACGTCTTGGAGAGAATTAACTGTACAGTCATCAATTACGCCGACGATGTAAGCGTAATTATTACGGAAGACACGATAACTGAGCCATGTCAATTAACTGACCTTGCATATGACAATTTATGTCTATGGTTTGAAGCTGACAGACATTCTGTTAATAAAGAAAAAAACAGTTTGTGTTATATTCCAAAATATAAAATCGAATTTGGTAACATATATAGAAATTGGATTAAATTGTCACCGGTTTTCCATCAATGATCAGACTAGGGTGTTGGGTTTAATGATAGACAGTAATTTGAAATGAGAAAATCATATTCAAAATTTATGTCAACGATTGGGTAAAATATGATTTGCATTGAGGTCCCTGAAAAGAACATGCAGAACATGCAAACTTCTTATCACTCTTATCAGTCCTGCAATATGGCATAATACATTGGGATGTTCGCCGTCGAGCAAAGGAATATTCTTAATGCAAAGAAAAAAACGATGTGTATAATTTTCGGGCTTATGGCAGAGTCGTACAGGGCCTTGTTTGAGGAACATAAGCTTCTCTCATTCTATGACTTATACATACTTAATGTACTGTGCTTTGTGCATAGGTGTTACGCTAATTTTAATAAAGAGAAGGTAGATCATACATTTAAGACGAGGCAGGATAATTATTTGTTACCACCGAAACATAATACTTTCTTTTACCAGCAGGGATTAGAGTTTAGAGAATGTATCCTCTACAACAAATTACCAAAAGAAATAAAAGCAACTAACAGTTTTTATTTATTTAAGAGTAGTGTCACGAAATGTTTATTGCATGCAATAAATTATTATTTGGCAGTATTTGCATAATATTCTCACATAATATAATTGTAACTATTACATATTGTTTGACGTTTCCCAATATGTTATCGTGCTGTATATATATTTTTTTGTATTTTGCTGTACGAAGCATGTCTTTCAAATAAAGTGATTATTATTATTTAAACTAAGCTTTAAAATATGCTTATAAAGAAAGACGATTTGCATTTTGAGTTGGAGTATTTGATCGAATGGAAAACAATTTTCTTGATCAAATTTTGTTTAGTGTTGAGGCTGCATTCCATGTAAGTGGAAAAGTAAACCGCCATAATGTACGAATGTGAGGTGCTCCAATGCCATGTGAGATAGTCGAACATGCTAACAGATTCGCCTAAGTTAAATGTTTTTTTGTGGATTAAGTTCTACTCAGGTTCTTTTTCATCGAGAAAACTGTAAGTGGGGTTACTTATCTGAATAATCGGAGAATTATCTCATGACACAATTTCAAGAAGACATGAACTGACAGTTTATTTTTCAACAGCATGGTGCACCTCCGCATTTCCTTCATGAGGTACATCTTGCCTCAATCACACCGTAACCTGAATTGGACGTATTTTAGCCGCTGAGATCCTTTGATCTGCCGCCATTTTATTTTTCTGTGTGGAGCCCCACACAGAAAAATAAAAAAACGTTAAAGAAAAAAGTTTGAAGGGCATGAACATGTGGTCAAAATAATGGTAGTATTCGCATTGTGAGCGTAGTGTATTGAGTTTAAAATAGGATACCTAAATGTTTTCAAAAGATCTGCCCTGTAAAGAATTATTTAATATTGTGAAATACAGGAGAAAACTAGCTTTCATGTAATATGTACTTGTGAGGAACTAAAGAGACTCAGACAGAAGCTTTTCAGTAAGGAATTATTAGAACTTGTGTACTCAAATTTCGCCTAATAAGGATAGTGTCTTTTATGGATGTTGCAAGACTGACAAATTAGAAGAGAGGGGTTATTCAAGACGGTATCAAGAGTACTATGTTCAAATAGCTGGAGCTGTTGCCATTTAACCTTTAGGACCAGATAAGAGGCATACGGCGCGAACGGGTAATACTGTTTGATTGCCCTTTGTAATTGAAAGCCAGTTTATGCCATGATTTATTTCACATCATTATTTTGCACAATCTAATATTTATTTATTATACATACAAAGGTCTACTCAGAATCACAGTAAATTATATGTATTTCTACTTCTAATATGTAATCCTATTGGCGATGAGCACGTAAAAGAAAGCTATATGGAATTATGAATAATCGCCTGGACAATATAAACTATCGTTTTTACTACGTTCCCCAAACTTATACCGAATCGTATTATTCGCTATTATCGTGTTAAGCTGTATTTTCCTAGACAACAATTGAATTACTCGAAGAACCTAGTCTATAGGCAAAATTTTCACTTTTATTTACATTTGAAAGATAAAATGAGAGATGACACGGTATCGGATTCGAATATTATCCGAAAACTCACGGCAAGTTTTTTAATAATAGAGATGGACAAACTTTTCATTGTTTCTTTGCCTTGGATAAGCATCATCAAATATTGAGCAAAACTTATCGTCTAAACTTTCTGAGCCTAGATTTTTAGTACATATACCGAACAAGCACTTTTAATTTTAATATTTGAATTGGTTGGTAAAGTTAAAAAATAATTTAACACTAAATATTAACAATAACGTTAATTTTTTATTACGCATTAAAATTAATTATTTTCTTTAATTATTAAACAATATTCCCATAATATCTGTTTGAGGAAAGATATTGTGTTGTTTCAAGTATAAACGTTCAATTTACATTAAAAGAGGTTTAGATTACATACGTTGTTTAAGAATAAAGCTTAGTGTTTAAACAATAAAAAAATCATTATTAAATATTTAAAGAATATTTTTTTATCTAATTAAATAGGATTTGTTTATTTATTAATACCGCATAACCAGCCGCGTACCACCGAAATCACATCCACTGATATGTTGAAGTAAAATATTTCCCGGCTAGACAATTATTTAAATTATGGATTTACGCCATTGAATGGGAAGCCACAGTGCGTTGTTTGCATTCAAGTTCTCCCATATGAAAGCGTGAAGCCATTAAAATTAGTTAGATACTTGGAAACTAAACATCCGGCTCATAAAAACAAACCCTTGTAATTTTTCGATTTTTCGAAAGAAAATTACATACCATGAGAAATCAACAAACTATTTGTTGTCAAGCCATATTGATAAAAGTGTATTAAAGCATCTTATCTCGTAGCATTAAGAGTAGTTAAAATGTCAAAACCTCATACAATCGCTGAAAACCTCATATTGGCTGCTGCAATTGCAATTGCAAAACACTGACCAGTTTTGATAGGCGTGGAAGAAGCAAAAAAATTGAAAAAAATTCCGCTTCTAACGGCGCAATATTAATGCGAATCGATGACATGGCTGCCGATGTTCGCGATCAGATAATTCAGCTAGTGAGTTTAGCAGCATTTTTTAGTATTCAATTTGGGGTCGTTCAAGTATTACGTAAGCACCAAAGCGGTGGAGGTGGGAGGTGGGGGTCTTTGATTTGCTTATCTTTTATGACATGGGGGGATGGGGAGATGGGGGGCCTGAAGGGTGATTACATCAGCAATATTTATTTATTTACTTCTTTTTTTTGTCGGATTTGAACATATATGCAACCCTACTTGTCTATGCTCGAAAACGAAAAGCATGTTCATGGATTCCCCGAAATAATTAATTATTGCTTTATACTCGCTCTCATTGGGGGTTTTATTAAGAAAGAACAAAAGTAGGGGAATTACCACGCGCGCTATTCACTTGTCTGTTTGTCCTGTCTAATGTCATTGGATTTGACGTGTTCTAAGTTAATGTTTGTTGCTTTTGCCACAGTTGAAATAGTTTAAATACTTTTGCCACCGTTGAAATAGTTTAAAACGTCGTCTAATGTCAACAAATCAATGTTATACCAAAAATTATTCGAAAGTTTTAAAAATCTCACACCAACACAAAATTACAAAATGCGCAGACGTTACTTAATGAAGTTACAAGCAAAGTCCGACAAGGAACTCGATATTATTGTGTCTAATGGAATTGAAGAAGAATTGCAAGCAGCAACCAGGAACAAATCGAGTCTATTAAGCTTTTTTTCAAGGTATGTTAGGCTTCTGTTTGTTGTTAACTTTCTCTGCCCGCGCTCTTAGGGTAGATATTTTTAGAGTATCGTTACGAAATGGCAAAAAAACGGAATCCTTTATAATAGCATCATTTTGTCCATCCAGTCAGATTAGCTCTACACTTAAATTCTTCACCTAAATAATTTCTATACATGCTCTACGATTATCTTCACCCAACGATAAAATCGAAACTATCAAGTCCAATATGCAAAACATGTGGTCTTTATCATGGCTTTGTCAAGTCATTAAATTACCACAGCAAGGGGATCCATAAAAATAACGAGCCATCGAAAAAATTCATAATTGGAGTAGACTGTGAAATTGGGTTGGTACTTTAGCCACTTCCACATAATGACACATTACTTGATGCTTGACAGTTTGGTTTCATTGTAAAAAAGGTTATGGAATTGAAATGATACTACAACAAAAAAGAAAACAAATAATTTATTTAATATCGAAATCATAATCAAAATTTACATATAGCTACAGAAGTTGTTGAAAATGTTGTCCATTTACATCTAAACATAAACCAAAAAAAAAAAAAATGTTTGTTGGGTCACTACTGAAATGGATGTTTTTTTGGATTTTATTCAATACTATGCTGAAGGGCTCCAATATTATCACCTGTACGTTTAGACGGCCGTCCACTTCCAGTTTTTCGACCGACGCTACCAATCTCTCTGAATAACTTTACACAATTTGTCAAAACATTGTAAAAATCATTGTAGTCAAACACTAATTCAGGATGTTCTTCACTAAAATCAGCCATGCATTCCGTAATTGAATACTGCCACTCGCCATTTACTTTCACACCTGTACGGAAGTAACATTCGATAATTTTTGCTTTTTGTTCTATGTTGAATACCATTTTTTAAATAAATTTAATTTTCTTAATAAGAGTTTTGAAAAATTTGACACAAACTTATAGTTTCAATGTCAAATAATAAATGTCATTATGTGGAAGTGGCTAAAGTACAAACCCAATTTCACAGTCTACTCCAATTATGAATTTTTTCGATGGCTCGTTATAAACAGGCATACACACCGAAACAAGTGAAACCTATAAGAGTGGCTGCTCGTCGTGCTAATGAATTGATGTACTATCGTGAGCAATTGAAAGTAAACGCACTATTATAGCTGCGTAAATTTTACCAAATTGTCAAGCTAATGTCATTTATGTTATGATTAAATGCTGACACTGACACTTCAAAAGTACTGTATACATTAGATAAATTTTGAAATTTCGACATGCCAACATAATAAAGTGTTAACTTTCAATTGCTCACGATAGTACATAGTACAAACTTTAGACGAATACCAAGTTGTTGAATGGCTTGAAGAGAGCGATGTCGATATCTCGAAAGAACACAAAAGTGAGCAGACACACAACATCGAGCAGCAAACATCCAATGTCATCGAAGACTTAGAGTCATGGATTCCAGTGTCCTGGACGGAGGACGATTAATGTTAATGATTTGCTTAAATAAATATTAAATGTGTATTAAATTCCTTTATAGTTTATAACTTGGTTATTTCATTGTAATAGAATTAAGAACTATGACATATAGTTTATCATGAATAACAATAAAGAAATTTGAACAGATTTTGTAAAAATTATAACAATGCTTACGTAAGCATAGGGAGGGGGGAGGTGGTAAGAGCTTTGCTTACTTTTGCTGACAAGGGGGAGGGGGATTAAAAATTACTAAAATTCTGCTTACGTAATACTTGAACGGCACCTTTGATGAATCAACAGATGTAGCAAAAATGTCTCAGTTCTTATGTTTTGTGTGGTATGAATGTGATAGGGACACATTAATCAAAGAAAATATGTTGTTTTGCAAAACAGTACCGAGTCATGCAACAGGACAATGTCTCTTTGATGTTTTTTTATTAAGCTACTAGAAACTATAGTAACATAGATTGGACAAAATGTATTGCAGCATGTAATGATGCTGCAAAGGCGATAACAGAAAAGAACAGTGTATTTATAAAAATATTAAAAGATTGTCTTATACCATGGGCGGAATGAAAGCACCGCTTCTTCCAAAGACATGCTCTTGTCGCGAAAACATGTCGGAAAATCTCAATCAAATTCTTTGTGAAGCTGTAAAAATGGTTAATTTTATTATAAGTCGCCCGTTACAGATCAGGCTACAGAAGCTATATGGTTATCGCAGGGAAAGTGTTAACTCGGGTATTGGAATTGAGAGATGAGTTAGTAATATTTTTCCAGGATAAACAAACGCCATTCTCATTGTTTTTACAGAATAATAAGTGTATGTTGTTATTGGCTTGCTTACCTGATGTATTTTCGCATTTATATGACTAAAGTATGAATGTACAAGGACACGATAAAAACATTTTATTAATGACAGACAAAGTAAATGTTTTCATTACGAAGCCTAATATCTAGATTATTCGCCTTCGAAGGAAAAATTTGTATGAACAAGACACTGTTATTCACCATAGTTCGGATTGCATGAAGAAACTCAGTTAATGGAGTATTTCCTCGTAAAAAAAAATAATTTCTCGAAGAGATGGGTACTGAACCCGTTTAGTAAAAACGTTGTTGCCGCTGCTAAGTTGCCAGTTGAGGTCCATGGCCAGCTCATCGAAATGTCTGCCGACAAAAAGCTGCAACTGCAATTTTGCTACAGTTTTGGTTGCTTGTAGGCTTGCTCGTCGAAATGAATATGAAAATTTAGTCACAGAAGCATTGAAAATATTAATCCCGTTCGTCACATCTTATCTCTCTGAAAAGGGTTTTTCGTCTATGGATACGCTAAAAGCTAAACACAGGAATCGTCTCGTATCACTCGAAAACATTTTGCTTTCGAGTGTTTCTAACGTAGATTCACGGATAGAGAAACTTTTAAATGAACAATAAATGTAACAGTCATATTAATTTATTTTCTTTACATGTGTACTTATTTAAGTAAGATGTTATAGGAAATTATTTTTTTCTCACAAAATGATTTTTCATTATTGTTTAGGCTATTTTGCGACCCCCCTTTAATATCTCCGCGATCCCCAGCCTGAGAAACGATGTACTAAGTATTCGAAAAATACATTTTTGTGGAACGAATAGAAAACAAGTTTTAGTAAATAGTTTTGCTTTATATTAGATATAAGTTATATTAAGTGACAACGGTAAACCGTTCCTCTGCTGGAATTTTCCAATTGCGTATTTGTTGGTTATTCACGTATCCTTAATGCATTGCGCACATATGCAACGTTCTGTAACACTTTTGTCATAAATTCGAACTTTTAGAAATGAGAAAGTAACACACGTCAAGAATATGATTTCGTAATGTAGTTCACGTTTCAGGATTTATACAGTCACTTACTTCTATATATCGTGATAATAATACTTCCTTATACGCTTTTTAAACTTTAAGCACTCAAGAACGAGCATTTCGAGTGAAATACTTAAGTGTAGAGTTTTGTGAGAGGAGTCAGATGTATGCTTTGCACTTCAACAGTACCGCCAAGTTAAGGAATATAAATACAACGTAGGCCTAGGCATGAATAGAGAGAAAATATATTTTTAGTGTTTGCAAATTAATACGTTAATAGGATTCGTTCAAGTTGATGTATGCTGCCTCATATTTGATTAACCTTTTAATCTACTACTACATTAATGTAAAGAAGAAACTACAAAATAATGTATTAAAAGTGAAATCAAACTAAAACACTATTTATTTTATAACTAATATTTAATATACAAACATCAAAATAATCTAGGGGACAAGCAAGGAAATGCATTTCTGCTCCACATAGGTGAATAATTGTTTGTTATATGTGAAGATATAAGCCGACCATCGTTAGTTGTTTATTTTGAGAAAAGTCTGTTTATTTAGAAATAATTTTCAAATATAATAAATTTTTAGGAAACTTATTTAAAAAAAACAATAACAATCAACTACATGTGACGATGTGTACAGTGTCAGTACCCTGCGGGACTTCCACGAGTGTTGACTACCTTCCTGCGCCTGTTTGGCATACTCATAATGAAATGATCTAGCTCTTATTGATTAATGGCATTTACTGTTCTATAAGACACTGATACACTTATTGTTTTGTTTCAAAGATTAGATTTTGACGCAGTATGCTTCTTTGCAGTAAATCGCATACGTATTCTATAGGATTTAAATCAGCGCTGATAGTAATTAGATGTATAATAAATTCCTCTTCCAATATGGAGGTAGAAGCAGATAATTTTGACATTTCCGGTAACAATTCTAGACGTCTTGTTCCTTTAGGCTGCTTAGAACTTGCGTCCTAATTCTTTGGGTGTTGTTTGTTGCTCCGTGATGGTAACCTTTCAACTTCCGTGTAAGTGCTGGAAGAACAAAATAATGACATGGAGCCGTATTTGGATTGTAGGGTGGGTTTGGGACTACTACAATGTTTTTCTCTGAAAAAAAAATTCCAAATAGACACTGAAGTGTGACTGAGGGCATTATCGTGATGCAAGATCTAAGACCTGGTAGTGCCAGTTGGCAAAACCTTTTTCGGCAAACGTTCAAGGACGTCGCGATAGAAGGTTTTGTTCACTATCTGGCCCTGCGGTACGAATTATTTGTCGACAATTCCGCCACAATTAAAAAGATGATAGGCATGGACTTGATTCGGGATTTGCTCATGTGGGCTTTCTTCCGTCGCGGTGATAATGGTGTGTGCCACTCCGCGATTTGTTCTTTTGCTTCAGGATAGTATTCAAATACCCATGGTTCGTCACCTGTTATCACTATGTGCATAAAGTTGGGCTCGGTTGCCAAGCGATCTTGGCAAATGGATAAGCGATTTTCTTTTTGTTCATCAGGAAAGTTCCTCTGCCTAGTTCCTCTGTTAAAATTCGATAGCAGTCCTTACTCATGCTTACCTCATGTGCAATCATCTTGAGTGTTAACCGTCTGTATCTTCTTAACACAGAATTCACTTTCGACATTCTTTCATCGGTTGTTGATGTAGACTGCCGTCCGGAGCGATGTTTATCTTCAATATTTTTTTGCGGCCCTCCATATATTGTTAACATTTGAAGTGTCTCTGAAGCAGGTCTTTCCAGTTTAACGTCAAATTTAATCGAACATCGCTGCTCGATATTTGCCTGCGACCCTGTACTGAAACACAACTGTAAACAACTAGCAATCACACCGTTAACCGTGAACTGAGTGAACAGTTTTACCATATTGAGTGTAAAAAAATCATTTTCTTTACTTCTAAGACATTCCTCGTATGGCGTCTAAAATAAGGAAGATACAAGTTCAAAAATAAAAAATCATGACTTAGATTCTGAAAAATCCTGTAACTACATACTTGTTACCTATCACGCCTTTCCGCTAAGTCTCTCTAGCGGCCCATACTTTGTTGCAGATCTTGTTCAATATTTTAACCTAGTTCTTTACAATCTTAATGACACTGATAATTGAAAAATATACCTGAATATTTTCAAACGACAAAGGCTTAAGTAATTATATGCACAATATATCATGGAACTATATTCAGTGCTGTTTTTTTAAATTTCAAATGTCACTTAAGCGTGTTACGGTGCGCGCGCAGGCTCAGTCGTGGGGTAATAAAGACATTCGGAAAATGTCGAGATCGATAGTCGTAAGGCACAATTAAACCCTTATCCGGGCAAGGGGGGGCCTGCCAGGCCCGAGCGACGATAAAAAGTTCGATATCTTAATGAGTAATTTTAGTACGACTTAATGCTCTTTAGAATTCCTCAGAAATGTTAATTACTGTTTTCTTGTTAAGTAATATTTGTTAAATTATGAATAATCGTTAGTTAATTGACGGATTGTACTTAAAATCCCATTAAGGGGCAAGCCGGGCTTAGCAGGCCCATACTTTAGGCAATTATGGTAACTTTATTTTCCGTTTTTGTTTTCTAATCCTCTTTACGTAATTAGTGTTTCCGATCATTTTTGTGTCATTTGTGCAGCAAATGCATTTGATGACGTATATAGGTCGTAATTTTTCGAGGAAAGTAATATTAGGTAAAGTAGGGGTTCCCTGTCTATTTGTATATATACGAGCATTTTTTGTTCATTGCTTTCAGTTTATGCATTATAGTGAAAGTGTTATAATCATTCAGCAATGTCGAGAAAATTTTTATCGGACGCCGAACTCGCAGATATACTGGAAAACCTATCGGACGATGACCAGGCGCCTGTAAATTTTGAGTCGGATGTCGAAGATGAGGACGAAGAGGACCACCTTTCTAATGCTAGTGAAACGGAAGACGTGCAAGAAGGCAGTGGGGGACTGTGTGACACTCCTGTTGTCAGTATTTCCAAATTTGTTGCTAAAGATGATTCAGTGTGGAGCAGCCAGCCTCCTTCGACAGGACGGGTTCGTTCGTGCAATATAATAAAATCGCAAATGCATAAAGTTATCTTACCGCCGAGAAAAATTGTTGAAGATCCAATTGATGCATTTCTCTTATTTATTAATGAAGCTGTACTTACCGAAATTGCTTCACATACAAACAAGGAGGCAGAGAGGGTACTGATAGATATTCTCTGGAAACAATGTGATAATATCGAAATTCGCGCTTTTCTTGGTTTGCTTCTAACTGCCGGTCACCTAAGTGCTAATGATACTAGCTACGATGTGCTATGGAGTCGATTATATGGCCCTTTTTTTCGAGCAACGATGGGATTGAAACGATTCAAAAGCTTGTTGCGATTTATACGATTTGATGACAAAGGTACACGTTCCGAAAGAAGGAAGAACGATAAACTTGCACCTATTCGAGTTATTTGGGAAAAAGTAAATAACAATCTGAAAAAGCACTACCTCCCCGGAGAAAACATCACAGTGGACGAACAAATTGTACCCTTTCGAGGAAGATGTCCATTTAGACAATATATGCCTTCCAAACCAGACAAATATGGAATGAAGATCTGGTGGGCGTGTGACTCTGAACCTACTATCCTCTAAATGGTATTCCCTATATTGGAAAGGAAGGAAATCAAATCGCCAAGAGCCTCGCAACACAGGTAGTGGAGCAGCTCGTACAACCGTATTATAATACAAACAGAAATGTCACATTCGACAATTATTTTACGGACTTATCATTAGCAAAAACATTATTGACAAATGGGTTGACGAGCGTTGGTACCGTAAGGAAAAATAAACGCTTCGGATTTACAGAAAAAGCGTCTTTAGTGTCCTACGTTCCAAAGAAAAACAAAAGTGTTTTGGCTCTGTCAACGATGCATCATACTAATAACTGTAACGATGACGATAAAAAAAAGCCAGAAATAATTCTGTATTATAACAGCACAAAATGTGGCGTGGACACCAATTGGCTCATAGATACACATGTAAACGCAGAACAAATCGTTGGTCATTTACATTTTTTATGAACCTTCTCGACGTAAGCGGCATTGCAGCATATGTTACTTGGATGAATTTGAACCCAAATTGGAATCAAGCTAAACACCAAAAAAGGAGATTGTTTCTAGTAGATGTATCTGAAAACCTAGTCTTCCGCACATTCAAAGAAGGAATGCGAATGGACTTCCTCGTACCATCCAACACTGTGTCAGCGAGTTTGTAGGTGAAGAAGCAACGCCGGCAAAGAGAGCAAGAACTGAAACTAAAGCAAATTCTAGAAGAAGGTGCTACATGTGTCCTAAAACAAAAGACAGGAAACAAAGACAATGTTGTGATGAGTGCAAACAAAACATTTGTAACGAACATTCTTCATCAAAAGTTTTGTGTTATAATTGCAAGAAATGAATAAAATTTAAGATCAGTAAGTAATTAATGTTATTTATAAATGGTATTAAATATATAATTCCCATAAACTCTTTGTTTCATTAATTCTGTAAGTAAAAACATATACTAAAAGCACCGGGCATACCAGGCCCGAACTGCCCGGTTACGTTAGTAAAATGTCTTGCCCGGACAAGGGTTAAAAGGGAGTTTCTATCTTTTAGTCGGTGGAGACGGTCGTGGATTGACTGAACAGATGGTAGGTAACGAGACAGATTCACGTATGGAGGCTCGGCACTGAAAGCTAAGAAAAACGTTGCGTGTTCGTAGTCGTATGCGCTTACAGACTACTAAAAAAAATTAAACAAAACGGTTGAACAAAACTAAATTCAAAATAAGGAATCGAAAATAATTGATTCGTATATTGACAAAAAAAAAAGTATTAACAAAATGGCTTACAAGCCGCAAACAAATTTACGTTTTAATAGAATCACAATTGAAAATAATGAAGACTTGGTATGCTATGATATTAAAATATCAACATAATACAAAAATTTTACATAAATTGTCTTGAATCTGCAATTTGTTCCAAAAATAAAATAAAAACAAATTGAATTAAACTGCAGAATGCACCAAAAATATTACAATTTAGTTAATAAACGATTACCAATTACCTAATACCTAGGATCGAAATCTTAGTTCTACCTCAGATCTGTAGCGGAACCTTAGAATAAAATTACGCACATTGTTACCCAAGCAATAGCAGAATGGTATCAAAAAAAGTATTAAAGTTAACAAATTTTACAATTTATCAAAATCTTCTCGCACGCCTACGGTATATATATATATATATATATATATATATATATATATATATATATATATAACGTGTCCAGGAAAGTATGCAACAAAGGGAAAACTTTTTTATTGTCTATTTCTCAGGAAATTTGATTCTTTATAAAAGTTTTTGCTTTACTTAAAACCTATTTACCCGTTAAAATAAATGAGTTATCATATTAGATAGTAAAAATACAATTATTTTATTAATTGTTCAAAATTCCCGTACCTACTTAATATCGTGTGTGCAGTCATTCCTTTTTACTTTTAATCACGTATGCATGGTATTTTACAGTAACTTTGACATCCTACAAAATACATTACTATGGCAGAACGTTTACCTTTGCAAGAAAGAGCAGAGTTATTGCTTATACGTGACGATAATTATAAGACATGTAGAGACGTAGCTGCGACTTTTAACGAAAGGCATCCCAATAAAAACGTTAGTTGGTTTACGGTATCCCGAATTTTGGGACAATTTACACAAACAGGCTCTTTGGAATTTAATTTTAAAAAGGAACATGATAGACCAACAAGAAATTTAGATAATTCTTTAAATGTTTCACAAAGTGTAATTGAGAATTCTAAATTATCTCTGAGAAACTGTGTGCAACTAATTTAGGATTACGTAAATCATCAGTACATCAAATATTGAAAACATACAAGTTTACTGCATCTAAACCAAGATATGTCCAAACGTTGCAAGAACGAGATTATGACCAACGTTTAGAGTTTTCCTTCATGCTACAAGGTGAAATAGAAACAGACATAACATTTCCCAGAAAATTATTTACCTATGAAGCGACATTCACCACAAATGATGTAGTTTGTTCGCAAAACTGTCATTGGTGGTCTCAAGAGAATCCACATTTCCAAATGGAGTGTAAAAACCAATATTCACGTAAGATAAATGATTGGTGTGGAATTTTGGAGAGAAGAGTGGTCGGGCTGTATTTTTTTCAACAATCTCTAAATGCTGAAAAGTATTTAGCATTTCTGACTATTGAATTAGAAGATGAATTTGACAACTTACCTTTACAAACAAGACGTTCTTTGTGGTTTATGCAGGATGGTGCACTTGCGCATAGTTCTCGTCGAGTCGTGCAGTATTTAAACCAAGAATTTCAAGAAATAGTTAATTGACGAAGGAGATACTTGTTGAAACTTCATTATAACGCTAAGAAATAAGTAATTAAACTTCTAGTTCCAAAAATTCTTTTATTGTAAATACCACTACAATATTGTTTCATCCACCTAATGAAGCCATTGTATGGCGAAACAATATTGTAGTGATATTTACAATAACAGAATTTTTGAAACTAGAAGTTTAATTACTTATTTCTTAGCGTTAATTTCAAGAAAAATGGATAGGAAGATATCCAACATTTCCATGGCCTCCACGCTCACCGGGTTTAAGTCTTTTGGATTACTTTTTAAGGGGTTGGTTGAAAAATCAGTTGGTAAAAATCAAGTATTCAGGCCATTTGATAACCAAGAAGATTTGCAAAACAGGATTAAGGAAGCGGTAACGCATTTAAATAATAATACCAATTTCTTGCAAAATGCCGTCAGGGACTTAAGTAGACGTACAAATTTATGTATTGAGCGAAAGGGGCATCATATCGAGTGACGTTTGTTTAAAACATAAAAATAACATTTCTTGTATTTTTAAGTTATTAAAGAATATTTTCATTATTTAAAGCGATATTTTATTTGTTTTAACGGGTAAATGGGTTTTAGGTAAAGCAAAAACTTTTATAAAGAATAAAACTTCCTGAGAAATAGACAATAAAAAAGTTTTCCCTTTGTTGCATACTTTCCTGGACACGTTGTATATAGGATGTTTTACAAAATTTCCGTTAAATTACTCACATGTGCGAAATCAACTAAAATAATCGTTTATTAAGATACTACATTATTTTAAAAATAAATTTTATAACAAAATATGTACATTAAGTAATTATAAGCTCGTATTGAACAATTATTTTCTTTTAATTAAAACGTGAGTTACGAGTACGTTATAATTTACCGAAATTACAAGTACAAGTTACGAGTCCGCATATAATACAACCTATTCATAATTACCAGACGTACACTCAGCAATTTCATTCATTCGCCGCGGATACACGTGGAGTAAGATAAGATAATATTTAATATATAAAGATGGGCAAAGCATTAGTTGATAGAGTTATTAGTGTAACTGTACGCGACACAGATCGCTAGTAACCTCAGTGTAATCTAGTTTAAGTCTATATTGTAACGTATTGTCAAATCCGTAAAACAAATAAATTTTTTTGTTAAATTTCAACGCTCTCGAAATTTAACTGGCGCAGTCAGTAGGAATTTTGGCAATCACTGTTGGAGAATTACAAACGTCGAAAATAGTGAGTGTGAATTTCAATTCTTTGGCCCAGAGAAAGAACAAAAAGCGACAGTACGTGCAATTAGATTCAACGACGGTTACACAAGGCCTGGAGGATCAAAAAAGGTGCAACGTTTGAACTGGGACGAACGCCAAAACGATCAAAATCTCGTCGAGGTACCCATCAACGTTATAAAAATTAAGAAACACGACTGGAGGATCAAAATTTCCAAAGGTGCGATATTGAATTGGAAAAAACACGGAAACGATCAAAATCTCGTCGAAGTGCCAATCAATATTATAATTAAGAAGAAGCAACAAGCAAACAAGAAGAATAACAAGCTAACAAAGATACCAAACTAATACAGCAACTAATAAAAGAAGTAACACAAGAAAACAACAATACTTAACAAGAAGAATAATAAAGAGAATAACACAAAGAACAAGCCAACCAAAATCGAATGAAGATCTTACTAACAATTCTGTAAGTAGATTTTTAAATTTTTTTACATATCTACAATTTACTGTAGTGATTGTAACACGAATTTTTGCTTTTGTGAAAAAAGTATTGAAATACACGACGAAAAGCAAAAAGATTATAACAGAAATATATGCTGGTAAACAAAACTTTATATGTCAATAGAAAATCTTGTAGAAGAACTGGTAAATTCAATTAATACATTAAACTTAAACGAAATGCCTAACCAAACTTATACGAGAAGTTCTATAAGGCAAGCAGAAATCTGCACGATACCAATATACAATGGTGATCCAAATACGTTACCATTATTTATTGATGCCTGTGAAGATTTGATAAAAACTTATTTCGATAAAAATAATAGAGATAACCCTTTAAACCCATATTTAATAAGAATAATAAAATCAAGATTGAGTGGAGAACCGCAATCGATAATAGGGGCAAGAAAATTAAAAACTTGGCATGATATTAAAGCATTACTAGAATTAACATTCTTAGACCAGAGATCAGAAGATTGTCTTTTAAATGATGTAACAATGGAACAGCCTAGAAAAAATGAAAATCCTTACATATTCGGACAAAGGATTAGGGACATGTTAAATTTACTATTAACTAAAATGCAACTAGATACTGAAGAAGAATTAATACCGTTAAAAACAAACATGTGTAAGAAAACTGCATTACAAACATTTAAAAGAGGATTAATGAATTACGGTAGAATTGGCGAAATAATGTATTTAAAAAATCCAGAGACATTAGAAAATGCTCTAGCTGAAATACTAGAATACCAAAATTGGCAGTACAGATGCGGAAAATCAACAATGCCGCAAAATAACTACAAAATAATAATGTCAGATAACACCAGGACACATGAAAACACCAGCTCAACAAGAACAACTTCCACGAATACAACAAGTGCCACGAACACAACAATTTCAACACCAACCACAAGTAAAACAATTCCAATACCAGCCAAAAACAAATTATCAAAATCCATTTCCTATCAAACCAAATTTCCAAAACCAAAGCAAACAAAATTCCCATATTAAGCAAAATTCCTTTAAATTTGCAAAATCTCCTGCACAATTAATGGAAAGAAGAAAACCTAGACAACAACCAATGGAAATTGACCCAAGCATGAGCCGAATGAGACAAACATCATATGGACCATCAACATCACAGCAAAAATGGAAACTTGAAGAAATGAACAATCAAGGCCAAGAAGAAGAAGAAGAAAATCCAGATTATGAAGAGTATGGAGAATCAGAAGACTACGAATATCAACCAATTTGGGACGAAGATACAGAACCATTTCCATTCGAACCAGAGGAGCAGCCAAATTTTCCAACTGGAGCCTCAGCGAACGAGACACCACCGAATGTCCAACAACCGGTATAAAGTTAAGAAATCATTTAGAATTTAATCAACAACATTGTGTACGATTACCTTATATTTATGTACCAGAAATTAATGCAAAATTTCTAATTGATACAGGTGCATCAGCATCCTCAATTTTAACTGAAATAGCTCAAAATTATTTTCCAAATTATATTAAATATTCACCATTTTCAGTAACAACAATGCACGGTACCACATATCATAATTACATTCTTAGAATACCTTCTTTACACACATTTAACGCGTACGGACAAATACACGAATTTAATATAGTAGATTTTTCTAAAAAATATGATGGAATAATAGGTTTAAGATTATTAGAAAAAATGAATTCCATAATAGATTTTAAAACTAAAAAACTTCGCACAAGTTTCGCGGAAATACAATTATATTTTGACAACCCAAAAATTAAAATAGGACCAAGAGAAAGAAAAATAATTAAAATACCTGTAGATCGAAATCTAAAAGAAGTACATATAAATCATCAAAGAATAGCACCGGGAGTAGAAATACCTGAAAACATCAACACCACAGAAGATTACTACGCAATTACTGAAATCGTAAACTTCAATAACTACCCAGTGGAAATAAACTTCGAAAAACCAATTTTAACTGAAGAATACAATTATGTTGAAGAAAACACAATAAAAGGAAAATTATCAACGAAAAGGATTAAAGAAATTCAAAGAAGAACATTAGAGGAAAAGCTACGATTAGATCATCTGAATAAAGAAGAAAAAGAAATGATAAGAAAATTATGTATAGAATATCAAGATTTATGTCACAGTGAAGAATTACCTTTAACATTCACATCAGAAATTAAACATCAGATACGATTAAAAGATGAAACTCCAATATATCAAAAGCCTTATAGAAAATCGCCAATACAAAGAGAAGAAATAAATAAACAAATAAAGAGCATGTTAGAACAAAACATTATACAACCCAGTATAAGCCCATGGTCAGCACCAGTAGCGATAGTACCAAAAAAAATGGATGCATCAGGAATCAAGAAATATAGAATGGTAATAGATTATAGAAAATTAAATGAGAAAACCATCGACGATAAATTCCCAATTCCTAATATACACGATATATTAGATAAATTAGGAAGAGCTAAATATTTCACGACATTAGATTTAGCGTCTGGCTATCATCAAGTCGAGATGGAAGAAAAAGATAGAGAGAAAACAGCATTTAGCACAGAAGATAATCACTATGAATTTTTAAGAATGCCATTTGGTCTTAAAAACAGCCCAGCAACATTTCAAAGAGTAATGAATCATATTTTAAGAGGTCTAACAGTAGACACATGTCACGTATACCTAGATGATATAATAATATATGCAGCATCACTAGAAGAACATCAACAAAAATTAAAGAAAGTATTTAAACGCTTAAGAGAAGCTAATTTGAAATTATCAATGGACAAATGTGAATTTTTAAGAAAAGAAATTGCTTATTTAGGACATATAATAACGAAAGATGGAGTAAAACCAAATCCAGATAAGATTGAAGCAATAAAGGGGTATCCAATACCAAAAACACAAAAAGAAATCAAAGCATTTTTAGGATTATTAGGATATTACAGAAAATTTATAAAAGACTTTGCTAAAATTACAAAACCAGTAACCAAATATTTAAAAAAGGGAAGTAAAATCGAATTCACAGAAGAATATACAACAACATTTGAACTTTGTAAAAAGATACTTTGTAATGAACCAGTATTGCAATATCCAGATTTTAACAAACAATTTTTAGTAACAACGGATGCAAGCAATGTAGCAATAGGAGCAGTATTATCACAAGGAACGATAGGACAAGACAGACCAATATTTTATGCATCACGAACATTATCGGAAACAGAACAAAAATATTCAACAGTAGAAAAAGAACTGTTAGCAATTATTTGGGCATGCAAACAATTTCGACCTTATATATTTGGAAGAAAATTTACGATAATCACAGATCATAGACCATTAGTGTGGTTACATAATTTGAAAGAACCAAACTCGAACTTACAACGATGGAAGATAAAATTAAGTGAGTACGATTATGAAATTATATATAAAAAGGGAAAAATTAATAAAAATGCGGATGCATTATCGAGAATCGAATTACATAACCAAGAAGATAATGTAGATGAATTATTACAAGAAGATACATCATCTATAATACCACAAGTTGATAATGAAGAACTAGATGACTTACTACGAAATCTAGAACCACGAGAATTAACAATGGAAGAAATAATACAAAAATCAAGAAATCAGGAAGAAATAGATAACATTCTACAAGAACTAGGAAGAATAGAACATAATCCTAATAAACAACAAGAAGACGATGACTCACTGCATAGCAATGTAAATGTAGAACCAGAAACATCAATACCGATAACCGATATGGCAATAGATATACAGAAGATACAAGTATTCATAGAAACACATATATTTCCGACAACAGTAACATTTGATACGAAAAATGCTAAAGTAATATACCACGCAAAATTGGAAAAGAAAAATTTGAAACAAGAATTGATAGATTTAATAAAGGATATAATGCTTCAAGGAAATTACTACATATACACAACAGATGAAATTTATAAAGAAATGTGTCAAGTTTATATCGAACACTTCAATAACAACGGACCAAAAATTTATAGATGTCTTCGAAGGGTAAGAATAATCGAAACACCAGAGGAAAAGATTGAAATCATAATGCAAAACCATGAAGGAAAAACTAATCACAGAGGAATCAATGAAACTTTAAAACAGATAAAGAAGAATTATTACTGGAGTCAAATGAAGGATGATATAACGAATTATATTAAGAGATGCGAAATATGTCAAAGAAACAAATACGATAGAGCACCACCAAAATTACCTTTTCAATTAACGAAATTAATAGAGAAATCATTTGATAAAATTCACGTTGATACGATATCAATAAATTCACAAAATTTTCTAACTATAATAGATACATTCACAAAATATGCACAAGCATATCCAATTCAAGGAAAAACAGCAGTCGAAGTAGTTGATAAATTAATAGAAAGTTTTAGTATACACGGTTCACCAAAAGAAATTGTAATGGATAACGGTTTAGAATTTAATAATGCAACATTAAAAGAATTATTAAAATTATATAGAATAAATGTTCACTATACAACGCCTTTAAATCCAAATTCGAATGCACCAATTGAACGATTACATTCAATACTTTTAGAACATGTTAGATTAATAAAAAATCAAAAACTAACTCAAGATATAAAACAGATAATGAAATTATCACTGTTAGTATACAACTCGACTAATCATTCAGCAACAGGAACCTCACCTTTTGAACTCTTGTATGGACACACTAATACTAAAGAACCAATGGACCTATATTACGATGAAACGTATTATCAAGATTATATTCAAAAACATAAAGAACGCACAAAATATCTCTATAATAAAATTGCAAATAAAATGCAAGAAGATAAAGAAAAGAAAATCATTAAAATAAATAAAAATAGAGAAAATGAAGAAATAAAAATAGGTCAGGCAGTATATGTAAAACCCCATAAATATTATTCACAGAAAACGAAAGAAAGATATAAAGGGCCATACACAGTTACGAAAATCAATGAAAATGGAACAGTTGAAGTTAAAACAAAAAAGAATAAAATTTTACGTTATCATATAAATTCACTAAAATTAGCGAATGTTCCAGAACTCTCATCGGAAGAGGATTAACAGTAGTATTAAGAATATTCATTTAAATGTAAATAAGAAATTTCCGTTTGAGCTACTAATAAATAACCTGTACCAAATAGAAAGTGTAATTCAAATTTAGAGTATATCAAACTAATACTTATTTTACATTTATATTGTTAATACCTATTGTAAGTAATGAAGCATTTTAATATCTTATGTAAAATGCTCTGCCTATTTACGAATGAAATAATACTTTTAAACAAATTACTCCTAAAAATAAATACGTTGGCATAAAAAACAATAAATTTAACTGAAGTATTTTAAAAACTTTTAGATAGAATTAATAATCAAAAAGATATTTCCGAAATTTAAATGACGCAAAAGAAATGTTTAGCAAAATTACTATCTCAGATAAAACAAGTAATTCTTTAATTTATAATTACATTCATATTAATACTATTAATACTTGCAATTCTTTTGTTTAAATTATATAAAAAGATAAGGACTAAACAAAAGGTTAAAAAACAAACAGATGCCGATAAGAAAAGAATGCAAGATTTGCCTTTTTAAGGATAATCTCGCATGTAAGGCGGAAGGAGTTACGAGTCCGCATATAATACAACCTATTTATAATTACCAGACGTACACTCAGCAATTTCATTCATTCGCCGCGGATACACGTGGAGTAAGATAAGATAATATTTAATATATAAAGATGGGCAAAGCATTAGTTGATAGAGTTATTAGTGTAACTGTACGCGACACAGATCGCTAGTAACCTCAGTGTAATCTAGTTTAAGTCTATATTGTAACGTATTGTCAAATCCGTAAAACAAATAAATTTTTTTGTTAAATTTCAACGCTCTCGAAATTTAACTTACATATACGAATATAACGATGGATTATCTGCCGAATACGTGCATAAATTGGAGAGAAAATGTTTTGAAAATTATAAATAATTGTGTATTACTTGACTAGAGAAAAATAATAAATGTATCAAATATATTTTGAAATGAACTTCTGTTTTATAAATTATTTTGTTTTCTGTAGAATAACAGCATAAAAGAGAAAACGTAAGAGCAAATATACTCGACGATTTTTGGAAGTTGTATCACCTATGGTGCTGAAGTATAGATAGTAAACAAGAAGATGCGAGATAGACTTTTATCACTGAAATGGATTCCTGGAGACTATGTGTAAAAATATCGCGCACGCAACACATAAAAAAAGTTTTGGAACAGAGAATGTATGTAGAGGAAAAGTTACTCTAGTATGGAATGTATGCCGGAAAACAGAATTCCAAGAGACTTGATTAGGCACTGTTCTAAAAAAAGAAAAGAGTACATCTAGAATAAAATGGAAAAAAGAGTGTGTACACACAAAAACATTTTTATAAAAATTATTTTGAACATAAGAAATGGTATTAAAAGAAAAATACAATTTTTATTTTTTTATTTAAAAGCCCTCCGATAAGTCATGAACGACGGCAATCGCGTTGACCAAGTATATGAAGAAGGACGCCCGTTCCTGGGTTATGATAATAGTATAGTACTATCTTTAAAAGTAATTTTTCGTGGTATTCTTTTTATTGAAAACGAATTATAGAATCGTATGCATAGGTTCTCAGTGCGAGAAATTAAAAAAAAAATGAATTTAATGGATTACAGCGTCATCTATCATGAATAAACCATTTCAGACAAATCCTAGGTACTTTTTTCCAGTAGAATTCGAATCTGTAATCAAATAGATGGGTCCCTAGTTAAGATTTCAAAGTTACCCCCGCCCCACCTATATGGAGGGAGAGAGAGGGACTAATTCTAGCACTAATGTATTTCCTCCGAACATGTTCGGATTGTTGTGGCGTTTGTATAGGTCAGACATCGCAATACCTAAAACAGCGTATCACACAGCATACAATCACACAGCGGACATGATGTCCGTATTGGAAAGAGAACTTGGGTATTGGTGGACCATGCACTTGATCTTGACCATACATTTAATTTTTTCGACGTTAAAATCTTAGATGCTGAAAATAACCGTAAAACAAGAACCTTTTTAGAAATGGTCCACATTAACAGAGACACAAATAACGTTAATTATAGGTCTGATACTAGTAAATATAATTTATTTCAATATACTCGGTTTGGAGGTTAGTTGACCATCTAAATTTTTTTGTTAATTGGTCCTCGTATTGTTAAATTTATAGTGTATTGTTTTTGGTTTTGATATTCTTGTGACTTTAGTTTTTTTGCTATATGTTTCGTTTTATATTTTAGCTTTTACATATACCTGTTTTTTAAAGGTTGATATGACACCTTGTATCTATGGTTACGTTAATGTTTGACTTTTAATTGTTAGACCGCTTGCCCATTTTTAATTTATTATTAGCCTATATATATATATATATATATATATATATATAATCGCCAACAAATTGAATTTACTATATATAACAAGTGTTCATTTGAAAAGTCAATCTAGTAGCATGTGATTTACTGAGAACATTTTGAAGTATGTCGTAAATTAAAATTTACTACTTAACCTACGAAGTCGTATATTTTGACAGTTTCATACAAATAAATAACAAATAATAGGTATTTATTGAAAACTATAACAAATGTTGAAAATGTTGTCCTTCAAGATCAATGAACTTTTAAATCCTCCGTTCAAAATTTCTCATGATATTCTGCAACGTTACTGGATTGTTATTAATTTCCATGCATTTTCTGTTCGATTCTCTGTAGCATATCATTCAAATTCAATATAGGTGTTCGAAATACATATGTTATTTTTTTAGATAAGGACATAAAAAGAAGTCGCAAGGTGTTAAATCGCATGAACGTGCAGGCCAGGCAATTTCAGTATTTCGACTAATTATACGCTCATCAAAAAATTCTCTTAAATAATCCAAAGATTCTGCAGTACAGTGACAAGGTGCTCCGTCTTGTTGGAAATATGCATTTTGTAGTTCATCATCATGCAACTGATTGACAATTGGTTGTAAAATTTCCGTACGATGCCTTTGAGCATTTAACGTTCCCTGAAAAAATATTGGTCCAATGATTCGCCTTTGGCTTATCGCTGCCCAAACACTAATTTTCTCTGGATGTAGCGATTCTTCATTAATTACATGTGGATTTTCACTACTCCAAATTCTTGTATTTTGTGAATTCCCCGTGAATATCCCGTTTTATAAAACCATGCTTCATCAGTAAAGATGACTCTTTGCGAAACTTCTCCATTATTGTTCATATTTACAAACCAATTACAAAACTGCAGTCTACGTGGGTAATCAATTTCTAACAATTCTTGTACTACTGTGACACGGAATGTATAAAGTTGCATATCTTTTTTTAATAACTTGTGAGTTGTACCAACAGAAAAGTTTATTTGTTGACTCAAATGTCGAACAGATGTTTGTTGTTCATTTTCCATTATTTCTTCAACACGATTGACAACTTGAGGTATACGTTTCTTAACTTCTCCGCTGCCTGATTTTCTTAAGAGACTACCAGTTTCAGAAAAAAGTTTTAAAGTTCTATCAAAAGTATTCTTAAATTGTATATAATCTATTACAAAATGTGGAAACTCAACTTGAAATTCTACTATGCAATATTGAACTGAATAAACCCATAAACCATCAATTTTATTACCACTTCGAAAATAAGCCTGGATTAAAAGAAATTTAGGTTCTAAAGTGAAAGCCATTTTAAAACTGAGAAGCAATTTATTTAAACCAGAATCGACAAACGATTATTTCATGCACTAACTGATATTTGTGATTGACATTATCAAATGTCATTTGGATTTATGTTTACGGAACAACAAACACATACGCCTTATATGCGTCTTATTCTATCAAAATTTCTAAGTAACCTTGATTGGCTTTTCAAATGAACACACGTTATATATATATATATATATATATATATATATATATATATATATGTTTCGGCAATGATGCCTTTATCAAGGTTATAAAATATAAATATATTTTATATTTTATATCCTTGATAAAAGCATCATTGCCGAAACATGTAGGGTTGTTTTAAATATATATACTTTGAAGTAAAGCCAGACCTTTAATCGCCAACTGATTGAATTTACCATATCATACCAAGGTCGCGAAAATATTATATATATATCTATATATATATATATATATATCTATATATAATATCTTCGTGACCTTGGTATGATAAGGTAAACTTAATAAGTCGGCGATTAAAGGTCTGGTTCATTACTTCAAAGTATATATATTTAAAATAACTCTACATGTTTTGGCAATGATGCCTTTGTCAAGAGAATACAAAATATAAATGACAGAATATAAATGTCAAATAATTAACTTGCTATGGTTTAAATTATTCAAAGATGCATTCCAATAATAATAATAGATCATGCCTTAGTATTCCAAAAAATAGATAGCAAGGTGTGAACATATGTGTTGTTCGCTGCCAGAAGCTTGTGTCTCTTTCTGGGTATGAACCTGTGTGTTGGTTGCTGCTGGCAGCTTGCGTCTCTCTCTGGGTGTGTGATTTTGTATTTGTGTGACCGCGTAAGTGTAGGGTTTTGTATGTTAGTGCGCTCGTGCGTGTGTTTAGTGACGCGCATACGTAATAATAACTCATGTCTTGCTTTTCCCTGCTTTTCCCTGTTTTCTGTTTTGTGCTGATGTGGTCCTCTACTGGGTTGTAGCCTAGCATATGCGCTACCAAACTCTAGGGGGGTCTGCCCGATGGGCAGTCAGGTGCCATTCCGCCTTTCCAGCAGGAGTGAGGAACCAAGCTACGCGGCGCAAATCTCGGCGCCGCGCAATGCACACACCACTAGGACCGGTCCAGGGCGGCAACCTGGCTAGGCTGCTGTTAACAGCACATACACGTTCGACGTGTGTGCATTGCCCCCGCTTCTGCGGAAATCGTTAAGATGGCACAAAGTGTGACCGTCGTCGACTGAGGTAGCCACTAAGAGTGTTCCCTCGGTTGGCGATGAGCAACCCCGTGCAGGGTGCGCTTCGCTGGTCTGCGCCTTGCCTCGTTGGAGCGGGGGTCGGGCCGTCGAAGTACTGCTCGGAAAAGTAAACAAGTTGCCGGGAAAGGGTTGGCGGCCCTACGCAACGGCTGGTTATCCGATCTCTCTAAATTTACGCGACCGGTCACTAAACACACGCACGAGCGCACTAACATACAAAACCCTACACTTACGCGGTCACACAAATACAAATACACACCCAGAGAGAGACGCAAGCTGCCAGCAGCAACCAACACACAGGTTCATACCCAGAAAGAGACACGAGCTTCTGGCAGCGAACAACACATATGTTCACACCTTGCTATCTATTTTTTGGAATACTAAGCATGATCTATTATTATTATTGGAATGTATCTTTGAATAATTTAAACCATAGCAAGTTAATTATTTGACATTTATATTCTGTCATTTATATTTTGTATTCTCTTGACAAAGGCATCATTGCCGAAACATGTACAGTTATTTTAAATATATATACTTTGAAGTAATAAACCAGACCTTTAATCGCCGACTTATTAAGTTTACCTTATATATATATATATATATATATATAACAATTTATAAATTATTGGAGTTTTTCGGCTTTTATATGAAATATTTACAAATATCAACTTAGTATATATGTAATTGCAAAGTAAGTGGGGATGTAAATATGCTGTCTACAAATTACAAAGCAAATCATACGAAATTTTTAATTGAAAAATATTGTCTATGTTGGGCCTCGAACCCAAGTCTACAGTTTGCCGGATTGTCGCTTTTACCACTTAGCCACAATAGACCTATTATCTGTTCCAAATAAGAATAAACCGTTGGGAAAGATAGGGCTTAAAATAAGAGCTTGTGATTGGCTAAAATAGAGGCCGCTTTTATGCAGGCGAAATTTAGTTTATTTAGTTCTGTCAAATTATCGTTTTGCTGTCAGGTATTTTTGTCTGTGCTAATCAATTATATGTTTTACTATTATAGTTGTTTATTGTGCTATTTATTATTAATATTCGTTAAAGATAGTTCTTTATAGAGACTATAAAGTGAAAACATTTTCTAAACATATTTTATCACTCATTAATTTATTTCATTTATTTAATCGCAATCGTTTTAGATCATGGATGACGCCGCTTTACCAGGTCCATAAAAAAATCGTAAATGAAAATATATAAAAAGTGGACAGAGGCAGATGGCTTACAATGTGTATTTTAAGAACAAAGCTAATATGTCCAAAACAGCTGCTGTTCGTCAAACTTCAAGGGAAGTAGGGATTGGTAGAAATACTATGTTTGACATTATTAAGGAAATTGAAATGTCTGGAGTTACAGTCTCCATTAAGAAAACGAAGTTGCCGAGATGGTTACAATAAATAAGATGAAGTATCAAAAAGTACAATTAGAAGGCACGTGCATTCATTTTTCTTTAAAAATGACTTACCAACTTGCACAAAAATATGTGAAGCTATTAAAGGGGATGCCAGTTTACCTCCTTTAAAACGAACATCACTTTGGAGAATCCTAAAGAAACTGGGATTCAAGTGGGAAAAACGCACACGAAGTAACATATTAATTGAACGAAATGATATTATCTTATGGAGACGTCGTTATTTGACAAGTATAAGAAAGTTTCGTGCAGAAGGGAGAAAAATCTATTATTTAGATGAAACATGGGTGAATGCAGAAATTACACATCCTGTCATCCAGTTTCATACGTGGTCGATGAAATAGCTGGAGAAAGTGGCCGTACAGTTTTACGTTTACCTCCATATCACTGTAATCTTAACCCCATTGAACTTATATGGGCTCAAGTCAAGCATCATGTTGCGGCCAATAATAAGACATTTAAATTGGATGAAGTAAGAAATTTATTTTTAGAAGGATTAGACATGGTTGATGCTGACGCATGGAAAAATAGCATTCATCACGTTATAACAGAAGAAAACAAAATGTATGATTTAGATAATATTGTTGAAAATGTATTAGAAAATTTGACTTTTGCTGTAAATACTGGGTCATCCTCAGAATTTTCATTAGATTCAGGTTCTGATCTTGAAGATGAGTAGTTTTCAATATATATATATATTAATGAACAATAGGCAACATAATGAACTGTGGTGTGTTAAATTTAGTTATGTGTGTGTGATGTTCTTGATTTAGATTCGTGTGTGTATGTGATGTGTTAGATATATTTTTTTCATACTTATAAATTGTATAGTTTGGAAAATATAGTGAATAAAATATAAATCAAATATAATTAAATAATAATGATTACCATATACATTTATGAGATTGTAAGTTGTTTCAGGTCCTCAGAAATTGTTCGACGTCCTGGGTCTCAAGTAACTACGAGATATTGTGATAATCGCGGAATATTAATGAAATTTCTAAGTAGGAAATTATTATATAATTTTTTTAATGTAATTATGTAAGAGAAGGTAAAAGATTTAATGTACCTATATTATGCTAATAAAAGAGGGTTTTACACTCATTGTGTTGACATTTATGAAAAAAGTTGTTTTTACTGAACACACGGAGTTTCCCATGAAAGCAATTTCTCTTTTTATTTATTCTTATTTTTTTTTCAATTACATTAAAATCTGAAACTAATCAAACCATATTTCTGCTAATAGCAAAAAAAATCATTGTACGATAGTAACAATTTATCCCATACATAAGCAAAAATGTAAGTATTAATTAGAAATAACTTGAAATAAAGAAATGAACACATGTTTAACAAACTTTTGTAAAATGAAAATATTTTTAAATACCTTTTTTAGATGTATAAAAATGTTTATCCAAATTATGTGAAATGATGTGCAGGTAAATGAATTTCCTTATTGCTCTCTCATTATAGATACTATTAAAATAACTGTATTTTGTAAAATGCTATATTTTTTAAGCTAAACGATACACAAATATTATGATAATTATAATACACTGTCACCATCAATTCTTTAAATTTATTAGTTTCACATTTGCACAAAAGTTTTGTTCTCTAATAAAATCAAAGAAAGATGTAAATATTTCTCCTGTAGTACTTTTAACACATTCTCATTGTATTTACGCACAAATTTATTGTAGATGCAACACCTTCAAACAATAAATAACAGATTATAAGATATTGATTGAAATATTTTATATAAGTCTAATACCTTGCAATGGTATATATTTGCCGCTTTTTGCTTGAATAAAACTTTTAAAGTCTAAGCTTAAGCTTTCTTAATAATAAATACATATTTTAATAAACAAACGTCAAAAATAATCTTTTGTATAAGTTAGTAGGTACATAACCTCACATACAAATGATCTATTTTTTTGAAATTCCTGTCTAAATTATACTCAGATTGCCGCGCCATCTGGTCCTTTCTTAAATGGAACAGAGTATAGGTTCAAGCTATTTAGAAATGCATTATAAAGAAACAGTGTTAATGAATCAGATGTCAGTTATTAAATGTAGATGTCAAGTTGAAATTAGAAGTCAGTTTTGAAAGCTGATGTCAGTTTTGATAGCAGATGTCAGTTAGTGAAAGCAAATGTCAGATTTGAAAGCAGATGCCTATTTTGAAAGTAGATGTCAGTTATTGAAAGCAGATGTAAGTATTTTGAGAGCAGATGTCAGATTTGAATTATTTGAAAATGCTAATTATTACTCCATAGCTATTTGAGTGTTTAGATAATTTCTTAACCGTTTATATATATAAACGGCTAAGAAATTATCTCACAGACTCGCAATTAGACTTTGTAAAACATTTAAAGAATTGTCTAAATTTCTTACTGGTCTGTCATGTTCTTTTTTAAAATTAAATTCCAAAGACCCCGTTTTTTTAAATTGTCGCAAAATTCGATATACCGTAGACCAACTAACGTTTTCATTGGGATGCCTTTTTCATGCCGTTTTGTATTTTCAAGTTATTAAAGAATATTTTCATTATTTAAAGCGATATTTCATTTGTTTTAACGGGTAAATGGGTTTTAAGTAAAGCAAAAACTTTTATAAAGAATAAAATTTCCTGAGAAATAGACCATAAAAAAATTTTCCCTTGGTTGCATACTTTCCTGGACACGTTGTAGTTATATTCTGTGGTTTTTGTGACTGTAGTTCTGTATTAGTAAAAGGTAGTAGGATTCGAAGTCAAAGGGTGGAAGTAAAGTAAACTTTGTTTTATTTATTACTAAAATATCAATTAAAAAAAGATTCCGTCTTTTGACTGCGATTCCCACTACTTTTTACTAATATATATATATATAATTCATTAGCTTTTTTAGATTTTATTGCATAATTTTAAGAAAATACTGCTCTGTAATCCTAAATAGTTTGTAGATAGTCCTTAAACTTTTTTACAGCAACAAAGTATTTTATTTATTTGTAAATCATCCAGTATTTTGTTACAATTAATCAATTTTTTGACTTTTATAAAAAAGCAAAAGTTGATAGATCTATTGTTTCTTGTGCAAGGAATATTTTCATAATTTTTTAGTGAAACCAATATTTTTAAAGGAAAATATAATTGACAGAAGATTCTTAAATTGGTACTATTTTTATCTACCTTTATTAAGTAGGTACTTGTATGTACCTACTTAAGTCTCTTTTCGTCGTTTTTGTCGTTATAAATGTTATTATGCCAGTTAAATTTTTGTTAGAGCATTGCAATATAATAATAAATTATTAACAGATGTTTTAATATTTATTTTTTTATCTAGCTATAAATTAGATTTGTTGAAAACTAACCTTAAATTCCTTACTTTCTTTTATTCTAACTTGCGCTCTTGTAATGTCACCAAGTCGTGGTTTACCCAGCAGTGCGACTTTTTCCTCTTCAGTCCTTTCTTTGGGTGTTTTTTTCTCAGCCTCTGCAGCAGCGCTAGCTTCATCTGAAGAAATAAAACACATTTATACATAAATAATTAATCAATGTATACGTATCAGGACAAAACACCCGCGTTCTGATGCTGAAAAACACATAAATTGAATGTGTTTTGATAAATATTTAAAACATGTATGATGCCTTCGCTTTTATAAAATTGCTTGTGTGAAAGTGTAATTGGATATTGCATTCTATAAAACACTGTAAAGTATGTGTACAAGTGCAGGTGCGCAAACAAAATGATCTTTCACAGCATTCATCTCGTTTTAATTACATCTGTTTGTTTCTTCTTATACTTACTGTGTAAAATTGAAGGTGGTTCTGTTTTTCTTAGGTTATAAATGTTTATAAAAATGAAGGTCATACTTAGTATTTTTTGATATATTTCATATCTAGAAGCGAAACATAAAGAGAACTTTAGTTAGTAAATGGTGTAAGTGCAGCGGAATGAGAATAGCAGTGTGTTCTACTCATGCAAAAAGGAAATCTACAATTTCTATGTGTGAAAATTAATTTTATCGTTGATTGGTTAGCATGTTTTCTAATTATTTAGTTACTCTTAGTATACAAAAACTAGTTAAATTATACGTAATGAAATTTGGTATGCAAATACCTTAAGTATTAAGTTTAGAATGTATCGGCAGAGTCCGGAAGTGAAGCGTGAAATTTTGAAAGTTCAATGTTCATTTTCTGTTCACAAGGGGGCGTGGAGATTTTTGGACTATTATTTGACATTTAACCCGTAACTACTAACGTATCTGTTTTAGGACGCAACGCCTAATATGACGTCTGTCAGACGTATGAACTTATGAACCTATGTAATCTCTGAATTACTCATTCATTCAAATTTTAAACAATAGTATATTATTTAGTGTGCAAGTAATGAAGGCTATTACTCACGGTCATGAAGTTTGCAACACGAGCCGAAGGCGAGTGTTGTAAATCATTTGAGTGAGTAATAGCATTACTTGCGAATATAATACTATACTTTTTCTACGACTTTGAAATGCCATTTTGTAAATTTTATGTTATATCTTTATTAAATGAAAACACTAATATTAGGAACTTGTTTAAACATTACATACTTCATTTATTATTATTAATGTTAATGGTGACATTTGAACAATTTGTTAATGTTATTTAAGGAATCGAATTAGAATTATTTTTAAAATCAATTTCATTTGTATGAGTGAAGGAAGATGATGGTATGCTAACACGTTTTACAAAATTCTGAGGATCAGGTTTCGTAACTCGGCCACCATTGTAGACCGCCAACCACTATGCCGCTTGAGAGCAGTTATATCCCCTCCAGCATCAACGAGCATGGTGGCCGACGTTCTTCTAAACGAGTGGTCAGTGTAGGTTTCTGGGTCTGGCATTTTCAAGAATGTGGCGGTCTGTTTACCGATCAGTGAAAATTTATTAATTCCAATTTTTTGAACCCTTATTTTTCCTTTTTGATAACTTAGAAAAAAAGAGTCTAAATCTATATTTTTTGGACGCAAGTTAATATAATTCTTACAAATTTGATAAAAGGGTTCGGTGATTGTAAATTTAAGAGAATTTTGTTTTGGTATTTGGAACTTTCATCAACAAAGCCCTTCCTAAATCTTCCATGTCTTGAATTTGCTTTCATATTGTGTAATAATTCATTCGACCTATAAGCTCCCATTATTCCCATGATCAGACCAACCTTTAAACAATATAGATGTATTGCTTAGAATTTTATGTCAGAGATAACTTCGAGATGGTAAACTCAATGAAATATTTTACTCCTGACAACTTAGCAGGCCTACAGTAAACCGGAAAGTGTAACGCAGTAGTGCGAGAGTGAAATAAAATCATGAAACTAAATTGCACAAAACTGTGTTGAGTTGCATATCTTGACAATTCGACATTAAAAATGTAAAATTTCCCACTTTAGTTGCTAAACATCGTTGGGCACTTCACTTATAATTTTTTCACTTGATCTGTAGTAAATGTTCTGGCTTTCTTTATCTTACCCTTCCGATTTTCTTTTCAAAAGTGCTCTTAGCTTGGAATAAGTTTCTATGCTTATGTCATTATTAATCGTGAGCGTACTTCTCAACATAGAATAAGTCGACCATAATGACGACGACTTGTATTTATCAGAAAGTTTTCCAAAATACGCAATGAGAACATTCTCCGAAAAAGGGTTTACATTTTTCCGTATTCGCCATTCCATGAAAGCTTTATAGACGTGCTTCAAATAATGTACTTGCGCTACTTTTACTATCTCAGGAGGAGTGCAAATTTCATCTGCTTCTTCGTCAGAGTCCATACTTTTCACTTATGATTATACAAATTATAGCAAAGTAATAATTGGAAACGTAAACGACGTAAACGACAATTTTTAATAATTTTGACAGGTGTGCGTCACGGTTACACAACACTCTTAGAGCGCGCGGTAACATGATCGAAGTGTTGGATAATGAGAATAATGTGATTGGTTCTAAAGTGTTGAGTAATAAATACTCAGAACTGCGATTGGATTTAAGGTGTTGAGTAATGAGTAGAGTGGACCAATTCGGAGCGAAAGCAGAGGCGTGACTAACGAATTAGTTCCAGCGTGCCCCATCGCACATACGATTATTTAGTATGTTGTTCACGGTCATCGTGTGTACACGTATAATAGCAGCAGGAAAGTGTATTCTGTGTATTTAATAATGTTGAAGGAGCGTATAGCAAAAAAACCGCTATCATCAAAGTTAGTCAATAGGTTTATTGAGAACCATCCTAGTTTATCTTACAATGGGGTAAATGTAAAATGTTTAGTGTGCAATATATATATAAACGATTTAACAAAATCAAATTTGCAACGCCACGTGCATAGCGCAAGACATAAAGATAGAGACACTGGTGACGATACAAAATACGAAGTGTTCTTATTGAATTTGTGTACAATGATGAGAAATAACTTTGGAGACGCACCTTATGTTAACAATATTTCATCGCGCTTCTCCAGATTTTCAAGTCACGGAAAACGCATAAGACGGTAAGTTTTTTTTAATCATCTAATACATTACATACATTTTAGATTTTATTTTTTATACGTATCATCGAGAACGTTTCATAATCTAGAAAAACCGTCTTACATTTTTTTTGTAACTAACATAATAACAGCACCGTTCGTGATAGTATATCTCTAGATATTAATAATGTTTCGCATTCGGGAACCAATTCGTTAGTCACGCTTCTGCTTTCGCTCCGAATTGGTCCACTCTAGTAATGAGTATTATTCAATATTGGGAATAATGAATAATATTATCTCTCATAAATTGCTATGTTAATGAGTGCATTACTAAATAGGAGCAGAAAAAATAAATTTTATTAAGTGTTTATACATTACATTTTACAAAAATGTTTTCCTTTTCATGTATCAAGTTTTAAATGTACAAACTAATCTCAATTTTTCTTTAGTTTTCTATGACATAAATATATGTTTATTGCAATGTCGGATAATAGAATTACTTAAAAAACGAACCAGAAACTAAAGATATTTCTGCTGGAAAATATTTACAAGACGCAAGTCATATATTTTCAGTACACTCAAAACATACTTTTTCCGAACTCTCTAAGCAAATTGGTTTTTGACAACTGTAACAAACATAGGCAGTTTGTCTTTTTTCTTAGAAGGGCCGGTATAACATGTCTTTCGTTTCACTTTCACTTTGACACCCGTGACATTTTCTTCCAACATCTCACAAATGGTCGATCTAATTTTTCGTGCTATAAGGGGGTTGGTTGCTCTTCTCGTAAGATTTGGTTTGACTAATGCAAAAGCCAATTGTTGAATAAACTCTGATCTGAGTAATTTTGGATCGTTCTTACAGGAACTGTACAGAATGTGACCGTTCACTGTGCTAAAGTCGAATAGTCAATAAAATATAGTCAGAGGCCATCTACGTGAGTGTAGACTATTGGAAAACTTAGCACATTTTTATTTAGCTTATGTACCCCTCCTTTGGTGCAGTTGTAATAGGATATAATTTCTGTTTTTTTACTTTTGTTTGAATAGATACGTCAATAATCAAAACTGCCATATTTGGAGTGATGGTAATCCTCTAGTGTATGCTGAGACACCGTTACATCCAGAAAAACTGACTGTTTGGTGTGCTTTATGGGCTGGTGGAATTATTGGTCCGTACTTCTTTAAAAACGATGCTGGTCAGAACGTTACGGTCAATGGTGACCGCTATAGAGCCATGATTACTGACTTTTTCGTTCATCAATTGAACAACCATGAGTGCAGGAGCTGTGATTTCAACAAGACGGCGCAACATGTCACACAGCTCGTGCCACAATTGATTTATTGAAGGAAACGTTTGGTAACCGCATAGTTTCACGTGTCGGACCCGTGAATTGGCCTCCAAGATCGTGCAATTTAACGCCGCTAGACTGTTTTCTGTGGAGATATCTGAAGTCGCTAGTCAACGCCGATAAGCCCGAAACGATTGACCACTTGGAGGACAACATTCGCCGCGTTATTGCCGATATACGGCCACAAATGTTGGAAAAAGTCATCGAAAATTGGACCTCTAGATTAGACTACGTCCGAGCCAGCCGTGGCGGTCAAATGACAGAAGTCATATTTAAATTATAATGCCAGAAGATTATCTTTCGAATAAAGTAAATTTCATGTCAATTAAAAAAATTCATCTTTGTTTTATTCCATTTAAAAGTTCTATACCTCTATAAAAAACACACTTTAGATACGAGTCCGTCTATCAGACGTCACATTAGTACTTGAAGGTTAATGCCATTCAGAGCAGTGATTCGGTGTACACCGAACTTTCTGGATAAATTCTGGATGGTTTTATAAAAATGGTTATTGTGTGACTTCTATACAACGATTGTTTTGTTATTATTCATTGATAAGGAAAAGTGCCGTCCGTTCCTGCAATGACTGAGAAAGTTTGAAGAAACTGGTTCCACATTAAACTTAAAGCATAGAGGAGCAACACGGCCTGTAAGAACAGAGGAAAACATTGAAAGAGTTTGAGTATCATTGACGCGTATTCCACAACTGTTCTGCAAAAAAAACATGCATCCGCACTGTACTTTAGTGGTATATCGTTAGACCGAATTTTGCATAAAGACTTATCTTTTCACCCTTACAAAATTCAAGTAGTCTAAGACTTGAAAGATGGCGATATGCTGGCTCGCAAGATTTTCAGCGAAGAAATATTGCGATGAGTAAATGACGGTGAAAACTTTATTCACCGCATGCTTACGTCAGATAACGCATTTGATTTGAATGGATATGTAAAGAAACAAAATAGGCGATATTGGAATGATGTCAACTCAGGTAAATTGCATGAAAAGCCATTACATAATCCGAAAGTTACGATGTGTTGCGAATTTTCATGATCTGGAATTATTAGGAAATATTTTTCCTAGACGGTAGATGAACGTCACAACTATTAATGCAGATCGCTACACACATATAGTCAGAACATTTATGGTGCAATGTCTCCCTAGGTTTTCGGAAATATTTTTTTCCCAATAGAATGGGACTACATGTTATATTGCTCGTGCGTCTATTGCTGATTTAAAAGAACTCTTTCATGATGAATTCATATCCAGATATGGCGACCTGCCAGATCTCCAGATCTGTCCGCCTGCGACTTTTTTCTTAGTGATTTCTGAAAAACGAATATCAGACAAGATATTGCACGGATTAAATCTGAGTTGTTTCCACGAGTGATGGAAAACTTTCGATCAAGATTAGAATAATGTTTGCACAAAAATGACTATCACTCGAGTGGTGTTATTTTTAACCCATTCATGGCCACATTTTTATTTTCTAAATAAAGTAAGTTTTCTGAAGGGTATTATTGCTCAAAGTGAAGGAAAAATTGTAAAAAAATTCTACCTTACCAATAAAGTTTTAATACAGGGGCTGGGAAAAAAGTTCCATTATTGGAACATGGCCACTTGAAAGTGTAGTAATTTTGAAAAACACAAATAATATTGAACTAAGTCATTTATTCATTTTAAAATATATAATTATTTCTGTTGGTCATGAAAAGCTTTAAAACAGTCCAAAGGATGCATATTGACACGACACACACCACAACCAAAAGTGGAATTTTTTTTACAAACTTTACATCGGTTTTGTTTGCGAGTTTCTGGATAATGCAACACATTCAAATTGTTAGACACAGCTGTAGGAACATTTCTAGTTAATACATCGCTGGACCTCGGTCGACCAACTGAATCACGATTTGTATATAAATGTAAATAAGTAGACACAACATCTCTTATAAAACCTAAAAAGTCTTGGGCGGGTTTGATTTTATCAAAATTATCATCTGTAGATGACAAATACTTTTGTTTAACTTCAATCTCTATTCTGTGTAAATTCCAAGCATTTGAGAGCGTTGCTGAAAGCAGGTGAGAAAATACAGACCAGTACCACTTGTTGTTTCGGATTTTTATTCTGTAGTTAGATATATTCCTATCCATTAAATCTGTGCCTCCCATGTAGGTATTGTAAAAATTTATCGCATTTGGCATTTGCACAGTAATATATTTCTTTTCAGCCGCGGAATATCTTTTAGCAGACTTGGTTGGTAACACACCATAAACATTCGATGCAACCTGAACTATAGAATTATCAATCCATTGCATCACGATTATGCTCTTATCCTTGTTTACATAGGAGCTAGTAAAACCCCTTTTTTCTTTTTTTGCTTCCTTTTTGGTGAGAGGACAATTTTCAGTTCGATTCTGACGTATTGTACCCGTACAACCATACCTAAGTTCAGTCATTTTTCTAAGAAGCGGCAAACCCGTAAAAAAGTTATCAATAAAAAAATTGTAATGGCGATCTGGATAAAATTGTTTGAGTCTGTCTGCAAAGGTGGTTACTACTGATGCTCCAAGACCAAGCTCCGAATTTTGAAGATGCGTTCCTTTTCCCTGATAAGGCTCTGTACTTATCAAATATCCGTTTGAACTGTTGATCGACCAAAATTTAAAGCCGTATCTAATTGGTTTGCCTAAAATTCTTTGTTTACAGCTGTGGTGACTGTAGTACGGAACCATTGACTCGTCAACATCAACATTTTCTATTTTGGGTAAATTTTCCAAGAATTTTTGGTTTAGGTGGTCAATCAGTGGACGAATTTTGCCAAATTTGTCATCTTGAGGTAGGTGTGTATTATCTGCAAAGTGTAGGTTTCTTAAAATTTCTCTAAATCGATTGCGAGACATAGCATCAGCGATGGCTTGATTTCTTAGATCTGCATCTAAACTCCAATACATATCGCGTCTTGGTTTGGGACTGTATCCAGATATCATAAGGATGGCAAAAAAAACTTTTATGTCATTTACAGATACGTGAAACGTACTATTTGCATTATTTTCTTTAGCATATTTTATTGACTGATCTCTGACATACTCAATAATGTAGCTATCCCAATACCTTTCAAATAAATCGACAGGATTACTCAGTTTTATCTCTTCTGTTGGTGTTGAAGTAACATTAGACATCGCAGGGCTTGTAAGATCCCCGTCATTCCATTTTTCTATTGTTATCTTCTTGCCCTTTCCTTGACTAATTTTTTCAACTTCGCTTTCACTACTGTCGTTTTCTATGCACTGCACTTTTCTTTTCTTTAGCCTGCTTCTATTTCCGTTTGAAGTGGCCTGTTGGTTTTTTTTCTTGTCCAACTTTTTGCTATTATTAGATTTCGCTTCTTTAGGGAGAGTCACATTTTCTGACTCATCATCACTTGTGTCATATACACGATTGCCATGCATTTGTAAAGATGCCTCAGCTGGAGCACAGAGTATTTTTGACGAAAACTTATTTGCAAAGTCAACTTCATCTTCGTTATCGGATACCTCGGAGTCACCTTCGGAGTCATCTGCGGGGGGTGTGATGTAAATGTTGGCTGAATCAAAGTTTTCTTCATTAATTTTGTCCAATAAACGGTTAAGACTATCAGACATATATCTCTTTTTAGTCCCATAGAATGTTTTTGTATCCATTTTACCTATAAACAAAAATTCCAATTTACTACACTTAAAAAACGCCAAGTTCCAAAATCGGAACATACCTAAAAACGGAGGTCCATATAAATTCAAAACCTAACCAAACTTTTTAAAATAACTGAACTTCTCTAGAGATCACAATTGAACGTTAGCAACATAAAGGAAATAGTAATTTACAAACTTAATACATGCAATAACATAGTGTTTATAGAAAACAACAATTACCTTGCCCGTTTGTGTATGGCCACTAATAACCCGGTGAAAACAAACATGCAGAACGCAGATAACAATGTAGACGCATCAACTGAACATCTGGAAACTATTGAAGGATAGTTCAAACATATTTGAAGCGCCACATATTAACCGGGGGCGAAATTAGACATTGTTCCATTTTTGGAACATGGCCATGAATGGGTTAAATAGTAAAATGGCATACTTTACTCTATTAAAATCTGTAAAAAAAATTAATTTTCCCATTTCACTGGTGGTCACTGTATTTAAAGACTCTTCTACTAATGTTACTCCAAACTTTAAGTGTTAAGTAAGTTTAAGAACTGAAAACTTAAGTATGAGGTAAGTACTATATGTTCTAGGATTCACAGAAAAAAAGTTTTCCAAATTTTATAATTTTTTTTCCATATAATTTCCACTAAATTCAATGCGTTTATTACAATATTTATTAATAATTTTACACCCTTGCAAAACTAATCTAATGTTTTTCCTTTAAAATGTTGCAATACAGCTACTTGAAATTTAATGTCGTCATTAAATGACGTGCTACAATGTTTCTAAATAGTCAATAGTCAAATAATTGTTACTAGGAGCCATATTAGTATTATAGAGTGCGTGTTCAATTTCTTGAAAGTCACATTCACCAATTTCTGCAGCAGTAACAATTGAAATTGCAGCAGTAATAATTTTTCTCCACGTATTTTACGAATATTATCTCTTAAATTATGCAATGTTTTAGCATAATATGTGCTATTGTTGGTATAATACAATCTTTAATGTCAATGAGTAAAATCTTAGAATCCCAAAATATTGTAACCATCATCTTTCTCGTTGATTGAACGACTTTTGCTTTTACGGAAGCAAGTTAATCTGCTCGCCACCATTCTATCAACTCTCTTTTAGATAGAGGAAGCTAAGTTACAAGTTAAAATCTTATTGATACCCAAATGGTCCATTGGAACATATCTTTCAGAAATGCTAGACATTATTGATAATTCCTTCATACAGCGATTTTGTAATACCGATTCTTCAGCAACGACCTTTGGAGTATGGAGATTCTTTGCAAACAATTCACAAGGACTTACAGCTCCCAATATCTAAAATTCTGTTTGTTAACAACGACATCCATATGAAAATTTGCTTCCTCGGTCATTAAGAAATTGTATATTTGATTCTCGATTTAAAAATTCTTCACAAAATGGTAACGTCGCTTCCTTATCTCGATGGCTAAGGTGCTGTATCATTTGGTAATTGTACAGATGAAATTTTAAATCGTTGTGAAGGATTCTGTAAAGGCTTCCTTTTGATATTCGTAGAGCAAGAGATTGTCGATTAGCAGATCTCGTGAAAGCAGCTTTCACTCGTTCAATTTTTGCATGCGTACAAACCGTTCTTCGACGTCCAGGTAATGTTCTGCACAGAACCACTTTTACATCATTGACGAACCCATGCCATAACTGATTTTGTGCGTTGGCGCATTACCCTTATTATTATCACCAAACTGCCATCGAAATGCACGCCGAATTTCTTCTACTGAACCAGTTCTAATGGAAAACACACCTTGTTGCACTGAATAATCCATACAACTGACAAATTTTATACAATTTGACACAAATTGTAACACTCTGTTTATAACACTGACACGTATTTATGTCTAGTAATTATTCGATTGGTTTGAGACAGACGCCTACTCGATCAAATGTAATCCCGAAGTCTACTGAACTTGAGTTACTAAAGAAAAAAATCACATATTTCGTTGAGATTTAAATCGCATATCATAATGGGTAGTTTAATATGGGGAACCTTATATATCCTTATCACAAAAATGCTAGAATAAGTGTGTAACCGTTAGAAAATATAACTTTTGTTATAATCCCTTTGGTAGATAATATGAAAATCACTCCTCGTAAAACTACGCTTTCTCGTTCAGGCCGAAAACGTTTCGTTCCACCCTCGTTATTAAAATGTTTAAAGTGTGTACAATAATTACGAAGTTAAGCGCGATTTATGCCAAGTTCTGTTAATACAGATTTTTCTACAATAACTCGTATTACTTCAGGTTGACGAATTTAAAGTTAAAACATGTCCCAGATACTGTCTGCTTCAGATACCGTGACTTTACGGTTTTTAGTTAATTAAGTTCAGACTCCATGTCACCAATGAAGGTTTAATTGAAACTATACGAAGTTGTAGAACTAAGGTAAATGAGGGTACAACCTGTTTTAATATGTTGAAAACTATTTTATGTGTGCAAGACTTGGTCGTTTCACGATATTTAATTTACAGGACTCTTACTTTTTTTTCGAATACGCAGACGAAATAGATAATTTGACATAGCTAAATAAAACTGTATCTCACCTTCATGTACCCTTCAAATTGTCTACGATTTACAACATATTGGTATAATTCGTTGGAGATAATAATATTATAAAATAAGAAACTAAAATAAAACAATAACTTTGTTATTCCACTTTATTCACATGTAATAGTGACCGCGGTTTCGACATACAATGTCATTATCAAACTGCAAAAGTTACAGGCCTACATAGATCTTATAAATGACACAAAAATATATGGGGGTGGTTTATGATGTTATTTAAAATTACTACTATATACTTAACTATTATATACAACATTGAAAGAGAGGTGTATATATAAGATACAACTGGTCGTTTAGAACAACATCTATTGTGTTGTTGCCGCTTTTAAAAATTTCTGGTGACTCTAAAGATTTAATTTACGACCTTTCTCGGCCAAATGCAATATTTTATGAAGACCAAATGTATGCCTTTCTGTAATAAGATGGTTTGCGAATGTTGAATCTGTCTTCTTTAGTTTATATGACCTCATGTGTTCTTTTACCCGTATAATAAAACTTCGACCAGTCTGACCTATATATACACTTTTACAATCATTACAATATAATTTGTACACTCCTGATTTATTATTGATATCTGTTTTAGGTTTTGCGTTAAAAATGAAATTACTTGTTTTTACATATGGTTTGTAAGCTATACTAACATCACTATTATTTTTTGAAATTATATTTCCAATTTGCTCGCTTAATTTACCGAAGTAAGTTAACGAGACAAATTGTTTCAAATTAGTACTATCTTTAGGATATACCAAACTAAGGGCCACTTGTAACTGTTTTTTCTTTAGTATACTGTCAATTACGCTACTTTTATAACTATTGTTTACCGCTATTTGTTTTATAGTTTTGATTTCACGAACAAAAGATTCATTAGACAAAGGAATATTTAATGCTCTATGTATCATAGAATTAAAAAAAGGATGTTTGTGTGTCTTAGGGTGTAGTGAATCTTTTGTTCGTGAAATCAATACTATAAAACAAATAGCGGTAAACAATAGTTATAAAAGTAGCGTAATTGACAGTATACTAAAGAAAAAACAGTTTCAAGTGGCCCTTAGTTTAGTATATCCTAAGGATAGTGCTAATTTGAAACAATTTGTCTCGTTAACTTACTTCGGTAAAATAAGCGAGCAAATTGAAAATATAATTTCAAAAATAATAGTAATGTTAGTATAGCTTACAAACCATATGTAAAAACAAGTAATTTCATTTTTAACGCAAAACCTAAAACAGATATCAATAATAAATCAGGAGTGCACAAATTATATTGTAATGATTGTAAAAGTGTATATATAGGTCAGACTGGTCGAAGTTTTATTATACGGGTAAAAGAACACATGAGGTCATATAAACTAAAGAAGACAGATTCAACATTCGCAAACCATCTTATTACAGAAAGGCATACATTTGGTCATCATAAAATATTGCATTTGGCCGAGAAAGGTCGTAAATTAAATCTTTTAGAGTCACTAGAAATTTTTAAAAGCGGAAACAACACAATAGATATTGTACTTAACGACCAGTTGGATCTTATATATACACCTCTTTTCCAATGTTGTATATAATAGTTAAGTATATAGTAGTAATTTTAAATAACATCATAAACCACCCCCATATATTTTTGTGTCATTTATAAGATCTATGTAGGCCTGTAACTTTTGCAGCTTGATAATGACATTGTATGTCGAAACCGCGGTCACTATTACATGTGAATAAAGTGGTATAACAAAGTTATTGTTTTATTTTATTTTATTATTTTCAAAATGAATTACCACAAAGTTACGGCTACCAGTATTAATTTTCTTAATAATATTATATTTTTTACAATTGTGAAGCTATTAATAACTTTGTTAATATTTTAACTCGGTACAAATTGTGTCTCTGGGATCTTTTCTCACAAAAGTTTAATTACTCAAAGAAATGATATGTTATGAAGATCCTTTCAGCCTACCCCTTTTTTCTCTGTTGATAGCAGTCGTATTAATAACATACTAGCTAATTTTAAAAATAAAGTACACCACTTTCAAAATGGGGATTACACGATTGCAATTGTGAAGCTGTACAATGCATTATTATACAGCCTACCATATTAGAGCACCCATTTAGACATGCGATTTAAATCTAAACGAAGTATGTGATTATTTTTTCTTCAGTAGGGCAGCCCAGTAGGCTTCGGGATTACATTTTATCGAGTAGGCGTCTGTCTCAAACCAATAGAATAATTGCTAGACATAAGTTCGCGTCAGTGTCATAAACAAAATGTTACAATTTGTGTCAAATTTTATAAAATTTTTCAGTTGTATGGATTATTGAAGTTTTCCATAGAAATTTATATTAGAACTGGTTCAGTAGAAGAAGTGCACGCCGAACTTCTTCTACTGAACCAGTTCTAATTTTCGATGGCAGTTTGATGATAATAATAGAAGTAATGCGCCAACGCGCAAAATAGAAATGGCGTGGGTTCGTCAAGGGCATGAATATGGTTCCGTGCAGAACATTAAAAAACCTGGACGTCGAAGAACGGTTCGTACGCTTGCAACTATTGAACGAGTGAGAGCTGCTTTCACAAGAAATCCTACCAGATCTGCCAATCGGCAAACACTTGTTTTACGAATATCCAAGGGAAGTTTTTACAGAATCCTTCACAACGATTTAAAATTTCATCCGTACAAATATCAAATGGCACAGCACTTTAGCTATCGAGGTAAGGAAGCGAGGATAACATTTTGTCAAGAATTTTTAAATCGGCATCGAGAATCAATACACAATTTGTTAATGACCGACGAAGCAAATTTTCTTTTGGATGGCGTTGTTAACAAACAGAATTTTTAATATTAGAAGCTGTAAATCCTCGTGAATTGTTTGCAAAGAATCTCCATAGTCCAAGAGTCGTTGATTGGTGTGGTGTACGATCATTTGATATTATTGGTCCTTATTTTTTTGAGGATGAAAATAATCGTTCTGTAACGGTCAATTCTGAGTGTTACATAAACATATTACAAACGTTTCTCCTCCTAGAACTGATTAGACGGAGATTACTAAATGATGCTCTTTTATTTCAAAAAGATGGAGCAACAGCTCACAAAGTCAGAAACTCCATGAGGATTAACGGCCGCATAATTTCGCGATTTGGAAATTTGCCTTCGCCACCTAGGTCCACTGACTTAACGGTACCCGATTTTTTACTATGGGAGTGTTTGAAGACAAAGGTCTATGAAAGTCGTCTTGTAAAAATTGAAGAACTAAAAGACCGCATTCGAGAAGAAATCACAGGAATAAATGAAGATTTGCTTCGCCGGGTGATGCACAATTTTGCATTCAGATTTGAAAATTGTATTCTAGTTAACGCAGGGCATTTAGAAGACATGATTTTTAAATAATGAAGTTTAAGTTAATTATAAATCCAAGGAAATTACTCGTACATTAGTGTATTAACAGATTTTATTACTCTACTTCAAAGGATTTTATTCGAAATATAAAATGGGTAGTCTAATACGGGGAAGCCTGTGTAAATTGATCATTTTTATATAACTTAAAAATGCCACAATTTTTTTAAAAATTTTTCAATACTTTGAAACACCAGAAATGCTTTTGAGACTTTCTATAAAACTATTTTTCACAACAGAATTAGAAAAGAGATTCACGTCAAGACGTTCATCTATATACAACTTGTTCATAATACAACAACTTAAAGAAAAGAAAATCAGAAAGAACGATGAAATCCACCTTCCTTTATAGACTTGAAGATGACTTTAAGAACCATCGCATTGAATGAGTACTTCGTATTACTGCTCCAGGAACTATAAACAAATAATATTACGTCCACCATTATTAGTGACAAAACGTCTTAGATAAGACTGCTTGTCACCTAAGCTGTTCAATATTTATATAGAGGTGGCATTAAGAAATTGAAAACGAAATTGCCAAGGAATGGGAATCCCTATTAAAAACAACCATTTGTTCATACTTAATTTTGTCGACGATCAGATAGTCCTAGACGAATATGACATGGAGTTCATGCTAAAACGACTGTACCTCGAATATAAAAAATGGGGTTTAGAAGTCAGTCTTTAAAAAACAGAGTACCTAGTATTGAACTCGGAAGCACAATTTCAGGTTTTAAGAGATGACCAAACAGAAGTGAAACAAGCAACTAGATTAAATACTTGGGGGGCATGTGTGGACAAGGATGGGATAGGTAGAACCGAGTTACAACATTGCACTCGAAGTGTTCGATCTCTTAACTCTATTTGGTGGGATAAACAAATTAGTATCGTGCGTTCAAAAAAAAAAACCTGCCTCTAGTGAGCCATGATTTCTAGGCAACATCAAGAATTATATCGTAACTTTACTAATATGAATTTCTTAAATCACAGTTACATTTAACATAGCAGGAATAAATACGATTCCGAGTTATTGTTTTTATTAGATGACAGTAGTAACATTAACATTTGACAATTCAGAACGGTGCGGTTAAGTTACGACATACCTAAAAATTTCATGGCTAACCCTGAGGCTCTTTTTGAACGCACGATATTAAGAACAACAGAATAATCGGGCAAGTAATGGCAGAGTAAGTACTTTGTTATGGAGTTAAAGTGAAAGTGAAATATGGGCCATGAAAGGAGAAGATAAACGAAAAATATTAGCTATCGAGATAAATTATTTATGGAGGAGTATCCAGCTTAGAACAAATGCGCATTGAGAAAATCCGAAATCGAACATCAGAGGATTGAAAAAAAGAGGTCTGAAATGGTTTGGACACCTTCTTCGGATGCCAGATACCAGATAGCCCAAGCGAATACTCGTATGGAAACCCCCGAGAAGGAATAAGAAAGGACGTCCACGGCGCTCATGCAATGACGAAATTAGGGATGCAATGAGGGAGTGTAATTTAGATCCAAATCTAGTATACGATCGAGAAGGCTGGCGAAGACGATTAGGAATACATTTAGTTATGTGATTATAATTATAGTGATAAGCTGTACATAATTAATCCCAAATATATATACATTCACTAATATTCGGGTCATCGGTCTGTTTACATTAAAACTCAAATGTTCTTTCTCAATATTTCGTCAATTTATTAATGACATCTAAACAAAAACAATTAAAACGGTAAAATTTCAACTTGATCTTTTTCACCCGCATGTCTGCATAATATGTATGTGAAAATAAATCTCTCCTAATTTTTACGTTGGGTTCTTATCCGGCTGGAAAAAATGGAGTGGTAAGTATATACAAAAATCTATCTATACATTATGTTATTGTAACTAAAATAAATTCCCTGATTATCTCGGAATTAGACAAAAATATCTTACCCCTGAGCCATTTGTTCAGGTTTGGAAAGAAATGATAATACTTAGCTCATGACTCATGACTCATGACTTATCAGAGTGCTTTCAAATTTAAACAAAAATTATTTTTCTTTTCTTATGTTTGTTTTCTTATGCTGAAAATAATTTTGATGAAATTTTTTTTATATGTACAATGTATGTATTTAACGTTTGTGTTATTTCTACCATTTGTATTTTCTCTAATTCCAGAAACACCAAAATACACGTACAAAAGAAAGAAATAACTTTAAGAAAAAACTTATTTTACTAAGTTAGAAGAATATTTCGAACAGTAAAAGATGTGTTTCTGTTACGCTGTTAATAGTACCTACCACAGAATGTGGTATTTAACTGTACAAGAGAAAATTGAAATGGTTCTGGTATGTGGAGAAGTTGGCAGAAGTCTTGATAATGCTGTCAATCTCTACGCTCAGCTTTTCGGATAAAATTTGGCTACGTGCTTCATTTTCCCGTACTATCAAATAATTCACTACTGATGGAAGTGTTCAACCGAAAAAAGACCCGTCGAGCAACAGTCACCGGAGAAAATAATGAAGTCGTTCACTTAGCTGCAGTGGCTTTTAATTCTCATGTTAGCACAAGAGAAATAGCTAGCGATTCTGGATTATTCCACATCAGTGCTTGGATCCATATCATATGCCTTTATATCAAGATTTTCAATCAAGATTTTCTTGGCGGTGATTTCCAAAATCGGTAACTTTTTATCATTGGACATGTGAACAATTACAACAAAACCCCAATTTTTTCGTTACGTTTGTTTTCCGACGTGGCGTCTTTCATGAACAACGGAACGGTCAATCGACGCAATACACATTACTGGCGTGTTGAAAATCCGCACTGGCTTCGCCAGGTTGAGTACCAGCACCCTTGGACTGTCAAGGTGTGGTGTGAAATAATTGGGAACAAAGTTATCAGCCCCAACATTATTGCCACTTGAATGGGAAATGTACCCAGACATTTTGGAAAATGAACTGTCAGGACTACTTGAAGTAGTTAGTTTAGAAGTGCGACAGAACATGTGGTTTCAATATGATGGTTGTTGTCCAGCACACTATTCGGTGGCAACACGTGAAGTACTTGATCGTAATTTCAATGGTCGCTGGATCGGTAGAGCTGGTTCAGTAACTTGGCCTGGTAGATCACCAGATCTTACTTCGCCAGATTTATTTATATGGGTTTATCTCAAATGCACAGTATACAATAAAGTACCATCAGGAGCATATATATTTGAACGACAACAGTTTTCTATTGTATACTGGACCTTTAGATAGTTGTGATTGGTCTTGATACAGTTGACATATCAATAACATGCATTAAACTGTCACGTCCTTGTCAAATTCACAAGTCAAAAAATGGTGCATCTTACGGTTATGCAGAAACTAAAATTGTTAGTATGATTATCTTGGAATTAGACAAAAATATCTTACCCCTGAGCCATTTGTTCAGGTTTGGAAAGAAATGATAATCGTTGAGAGTCAAATCTGAGGAATAGGGCGAATGAGGCACTAATTCAAATCCCAATTCATGAATTTTTGCCATTATAATCGCAGACTGGTGGGCAGGTGCGTTATCCTGATGGAAAGCACTTTATTCTTTGCCAAATGACGTTTCTCTTTGATTTTGTTGCTTAATTGTTGCAACAAATTGGCATAATACTCTCTATTTATTGTTTTCCCATTTTCTAAGTAGTTGATGAAGATAATTCCATGAGAATCCTACATAGCTTTTCCTGCTGACAAAACCGTTTTTGCCTTCTTTGGTGGCGGAGAATCTTTTTTATCCATTGTTTGGATTGTTCTTTAGTTTCGGGAGGGTAATAGTGGACCCAAGTTTTATCGACGATAATTAAACGGTGTACAAAATCCTTCTGATTGCGGCGAAACACTCAAACGATTCAGTTTTTGCTCCGATACGAGCAACCGCGGCAACCAACGTGCCGATAATGTTTTCATTTACAATTCTTCAGTTAAAATTTTGTGGATCATTTGAGATACTTACAATGTCTGCTATCTCGTGCACTTTTACTCGACCGCCATCCAAGACAATACGGTGGATTTTTTCAATCTATCCGGAACAGTAACAGTTTTAAAAAATATCATACGGGCTTCATCATTTGTGCTCATACGACCACGCTTAAATTCGGCAACCCAGTTTTTAGCCGTTGAAAACGAAGGAGCGGATTGTAATAGTGTCGAATCCTGTTCTGCTTTGAATTCGGTTGGTGCTAAGCTTTTCAAATGAAAGTATTTTGTCACTGCTCTCAATTCCTTTTCCATTATTAGAAAATTACACGAGACGTTCACTTTGGCGTGCTGTAACTTTTTCCGCATTTAAAATAAAATTTAGTCGTGGCTATTTTGTTCTATTTCAAAAATTGTATCTTACGTACTGAAATACATGCGCTTCAAACGAACATGATTAATAGTTTCTCTTTTTGCTTGTACTAATTTAAGAAGAATTTAAAGTAAACAGTTATGTCGGCAAAAATATGACTATTTTTACTTTCGTAAAAGGCATCGGTCCAAAAATTTCTTGAATGCAGTATAGTGTATATAGCGGGTCTTCTTGAAATAAAAGCCAAAGTATGAAAAATGGAAAGATGTAATTATATAGAACATGAATCCAAAACATTTTTCCAAAATTCCCTGTCATAAGCGAGAAAAAAATGACAAAGATTTAAAAAAAAATGTCACGCCAATATGCGATCGACTATATCAGATTTGACAGAGCATGCCACGTAATCAAACTCTTACCATATCAAAACTTATACGAAATGCTATTTTTTAGCGTTTTTATAAACATAAACATTGCACGATGTAAATATAATAGCGGCATTCTGAATTCTTATATTTCTTACTTCTTGAAACAATATAAAAACATTCACGTAATACACATGAAATGATGTCAGTTCTAAAGGCCCACAAATTATTTTTAGTATGGTTTTTAAAATTAGTTTGTAAATGAATGTAACACACATCTTAATTTTGATTCACTTGAATATAAGCCGCTTGATTTGGTGCGAGGTTATTGACTTTAGCATACTTACCTATGTAAACATACACTGTAGCTTATGTGTGCATTTACTTTGAATTCATAGGCGGAACATGATACAATTTTCAGAGGTTTTTAGTTGGCGTCGTAATTTACACACTATATTTTGGATTCATATTCTATATAATTACATTTTTCCATTTTTCATACGTTGTCCTTTTATATCGAGGACACCTGTATATTAGGAGTTTGATAAGTCGAAAGTTACAAGATTTGCATATATGTATGAAGTTTTTGTTCCATACATATAACCTTACTTTACTTGTGACATTATTTTAATACTTGCTTCTCTGTTATTTATATTTTTAGTGTTATTTCTTTGGTATTTTCACTGAATCTTTTTCGGTGAGGTATCTTAATTGGCTTATACGTATGGGAATTTGCATATCTGCATTTGCATCCGCTTTACTAATCACAAAAGAGCTTGTTATTATTTGCGATGTTTTTTTTCAACATTTTTGAAAATTCTTTTTGAAATTTACATAATTTCATCGTGAGATTTGTGCATCGTTCTGCAGATGTTCAACTGGAATTGTTAATTATGTAAAATTTCAAGCATTATATGTATATACCAAAATTACGAAAAGTTTGAACTTTTTTTGCACCAAGAATTCTTATTTAATTTTTCTTCTACTCATTTTGTTTTTCTTTTATGAACTTATATCTTCATATTATCTGAGTGTAATAATAATTTGAATGTATTTATGTAAATTCCATGCTCCCAAAATCAATCAATATTAAAATTATTGTCAAAGGATTATTAGCCGTGTAATTTCTTTATAGTTAATGAAAAACTATTATATAAGTTACAGCTAATAGAGATATTATATTAAGTTAGTAGTAGATTAATAAATTAATCTATAAAATAATTATTTAAAAAATTATAAAAACCAATATATAGCGTGTAAATGAAATACGCTGACGTACGCTAATATATTGGATGTATTTTTAACTTTTAAATATCTCGAAAAAAAAGCAGTTCACGACAAAACCTCTAAGTTCAAAATTTAATAATTCAATGAAGGAAATACATTAGTGCTAGAATTAGACTATCTCTCCCTCCATGTAGGTGGGGTGGGGGTAACTTTCAAACTATAAACAGGAACAGGTACATTTTATTACATATTCGAATTCTACTGGAAAAAGTACTTAGAATTTGTCTGAAATTCTTCTTCAGTTCACGATAGAAGGCGCTGTAATCCATGAAATTCAATTTCTCGCACTGAGAACCTATGCATACGATTCTGCAATTCGTTTTCAATATAAAAAATACCATGAAAAATTACTTATCAAGAAACTACTATCATCATAACCCGGGAACGGGAGTCCTTCTTTACATACTTGGTCAACGCGATTTCCTTAGCTCATGACTTATCGGAGTGCTTTCAAATTTAAAAAAAAATTATTTTTCTTTTCTTATGTTTATTTTCTTATGCTGAAAATAATTTTGATGAAAATGTTTTTGTATGTATTTTTGTATGTATTTAACGTTTGTGTTATTTCTACCATTTGTATTTTCTCTAATTCCAGAAACACCAAAATACACGTACAAGAGAAAGAAATAACTTTAAGAAAAAACTAATTTTACTAAGTTAGAAGAATATTTCGAACAGTAAAAGATGTGTTTCTGTTACCCTCTTAATAGTACCTACCACAGAATGTGGTATTTAACTGTACAAGAGAAAATTGAAATGGTTCTGGTGTATGGAGAAGTTGGCAGAAGTCTTGATAATGCTGTCAATCTCTACGCTCAGCTTTCCGGATAAGATTCGGCTACGTGCTTCATTTTCCCGTACTATTAAATAATTCACTACTGATGGAAGTGTTCAACCGAAAAAAGACCCGTCGAGCAACAGTCACCGGAGAAAATAATGAAGTCGTTCACTTAGCTGCAGTGGCTTTTAATTCTCATGTTAGCACAAGAGAAATAGCTAGCGATTCTGGATTATTCCACATCAGTGCTTGGATCCATATCATATGCCTTTATATCAAGATTTTCAATCAAGATTTTCTTAGCGGTGATTTCCAAAATTGGGTAAGTTTTTATCATTGGACATGTGAACAATTACAACAAAACCCCAATTTTTTCGTTACGTTTGTTTTCCGACGTGGCGTCTTTCATAAACCACGGAACGGTTAATCGACGCAATACATATTACTGGAGTGTTGAAAATCCGCACTGGCTTCGCCAGGTTGAGTACCAGCACCCTTGCACTGTCAAGGTGTGGTGTGAAATAATTGGGAACAAAGTTATCAGCCCCCAAATTATTGCCACTTGAATAGGAAATGTACCCAGACATTTTGGAAAATGAACTGTCAGGACTACTTGAAGTAGTTAGTTTAGAAGTGCGACAGAACATGTGGTTTCAATATGATGGTTGTTGCCAGCACTCTATTCGGTGGCAACACGTGAAGTACTTGACCGTAATTTCAATGGCCGCCGGATCGGTAGAGCCGGTTCAGTAAATTGGCCTGGTAGATCACCAGATCTTACTTCGCCAGATTTATTTATATGGGTTTATCTCAAATGGACATTATACAATAAAGTACCATCAGGAGCATAGAAATTTGAACGACAACAGTTTTCTATTGTATACTGGACCTTTAGATAGTTGTGATTGGTCTTGATACAGTTGACATATCAATAACATGCAATTAAACTGTCACGTCCTTGTCAAATTCACAAGTCGAAAAATGGTGTATCTTACGGTTATGCAGAAACCAAAATTGTTATTATGTTGGAAAGTGGATATTCAAAATATTGATTACTTATTTTATTACGGTGTTCCGTTTTTAAAAATATTATGTTTGCGATTATTTATTATTAATGCGTTATGTTTTATTCGCATATAAAGTCAGTATCGCAAAATCAAAATAACTCGTAAAATGTGTATAGGGGTCGTTCAATTTTCCATGCTCCTAATGATACCAACAGCACGTGAAAATATCATTGAGCGAATCAGAAATGCTTGTGCCAAAATTCAAGAAGATATACTTCTTAGTTGTTTACACCATTTGATATTCGGATAAATTAAGTGCATTAGAGTCGAAGGCCATAATTTTGAGTTGAAAGATGATGAGGCGAGGGGAAGTCTAGCACTCGTGAACTGCTTACTTTTCGAGTTATTTGAAAGTCTCCATTTAAAAAATATACTAGGTAAATAGATATTCTAACCCAATACCTGTATTGGGTTAGAATAGTCACTTTCTCAGGTTATCAAATTAAATATTTGTGAGTGGTTTACGAGGGTCACCTTTTATATTTTTATAAAATCTGGCAAGAAAACAAAATTTTTGGGAACAAACTATTTTATTGTTTTTCAAAATAGTCGCCTTTATGGTCTATACACTTTTGCATGCGTATGAACCAGTTCTCAAAACATTTTTTTCACTCTGAAGGTTGTATCTCAGAAAAATGGTTTTCAAAGGGTTCGACTACTTCTTTAGGTGTTGAAAATCGCTGTCCACGCACTTTTTGTTTCACAGTTGGGAACACAAAGAAATCATTCGGCGACAAGTCAGGTGAATATGGACAATGAGACATTATTTCAACACTTTTTTCCTTCAAATAGTCAACTCTTGACGTGCTGTATGGGAACTTGCATTGTCGTGATGAAGAATAATGCGACGTTTTCGGTTGTTCTTCCTGATTTCGTCTATAACTTTTGGCAAACAAATTACTGTATACCATTTAGCGTTAACAGTTTTTCGATCCCCTAAAGGAATTGTTGCTATGTGTCCTGTACAGTCGAAGAAACAAGCGATAATTTTTTTGGAAGTGCTCCTTCCATGTACAACTTTTGTGGTTTCCGGTTCATACATGTTTCGTCACCTGTAACGATGTTGTATACGGATTTTGCGGTTCCTACGCCGAATTTTTTGCACATCTCTTTACACCAAATGACATGAGCTGCTTTCTTTGCTTCAGTCAAGTTATGTAGAATCCATCTGGAACATATTTTTTTTACAAATAAATTTCATGTAAAATCGAATGAATTGCTGTCTGCGATATGCCAAGAGATGCCTCTACCTCACTGTAAGTCACATGTCAATCGTGTTCTATCATTTTCCGCAGAGCATCGATGCTTTTTGGAATCACAACAGTTTTTGGTCGACCTTTACGTGATTCATCACTCACGCTTATCGCTCGAAAATCGCTCGAAATCCTGCAAAACAATTGTAAACTGTCTTCTCTGATGGTGGTTCATTACCAAAAGTTGACCGAAGCGATATAATGCATTCTTGTGGAGTTGGGCCTTTTTTATAATCGTAAAAAGTCATCAAATAATCTCCATTATTTTACAAACTCACTGTCTTAAAACCGTCACTGTCAACAAACTACCGACTCATTTTCTAAGCTATCGCGGATTTCTCATTGACAAATGTCAAACTTTAAGAATGTAATGATTACATATTGTCATGAATTTTTCCCCGAAGAAAAATTAAAGAAACAGTAAAAGACTATATATTTATGTACATTTTATTCCAGGAATATAATTAGAGATATTTTCTATTTTATTTAAATTTCGATTATAATGTGTATATTTGTCCACGTCTGTAGAATGTTCGAGGGTGGTCCTGATGTTTGAGGTTGCCGCCACTGCGGAAGTATATTGTCGTAGTCGCTCCTTTGATTTTGTTTTAGGGTTGGAGAGATCCATTTCCGTAGTGCAGCGTTAGAGATTTTCTATCCGTTAAACAGATAGGTTGAGATAAGTTTTTCTGAATAAAGACATCCTTTTTATTCAGTATATTATAGTTAATTTCGGTTTATGTTTGTAGTTGTGTTATTCTGATGTGTTAAAGTAATTCTCGATTGATTACGAGCTTCTGATACTTGTAATTTTTGATTGTGCGACCTATCTGAAATCTCTCTTTTAATATTTTTTTGTGAAGTGCGACGACTACATTAATTAATGTACGTGTATAGTTGCAAGTATATTTATATATATTAATTTAGCTATGTTATCTGTATATTGATTGAGCTCGTAAATTCAGTAAAAATTTTTGTTTATAATGTTTTATAGTCGGAAAAATCTTCAACATTTTATTTTTTTTAGCTAGTTTTTGCTCTTGGCTGGCTGTAGCTGTATTGAAGGTCAGGGAAATTTGGTGGGAATTTTATCATGTTATTAGAGCGCATGATTTTTGTCATTTTGTTTGAGTTGCGCGCTGACAGATAATTTTCTGTTTGACGTTTGAAGTTGTGGGTTAACGTAATTTAAAGTTTGAAAGTTTTTCCAACTATATGATTAGTTTTAATTTAGCTCGCGGTCACGTGAGGTTTTTTTTCTTGTATATCAGTCAATATTTATACAAGTTTTCCTCACGCTGTTGCATTATTTGTTGCTTCAGCACTTCTTTATACTCTATAAAGTCGATTTTTCTTTTTTTAAATTTTTATTACATGTTTGTTTTGTTAATGTTTGTTTTCTTTGCTAATACCTTTTATTTTATAACACATACCCTTTGAGGGTAACCCTGAAGGCTGTACTGACTAGAGTGAAACTGGGCAAGCTACTTTGTATTGTGGGCCAATTTAAATAATTTATCAACTTCACAATACATAACAATATGTCAAAAGCACTATCTGGTGGTCGATTGTGTCGATATAAAAGGTGTCCCTCGTACAAACGTTTAATTAATAATTTAATATTACATGGTAAAACAGATGAAAAGAAATATTCTGCTTGAAAATAGAAGAAATTTAATAAATTAACAATTTTTAAAAATTTTACTTAAAAATATCATTAATAATTTTCAAATCACACCAACTTTAAAATCACAGACTACTGTATAATACTTTCAAAAAGAATTTAATTACCGTGTATATTTATGAAGTTAATATTTACCTTGCCAAAATTTATTTTGCTCCTTTTAGAGAAGCTAATAGTCACTGTAATGCATAAATGAATAAAGAGATAAACTTTACTCAAATAGAATCTATTAGTATTTTTGTCTAACAATCCATTTTATTCATTTGCTTCTGAAATTCTGGGTCTAACGTAAACTTCCTTATTGGAGGTCTCATGATCCTAACTTTCAGTATTGCATGTGTTGGTTGAACTTGGAACGTAAATATTTAAAGAGCTTCTTCATTTAATGCTTGATGTAACTGTTTTAATACTACAAGTTTTGGGTGTAATGGTAGTGATAAATTTGAATTAATAAACGGTTCATTTCTGATGTTACTGCCCCACTCCATATAGTAAACGCAAAACATCTTCGTGTAGCCGTAATCAAAAAGTATCCCTATAACTTTAAGGTCTATATGTAATCATTAAATGCAAATCTTGTGATATATGATCTAGCGGCAACCCAACGTTAACCTAATTTTTCATAATAAGATAGGAACAGAGAAACATATTTATAGTCGCTGCGAAGTAGGGCATTCTCTAAATTTGCCAGAATTCATTGAAAAAGATCTTTTAATTGTTGACTGATAGCAATTGCAATATATTAGTAAGCCTTCTTCGAAGAAATAAGAAATTAATTTCTTTATTACCATACATATACTACCGCTCGAAAGTATTTGGGCGCTCTTGCTTTTCGCACGATTCATTTGTACTATATTCAACAAATACATTTCATTACTACTAAATAGTTCTTAGATACGTACTTTAAAACTAATGAAATAATGATTATCATATTATTTGCCCCAATCCGATAATCCTTATTTCTTTGTAAAATGATACATACGAGGATTGTCTTTTAAATTTTGCATATAGAGTTGAAGGAAAACAGTAGATAGATTTTAAAGACTTTATTGCTTTTCGAAGTATTCTCCAAGAATATGAATGCACTTTTGCATGCCCTGGAACCAACTTTGGAAGCAGTTATTCCACTCGTTTGTTGGTACAGTCAAAATTGTGTTTTTGAAGGCATCGACTGCTCTTTCTGAAGACTGGAAATTTTGACAACGCAGTCCGTTCTTGATTTTCGGAAAGGTGAAGAAATAGCTGGGACTTAGGTCGGCACTGTACGGAGGATGGTCTAACAATTCGACGTTTTTTTGAGTTAAAAATTCAATTGTCTCGCGAGCTGTGTGTGAACTTGCATTGTCTTGGTAGAGGATGATTCGTCGTTGTGGGTTGGTTTCTTGGAGCTCAGCGATGACTTTCGGCACACAAATGGTTGTATATCAATCGGCAGTAACAGTTCCTTGATCTTGTAGAGAAATTGGTATTACATGACCTACTTTCGGGACAAATATTGCGATCATCTTTTTCGAGACACTTCCTGAGTCTTTTAAATCCCCGATGATGCCTCAATTTTGCCATATGTCATATGTCGATCTTCGTTGATGAGCTTGCGGACAATATCTACGTTTTCCTGAGTGACTGCCATTTTTGGTGCACCTGCTCTTGGATTGTCGCTAAGGCTAATATCCACGTTTGAATTCTCCATACCAACGAGAAATTGTTGACTGATGTGGTGCTTCATTACGGAAAACAGAAATCAACTCGGCGAGGCATTCTTGCTGAGATAGTTGTCTTCGAAAATTATAAAAGATTATTGCGCGAAAATTTTTGGGGTTTAATTACATTTTTTGACTACACGTATTGTACTGAAACTTTGTATTTAGGCTAACTAAAGAGGAGGTTCATTTTTACTACTGACATTTGATTAGTAGCGTCCTATATGTTCCAATATGCAAAACATAAAAGACATCCCTCGTATATAGGGTTGAGTATTTACTTTACACATCTATAGTCAAATGACGATGACATACGAATTAGATTTCAAGAAAACGAACTTCAGATGTGATTTCGTTATTCGCAGAGCAATACTAATAGTCTTGGACTTCTATTCAAATCGTTGGACGTAGTTTTCTTCTTTTCGTATAGTCACAAAGCCTTCGACACGAATATGACACACCTTATGTAGTACATGTGGTGAAATATGCTTCTTACAGGCATTTGAGTATATCATATTTTTCGCATTTTCACCATAAATTTACCACAGATGTCGCATCACAACGACGAGAGATACTGTGTTCATACAAACGACTGTACTTTTTCTGTTGTACCTAGTAAAGTAATACTAAATTTTTTGACAAAACGCACTTATTTATAATTTTTTAAAGCATTCTTCCCCACAGTCTATCAATGCACCTTTACATTTGTGAAAACAAATCTGTAAAACTTTTTTTTGTCCAACCTTTCCGCGTTATGTTGTTTATGTGATTTTTAATTGCACCAACCGCTTTTTCAGCTGACGTAAAATGTAAACCTTATAATTCTTCGAATGTTTCTGAGCTTCCCAGCTTGAACCACGTTATTGCATCCTTCTAGGCAAAGAACGAAGCAGTGCCAAGGACGCGGTTCCAGTCCGGAATCCCAGCGGCAATCATAGACAACCATCGCGGAAGCCTACAAGCTTACAGTTCATCCTCTATTCGTGGCAACAAAAAGAAGTAATAGGTGTCAGGTGTGGATTAAACAATAACCGATCCATTATTTTAATGTTTTGGGCATTTAAATACTCAACCCATCGAGCAACAAAGTGGGCCTTAACGTTATCGTGATGTAAAGGGATCCTTTCTCTTGAATGTTTTTCGCTAACACCTGGGAAACTTGAGGCAAACATACTGTAGCATACCATCTTGCATTCACAGTTGATGGTCCTCCATTGTTATAGTGAAAGCATGTCTAACAAATGTGGGGACTTTATCTCTGTTTCAACTTTTTTTTTCCAAAAATTTTTCTTGAAACCGATTCATTTCCAAAGATCTAAACTGTCGATTGTTGCTTTTTTCGGAAGTTAAAGTTTTATTACCTATAATAATATTGTATACTAGATGAAACAATACACTGGTAAAGAGATCTAGTGTAGATCACTATCTCACACGATATCATATGTTTTATTTTTGAACTGCAGTCAAATTGTGGATTCCAATGGGAACAAAGCTTATGTAACTTCAAATGTTCATATAAAATGGTGTTAATTACTTTCACCCCAATCTATTCGTATCTCTTTATTAATTCTTTCAGCCAAATCTTGCAAATTTCTAGGTCGGGTAAGATACACTTTCTATTTTAGATAGCCCCACAAGAAGTAATCTAGTGGATATAGAACGGGAAAACGTGCGGGCTATTCAATTTCGTCTCTCCTTCCAATCCATCTGTGCGCAAAAGTTTGATCTAATCGATTTCGAATACCATCAAACGTTAAGCTTTCTAGGGTGTTGCGTATACCCTTATATCTTATATCTAGTAAGGATTACTCTGTGTCCAATACCGACAGTTATGGCTATGAATAATACCGTTCAAATAAAAGGTTGCCTCATTCGAAAATACTATATTATTTACAAAATTGTTATCACGATTATAAATGTTCATCATTGATTTACAAATCTCTTGCTTTCTGTCGAAATCGCCGTCAGAGTTCTTGAACGAGCCGAATTTTATAAGGATGCTATTTTTCTGTTTTAAGAATTCTTCCTACTGAATGATGACTATAATATCATGCTTTTGCGCCAGCTCGTTTGTAAATAAATCGAGATTTTCCTCTATAGATATGGCAATATCTTGCGTTTTAATATCATTTGTAGCAGAATTTGTACGGCAAATTCTTAGCAAATTGTGAACACCGCCATTTACGTTGTACCTTCTTGAAGTTTTGGTAATAACAGAACGCGAAATTGGTTACCAATTGGGTGTATAATATTAAAAGAGTTCTCGTTCTATCACCAAAACCAATCACCATTAATATTTGTATTGATTCGCTTTCGTTTTTTTATAATTTTTATAATTCAGCCATTATTGACAGACAACAATTATTTAATGACACTTTTAAATGCCACAAATTACCTATGGTCTGTTCACCGAACGGAGTGATCACGACACAAGCGCGTGTTAAACCGGTGTTAAACGAGAGAATGAAAGTAGATGTCGCTGTACTCGTGTTATGTTTTGACAGTTGAGAAAGCAAGGAAATTATTTATTAATAGTTATTTATGTATTAAGGGCATAATTAGGAGGTTATGGCACGAGGGAAAGTTTAAAGCCAGACGAAGGAGAGCTTTTAATTCCCGGAGGGCAATAATCGGCAATTATGCCCGTGGTACATACAGCGTTTTATTCGATTTTAGTTTCCAAAACATTAATCAGATACTATTTTTACGACAAGTGCCAACAAATATATTGTATATTGCTTTGTACAACAAATATGTTGCTTTACGTCCTAAATATGTCAAAATTGACAGTTTGTTTCTGTCATATCATAATGGCAATTGTAGTTCGCAGCCGGTGGGGAAAAATACTTTCGAAAAAATGCCAAGAATGATTGCCGAGTTTCTGAAATTACCCAACGCAAATAAATATACGGGACATTGTTTCCGCAGAAGTGCTGCAATTATGCTAGCGGAAAGCGGCAGTGACACAAGAACGTTGAAGCAATTGGGTAGTTAGCGATCGGATAAGGTAGCTGAATCTTACTTTGAAAATTCTCTGCATAACAAAAAAAATAGCTCAGAATATCTGTGGGGGAGCTTCGGTAATCATATCAGAGGCTAATGAAGGACCTATTAGTTTAGGCGATAGTTTGCGCCAAGTTACATTAACTAATCCAAGCAATTGTACTTTTAATTTTTACGAATAATGTTGCAGAAAATAATGTATTATTTTCCTTGATGTTAATAAATGTTATATATTGACGTTTGTTTGAATTATTAGTTCACTTGCTGCCTAGCAATTTTTGATTGATCTGTGCCATAAAGACATTTTTATGCCCGCATTTGGGGGCTATAATAGTTATTTAAGTAATAAGGCGGGTAAGTAACATTTACTAGTCGAGGACTAGTTTGCGTCCGAGGGCTTGCCCGAGGACTTGCAATAGAGTTCGAGACTGGTAAATGTTACCTCCCGAATTGCTTATCACATTTTTCCCAATCCCCAGACAATAAAATCCTCAAAAATTAAATGTAATCATGATAAACAGTAACGGTGAACAACCTCGGAATTTAATAAATTAGACATTAAGTGTTGCTGATAAAGTAGGTGATAATAACATTGAATTATCAAGAAATATAAATAAATATCCCAATTTTGTTAATAATGTTACTAATTGTACAAACTGTAATATTACCATAAATATAAATTAATAGAACACGTGTTTTGATGCACTTTTTTTCCCTAAAGGACGTAATTATAGTTATTTATGTACCTAGGTTCGTAAGTACAGTTTTATGGTCGAGAATACGATTGCAAACCGAGACCCGTAGGGTCGAGGTTTGCATGTATTCGAGACCATGAAAGTGTACTGTACGAACCGTGGTGCATATGAGATTTTTCGTCATACCTACGTTTTTTTAAATAGACGAATTTGAATGATTTTCCACTTTACTTTTACTATATGTATACACATTAGTCACATTACTCATTAGAGTCATTAGTAACATCAAGTCAGGAATATTTGTCGTATCTATGGTAACCATTTTTGTGTCGATATAAATTTATATTTTTGATAAATGTCAAAGTATATGCAATAGATTTTCAAAAGTTTTTCTTTCTAAATAAAATTTATAAACATGAATCAAATAGAGATGGATGCTATTATAGCTTGTACTGAGATTTTGCCGGAGAAATCTACAAACAGATACAATGAAACCTATAAAATGTTCAAAGATTGGTGTCACCAGAGGTATGTGGAGAGTATTTCAGAAAGTGTAATGCTGCCATATTTTCGTCATAGATCTAGAATCTATGATTTATGGTGTGAATACTCCATGTTAAAAACTACCATATTTATTAACGAAAATGAAGATATTTCAAAATATCCTAAATTGAAAGGATTTTTGAAGCGTAAAAATGATGGTTTTAAGACTAAAAAGTCTAGTATCTTTACAAGAGAGGAAATGAATAAATTTCTTATTGAAGCTTCCGACGATACATATTTGTTGATGAAGGTAAGTTTACAGAATGATTCTTTTTAATTCGTGTTCATTCTATACTAATTTTTTGCAGGTTGTTATGATTATGGGAATTGCTGGGGCTTGTAGGAAAGATGAACTAGTTAAAATGAAAATTCAAGATGTGGAAAATAAAAATGATGTAATAATAATTAAAGTACCGGATACTAAAAATGGATTAAAACGTTCTTTTATAATTATTGCGAAGGAAGAATATCCAATTAATTTTATGCTAATTATTAAAAAATACATTGGTCTGAGATTAGAAAATATTAGCAAAGATAGATTTTTCTTAAAGTACAGTTTTGGTAAATGTCGAAATCAGCCTGTAGGAAAAATCACTCTCGCAAAAATTCCTAGCCAAATAGCAAAATACTTGTCGTTGGAGAACCCCACTACCTACACCAGACATTCCTTTCGAAGGACCTCGGCAACATTATTAGCCGATTTAGGAATTGATGTTCTTGGTCTGAAAAGACACGGCGGATGGAAATCTGCTACCGTGGCAGAAAGCTATGTTTCCGATTCAATGATAAATAAAGTACAGATAGCTGACCGAATTTTATATAAACAAAATATTACAGAGGCTGTTTGCTCAACTGTGATACAGAAAAATGAGAAGAAAGTTAATGATTCCATTAGGAATCCAACCATTAATAATGTTGACATTATTGAAAATATAAACTTGCCTAGTAAGAAAGAAGACTCTATCGTTCAGATAGCTAATTGTTCTAATTGTTCGTTTACATTTAATATTACAAAATCATAAGTTTTTGTACAAGATTCTATTTTTCCTAGTTATGTTAATTAATCATGTTTGAAATAAATTTGTCACAAATTTTCTAATATTGCTATTATGTCCCTAGGGTCGTAATAAATATTACAGCCCGCTACCATAGCAACTGTCAATACGGTATGTAAAGTGTCACTTACGTTTCAAAAAAAGGTGTCATAATTGTTTACTTACGCAGTAGGTGTGACGAAAAATTACTTACGCCCCGTTGTCATAGCAATCACAGTCATTTCAGTAAAACCAACTTACGTCTATAGAAACAATGTACAAAGAATTCAAATAAATTTTACCTCAAAGTAGCCCTTGGAAATTATGATTATGTTACTAATTTTAATAGGAATTTTGTTGGTTATGAGATGAGATATTTGATTGAAATGACAAATGTCAAAATAATAAAACGAACATTTTTAAGTGAATGAAATATGTTTATTTCCAACAAACAAGCAAAATTTTATAAAAATTGTTCAAAGTGTCCACCACCTTGTTCGAAACATTTCTCACATCTTCTTCTAATGGAGGAAAAAGTGTTTTGTAGTATCGCATTGTCAATTCCATTAATTCTTTCAGCAATTCTGATTTGAAGGCCTGCAAGATCAGGTATCTGTACTTGATAAATTGAGTTCTTTAAGAATGGCCATAAAAAGAAATCACATGGGGTAATGTCACAAGATCTTGGTGGAAATTCATGTTCAGTGTTTAAACTTATCAACCGATTTTGAAAAAATTGCTGCAGAATATTAATTGTTTCACCTGCTGTGTGTGCTCTAGCTCCGTCTTGTTGAAAGTAACCCTGTGTTATTTCTTCGTCGTCAAGCTGTTCGATAAATGGCATAATAATTTCTTGTCGATACCTTTCATTGGAAATAAATGTAAGTCCTTTTTCAAAATTGTATGACATGTGCCAATTGACACACCCACTTGTTGTGATAATGCTCGTACGGAAGTTCTTGGTGCATTATTTATAATTTCTCTTACATTATTAACTAGCTCTTCTGTACGCTTTTTCGCCCGACCTGCGCCTTCTTTCTGTTTAACACTCCCTGTTTCTCTGAAAACCATAACGGAATGTGTCACTGTGTGCCGAAAACTGTCATAATCAAAGATGACGTTAGGGAACTCATTTCTAAATTCTTCTAAACAATCTTGAAGAGAATACTGCCATTGTTTGTCAATCTTACGTCCGTTTCGAAAATAAGATTCTAGCATGAATGATTTGTGTTGTATAGTAAAAACCATGTTAAATCAATTTTAAATTACAAAGCAATTTTTGTCAACTATGCATCTGTCTAATTGACAACTAATGCAAATTTAAATTATTAATAATCATACGTTTTTAAAGGAATGGCCTACTAGAGGCAAAGCTTATTTGAACGCTTTTTATTAATGGTATGCTTACTATAAGGGGAGTGGGAAAAGAATATTATGATTCTAAAATCGAATAAAATAATTTTTCATAAGCCATAATGTGCAATTTCTTCTTTCTTGCAATTTCGCGTTGTTTTAAGTATCCTAAAATGGTGAAATTCCTGTAGAGGAGATATTTTTGTATTTCTCTGCTAAAGTAGTATTATGAATGTTACAGCTTAAATTTCTTTATATGTATATGAACGTAACCTATTTATAGACATGAAGAATTGAAAGAATTATGTTCAGCACTTGTTATCAAGCATGGGGGAAGGAAAAGGCAGGCAATAATAACGTTAACGAGAAAATATTGAGGCTTCCAAATATTGATAAATTCTCATCCTCCGAAGATAAATAAATAGGGTACTATACATTGTAGATACAAAACATGAAATAATTTGTCATTTATACACAAAGAAAATTGTAGTACTCCAAATTTAGGCATGCATATTGAATAAGTGTTAAATTGTTGCAAATCAAGTGCCCAAATGTACATAGGTACTTTACTGAGCACACACTTTTTCCATATGTAAAGATATTTACAAAATATGAATGTTGAATACAAGTAAAGCACCATTATGAGCGAATTTTGTTATCTTTGGGTTTGTTGAATTTAAAAAGTTGATCTAATAATTTATTCAGCATTTTCTAGTAATTACATGTGTGAATATTTATTTAACTAATATGTTACATGTACACTGTGTGTTTTACCTAATTTTGTTTATTATTCAAAGGAAACAGACAATAAATTTAAAAAAAAACAAATAAATACATCTATCTACTGAAGTATCTACTATAAACACCTGATTGTGATATTCTTGCTGCTTCTGCTGTGTATTCAACAATTCTTATTTTTTGTTCATCTGGCTGTTGTAATTTGCGTATTTTGTATATATTTAATACGGATTATTTTTTATTTGCAGAAAAATGCTTGCTTTTACGCTTTTTCGGTGGTGATTCTGCCATTTTTAATAAAATTAATTTAATATTAGCACCAATGATCGATGGCACGCTATGTGCTACCTAAGTATAGCAAGACTAATTTTACAATAAAAAATAAAATGCAAATAGTTTCAAAATCATGGTAAAATCCTAAGTAAACAACATAGGATATGTCGCTAAATCGCTGAAATTTCAATCGTTTGTAACTGACTTTTCTTTAATTTTAGCCAGCCAATCAAAGAGCTAGTTTTTGTGGTCACGAACTCACCACGCATTTTTTGCAGTTTTTCTGTTGAGCGAACAGACTATAGAACTTGTCATAAAATTTAATAAGATAAGATTGTAATATTCACCTTAACTTGTACCTTGTATTCACCTTAAATTGTAAGTACTTACATTTTGAACTGTAAAGGTTTTTATTTGAACGATCATACCTAAGTATCAAGCAATAGCGAGAAATAAATATTCTAAAAATTCTGATACTTTAGATCCCATCTGTTATAGTTTGTTGAAATCGTGTTATCGAGGTGATTTCCAAATTGAAAAAAAATAAGGTATTCAATTTAAAAAAGTATAATTTTAGTAGCAGGTTACGTTTTTATTGAACACTCTGTATATATAAAAATACTTTAAATTCTGGATCTTTATCCCTAATTTTCGTGTCTAAAATTTTATTACAATATCCTTTTTAATCTAACGGATATTTACATTTGCCCATCACTGTATGTACATGGAATAAAATATTCAGATTCAAATTATTTAAAAGTAATACATAAATATGCAATGGCGGGTAGTAATGTATGTAGGTGTAATATATAAAGCAACTACTGCATATGTTCTACTAGAATTACTAAAAACAAAAAAATACATTCATTCAGCTTTTTTTAAAAATACGTTATATGCAAATTCGTAAATGTTTGAAGTATAAAATGTAATTAATATAATCACCTATATATACAACATTATTTACAAACTATAATTTCATTCTTATTGGGAAGTCCATGCCAAAACATGCCTATTATACATCAGACGTATAAAAATATAGAAATCTTGCGAGAAACAGTGGGACGAATATGGACGAAATTGTTAAATTCTATTATTTATTCACAAACCTTTGTTACGCTGTAAATTGTTTGATATTGCTCGATTGATGATTATTAATGTTAATAACAAAACTCTTCTTTCATTACTTTAAATGGTCCACAGTTTGAAATCTCACTAGAAATCGCAATAAAATACCTATAAATGTAACTTTTGACATCTAAAATTTTTGAGGATATATAAAATTAAGCCTTTTCTTCAGAGATTTCCCTTCCCGATTTCTTATTTAATATGCATCTTCTATGGTTTATATTAATCGAAAATATGTTTTATAACGCTGTAATACTTTGATGATATGAATATAAAGAAGATCTGGTTATGGCTAGCAAGACATACATCCATGTTCAAGGTTGTTCAAACTAAGGTAACAGCAGAGACCAACGTCATTGAAAATTCAATCCGATTTTTTATCCTTATCTTTGATTGAAAATATGTACTCCTTTCATCCTTATCGTACAGTTGGACAGTCATTTGAAGAGGGCACTGTAATCGTATAATTTCGTGTTTAATCGCTATCAATCGTGTAAGTTCGGAGTATAATTTTGAAATTTTCTACAATTTCAATTTTATTGGTTATGTTATGTTCCATATCGTTCTGAATTATAATACAATATGGCGATTTGAATTGAGTTATTGTAATATTTATTATTGTACAATCAAGTATTAACCAGGTCAGTTTTTTTTCTGTACTAGGTATAGTGTTTTTTTGCTATTGAAAAAGTAAGTTGGATTTACAAGAAATTTCATATTGTTTTACTCAAAAATGCTTTGTTTGCCCAAAATTAATAAGTTCTTAAAGAAATATTTAATTACTCTCACTGACGCTTTTAATTATGCTACAAGTACATTTTCTTTTAGGAATATAAATTATTTGGAAATGACGTTGAAATTTTGTATATCGTGTGCGGCAAAGGCGATAATCGATGTGGAAAAATTACATTATTTTCCACACGAAATCCTTAAAAATCAGTAATAAATGAATATATAATAAAACAACTAATATTTAGGCATCCATGTTTTTGATCCAAGACTTGGTTTGGAAGTAATGGGTTTAAAATTTGTCATAGGAAGTATTAGGAATTTAAGAATATGTGTTACACATTTTACTCCGGAGCTGTACCATCCTTACATCTAGCACGAATAATCATGTCAACATCAAAAAGTTCTGAATCTCAACTGTAAGAAGAAACATATATTCCACAAAAATTACCATTGCAAGTAATAGAAAATACATCGGTACTTGATTGCAGTTTACCTACAGTACCTGTAGAACACCTATTTACAATTCAGTTTGTGTCTTATTACCCATCAGCAAGTAAATAGATCAAGCACATCAACAGCAAAAAGAAAGAAAATGGAAAAGCATTAGTGAATGCAATAAGGACATAACATGAGCACATTTGAAAACTAAAATCAATATGCACAAAAAAATGGCTGTACAATAAAAATATATCTAAATTAAACTTAAATGAGTCTTCAATGATCAAAGATATATTTAAAGGTAAATTATTCTTCCTCTTTTTTTATCTGTCTTATTATTTTATTTATTCGACAGGAATCAAGTGCACATCCATTACTATTTTCTCAACTGCGTTGTGCGAAGCATCTTCCAAAAGGCAGGAGATGAACAGTAAAAGACAAGGTATTGGCTTAATAATTGAATTAGATTTTTCGCGGATGTCTTACACACAGCATTACCATTTTATTTGATAATAAAATAATATTGTATATTATTTTAGTACAGTGCCATCTTCAATTGACTGCTCAATTATGGAAGAAGGACGTCATGATCTTTCATTTCACTAGGACAAATTTTTGTTACAGTTCTCGCCAGAGAAAACGGGACACTTTTTTTTAACTATTATAAATAAGTCAAGATTACAGCTATTGATATGATTTGAAATTAGTAATAGATGAAAAATATTATGTATTTGTCAATTTGACAGTATTCAAACTTCAAACAATTAATAATGGGCTCACACTCTTAAGTAATATTTATTTAAACGACGAAAAGTAAAAAAGACCTTTAGTGAACATTGTAATAACTTAAATCTATTAACTTAAATCTATTAACTTCAATCTATTATTAAATTAATTAATTATTATTAAATTAAATTAAAATTAATATTTTGTAAGAGCACCTTCAGCCTCTATCACAGCATTAATTCTTTCAGGCATTGATCTTATTAAATTAATGACGTAATTTTCAGGTATTTCTTCCCAGGCTGTTTGTACTATTTGAAGTAATTGCTCATTGTTATGCACCTGAAGATTTTGTTTATTAATACGTCTTGCCATTAAACCCCATACGTTTTCTATCACATTTAAATCTCCACTATAACTAGGAAAATCCATACAGGTCACGTTGTTTGTATTAAACCACTGTTTCGTTGCTGCGGAGGTATGAACAGGACAGTTGTCTTGCAAAAACATGAAATTCCTATCAGGATAAGATTGTGTGACGGTTGGGATCATCACATTATTAAGAATATTTATATATTCTTCACTGTTAAGTCGATTTCGGATATGGTGCACAACTCCGAGACCTCGCGATGATAACCATCCCCAAACATTGACAGAAAAACGAGGATTCCTTTTAATTTTATTTATATATTTATCATCAAAACGTGTACCTGTTGGCCGGTAAACTTTTACTTGTCCATTGTACGACGACTGAAATATTTTTTCGTCCGAAAATATTACTTTATCCCAAGCGTCATATCCCATGTGCTGCAGAGCGAAGCCGATTCTTTGTTCTTTCGAAGCAGGAGTTAAAAGAGTTTTGTTCACTGCTCCACGTGAATGTAAACCGGCATTCCTCATTCGTCGGGATCCTGTTCTAATAGATCCAGGAAAACCTGTATTTCTTATTGCCTCTCTTACGGCGTCGAAAGGGTTTCTATGCATATGTGCAACTAAGGCTTCATCTTGATATACATCAGATATTTTTCTTGCTCCTGTACCGACGGATCTCGAAAGACTTCTTTCTTCTCTCCATTTCCTATATATTCTGCTTACTGTACTCTTACCTATTCCAAATTCATCTGCAACACTTCTCATCGACCATCCTTCTTCTATATTAGTGCAAATTCTTGCTTTACATACTATATTAATGTGAGGCATATTAATATTTTCAACGTAAATAAACACTATGCATTGATAAAATTTGACATTAATGACATATGTAATGACAAGAAAATTAATTCATTCAATGTTATATGAAAATACTTAATTACACAACTAAAATTTAGCCAAAATCGCAATAAGACGCGTTCCTTTCTCTGGCGAGGACTGTATATAGTTGCCGGGCTCGTTGGTCTCTGGCTAACAGTAACTGGTAATATAACGATTTTTTTCTATCATCCTGCGTACGATCGAAATATTTTTGAGTGATAGCTATCTTGGAAGCCCTATTGGTAATTTATTTAACGTAATTCACCATTTCGATAGACTTTATTTAGTCCATTGGAACATTCTTGATGGTTTAATTCACGCCTAAAGTTACAGAAAATTGCCGATCTAATTTGCCCGTTTAAGATTTTTAGTCTAGAATTTATACTAGCAGATTGAGAAATAGACATGATACTGTGAATATCTAAAAAAAGGATATCAGAAAAACTGCTACAATGTTTTTTCGATCTATGATTGTATTGTTAAGCTCGCTGAACTTGAAATATGTTAATAATACTTCGGTGGGTTTTTTTCTTGTTGGCACTTTATAGGTCTAATAAAACAATTGATGTTTCAAAATTACGGGTGTGTTTATTTATCTTTACCGATTTTTTTTTCCTGTTTCAATGGTACAAATCTACTAAAATAGAATTACTTTTTTACACAATGATGTTAAAGTTTCAGATATGTTAGATATTATATTGTTGTTTGAGTACCAGTTTCTTGATGTGTGTCATACTTATCGTAATCGAAGCTTCCAAAATATATGTGTGTATGTATCACAACGGAACATTCTTAAATTATAAATTATACACAAATTATTGTAGACGCTACTGGATATAAATAATAAGTTAAAATTATTACATTCTCGTTATAATGTTATTTGAAGTTGGTGTGTCGCATAAATGTGTATGTTCTCTTGAAGATATAAGGAAATTCATACTTTTAGGTTAATGGTGTGTATGTATGTGTGTGTGTGTGTGTGTTTATGCTTTGGCAAGATGTCAATCAATACTTGATTATGTTGTAGTATATATAGCTTAAGTTGCTGATATCGCTTCTGTTATTGATGCAGTTAATGTTTTTTTTAATGTGTATGATTTCTTTGATTTCTCGTTTTTTTGTGTTAGTTTCTCTTTCTATAATTTCGGTACTGTCATAGTCAAAATGATGGTCCAGCTCAATTCTATGGGAGGCTAGAGATGTTTTATTAGTTTTAGAGTATTTATAGGCCTGTAATCGTTTGTTTAGATATTGTTTGGTTTGTCCGATATAGCATCCATTGCAGTCGTTGCATGAGATCCTGTATACGGTGTGGGTCCGTTTGCTGTTATCTATTTTTGGTTTGAAGTTTGAGTAATATTTCTTCATAGTATTATTAAGTTTTTATATTGTATTGTTTTAAGGATATATAAAGCGCCAAAAAAACTACCAAAGTATTATATATATATATATATATATATATATACAGGTGTCCAGAAACTCTCCTGACAAACGAAGATCGGAGTTTCCTCAGATAATTTTAAGACAATTAAACCCAAATTCACTTAATCCGAAAATGCTTCCTAAGGGAGCTAGAGTTCTTTGAAGATGGCGCCTTGTATTTATTTTTTTTTAAATTCCTCCAGAACGCTTCTATTTAGAAAAACAAAAACTGGTATGCTTATTTATGCTCCAGAGATGAATCGATTCCATCAATTGCGAATTTCTAGTACCGGTCATAGGCGTCTGTTTTGGGTAGGTCAACGGTTATTTTAAGGCATAACTTTTTTGTCTTTAACTTTTAAGCATTTGTGATACTAGATTATTAAATTTTCAGGTATTTCAGTACTAAAAGGTACTCTTACTTTAAGTCGGTAGGATACACCGTTTTCTAGAAAAATCGATTTGTAAATTTTTCGTTTTTTCTTCATTAAAGTTCAATTTTTTATTTTTTGCAATAGTTAGCTCTGAACTGCCAACAGAAGTAAAACCTACGTTTTTCATTGTCAAATTGTTGTCAGTTCGCGAAGTTTATCTTTTCATTTTTTACTTTGTGTTATTCAAACACAACGATATCAATTTAAAAAAAAATGGTTTTTACTAATGAGGAATACGCCGATATGCATTTAGTTTATGGCGAAATGAGGTGTAACGCTCGAGCGGCGCAACGTAGATACGCTGAAAAATTTCCCAATCGTCAGCATCCCACTCACTCAACATTTACAGCTCTTCATCAACGAAAAGAGAAACAGGTTCAGTGGTCCCAAAAAATAATGAAACAGGGAGACATAATGATGTAACAGCAGAACATGAAGATGTTATTTTAATGGAAGTTGAGGAAAATCCAGAAATTAGCGTTCGAAGACTATCTGCCATGTACCCCACAATTTCAAAATCTTTTGTAGGAAATATCTTACACAAAGCAAATTTATATCCTTTTCATTTTACAAAGGTGCAAGCACTGCTAGAAGGAGATTTTCCTGCTCGCGTAGAATTCGCTAGATGGTTACAAAATCAGAAAAATCAAGATGAAGATTTCTTCAGGAACATTTTGTTGGTGACGAAGCTACATTCTCAAAAAATGGAATTTTTAATGTACATAATGCACGTTATTATTCGTACGTTGTTGACAATCCCCACGTTGTTCAAGAATTTAAGCATCAGCATAGGTTTAGCATAAACGTCTGGATAGGAGTAGTTGACGATTATCTACTTGGACCTGTGGAATTACCTGCTCGTTTAAATGGTGCTGATTACTTACATTTCCTGCAAAATATTTTACCTGATTTGTTAGATGAGGTGCGTTTATATATTCGGCAAAACTTATGGTTTCTACAGGACGGCTGTCCGGCCCACTTTAGCAGGAATGTACGAGACTTTCTAGATAATAACTACGAAGACCATTGGATTGGAAGAGGCGGTCCAGTTGCTTGGCCAGCAAGGTCGCCGGATTTGAATCCTTGCGATTATTGTGTTTGGGGATACATAAAAGCATTTGTTTATTCCGTTCCGATACAAAATCGCGCACAACTCTGGCTAAGGATACAAGATGCTTGCAACGAATTTAGAAATAACTTTGGAATTTTTGCAAGAATTCGGCGTTCTCTAAGCAAAAGGGTAAACTTATGCATAGAGACTAATGGTCATCACATGGAGCAACTTTTGTAACAATCTACCTTTGATACTTTTTTTGTTAGTTTCGTTCCATTGTAATAAATAATTTGTTTTTAATTTATTAAATTAATTTTCATCCATGCCTTGATAGTCCAAGCGAACTACGTCGCTAAAAATAAGTAGGTACATAATAAATTGAACTTTAATGAAGAAAAACGAAAAATTTACAAATCGGTTTTTCTAGAAAACGGTGTATCCTACTGACTTAAAGTATGAGTACATTTTAGTACTGGAATACCTGAAAATTTAATAATCTAGTGTCACAAATGCTTAAACGTTAAAGACAAAAAAGTTATGCCTTAAAATAACCGTTGACCTACCCAAAACGGACGCCTATGACCGGTACTAGAAATTCGCAATTGATGGAATCGATTCATCTCTGGAGGATAAATAAGCATACCAGTTTTTGTTTTTCTAAATAGAAGCGTTCTGGAGGAATTTAAAAAAAAAATAAATACAAGGCGCCATCTTCAAAGAACTCTAGCTCCCTTAGGAAGCATTTTCGGACTAGGTGAATTTGAGTTTAATTGTCTTAAAATTATCAGAGGAACGACACTAAACATGTTAAAATTAATCAAATTTAAAACAAGGTTGACGATAAACCAACATCATCTTAATTTAATGTTTTAAATTTGATTAATTTTAACATGTTTAGTGTCGTTGTTGTGCTGAATTTTAACTCTCAATTACACTCCTGATGAAGTAACAAATCCGTTATGAAATATAGAGTGAAATAAAGGAGTTTTTTTTACTTGACAGACCGCTCACCCGTTAATTAATTTTTACTTATACAGTACGGTCGATAATACTTAATAGTCTATATATATATATATATATATATATATATATATATATATAACGAGCCATCGAAAAAATTCATAATTGGAGTAGACTGTGAAATTGGGTTGATACTTTAGCCACTTCCACATAATGACACATTACTTGATGCTTGACAGTTTCATTGTAAAAAAAAGGTTATGGCATTGAAATGATACTACAACAAAAAAGAAAACAAATAATTTATTTATGTCGAAATCATAATCAAAATTTACATATAGCTACAGAAGTTGTTGAAAATGCTGTCCATTTACATCTAAACAAATTTAATTTTCTTAATAAGAATTTTGAAAAATTTGACACAAACTTATAGTTTCAATGTCAAATAATAAATGTCATTATGTGAAAGTGGCTAAAGTACCAACCCCATTTCACAGTCTACTCCAATTATGAATTTTTTCGATGGCTCGTTATATATATATATATATAACTCCTTTCATTAAGGGGATATCGCTCATACGAGGCGCTACCCAGAAATTCACAGAATTTGAATGGGGCGCGCGAAGGGGAGGTAGTACAGTTCTATAGCGCTAGATGGTGCGAGATACGTCTATACTAAGTCAGTCTGTCCTAGGTGGTGACAAACAGTTTTTGTGTTAACATTTCTTGAGCTGTGTTTGAGTTACTCTGCAACATTACAATATCTGATGTGAAAGAGCAAAGAACGTGCAACAAATTCTGCTTCAAATTTGGTAAAACAGCCGCAGAAACTCTGGAAAATACTTAAAGTGTTTGGTTAAGATGCTGTAGGCCCACGCAAACTTATGAGTAGTACAACCGTTTTAAGAATGCACGTGTGTCGGTTGAAAATGATGAACATTCCGGCCGCCCATCGACGAAAAACACGTCACGAATGTGGAAGACTGAGGGAGAACAATCCATGATTTTTTGATAACAATTAGATAGGCAGCGTGTTGCTGCGAAGTTTGTGCCAAGGTTACCCAGCATTGAACAAAAACGGCACCATGTTCAAGTGTGCACCGAGCTGAAAGAATCTGACGCAAGGGATACGAACTTCAGTAGCAGAATCATTACTGGCGCGAATAATGGATGTACGGATATGATCCTGAAACAAGGCAGCAGTCATCGCAGTGAAATCCGCCATCGTCACCACGACCAAAGCAAGCACGGCAAGTTCATAGCAACGTCAAGTCGATGTTTTCTCCCACCAGGTGGGCGACTAAGAGAAAATTTAAATTGAGCCTGCCAAGTGGCCCAATAATTCGTGAATCCTACATCAACACAATGCACGAACCAACACTTCTCTAGCCTCAACGAACACGGCAGTATTACCCCACCCTCCCTATTCTCCAGATCTTGTCCATCGTGACTTCGTCTTGTTTCCGAAGTGGAAGCTGAAGCTCAAGGGGCGTCATTTTGAAACGATTGAGGAGATCCATACGGGATCGTGAGCAGTGTCCAACATGTTAACATGCGTAGACTTCCAGCACTATTTCCAGTCATGGACGCTGGGATCGATATATTCATGCAGAAGGAAAGTACTTTGAAGAGGATCGCAGCGAATAAGTAACCAATTTATTGTATTCTTTTCACATTCTGTGCATTTCTATGCAGCACGTCGTATATTAAATACAAATGTGATCTACCGGCGACTGACATTTCGCAAGTAGCTTGCACTTTCGCCATGATTATTATACTTCTGATTTCAGTCATGTTTTCAAAGGTTAACGCCAAAATTTCGCACTAATCTGCCAGATAGATTATAATCGCTTAAAATAAACTATTTGATGTTTTTGTGCTAAAATAGAGAAAAAGAGTTTCGTGCGTTAATTAGATATATTTTTTTTATATGAGAAATCTATTGAAGAAGCTGGAACTGCATTCGAAAGTGAGCATATTAGCGCAGAAGATTCTGGAACATCCGGGCCTTTAATTTACAGTAAGTTTTCTAGAAATTATTAATAAATTTTATACCATTGCAATGAACAACCGCCAAATAAAAATGTGAGATAACCAATACTGTAAACCTCTCCACTGGATGGGTACACAATATTTATCATCAATATTTAAATATGTAAAAGCTAACGGGTAGATGGGTGCCGCGTTTAAGCAAATGAGAATATGTGTTACAATTGCAAATGAATGTACGAGGTATTATAAAAAAATACGGCGAATAATTTTATTATGAATAAAGGAATAAGCATTATGCTTTCACAATTAAAAAAAAACAACGAGAAAGACCTTAACGTTCGGCTTTGAGTGACGTGCTTTCTTAGGGCAAGGAGAGATACTCGTTTTCCATTGGCAACTCTGAATTATTGTTTCAGGGTCATAGCCATACACCCAACTTTCATCTCCATATAATTTTTGCCATGAAGTCCGGATGTACATCAAGACGATCCTTCAATTCCATGCAAACTGACACACGATATGCCTTCTGTTAGTCAAAAGTTTGGAAACAAATTTCGCACTCACTTGTCTCATTTGAAAACTATCAGTTAAAATGCTTTACACAAATCCGTACGAGATTTTCAGTCCTTTGGAAAGCTCTCGTCTGTTTGAGAGAACCGTTTTTACTACTTTTTTACGTTTTCGTCTGTTTTTGAGGTCGAAGGATGTCTCGACCATTGCTAGTCTTCAAGCGACTCATTTCCGCTTTCAAATCGCTCATACTATTTCTAATGAGTATTCGCGGTCACCATATTATCGCCATGCACTGATTTTAACATTTCATGAACTTCTTGTGTACTTTTTTTGCAACTTAAAACAAAACTTAATGCTAACGCATTGTTAGAAATCCATGATGCACAACAGACACGGTAAACACGACCTCACTCTTCCGGCTTTAAAAGTCGACTGACAAGTTCCAACATATTCTAACGTGGCACAGTTTGTCTCAACAAGTCAGGCTATCGGATTTATTATTTCAAATAAATGTAGCGTCAGCAGTTGCTGCTATAAAAATTCATTCACCATATTTTTTGATCACACCTCGTATATTAAATTGACACTCGGCCTTTCCTTGGGGAGCAACAGCTATATATTCTTTATCCTGTTAAAGCTGAAGCAATAAATTCTTGTCACTTTTAAATAATTATTCAGAAATATAAATCGACTAACATTAGTAACTTATAAAAGCTGATAGAGTTCCGAAATCGAGACATCTACGAAATCGAGATGTTGTAATGTATAGTAGTATAGTAGTTATTTCAGATAATTAAGAATATAATATATAATATTATAGACGCTTTTATAATGCGATTTTATTAAAACAGACATGCTTATATACATCTATTACTACTCTCTCTAGATTAATTGGAAGGTTACTAGTTATTTATTGGTCACACTTTTTCTCGAAAATCAGTAATTACTAATGAAATTAACATATTAATCGAATTTACTTACTGAGCATGCAATGTAGCGGCAGTAGTAGAGAAGGGTGCAGATATGAAAAAGAATAGATATATACATGAAGAAATAAAAAACACTGAGTATCTACTTTTAGAGGGCCAATCCTTACCACCACACATTTGAGGTTCACCCAATTGAACGTAGAAGAGAACATCTTTCTCGTAACTGTCTTCTTTCAATATTGTCAGTAAGATGCTGCGTCTGAAACAAGAAATAATTTAATATATATTATTTATTGTTATAAATGTATATAACAAGTGTTCATTTGAAAAGTCAATCTAGGTTACTTTGAAATTTTGATAGAATAAGTCGCAAATATATTAATATGTGTTTGTTGTTCAGTAAACGTAAATCCAAATGACATTTGATAATGTCAATCACAAATATCAGTTAGTGCATAAAATAATCGTGCGTCGATTCTGGTTTAAATAAATTACTTCTGAGTTTTAAAATGGCTTTCACTTTAGAACATAAAATTTTTTTAGTCCAGGCTTATTTTCGAAGTGGTAATAAAATTGATGGTTTATGTTTATATATTCAGTTCAAGATTGCATGGTAGAATTTCAAGTTGAGTTTCCACATTTTGTAATAGATTATATGCAATTTAAGAATACTTTGGATAGAACTTTAAAACTTTTTTCTGAAACTGGTAGTCTCTTAAGGAAAATCAGGCAGCGGAGCAGTTAAGAAACGTACACCTCAAGTTGTCAATCGTGTTGAAGAAATAATGCAAAATGAACCACCAACATCTGTTCGACATTTGAGTCAACAAATAAACCTTTCTGTTGGTACAACTCACAAGTTATTAAAAAAAGATATGCAACTTTATCCATACAGTGTCACAGCAGTACAAGAATTGTTAGAAATTGATTACCCACGTAGACTACAGTTTTGTAATTGGTTTGTAAATATGAACAATAATGGAGAACTTTCGCAAAGAGTCATCTTTACTGATGAAGCATGGTTTTATAAAACGGGATATTCACTGGGATTTCACAAAATACAAGAATTTGGAGTAGTGAAAATCCACATGTAATTAATGAAGAATCGCTACATCCAGAGAAAATTGGTGTTTGGGCAGCGATAAGCCAAAGGCGAATCATTGGACCAATATTTTTTCAGGGAACGTTAACTGCTCAAAGGTACCGTACGGAAATTTTACAACCATTTGTCAATCAGTTGCGTGATGATGAAGAACTTCAAAATGCATATTTCCAACAAGACGGAGCACCTTGTCACTGTACTGCAGAATCTTTGGATTATTTAAGAGAATTTTTTGATGAGCGTATAATTAGTCGAAATACTGAAATTGCCTGGCCTGCACATTCATGCGATTTAACACCTTGCGACTTCTTTTTGTGGCCTTATCTAAAAAATAACATATTTCGAACACCTATATTGAATTTGAATGGTATGCTACAGAGAATCGAACAGAAATGCATGGAAATTAATAACAATTCAGTAATGTTGCAGAATATCATCAGAAATTTTGAACGGAGGATTTTAAAGTGCATTGATCATGAAGGACAACATTTTCAACATTTGTTATAGTTTTCAATAAATACCTATTATTTGTTATTTATTTGTATGTATGAAACTGTCGAAATATACGACTTCGTAGGTTAAGTAGTAAATTTTAATTTACGACATACTTCAAAATGTTCTCAGTAAATCGCATGCTACTAGATTGACTTTTCAAATGAACACTTGTTACATTTTAGAAGTATATAAAATAAAGAGACAGCGTATGATAAATGGAAAGATGTAATCATTCAAATAGAAATAAATGAAATTTTATTGCAGAACACACAATAAAGTAATTTTCAATATGAGAAGCATTCGGTCTTATAAAGAATATATGAACGATATAATAAATATTGACTTATATCAGAGAAACGGTGCACGTAAAAGTCTTTTTAACTTCGCCTGAAACCAATTTCGGTCCTTTTACGATTCTTTCTATGTTTTTAAAAGTTCGTTGTGTACTGCATTCGTAACTATTGGAATAACTTGGAATAAGGCTCTTTTTAGTGGATTAGTTTTTGATAGCACAATTGAATATTTACGGTTTTCAAAAATATTAAAAAGCACACGCATAGGATAATAATGGGATAATGGGGCAGTTTAAAAAGTGCTTGTGTAGACATATTGCTTTTCACATTATATTTTAGTGGAGTATAGTTAGAGAATATATTTATAAAATCAATAGAAGGAAGGGATCCTGAATCGTTTTCTTATATGTATATACATATATATATATAGTAAACCTAATCAGTAGGCGATTAAAGGTCTGTATATTACTTCAAAATATATGTATTTAAAAAACTCTACATGTTTCGGCAGTTCGCCTTTATCAAGAGAATACAAAATATAAATGACAGGATATAAATCGCCTACTGATTAGGTTTACCATATCATACCAAGGTCACGAAGTTATTATATTTATACATATATATATATATATATATAGTAAACCTAATCAGTAGGCGATTAAAGGTCTGTATATTACTTCAAAATATATGTATTTAAAAAACTCTACATGTTTCGGCTATATACGCCGAAACATGTAGAGTTTTTTAAATACATATATTTTGAAGTAATATACAGACCTTTAATCGCCTACTGATTAGGTTTACCATATCATACCAAGGTCACGAAGTTATTATATATATATATATATATATATATTTATAAAGATAATTATTTCGTGACCTTTGTATGTTATGGTAAATTCAATTTGTTGGCGATTTAAGGTCTGGTTTTACTTCAATATATATATATATATATATATTTAAAACAATCCTACTTGTTTCGGCAAATGATGCCTTTTTCGAGGAATATTCCTTGAAAAAGGCATCATTTGCCGAAACATGTAGGATTGTTTTAAATATATATACATTTTGAAGTAAAACCAGACCTTAAATCGGCAACAAATTGAATTTACCATATATATATATATATACATATTGTTAAAAGGCTGATCAGCTGGTATGTTGAAATAAATGGAAAAGTAACTAACTAATTAGCTCAGTATTAAAAGTAATTTAAAAATTCATAAGTAGTAGTTACAAATAGGACCTATAGATGGAGTTAAGTTTATATATTACAGTTTTCACATGTATAATATTCAGAACATAAATAAATATATATATATATATATATATATATATATATAAACAATTAATACTTAACTTTAATAGGCCTCTTCCAAGTGCAGAACTTATTGTTAAATACTTTATGTGTATCTTAATCTAAGTGCCGGCTAGCTATGTTAATTATTGTGATACTACACGTAGATGAAAATATTAAAAATGCGAGTTCGGTACTCAATAGAATATAGATATATGTTTAAAACAAGTTATTCAATGTGTGATGGTTCCAGATGTATTATTTAATAAATAAAACAAGAGAGTGAAAGGCATAAATCACTGGTTTAATAAGAAAATCTATTCAAAAAGTTAAGTTTTTAACCTGATAATGAAATACATTAACATATATATAGTCACGTGATTAGATCTGTTTATGAATGTTAGGTTAACTGATTTTTAATGAGATAAATGCTTTAAAATTTGATATAAATAACTATAATTATAACACAAGGGAACTGTATTTTTCCGTTTAAAAGGTATACTAATTAAATACTAACATTGTTGGTATACATATAAAAATATCAACGATTAATTTAAAATTTAAATAAAAAAATTTAATATTTTAGGAGATGTAAATAAATATGTACTCAATTTGGTTTTACGGTGGATACTGGATATTCGAAGGGTGTTTGGATTCCTATACTCAGGATAAAAGGCTCTGGTTGTGGAAATATACTGGTATCGTCTCTTGGCGTGGGTGGATATTTAGGTAGCGTCCCTCGGAAAATGGAATTTCGTTTTAAAATGACCAGGAAGGTTTTAGGTTGTGTAAACTTCGTCGATCGATGCCTGGTAGGTAGGAGATTCGTAGGATATGTTTTGTGGTAAGATTATAATGATTTATTTACTATTTTCTCACTTTGTTTCAGGAACACACTTTTTAAAAATGTCGACGAGTGCAAAATTTTTTATTAATTCTAAGCTAACTCTCGGTGGTTTTTCTTCAATATCCAGGCGTCTTATTTGTAATACTTGTTTGTATTTATTTAATCTCGTTAATAATATTTATATAAATGAAATAAATTACTCTGACTAATCGTTTAGATATTTCACAAAAATTATAGTTTTAATTTTATAATAGACAAAAGTGTATTTGAAATGTTCAAGATTTCGCTAGATACCTGTTTACAATTGGGATATTTCCCGCCGTGTACAATTCAAACAAGGTACAGCTATAACCATAATATGTGTCACAAATATTTTCAATCAATTAAGTTAAATATCTTCGGTAAAATAATAATGTTGCTGAAAATGACTTAAGTAAATGACTACAAAAAAATAAATAAGTATGTGATTCAAATTTGAGCAATTAAAAACACGGAATTAACTTTATTGATATGACACGTGAAAAATGCAGTTCCAACAGTATCTTATATTCTAAATTCACATTATGAGTTTGAAAATTATTCTGTATTTCTATTTTAGGGCCTCTCATGTACATGGGTATGACCTACCACAGTATATATACCGATAGGTCCAACCCGCTACGGG